>CM017565.1:8377884-8995384 GCA_007844125.1 Sinonovacula constricta
TAATTCAATTATTTTGATATTCGCGAAAACGCGATAGCCAGAAAATCTACGTAACGACAAAATGACGTCTTAAAAGTTCACTCATATTTGGCACGGCGCTGTATATATATATATATATATATATATATATATATATATATATATATATATATATATATATATATATATATATATATATATATATATATATATATATATATATATATATATATATATATATATATATATATATATATTTATGTGTGTGTGTGTGTTTGTTTGTGTGTGTGTGTGTGTGGTGTGTGTGTGTCTGTGTCTGTGTGTGTGTGTGTGTGTGTGTGTGTGTGTGTGTGTGTGTGTGTGTGTGTGTGTGTGTGTGTGTGTGTGTGTGTGTGTGTGTGTGTGTGTGTGTGTGTGTGTGCGTGTGTGTGTGCGTGTGTGTGCGTGTGTGTATATGTATGTATATGTATGTTAATGTATGTTATATATGTTGCTTATCAAATATTTACCATACAGCCGAATTAATAATTCTAATTTTTGCAGAAAGCTCTATAGAATGTTAATGTGTTTTATATAATAACTAAATAACATGTATATCATTATTATATGTATGGAATTTGTTCATGCATATTTGTAGTTACCATTGTAACATATAAACTAAAATGCTTCTATGGTCTTGTTTGTAAAATCAGCTTTTTGCAAGCAGTTACTCGTGCCCTAAATTCTGAATCTAACCACAAGTGCGTTGCTAGGTGTATATGTAATAGAAAGATAAAAATAAGATATTTTAGGTAATACAACATGTTTTAAAAATAAACATAAGACAATGGACTACACGTATACGAAAAGTGTAAAGAAAACGAATCAATATCATACAAAACAGTCCGAACAATGACTTTTATTTAGAGCTGAGAACTGACGTCATTTGATGTACAGTGGTAATGCTGAATAAGATTCTAATAAGGTTCTACGGCTATGTCAATAAGTCTTGGTACATTGATGTGGTTTTATTATGCAACATACTGACACAATGTTTGAAAATAATCAATCTATTACATGCTAGGATTTGGACGGGTATCAACCGACTTAACATATATTAGATTAAAATCAGGCACAAATAAGGTTAATCGCCATTGTTCTGGTCTGTCGTTTGTGTCATATTGTTCTGCTTCTTGTATTTGACTAGATAAATGCATCAGAAAATCGTGAATTCCATTTTTCCACGCCCTCCACTATTCCCGCTGCCCCCGGCTAGATTTGACCATCGATTGGACAGACTTACCCGTCCCTGGAGGCCCGACAAGAGTCTAACTATAGGCTAGTAACGTCGGCGCCATAGGATGAAACCATATACACAGAGTGCCAGAAAAATAGATTGGACTGATTTTCTGTCCTACTTACTCTATAGCAGAATTCTCGTACCTTTCACATCGCTTTTGGTTTATCTCAATTATGCCTGCGTGAGTTTCTAATGATGTATGGTATCCCTTTGAACGTTCAGATGACAGAAAGAGCGTCGATACAACCTTTGTACATTACATTGTCCTATTCAGCTAAAACGAACAGCTAAAGAAGCCAATGTTACAAACTCATATTCTTTCCCTATTCATCGTTCTAATTCTGAGTTATTACAGAGCGTAATGAACTGTCCATAAACAGTTGCTTGAACCGTTTGCAAACATCCTTTACAACTTTTCATAGTTTTACGTCAACCAGATAAGGCCAATTTTGTTTTGAAGTATTAATGAAATTGTTCCGAATGTTCGGATGAAAAAGGATCCGAACATTCGAATGCTTTAATTGGTTAATTTTGCCGTCCGTATTATTTTAATTTAATTTTACTATCTTCTTTTAAAAAAAATTATGTATTTTCCGGGAATGTAAAGGGGTGAGCTTGAAGTGGGTAGACGCAGTCTAAATCTATACCTGGTCACAATACCAACACCTGTGTACACCCAGCCTAAACCTGCACCTAGTCATAATACCAGCACCTGGGTACACCTAGTCTAAATCTGCATCTGGTCACAATACCAACATCTGGGTACACCTAGTCTAAATCTGCACCTGGTCACAACACCTGGGTACATCTAGTCAAAACCTACACCTGGTCACAATTCCAACACCTGGATACATCTAGTCAAAACCTGCACCTGGTCACAATACCAACATCTGGGTACACCTAGTTTAAATCTACACCAGGTAAAAAAAACCCAACACCTAGCCTTTTTTTTTGGGTGGAACAGATGGGTCATCAATTCAAGGCAAAATTTATGGTGTTAAAGCTCTTTGTCAAGTGGTCGCAGCACAGTTATTGCACGCGAAAAATTCGTAATGGTGATAATTTACGGTGCATTATTTAGAAAAAAAAACACCATTATAAACCACTAATTAAACACACTCCCTTAAACAACACGCCTCGGACAAAATAAGACCTAATTTATATTATATATATTCATTTAAACCTGATATAAATGCTAACTCTCCAGAATGTCAGAAATATCATACAACTTTATCTAACAACATAATTGTTAACAGCCGTGCTAAGTATGGCGTATGATAATTAAAATACCATGTTCAATGTGAATTAGTTAAACCCATATTCTATTCAGCAGTTATTTCTCCTCAAAGTATTGGTCAAGTCTAGATAACTGCAATACAATGAGTTAGAATACGCAAAATGCAAGTAAGCATATTATATGTATATAATAAACAATATAATATCATGTAGGGATGGGTACATGTAGATAGTGTTGGTTAATTAATGGTAAATTTCTTTGTAAATAATGATAAAGACCAAGAATATAACGTACGCACAAAATTGCTGCACATATTGTATTGATAGAATATGGACAGCGGACATATTTCAGACTAATTGATGATATCTTCTGTAATTAATATAGATTTAATACAATGATATATTGATTGATGACGTAATGTATGCGCATCGTTTACGTGTGCTCGACTCCAATGCGCAGAGACCAGTTTCCCGTCCAATCGAGACTCAATTTTCCTCCTGCATATATAAACTGACGGTAACTTTGCTTTACGGCGCCTGACTATTGTTCCTAGAGATATCTTAACACAAAATACAGATAAAACGTGGCAAATATAAGTGAAAGTAAATAACATTTGAACAAAAATAGGTTTTGTTTACTGCAAAACATTTTCGTTTAGTCTTTAATTCGAATGAATCCTTCATAGAACATATCGTTTATTCGTATTCCAAGAAATTATTAACGTTTTTAATTAATTTTAACATTATTTATTTATTTATTTATTTATTTATTTATTTATTTATTTATTTATTTATTTATTTATTTATTTATTCATTCATTCATTCATTCATCATTCATTCATTCATTCATTCATTTATTTATTCATTCATTCATTTATTTAATTTAATTTATTTACGCTTAAAATGACTAATAGGTTTTTACATTTTATCCTGTCTGTTGAAACCGCGGCACTGCACGTATTTTTGTCATCATTAATACATTGACCACTTTGTCGACCATCGTAAGCGTAACACATTTTTTATTAAATTGAAAAATTCATTGTAAGAAAAAGACGCAATGCATCATGCTTCATAGGAAATATAAATAGAAACACGGGTGAAACCGACATTCACGAGTACTTTAAACAAAATAACGTTCATATCACACATCTGCGACTATTTCTCGGCCGAAATCGCTCATCGGCAAAGGTAAACGTGCCCGAGGATCAAGAGCACCTAATTAGTGATGACAAGTTTGGCATGATGGTGTTACATACCGCAAGTGGGTATCAAGGGAAGAGTGGCAGCTCACAAGAGCACCGACGCGCGGACATCGATACAACGACCGTCGCGACAACAGCAACACCTGGTTCCGAGCTGAACAGCGGGACCGTCATAAATGGAGGGCGTACTATAATTCAAAGGACATCGACAACAACGACTACGACAGTGAGCGCTACTTTGGAGATACGCACGGAGCCGCACCCTCTACGAGAGAGTCTAAGTACAGGTAATGGAAAGACATGAGCGACAGTGACAATGAGTGGTAATTTCTACAGCCAAAATGAAGAACACAACATTAAATACTAGTTCATTTGGATTGTTCTTGTCAATAATGCTCAACTTATTTTGTTGGAACTGTCGCGGTATAATGTCGTCTGCATTCTCCCTATCGGAATACCTAAATAATAATGACATTGACATTGCGCTAATTTCTGAGCATAAGCTTTTCCCAAAGTCAGCCACATTTCTTGAAAGCATTAACCGACAATCTTCAGCATACGTAACCTTTGATACTAGACTAGATCAGTATGGCCCCTTAAAATGTGGCAGAGCAGGCACTGCCGCGCTTTTTAAAAAGACGCCGAATGGAAGAATTAGTAGGCTACCTTGAGAGTGGGCGTATACTAGGAATTGAGATTCATTGTAAAAACGCTGTGCCTATATACATATTCTGCACTTACTTCCCAGTTTGCCAGAATATAGCGCTGTACAAATCAGTTTTAAGTGACATAGAATCAATTATAGATCACTAACGTGATTGCAGGGGTGACTTTAACGGACAATACTTACTAGACGGAGAAACGGGGAATGCAAAATCAAAACTATCGACAAGAATGATAAATAAAAAACAATTAATATCGGTGCAATATGCTTTTGGAAAATATGGCGAGTTCACGTATGTGCACAATCAAACGACTATCGATCATGTGCTTGAGGTCGTGAACAAATCGCATAACGTTCGATCAATTCATGTAGTAGATAATGCAGAAGTATTTTTGTCCGATTATAGTGAAGTATGAGGCCGAACACAGATACAATATAATCGGGCCGCCAAAGTACACACTCTGCTGGGAAAAAGCACACAAGAACAACTGCTCTCATACCAAATTACTTTAAAAAGAATTAAATTGTATATTACTGTACGAACGCGCTAAACCGTATTGGAACACTGATGTTAGGAATGCGCATGCCCGAATGAAGCAAACGCGGCGTGATTGGATAAATGAAAACCAACATCGCGAAACTGAACATCAATTTTATGTAAGACGTAAACAAGCCAAGGCTAATTTCAGAAAAAATCATCGGAGAAATGTTTTTCAAAGCGAAGCAGAAATGTTTGACGAGTTGACCAGAACAGCAGAACTCGATTATAAACGATTTTGGAAAGTCTTAAAATGCATACGGGCAAACCTAGTAATGCTTTCGATAAACTAGTGGTTGAAAATGAACGATTTTGTGACAAAAACACCGTAAATGTCTTCAGAAAATACTTTGAAGGCGTATTCAGTACTGAACACGACGTTACAGCCGACGACTGTGATATTTTAGAGAGGCTCAAGCGATTTTATTATTATTTTTATTTTACCAGATTTATATAGCGCTCTTTTCAGATGTAACAACCGCTCAGTGCTTTACAACAGTACAACAAAATACAATAAGAATGCAATATAGATGCGACGACACAAACAACATAAAATAGATACGAAATAAGACACTACATTATAAAAACAGTAAAACAGAATAAGCAGTACTACAAACATTAAAGCACTAAAGTGGCTATAGAAACATATATAAATATATAAAGCACGAACTAGCACAGTAAAAAAACCCTCAAACGGCTCGATCAGAAATACATGGTAAATATACTAAAAACATCGCAGTTTCTGGTTCTATGAACACTGGGCCTATGACACGATATCGTAATCCTGAATAAAAAGGTGGGTTTTGAGCAGGCCTTTAAAACAAGACAGTGTGGGTGCTTCGCGGATATGTAAAGGGAGTGAGTTCCACAATACAGGGACAGCGTGCATGAATGATCGATCACCAAACAGTTTGGTTCTTGATCTAGGAATCACCAGGGACAGTTCATTGTTGATCTCAGTGTTCTGGGAGGGGTGTAAATCTGGATCATGTCTGCCATATAGATGGGAGACAAGTCATGAAGAGCCTTATATGTCAATGTCAGGATCTTGTGTTCTATCCTACATCTGATAGGTAACCAATGTAGTTCTTTCAGGACAGGCTTTATATGGTCAAAAACGTGATGATCTGCACAGATTTCTCAAAACTTAATGCAATAGCCCAGTCCTTATGGTCCCTGTCAAAACTATGGAGGTAAAAAGAGCAATAAAGAACCTTAGTAAAGGCAAGGCACCAGGTGTCGACAATGTTCTAAATGAGCATGCAATAAATGGAGGGAAATGTTTGATTCGCTCCGTGACCACTCTGTTTACATCTATAATAACCCATGAAAGGTTACCTATAGCATATTCAAAGGCAATGTCTAATCAAAAACTGACCCAAAAACCTATCATCCGGTGTCCTTGCTCCCTTGTCTGTGCAAATTGTTCGAAAAAAAATATTGCAAAGAGTACAGGTGTACCTTATGTCATCCAGTGTATCTTTTCTGAATACGTAACAAGTGTTTTAGGAGGATTTTAACTGCATTACTACATGTTTTAACTTCCAAGAAACGATTTACCAACAAATCGAAAGTGGCAGCAACGCATATGTTGCCTGTCTTGATCAAATAGCTGCCTTCGACTCTGTATGGCACGCAGGATTACTGTATAAACTAGGACAACTAGGCTTTACTGGGAAAATTTTTAGGATCATAGCGGATATGTATAATGATCTCAAATGCGTAATTAGGATAATTAGTATAACCTCGGACGAGATACGCGTAGTAAGATCAGTCCGTCAGGTTGGGGTATTATCTTCATTTTCTATCTCGTTTTTATCGACCAATTACTATATGCTCTAGCAAACAGTAATAAAGACTGTACAGTTCATTCAGTCAAGGGAAGTAACCCGTCATTCGCAGACGACATCACCCGTATAGCAAATACTCCACTCCGCTAACAAGAACTAGTAGACATAGTGTACAGACACTGTCGCCATGGAAAATAGACATGATTGTAGATAACGCGAATACAGTTGTGTTCACACAGCGACGCAACGCCCCGCCCATATGTATACTGTATGGGAACAGATACATCAATCAGGCTGATCACGTGGTCCATCTGGGTATACGACATGATTTTAACTTTAAACTGAACGGTCGTATAGATGAAAGATTGCAAAAAAACAGAAATTCTTTCTATTCCATGGGCTCCCTAGGTGTTGCACCCGATGGAGTTTAACATCAGTTGACTTGTATTGTAAAATAGTTAAACCCATCGCAATATACGGAAGCGAGTTGTGGTGCAACTTATTACCATCGTTATCAAAGTAATCAATCGGTTTCAACACTTTGTATTAAAAAAGATTCAAGATCTGACATGTGCGAGGCAATGGTCGGATTGCATAAGCTTACTTGTGACATAACTGTTAGGAAATTTATGTTTCTATATAAAATATTATCCTTAAACACTAACAGTACATGCAAAACTATTTTATATTGTATTCCTATGAAAAGATAATCATGTTGTATATGGCTTTACACCGGACATATGTAACCAAATGTGCATGTACAACTTAAACTCATTCATCAACAACGTGTTAATAAATCCCGCAAGCATTCCGACAAAATACGAGTGGAAACGTCTTATCAAAAGACTTGTGTATGCAGCAGAAGAACAAGAGTGGTGCAAACGAATGTCGTCCTGTGATGATTTTGTCTTCTTTCGAACTCTTTGTCTAACTGTTCGCCGTGCTGTGATATACGACATTTGTAAATACAGCTGCACTAGATCGACGAGACCAATTGTCGCACAAGCTTGGTGCGAGCCTATACAGAAAGAAATGACCTTGTGTGTAAAGTGTCTTAACATCCAACAGAACTGGCTAGTCCACTCAATAAGTGAATGTTCTGCGACAAATCATGCTAGATCATTGTTCATAAAGGACATACGGAGAGAATGCAGTGTCTTTTTTGTTAGCCAGTTATTAATATTAGATAATGTTAACTTTTCCCTGCGAGTCTTAGGTGCACCGACTCGTCTTATGTTAGGAGATACAGACATTTATAAATTCTTATACAGGTCATTTCGCTATATCCGTGCACGTTTGCTTAACTAAAGACACATAAAAAAATACAATGTGAAAAATGACATTTACAAGGGAAGTGTTTACCTTATCTCCAAGACAAATGTTTCTTTTTTATCTTTGTCTAAACTTTGATGTTTATGGGCTCTTCATACGACTTCCATTATAATCAAAGTATATTATGGGCTACTGACATAATCATAAGCCTGGTCAATTATTTCATGATGGTCAGAAATATTGCATAATTATGTGTTTTGAATTTACATATATGGATTGTACATATATTCTATGTGTTTCACTTTGTATATTCATGTCATATCTCCAGAAATGGGGGAATAAAAGTTTGATAGATTGATTGATTGATTGATTGATTGATTGATTAATACCTTGTTTGCACTAAAGCCGATATTATTTCTGGCATTAATCGTCTGATGCCACATCTGTTTTGCGTCAATTGAGCAGTCTCCATACCCTTTACGTAATATTGCACAGTAGGTATAACATCGGGATTTTTTTGTACCTTTATCATATATAATATGTCAACTGCGGATAAATCCTCGGCGTTTATGATATGTTTTTTAAAACGTATTAACTCTAAACAATACTACGTTTTATTTTGTTGATTTTCTAAAATTCTATTGTTTCTTCCGTATTGTTTACATTTCACTTTTGACACTTTTGGCATATGACGTCATGACATTTATGACGTCATTATATGGTTCTTATAATATATCAGCGCTTGTACTGCTTTATTTTATTTTAAACTACTCTCTCGTTTGGAATTTTTTGGTTGCCGAGGCTTTTATCTACTGTAAATACTGTACATATGTTCATTATATATGTTTTAACTCCCGATGCAGGTGCTTACTGTTAGTTGTGTCACTTTGACGGGATATTTTTATTTACACTGTTTGTTTGATAGAAAAACCTTCAGGAAGTGCGAGGTTGGAGCGCTCCACAAACCAGGTTTAAGCACCCCAGTTGGCCCTTTTGCCGACTGACCGTTCCAAGGCGGTAACTGATGGTTTTTCTTTTTGTGTGTTATGTCTCGTTTCAGTGTTTTTTGTCACATTTACATTTACCTTGTTTGCCTTTGTCTACAGGTAGATTAAAATTTAAATATCTGTGAAAATTTTGATAGGACCTTTTCTTATTTACCTATTAAACATTTTCCTATGATGATTTGTTTTAATTATAGCATAATTTAAATTTTTGATTGACGT
Source organism: Sinonovacula constricta (assembly GCA_007844125.1). NCBI lineage: Eukaryota > Metazoa > Mollusca > Bivalvia > Cardiida > Solecurtidae > Sinonovacula > Sinonovacula constricta. Next base: position 8,387,071 of record CM017565.1, read on the forward strand.
GAATATAATGTTTCATTCAATAAAATAGTCTTACAAAATACTGATCAGGGAAAATAAACACACAAAGCCCATCACATTTATACATATGCAAGCAACTAAATTATTCGAGAATTAAATCATCTTAAGCTGTAAAAGTTATAACCTAATACATTCAAACATAACTTCTTGCACCAACTTAAATACATGTATAAACAGTTTTATGAAGTCAGCATAACCTCTTTCCGTAAGTCTTTCCTTTATAGCATCAGGAAGCTCGCCCGTCAGACAATTATCGAACTCTCCTTAACCACAGTTATGTCAGAGCTCTATCACATCTCAACACGAATAGCATTATTATGATAAACCCTAACAATACGGCTTGATAAGGTTTATTAAGCATATTGTCCATAATAACAGTGGATTTAGTACAATTAATTATGGTGACTGATGATATAGTACATGCGCATTATTCAAACTCAGTACTCGGAAGATTAGTCACCTGACCTACCTTGTCGTCACACTCTTCAGTCAGTCTAATACTACTTTGGGCGCATTGTTTCATCATATCATCTAAATGTTCATTGAAAATGTGCTTGTTTGGCTTATGGATTAACATATGAGCATTGAGTCGAGTGCGCGCACAAGCGACACCCGGGCACATAATTCGCCAATAGGTCTAGTGACCACGGAGTGGATACCACACTAGTGAATCATTTTGTGAAATAAGCTGCATGTATATTAGGTTGTGATAGGATATTCAATATCGAGGTAAGAGCAGTAGAATACTCTTAGCTAAAAAAGTGTTGATTTATTTTTCTTTGTAAATCCGCATGGGTTTTAAATAACTTCGTTACTGATACATTAAAAAATATATCTGCGTTTAGGTCAATGTTAATGGGAATAACCATTTCATTAGATATATACTGCGAAATATCTAGAGCGAAATTTAGTTGTTTATCTTTTATGTACCACGCCCATTCTTTTTATTTAACATTATTTTCTTTGAAATATCTACAATTAGGTATAAATAATAGTACATTAAACTTTTAAGACTTAGAGAACCGTTTGCTATATTTTCCATGTAAAGATTGCATAGCTTTACATTCACAAAGCGAAAAACCTCAAATTTTATTTTCAACTTTCCTCGAAATAATGCTGCTTGTATCAAGGTGTGCGTTTATTACGTGAATTTATTTTCATGTTTCATGTGACTAGCAAAAACTAGTAAGACTAATATTACTGTTGTTCTTCTTTCTTGTAATAACAATGCCATTTAGGGAAGTATGTGTTTTTGATTTGACCATTTATCAATGTACTAGTTTTGTACTCCAATTCCAAAGTGGAACTTAGTAAGCAATATTATTTCTTCCTGTTTGCACACACAGCCTAGGGTTCTGACAAGAAACTGGGTATTATTTATTTAAATGTATTATGTTTCAAATTCACGTGGATCAAATTGATACGAAGGAACCTAGCCCCGCATTTGTCATACTGACTTGCGGCCCATGTCCTCGACTTGCGATATATACTGTACGGCATGCATATGAACACCATTGTCGAACAAGGGGATATTTGAACAAGATATCAAACCGTTTCATGTAATCCTATGACAATGATTGCGTGCATACAAGCAATTGTTTTTGAACCTGATAATACGGCTTAATCATGTGACTTTAGCATATAAACATCGCCTGGTCAATTGTTCTTATTGATTGCTTTTGACGTCCGAACTGCTTTTGAGCATCAGTCAAATGAAGTGAAATACTGTTTGTTGGACGATAAACCAACCAAACAAACACACGAAACATATAAATCCGCCTCGTGTACGCTGGCAATAAATCTACAAGCGGTCTAGAGTCGGCCAGATGTTCTCAAAATATGTCGGAATCTTATCATAAACAAAAAGGACCGAAATATGCCCAATTATAGGGTTCCTTTGAAACATGTTAAACTGATTTAATGCTAATACACTGCGGTCAAATGTAGCTTCATTTTGACAAGGCATTAGCATACATGTCACGGCAATGATCATTTTAGCAATCTACACCAAAGCAAGGTTTCAAAGTGAACTGTTTGAAAATTGTAAATTTAACATTATTAAACATTATCCTATAGCGAGTAAAGACCAATTTCAAATTAAGTAATAATGCAGTAATAAAGGAAGATGTTTTAAAGTTATTTGATGTCTTTAGAAAGACATTTTAAAAGAAGCTTCTACAAATTACAACATACGTACCTGCAAGTATGAATAAGACTTTGTACTAAACAAAGTGATCCAAGACTTTCGAGAATTGTTGTCTCTTCAAGCGAGTTTGAGACAATTAATTATTTTCTACATGATTCCTTTTTTTTCTTCTATGAAACACACTGTAAAATCAATAATAGACACTATCATAGTGCATTGTTATAAAATAAAGAATATTTTTTCCGATCTTCTTTGGGAAGAAAAAAAAGGTCAGGCAAAATTTAATTCATACAGGCAATAGGCTTTCCGAAAAGCAGTATTTACTGTATAACTTGTGTGCATCACTTAAAATCAAGCAAGGACGTGGATTTTATAACCTTGTTATAAAATTAGTTTGGCATAAACCTAAGTTTTCATCAAAAGGATCATTCGAGGGTAAACAAGGTAACAAAGCATTGATTAGGTTATGTTGCCATATTCCCGTCCGTTTAAACCATTGAGCATCGGTTAATAACTGCTTGGTTGCACATTGTTGACATAAACAGTAATGCTACAAACCTTCCTTTCTGAGTAAACAGATCACTAATTAATATACATCAACTTCAAGCTCAGACATTTTTATTTAGTTCTGAGCATTCCGATATACATGACATCTTATTTATTTATTTATTTATTTATTTATTTATTTATTTATTTATTTAAAACAATGAGTTACAATAATGATACATCAAAGTCAAAAGCCGACTTTAATTTAGTTCTTATCCTTGCAATAAAATTAGTCAAATTTTATTCAAAACAATTATTTCTAATATGATGATTGACATTTAACGTAAGAATGAATGTTTTCACCAGTAAGGATTAAAGGTCAAACCTTCTGCTTAACTAGCCAGCTCTTTCTTTGTTTACAGTACAAAATGCACAACTCATTACAGCAAGCACAACAAAATTGAATAGAATCTGAAAATCAGATGTTGATGCTATTCGCCATTTTTGAAGGCTGTTCTCGAAAAAATGCCAGTTTCTAGTTCTGCAATTCTACGTGTTATTTTATTTACTGAATAAGGAGTCATTGAAATCATTTTCTTTTTTCAAGATAGGTTTGTTGTCAATTAGTGTTTAATGATCAATGGATAAAGGGAACTACAATGGTGTTATTACATATTTTATGAATAAAGTTAGTGTATCTATTTGTTTTATAAGCCAGCATTATACCAAACAACACTTGAAAGTTAAATATTCAATGGAAACTTCAGTCATCCAATGTTGTGTATGGACAGGTGTAATACTGCTAGCGGCCATAATGTAGTTATGTAAAGCAAAAATGATAAAGAGTTTACAGAAAACCTTAACCTGAAGAAAACGTATTTTTGTTTAAAATTTTCAAAGCTATAACTTTTATTCATGCCCTTACAATAGCATTGATACTGAACATACTTACCACATTTCATCCTGTTTTACATGGCATGATTACAATAACTGATTCCTTGTCGGTTCAAAGTTTCTCTTCTCAGTCTTAACATGTATATTGTAATGATAATCCGCAGAACTAGAACAATATATGACCCTTTCCGGAGAGAACCCACAAAATCAATCAAAATTACTTAAACGATGAGGCACAGTCCCCCGACCGAGAACAGATTATTTATTTATCTATGAACGTTTTCCGAAAGTCATTTTCAGATACAATTTCCAATGTTGTCACTTTAAACGTCTTTTTGACTTGTCATCTTGAGAGGCGCTGCTACACTTTTAACAAGTTGTTTAGCTGTTTTAAGCTTAACACCTTTATATATCACCGAACTGCGCATAAGATAATATACACTATGTGTATACATCAGTTTAAACAATAATCTTATTGCTTCTGATAATAATAATAATAATAATAATAATAATAATAATGATAATAATAATAATAATAATAATATTAAGGTTTTATAATAATTTAAATACATACATTTGTATGAAGTTGTGATTGTTTTTTGTTATGTGCCATCTACCTAGACGAATTAATTACCAGGACGCTTTGATGAAATACAGACAGAGCCTTACTTGTCCAAACGGTTTTGTATGACACACCTTTTAGTATCGATTGTTTAAACTGTCATACTTCATCGTTGAACCACACCTAACTTGCATTGGGAATTTATATTCCTTATTCATTTTCTTATTCCGACAAGTACAGACAAGCCTGTAAAATTAGAAGCCGTAAAACGTTGTTCATGTTGTAATTCGCCTCAAGAAAATTATCAAAACAACTTGTCAACATAGTTGTTCATACAATTTGTATCCAGAGATGATAATTTAACTGTCCACACAATATTATTAAACAAGAATGTGTTAAATTAAAATCAGATGGACATTAAGACATCACAAAGAAATGAAAACGAATAATTATTTTTTTAGTTTATTTTTTACTCAATTAATGAATGAAGTCTGAGCGTTCAACTTGGTGAAAAAGCCGGATTTTATTCGCCTCAATTATAATTTTGATTGATATGCGCTAAAATGAATACTCAGAAGGTTATAATATGTTTACCTAATTGGGAAGCGGTCTGCGGTTGTCTTTCCTGTTGACCGTTACTCAGTTATGAACACTTTCCTCTTATCGGAATTGTTTTCTGTTTGTTAAATTATGGCGTATGGTTTAACATAAATGACTTAATTTCCGTGGTTATCTTGACATTATTGTGTAGAAAATGTTAAAAAAACCATCAACCTAAAACCAGTTTAAACTGAGCATATGTCTGTTGATTGTAATGCTGTAAATGCGCCACGAAAGCGTTTGACGAAGTTTGAAAGGTGGTCTTATGGCATTAGCTCTTGCAGAACTCAGCTGATTTCTTTAAATGTACTCTACCCCATGTATTAACACAATATATCCGGAATTGATTTTAACGGTTGACCATCGGTCTTATTTCCATCAGTATGAATGGGCTGAAACCTGTCTACAGTACTTTGCGATGTAGCAAATGAACTCATTCAATCGCGAGCAAGGCATAAATATTAATAAGTGAACCTTAATTAAAATTATTGAAGAAACGTTGCTGCTTATTTCAAACAAATGAAACTTCATATTTGGTTTTTAAATTACGAATTTTGAGGACAGATACATTACACTTTCATCTGCATAAATCTACAGTACCTTTGTTAAAAATAATGTTTTCTTTTCCCTGTTAATAACGCTGTAATTACACTATACTTTGTAAAATTTATAACGATTGCATTTCTCTTTTCTTTTGTACTACAGACACTCAAACAATCAGATGAGACGAATAAAAGGCACAGTGCCTCAGTCAAATAATTACCGTCGATAATATCCTCGTGAAGACTACAGCATCGCAAGCATCATTTCTAAGCTGTCATTATACATAAAGAATGCAATGTCTCTCCTGGGAAAATGGATGAAAACGTGGATTTTTCACTTTATAATACACATTTGTAGTCTTTCAAAAGTTGGCATTAAAGACAAAGAAGATCGGTCTATTTATTATGACAATTCAATATTTTCCTGACAAACTTTGCTTAATATATCTACAATGAATTAATTCGAAATAAAGGTTTATGTAAAATCAACTACTACGTCATAAGTAAGGAAACCTCTCATGAGCATCCCGAACTCACATTCCCAGGTTACAAATAAAATACGTTTCTCGATCACCTTGGTAAATATGCAAATAAGTCCAGAAAATAAATATTTACGGTGAATAAAGTTTTCTGTGCGAGGATGAAGCATTCCGTTTACCAGGCTAAAGCACTTCAGTTGGTCCTTTTTGCAACTGGCCGTTCGAAAGCGGTAATTGAAAGTTTGTTTTTTATATTTATGCAAAGCCTTGTTTCAGTGTTTTCGGTACTTTAACATAAACGTGTGTGTGCGTGCACGCGTCCGTGCTCGTGCGCCTGTGTGCCTTTCTCTAGTATTAGTTCAGTTTTTATTCATGTGTTAATTATCCTAGGACCTTTCCACATTTCTTAAAAATAATATGGGCGTACCTTTGGAGTCTCGGGGATCACGATTGATCTTAAGGTTCTGGAACAGTAACTAACTTCAGTAAACATCGGCACTCGGTATGATCCGGTTTTATTTGAATAGCATTCGTCGTCAAGTTTCGTATTGCTATCTTTAGTAATTTTTACCACCTGATAGGGATTTTCCATGACGTCATTGGGTTACCCATTTCTCCAAGCATTGAGGTCTTTGTACATTGCTTGTAACTTGTCGTCAGTGAAACTAACGGAACACTCTTTTTTGCAAAGGTTTTATACAATAATCAGCGTTATTTGAAAGCTAAGGCATACAATATGCCAACATTACACACTCTGGTGGCGAACGGCGTGTGCAAAATAACAACAGCAGAAAACATCGCCGGATCATGTTTGACGCTCGCTCACCTTCGTCTAATATTTTCTCGGGATGGCCAGGATGGACTTTTGAATGTGTTCAGGTGGTCAAAACTGTGAGGGGCCATCAAGTGTCACTAATACCAAAAGAGTGTTAGAATCAGTAATTCTTAAACTGTTGGATTTTTTTACGAAAACGTGTAAAGTGGTTAATTTCAAATATTTCCCTCAAGCCAGCCAAAATCAGTAAAGAGAAGGTTTTCGTGTGATAATGCAGAGTTTTATATAAATATTTCTATCTCCATTACCAACTGTAGGTGATTTCTTTTGTACAAAGAAGTAAAATATGTTATTGACCATTTAGACTTTATTTTTCGCTATAAATTCTCTTGCAGTTTCATTATAGTAACCTTTACAAATTCTTATAAATGTTATTAGGAACGGTAAAATGCCTTTAAAATCTCATATTATGGGCAGTTCATAATGCAGAATATTTTAAAACTAGTTGTATGTGTCTAACTAGCTTCAAACTTGAGATATTTGCTTTTATAAATAGAGTAAATTTTTAAACACACCTAAAAATTCGGATTTTTGCTTGGGAGTACATGTCTGCAAAGCTCTGTATTTTTATAAGTTTTTGTCCAAAGTGTAATCTTATTAATCTGATTTATCATGACATAATTGTGTAACAGGAAAATTGGTTAAAATTTTAATATGGAACAGTAGAATTTGAAAAAATAGTAATTTTTCATTTTTGTCCCACCACAATTTACGGTGTTTTTGAAAATCAAAGGTCACTTTATAAAAATGCACATAACTTAAGTTACAAACGGTAAACTTCCTTCAAAATTCACCATACGATTTGTTTTAAAGTATAGATTCAAGAAACAGTATCATTATAAGGATTGTGGAAGGTCACCATTACAGTTTCAGAACCTTAAATGGCCAGGCATGGACATTTGAGCCGTGCATTTTATTTTTTGAAGATTTTCAACCGGACAAGTAAATGGGGAGGGGCCATGTATTCAAATGTTATTTTTGTAACTTTTGTTATTACACAGAAAACAGTATGTCGTGATTACATTTATGAAGTGATCACGTCTTTGCGTGTTTCATTCCATTATCAATTTAGGGTCATTTCTATTTTCTCCATTTAGTATGTAAGTCGAGTTTTTATTATTATTTAACAGTTAAAACTCGACTGGGTTTCTCCTGTTTATGTTTATTGGGTTCATAGTCCCACCATCAGTATTTCAGCTACCTGGAGACGGTGTCCACTTGAAGCAGATTTAGTTCTGCCTTCACTGTGTATAGTATGCTGTGAACACATGGCATGATACCACACCTAGACACATTATCCTGATACCAAGTTAACCAGTCGTGGAACTACCCTTATATTTGCTTGAGCGTTAGCAAGTGAGCTATATCACTACCATTTGTAACGACTTAGGTATGTCGCGGCCTAGGATCGAATCCGGGGCCTCCCGTATCTCTACCGATTGCGCTACAAGCTCCTTTGAATGTCTACTGAACACGCATTGTAGTATGTTAAACTTGATCGTAAGTAATTGCTTCTTAAAGTTCACATTGTTTTTTAAAAGGGTATTATTTAAAAATGACAATAAGGGAATGTCGTGTAAACTTGTAAGTTATACGAATAAAAAAATCGAAAATCGGTTGCAGAGTCGACAAACCAGCTAATGTTCGTCATTTTAGACTGAGTTTGCCCTTCTGTTGGGTAACATTATAAAACCTAGGGATGGAAACCGTTTTATTTCTTGTTCAAATAAATAATTATTTTGATTAAGTCAAATTCGAACACACGAGAATAAGGTTGTTTCTTCAATTGAAATCTATGACTGCAACAACAAGGTTGACTGGCTTTTGCGTTACCTCTGGACAACATTTCACGGTTTTATTTAAAAATTTGTTGCTGTTAGATTGCAACATTCCATGCGCAGATTTTATCTGATATATCTATGCTTTATCTATGACCGACCGTTGTGAGAATGGCTGAAATGTCACAGCTCAGCGGTTGACCTATATCAGGATAAAGGTTCTATTAATTATTGATTCTTTGTACATATTTTTGAAATGTATGTATATTTTATCATGTTAATCTATGTAGCATTTTCTGTCATTAAATAACACTTTTGTTCTCGATTTTAATTATCAAATGGATTGGCTTGTGTACTTGTTCAGCCCCATACACCCAGCTACTCCCCACTGGCCTTTCTTAAATCCGGTAACAATACAAGGTCAATGACAATAGTATATAAGCACAAAAGTATTGTAAGTGCTTATTCCTTTTATTGTCAGATGTGTCCACAGAAAAAAAACGATTACAAACTCCAGCATTCTATTCCCAAATTATAATACAGATTTGAATAACAGGTTTGATATCAATTTATAATAGTTTCATAATTTAACTGTCAGTTAAAATACATTTTATTTTAGCCTGACAAACTGGTTTTTGATGCATGAGTTACGGGTATGTCAGTAACAACTCAGGCCTAAAGCTTTCGTGATTTGATTGCTGCGCATCTAACCACAACACCATTAATTGTCTAGCAGTAACATCCCTTTGTCTCTCTTTGCCTCTCTATATCTGTATGTCTGTCTTTCTCTTTCTCGCTGTCTCTGTCTCTCTGTGTCTCATCCTATCTCTCTCGCTGTCTCTCTATATCCTATTTTATTTTTCATATCACACTACTGAGTGTGATGGCTGCCTTGTGATGATTTGTTTTTGTAACTATATATTCATTGTTTACATGTTTATCCGTTAACTACTTTCGCATACTTCAAAGGACACAATGTACCGTCGTTGGAGACTCACGGTTGGCTAATCCTGAATCACTCCAAGCGTTTGATCTTTAAAACTTGTATTTCCGACAAGGACACTGTTGGGTCCTTAGAGTGTCAGTTATATCATTTGATCTGTATTGTATACCATTCCTATCTCTTTCTCTCTTTCCATCTATAAACCTATAACGTAGGTGCTTTCCTCACAACAGAAATCTTTAGTTACTTTTCGCATAAATATATTAATGCTTATGTCACCATGTTGTATACATTGAATATGTCGTAAAACAAATGTGTGGTCTGTAATTTAATGATCATGTGAAATAATTAGTAAGAAAAAAGATACTGAACCGTTACTTGGTAAAATTAAAGCAAACCATATACATACGTGCGTCAAAACTATATACGATCGTATTTCTTGTATTTTGACCACTGATATCTAACCTAGTCACAATGAGGATCAGTCCCACACTTGGGCGTGGCTACATTCCGTCTGAAGAAGGATAAATTATCATTTAAATGTATTTACAAGTGACAGTAGCAAGACGTTAAAGAGATATAAACAAGAGTTACAGTAGTTAGTATGTGTGTTAAGCTGTTTTACACCTCTGTTTATGCAATACTGTCGATTTATGTATTTAATGTATTTAACATACTTAAATTAAGTAATATTAAAAATAGTACACACAAAAAGCAGACTATTAATTAGTGATATACCAAAATCGTTAAAATAGTAGTGCTATAGCTCCCTTGCTAACTCTCAAGCAAAGATCAGGGTAGTTCCGCCACTGGTTGGTCCGGTGTCAAGATAATGTGACTGGGTGTGGTATCATGTCAGCTGCTCACGGCACACAGTGAAGGTAGCACTTTATCTGCTTCAAGTGGACACCGTCTCCAAATATCTGGAATTCTGCTCTTGAGACGATAAACCCAATAAACAAACAAATAAATATAGTTGTCTGGGATTATGGCTATTTTTTCAGCACAAAATATTAAACACAGATAAAACTAATTTTTGTGTTTAAAATAGCATAGAAAGTAATATTGAAGAACGATAGATACGTCATATATTGTAGATGTCCTTAGGTTGAAAGACAGAGCTGTCTGTCCCATTAAAAAGCATTATTATATACCAATCATTTCCGACCAGTCTGTCATTCATGTCAACTAATATTTATCTAATATGTACAACAATCGTCCCTTTGGGCTGTTCTAATAGTTAGTGAGACTTTTAATTGACATCTCATTGAATATGATGCAAGAAAAAGCTAGTATTTATACTTACATTGCTAATGACACATAGCTGTACAGTAAGCTTACTATTGTAACACACCTGCATGTTTGGTGAGGGATTATGGAAGGTTCCACAAGTTAATTGTATCTCCTCCCCTTATTAGGTATTTTGGCAGTTTCACCAATAAAACACTATCCCACTATCACTACAACTACCACTATCCCCACCACCACCACTACTACAAGTACTTCCACTACTACTACTACTACTACTACTACTACTACTACTACTACTACTACAACCACTGCTACCTCTACCGCTACCACAATACTACTACCATCATAAAAACCAGCAAACCCAATGTGATCAACACTTACACAGCCACCCTGTCCCCCCCCCCCCCCCCCCCCCCCCCCACACACACACGACACCATTACCACCACAACTACAACCGCCACTATAACCACCAACACCACAACTACAAAACAACAACCACTTTTACTTAAACTAACGTCACCTCCATCCTTCCTACCACCACCATTATATAAAAACAACAAACTCCGATATCACCACCAAAACCAAGACTAAGTCCGCCATCACCATCATCGCCACCTCTACTACTACCAGCTCCACACCTGCGATAAAACTCCTCGTCGTCAAAGGGATCTCTACAAAATACATACGCTTACTTAACTTCAGTCTTTTGTTAAATGCCGCAGATTATGGGTATTATACTATACATCTCTTATATTCTTATATTCTGTTGATTACCAAACAATGATATATTATCTTTTAATGCCATGGGCACGCAGAATATCTTTTCTGAGAATTTCGTGACAAACTGTTATTATACTTCAAACTAGCTCCGTTCTTATATCATTGGAGTGTATTTTCCCAAACATGCATCACCTTAGAAATAAATCATATTAAAACTCCGTGTTAATTAGCTCGCCGTGACCGGCGGCAATTTATTATCAGTAAGAATTATGTGATAAAACGAGAAAATCCAATCATTAGTGTCAATAAATAAATCATATTATAAAGCGCCTGTAAGGATTTCACTCGTTATTTATATATGGTATGGTAAGTGATCGTTCCAATGTAGTGGCTTTGACCACAATTAACGCTTGTAGTTGAACTTGTTGGTCGTCTGATGTCATAGACAGGTAGATCAAATAACACTAAGCTGCATTGAATTGGACATCCGTGCTTGTTCTAGTTATGCTGTCAACAAAAACTTCACACTGTTAATACAATTTACATTCCACGGGAAAATAACTGATTTAACGAGGTACAACTGAAAACTCTCAGACATCGCAAAATACTAATGAAAGACATATCTAAAACATAATAAATCGTATATTATTACGTCGAATCACGCTGTAAATAAAACAACAAAGGTCTAACCATCCATTGATCAAAACACACAACTTAACTTTCAATATCGCTTACGTACAGTACTTACATATGTGTAAGTTACTAGACAGTTTTATACTGATAGTCAGAAAGCCAGTCCTACAACAATCAAAAATATTCAAAAAATGGAAAACATATTGTTTCGAACTGATATTGGCAACATCATTACACATGACCTATTGTCAGAACGCTCTCTCAGTTTTGTATCGATGTAGCAAATTTTGCGTACCCAAAACTTGGATCACTTTTATCGAATAATTAGATTAGCCTTTTATGGTATTATGTTGATCTTTTTCAACAAAAGCCACACAAAAGAATGTCTGTCTAGTTTATATTTAATGACCATATTAAGCAGTTCATTATGTAAGCAATGTTGCCAGAACTGTCTCATGCCTGTCTGTTTTAAAAGATAACATGGCCGCATAATATGACATGTTCACATGGCAGTTGCATATTAAAATTATTTTGTACTTATCTAGCTAAAGCGAAAACATATTATGTGACATTGTTAGGTAAATGTCGCCAATCAATAAACTGAAATAAATGTGGTAGTTCTTATAGGACCTGCATGAGTTATCTGCTAATAGTCATTCTTTTTCAACCCTTATATTTTTACTGATATTTTATTAAAATGCATGCACATTTATTCCTGTATTCGTTTTGTGAATCGTCAACTTGTTTTGTAAGTACCAGCTGCATGTTTCGAACTATGTGCATTTGTTACATTTTCTTCTTATAACTAACTACATCGTATAATTCGTGTTGTTGCTTGTTTGTTTTGTTGATGTTTTGTTTATTTAAGTCATTCTTTACTCTATTTAAACTACACTAGTGTAATATACTGTGAAAGCTATAAAACAAGTACATTCTTAACATGTACAAACATATCCAAAGTTCAATACCAGGATTTACTGTGACGCAAACTGAACACCATCTAACCGGTGGTCCTCTGATGAGTACATAATACCTTTATCAGAATGTATTACATGTAATACAGCAAATAGAAAACAAGCATATCGTGATATGGTGTTTGGTTGATGGTGTCATGAATATTCAGATCATCGCATATGAGATTTGAACGTGGTACTGCTTTTACTTTTTCAATTTTTAACAAATATTGAGTATTGTAGATTTAAATTGACCAATAACAGTACTGTGGTATGTGTTATTATTTAATACATTTTTAATGTTGCTAACATACTACCATTTTTCAGGAAATTCTATAATAAATGTTAGCAACTCGTGATGGATCCTATATTTAAGCATGTCGGTATTTGTCCTCTCCATGTTTTTCTCTGTTGTGTTTATGGTCAAACATATTGCGTATGGCTGATCATCAATTAACGTTATCGTTGTCTCGATGTCTCTTGACTGATCGATATCGACAACCCCGTTGAGTTGCACATGATATAAAATAGAATGTTACAGCGCATTAACTAACGAGGACGCATGTATGTAAAGCTAATATAATACATAATACTTCCCTCACTAGTCATAAAGAATTTATTTTACAAATTTACATTCGCTATCAACACGCTCATGTCCTGCAATAAATTAAAGATAACTTCACGTAAAGGCTCGTATTTTTCAATTTAATAAGTATATTTTTAAGTTGTAACATTGAGAGATCGCGATTGTACCTGTTGTGCATTATGTTGGCTGATTCATGCCAAGTAGTCTTTTTGTCTCAGAGCTCGCACAAAGTTGAAGGGTCATTTGGATAAAATAACACACAATGGGGAAAATGTCTAAACCTAGACATCAGATAAGTTAGTACTTCGTCGTTTCCTATTGTTGTCTAATCGGCAGAACCAATAAAGGTACAGTCTGTTTATACTGGATGTAAAGTTTTTCATAACATACAAAGCTAAAAGAAGCACCAGTTTTTAATTACACACCTCCTCCTTTGTTTGATAGAGGATTATCTATCATGGAATGACAAACCTGGAAGCCACATGCTAAGGTCTTTCTGTGCGCGTGAGCTGATCTTTCCAGAGAAAATGATAGACCTTCCCACGTGCACTGTTGGACTTGCACATGTGATTTCCTTTATGAAAGTGAGTAGTTCTGATATCGATATACCTTTTAGGACCTAATTCCAAATCATACAACTCCACTCCTGGGCGCGCAAAAAATACAACATTTTAAACTGTGTGACGTAACAACGTAGGGCGAAAGTGACATACTTTCCTGCCGTGAAGTGGATCAAGCGATCTTAGTTTCTTGCTCTGGTGGCGTCTGCTCCATTGAAAATGGAGTTTATCGATAGTTTATGAAAGGACGACTCATCCTTCAACACGTTTTGTACGGCGTCTCATCTTCACCAGTTGTCTTTGTCGCAAAATGTGACTACTTTTTCAAAGTTAGTTATTATTACAACGTGACAGTTGAAAGAGTACGTGGCGTTTAACGACCAATACAGATCCTTTTCGTTGTTTAAAAAGGTCTTTATCTTTCGGAATTACTCGATTAGACGAAGGGTTTTCCATCAACGCTGGCGGACGTGGGAAGGTCTTCTTCGTCTGAAAAGTCCTGCTTTTGTAATCAGAATATATATATATATATATATATATATATATATATATATATATATATATATATATATATATATATATATATATATATAATTAACACAGACCAAATCATTAAGTCGCACACAACTTCCTGCACCGGCCGCAATAGCTCAGGTGGTAGAGCGTCGGCTTGCGGATCGGGAAGTCGTGGGTTCAAACAACGACCGGGTCAAACCAAAGACTTTAAATATGATAATAATAAGTGGCTTCCCTCCTAAGTGGCTCGGGGATAAGAGGACAGCATTACGCCTGACTCGTCAGTGCCAGTATAATGGACCGGCAGGGTTCAGTCCCTGGGCACCTCATAAGTGGCCCTGTGCTATACTGATAGAAATGTCGCTGCACAATATCGGCATAAATGCTGGCAAAACCCCACAACTTCCTGCAATCAAACATACATGTAACTTTATTTGTTTCTCTGACAGAATGAAAAATTGACTTCATGGAAATGTGTTTTAGATTTGCAAATAAATTATGTTATGAGGGGGACACACTGTAAATATATATGTGTGTGCATGCAAGCGTGCGTGCGTGTTAAATACGACACTGAACAAAACAAGAAATTGACAACTCTGGATCCGAGCTATTTGCTACCTACAAGGTGGTCATGTACCTTTACCTTTTTTTGATTTGTTTGCAACATTTCGAGATTATTAGAGCTTAGTAATTATATTTAATGTAGCATTTTAACGCTGATTGTAAAGAAATGTCATATTATTCCCAAATATCGCATACCTTTGTTAAGACTTTTATTACGGGAGTATCAAGCGACCTTTTGCTGACATTTAGGATCTAAGGCAATAAATGTAATTCCTATTTAGCTTCAATAATTGTAACAATTTCTGCGTTCTTTGAAAATCTTCTTATGCAATGTATTTGTGAGATGGCTCAACCTTCACAGAATGTGGTTTTTACCTGGATATTTTCTTCAACATGAAGGCTTTAGGATTGGCCAATTGATTGATTAAGCACCGTTATGCATGTACACTGTATCACTACACAAGTTCTAATTTGCTATTACATGTAGTCGGTATGTCAAGAGGTCTGGTGAAATCCTATACAACAAAGCCCTAATTGCTTTAATATATTAGGCTTATCTAAAATTTAATAAAAACTGTTGTGCAACAGACATTATTTAGAGAACAAGACAATGTACGTTTTGTAAATAATGTGTTAACAGTGTCTCTCATTGTTGAAAGCTGTTACAATAAGCAGATTCTTTTTCGGCCGAAACTAAAGTCTTGTACTAAGTCCATTCATTTATTTCCATCCGAAGATGTTAATAAAAACAATGTCTGCTTAATTGCACCAATAATGTCAGCGTAAGGATCAAGTGCAAAGGAAAATCTTACACTGCTGATAATACATATAGAATATCATTTATATTTTATAAGCAATGGTAAACGCTAATCTACAATATTACATCTAGATGACTCAAATCCATTAAAATATTGTTTTAATACTATTTAGGGTATAAAGTTTGGTCACTATGGTGATGTTCATGTATTACTGGTACAGCAATGCCTCGGACAGACGTCTGGGAAGAAAACACGGCAAAAGTCCGCTTAAAAACACCCCCGCATAAAACAATGCTGCGCACGGTACTCGAACTGGTGAGTCTCCGAGACATCAGAGTGCTACAAGTCGGTGATTCATTCTATCCAGGGAACATGTTAAATGTCTTAGTTATGCTAAAGATACTGGATGTCCGGTGTAAATGTCGGTGTCAATAATTAACGAACATTGTTTGAGTTCAAAATATTATAGCACTTGCATTGATGACATTGTTTTCCTGCTAAAATATATATTATACAGCTTAAATAATGTTGTTATTTCAAAACTATATAATTCCCAAAAAGTTTTTTATCTTTGAAGTAATTAGTATTTAATTCTAATTTAGACGGTCATAAGAACATCACACATCGCCATCTCGCTTTGTTCAATTTTATCAAACCAACATTAACGACAATAAAACATTTTATGTAGCGGTGTTGTTGTTTGTTAAATTGATGTACGGGTGTGGTAAGTCGCAATAGTTTCATGACCACGCATTTGTAAGCTAAATAATATCTGATGAAATGGAAGTTCTACTAAATCTAGCATGAGCAAAGCCATTTTTCTGCAGCAAGTTACGTCTAATTAGTCTTGCATTTTGTTATTTTCCTGTAATGACGATGGTAGGTAACAGAAGGAGTCGCACGATTTGTACCGTAAGGCAGCAAACAATAAGTGGGCTCCCCTACCTCTGTGAAGTGTATTGGTTGCGAATTGAGCCTGTTTTGTTTGGTTACAGCGGAGGTGTCGGGCGCGTCCAAGAGTGTGAAGCTTCCGCCGGCACCATGTCTCCCCTGAATGTGGCGTGTGACCATTAGCTCTCTCGTGTCAACACCTTAGATCACTGGAAGTTGTGATTGCCCATATAACGACCAGGTACCTTTTTTCGTTCAGTTTCACCGGTTTCATAACAGATATAAACAAGATCCACTATCTGACGCTCCGCATTGCTGACAGAGATGGTTAAAGAGGTAGTCAGTCAATGGGAATGATCAGCAATTAAAACAAAGATGAAGACGTTTTCTGCATTAATTTTATGTTTAGTTCTATCCGAAACACGTCAATTAGATATTAAAATTGGCATTTTACTGATGACAAGTGCTCCGGAGCCATTTGATATGAGGCGCGCAGGACCAGCGCTAGAAATTGGATTTGCAAAAGCTAAGGTTGACTTTGGTGTGAATTTTGAAGTGATTTACCATAACTATAGTGGGTACTGCCCGAAAGCGGAAGTGGTGGGACATTTCTCCGAGCTGCACTACCGCGAACAAGTGCAAGCGGTCATAGGACCGGCGTGTTCAGCCACCATCGAAGCAGCAGGCCGGCTGGCCAGGTACCTCAAGATCCCCATGGTGACGGGACTCGGAGATTTAGTACTAAGGGATGAACTCAATGACGATATGTACGAGACCCTCACCATCCTATCTTACAACATCAAAAAACTCTCAAGTAAGTAACTGTTGTACACTTTGACAAGTATTAAGTTGTATATAGTCAGTCTGTGTCCTCATTGTTTATTGCTTTCCTTGATAAAAAGATAATTTTAACACGTTGAGCAAAGGGCCAGATAATGCTTGCCTGCCTGCCTGCCTGCCTGCCTGCCTGCCTGCCTGCCTGCCTGCCTGCCCGCCCGCCCATCTCTCCGTCCGTCCGTCCGTCGTCCGTCCGCCCGTCTGTCTGTCTTGGAACTACCTTTATATTTCCGTGAATGCGAGTAAACGAGCTATACTTCTTTTTATTAACGACTTTGGTTTGTCATGGCACGGATTTAAACCGCGGCCAAACTAAAAAAGAAATGAACAAACCCATGTACTATAACTACGACAATCTAATTCATATGATTATTTATATATGACCTTTTTTTACAGCACCATATTATTATAGTATAGTATATCGAAATAGCCTTTCAAATTAAATATCAATGTGTACTGGCGCCGCATTTAATTTTTATTTTCTATACGAACATGAATCGAATTACTTCCGGAGCACTGCAGACTTTTAATTAAAATTAATGCCCCTAATTCTGTTGTTTCTTCAACATTTTATGAAGATTGTCAGTCGATGCACTGAATTTAAAATAAACCTTCACTTTTCATAGACGAGTTCTAGTCATCCTAAAGTTAACTGCATCATTATTGTTTATTATAGGTGTGTGACAAATGTCGTGTGGTTCTATCATATACGTTGTTTTAACAGAATACGTTCAGTGTCTGACTTGGGGCTCTGGACGGGAAAAAAATCTATCTTTAAACTTAAGGTTCTGGAAATGTAACTAACTTCGGTAAACGTCGGCACCCGGTAAGATCCGGTTTTATTTGAATAGCATTCGTCGTCAAGTTTCGTATTTGCTATTTTTAGTAATTTTTCACCACGTGATAGTATTTTCCATGACGTCATTGGGTTACCCATTTCTCCAAGCATTGAGGTCTTTGTATATTGCTTGTAACTTGTCGTCAGTGAAACTAATGGAACACTCTTTTTGTGCAAAGGCTTTATAAAATAATCAGCGTTATTTGAAAGCTAAGGCTCAAAATATGCCAACATTACACGCAATGGTGGCAAACGGTGTATCAAAATGACAACAGCAGAAAACATCGCCGGATCAGGTTTGTCGCTCGTTCACCTTCGTTTGACATTTTCTCGGGATGGCCAGGATGGACTTTTAAATGTGTTCAGGGGTCAAAACTGTGAGGGACATCCAAGTGTCAGTAATACGAAAAGAGTGCTTGACACAATTATTCCTAAACTGTCGATATATTTTACGAAAAACGTGTAAAGTGGTTAATTTCAAATATTTCCCTCAAGCCAGCCAAAATCAGTAAAGAGAATGTTTTTTATGTGATAATGCAGAGTTTTACATACATATTTCCATCTCCAATACCAACTGTAGGTGGGGTTTTTTTTGTATAAAGAACTTTAATCTGTAATTGACCATTTTGACGTAATTTTTCGCTATAAATTCTCTTGCAGTTTCATTATAGTAACCTTTAAAAATATTATAAATTTTATTAGGAACGGTAAAATGCCTTTAACATCTCATATTATGTGCAGTTCATATTGAAGAAAATTTTAAAACTAGCTGTATGTGTCTAACTAGCTTCAAACTTGATTTGCTTTTATAGATAGAGTAAATTTTTTAACACATCCCCAAAAAATGGTATTCTTGCTTGTGGGTACATGTCTGCAAAGCTCTGTATTTTTATAAGTATTTGTCCTAAGTGTAATCTTATTGTTCTGATTTATCATGACATGATTGTGTAACAGGAAAATTGGTTAAAATTTGAATATAGAACAGTAGAATTTGAAAAAAAATAGTACTTTTTATTTTTTGTCCCAGCACATTTTACGGTGTTTTTGAAAATCAAGGGTCACTTTATAAAAATGCACATAATTTAAGTAACAAACGGTGAACTTCCTTAAAAATTCACCATACGATGTGTTTTATAGTATAGATTCAAGAAACAGTGTCATTATAAGGATTGTGGAAGGTCACCATTACAGTTCCAGAACCTTTATTGCATTTTTTTCAATTTTGGGGATCGTTCCTTCCGCACCAACCAACACATTCAGCTGATTTCTTCTTGTTTCTTTTATCAGTACGTGCTCTTGTCAGTACGTCGTTATGTATGTTGGTACTCTTGTCAGTACGTCGTAATATGCGTTAGTACATTTATCAGTACGTCCTCAGATACGTCAGTTCTTTGTCAGCGCGTCGTTTGATACGTCAGTACGTGCTCTTGTCAGCACGTCGTTAGGTATGTTGGTATTCTTAAAAGTACGTTGTTAGATACGTCAGTTCTTTTGTCAGTACGTTGTTAGATACGTCAGTTTTTTATCAGTGTGTCGTTAGATACGTCAGTTCTGTTGTAAGTACGTCGTTAGGTACGTCAGTTCTGTTGTAAGTACGTCGTTAGATACGTCAGTTCTTTTATCCTTACGTTGTCAGATACGTTATTTCTTTTGTAAGTACGTCCTTAGATACGTTAGTTCTTTTATCAATACGTCGTTAGATACTTCAGTTCGTTTATCAGTAATTCGTAAGATACGTCAGTACTTTTATCAGTATTCTTTTATCAGTATGTCGTTAGATATTTCAGCACTTTTATCAGTACATCGTTAAATAGTCAGTTCTTTTATCAGTTTGTCGTTAGATACGTCAGTTCTTTTATCAGTTTGTCGTTAGATACGTCAGTTCTTTTATCAGTGTGTCGTTAGATACGCCAGTTCTTTTGTCAGCGCGTCGTTAGATACCCCAGTAATTTTGGCAGTGAGTCGTTAGATACGTCAGTTCTGTTGTCAGTACGTCGTTATATACTTCAGTTCGTTTATCAGTACGTCGTTAGATACGTCAGTATTTTTATTCGTACGTCGTTAAATACGCCAGTTCTTTTGTCAGCGCGTCGTTTGATACGTCAGTTCTTTTGTCAGCGCGTCGTTAGATACGTCAGTTCTTTTGTCGGCGCGTCGTTAGATACGTCAGTTCTTTTATCAGTATGCCGTTAGATACGTCAGTTCTTTTATCAGTACGTCGTTAGATACGTCAGTATTTTTATTCGTACGTCGTTAAATACGCCAGTTCTTTTGTCAGCGCGTCGTTAGATACGTCAGTTCTTTTGTCAGTGCGTCGTTAGATACGTCAGTTCTTTTATCAGTATGTCGTTAGATACGTCAGTTCTTTTATCAGTACGTCGTTAGATACGTCAGTATTTTTATTCGTACGTCGTTAAATACGCCAGTTCTTTTGTCAGCGCGTCGTTAGATACGTCAGTTCTTTTGTCAGTGCGTCGTTAGATACGTCAGTTCTTTTATCAGCGCGTCATTAGATACGTCAGTTCTTTTGTCAGTATGTCGTTAGATACGTCAGTTCTTTTATCGGTATGTCGTTAGATACGTCAGTTCTTTTATCAATATGTCGTTAGATACGTCAGTTCTTTTGTCAGTGCGTCGTTAGATACGCCAGTTCTTTTATCAGTGCGTCGTTAGATACGTCAGTTCTTTTGTCAGTGCGTCGTTAGATACGCCAGTTCTTTTATCAGTATGTCGTTAGATACGTCAGTTCTTTTGTCAGTGCGTCGTTAGATACGTCAGTTCTTTTGTCAGCGCGTCGTTAGATACGTCAGTTCTTTTGTCAGCGCGTCGTTAGATACGTCAGTTCTTTTATCAGCGCGTCATTAGATACGTCAGTTCTTTTGTCAGTATGTCGTTAGTTACGTCAGTTCTTTTATCAGTATGTCGTTAGTTACGTCAGTTCTTTTGTCAGCGCGTCGTTAGATATGTCAGTTCTTTTATCAGTATGTCGTTAGATACGTCAGTTCTTTTATCAGTATGTCGTTAGATACGTCATTTCTTTTATCAGTATGTCGTTAGATACGACATTTCTTTTGTCAGCGAGTCGTTAGATACGTCAGTTCTTTTATCAGTATGTCGTTAGATACGTCAGTTCTTTTGTCAGCGCGTCGTTAGATACGTCAGTTCTTTTATCAGTATGTCGTTAGTTACGTCAGTTCTTTTATCAGTACGTAGTTAGATACGTTAGTTCTTATGTCAGCACGTAGTTAAATACGTTAGTTCTTTTGTTAGTACGTCGTTAGATACGTCAGCTCTTTGATCGGTACGTCGTTAGATACGTCAGTTCTTTTATCAGTACGTCGTTAGATATGTCAGTTCTTTTATCAGTACGTCGTTAGATATGTCAGTTTTTTTATCAGTGCGCCGTTAGGTACTTCAGTACTTTTCCCAGTACATCGTGAAATAGTCCGTTCTTTTATCAGTGCGTCGTTAGATACGTGAGTTCTTTTATCATATTTATACTTCTAACTGTCAGACTTTTACACTTTATATTGGAGTTCACGCGAAAATTAGCGACACCCATCGATTTATCAATACAGTGATACCAAATACTGTCACTGTGAACACTTTAAACGTAGATCCATTGTTAGTATAAATAGATGCATATGTCTTTAACAAGTTGTATTTTGTGCAATATCCGATTTTTAGCGCAGTAAGTTTTCGGCCTCTTATTTTGTTAAGGCTCCTGCAATTAAAGACTTGGACTTGATAACGTCATATCTTTAAGCTATTATTCTTGTTGACCGTTTGGTGTTCTTGCTCCTTTTTGACTGACTTGCAAATAAACAAGTGTGTCGGAAATTATGTTGTACCAGACATGTGTTAGTGTACTATTGAACAAAGGCAGCTTAACGATTGACACCTGAACATTGTACACTTCGGATATCTGAGGCATTGATATTTATTGTTAACGGGTTCTGGTACGCAATATTGTAAATTGGTAGATGAGAAGATGTGCCGAAACACAGATAAAGCAAGGACATTTAAATTTTCAAGACTAGTCGATCCGGTGTTATACCCCATTCAATCGGCACTCCTCGGGTAATTTCGTCCTCGGGACAATCATTCCTCAGATTTATCTGGTGCAATGATACTTATTAAAATCACGAACTTTTTTTTTTTTTTTTTTTTTTTTGCCGGAAGTCGGAAGAAGAATGTGCCTAAATGTAGTTCGTACAAAACATAAACAAAGGCATCGTTTGACAACTGTGTGTCTGCTGCGCTGGGTAAATTAAAATTGAATGATTTAAATTTGATGCCGCCACAAATTAAAGTTTCAAGAGCATTGGACTGGTGTTTCAGAACTTTAAAAATGTTCAAAAATTCCTAGACGCCAACCCGTTTGTCGGTGACTACGTAATTAAATCGGAATAGACGTGTTGCCAACGGAATTGCTATACTAAGATTGCATTACGAACTTTCGTTGACGTGATGAGAACGGGCATAGTCCGGTAATATGAATGCTTTGCGACCGAATCGTTTGCGGTTTGTTCATCTCGTTCACAGACAGACCTACTTCGACCACATTACGTCCTTGACGTGTTGCTGTTCAGTCTGAACTTAAACAAACAATCTTAGAAGTTCGAAACATTTTTGCAACACGTTTTCATACAGTTCATAAAGTCCGCAGTATGTGAAAAGTACGTTATTAACGTTTCTAGAACGTTTATTTCGTTCTAACGCAGTTCTTACAACTATTTTTTTTCTCGTTTGCCGAACAACCAGACAAGGACTAGTATAAATACTGGCCGTTTGTCAGTAGTTCAACATTTGAAAATAAAGTATGTTATTAGAAACATTGATAAGTTGGCAGCGGATTGCTTTAATTGTAAGCTTTGTGAAAATTATGTTTGAAGAAGAGCAATAATACAATGAACTGGTATAACGGGTGAGACGAAGAAGAAGACAAAGAGCTTATTGGGTGAGACCTTGGTTAACACCCGAAAGAAGATTAACTGTAGGACAATATCATCAGCTAATGGAAGAGCTCCGCCTTGATGACCAGGAGTCATTCTACAACTTTTTGAGAATCACCACACCAAGGTTTGACGAACTTCTTCAACGAATCATCCGTTTTATAGAAAAGGATGACACACACTACAGAAAGGCGCTGGAACCAGGTAAAAAAAAACTAAAGAAAATTCCTATAACTCTACGACATTTGGCAACAGGTGATGCCTAGGGCAGTCTTCAGTATGATTTCCGGGTAGCCATAAGCATAATCTGCTTATTGTTGAGAGAATTTTGCAATGTACTCGTGACTGAATTAAAGAAAGAAGTCCTCGCCTGCCAAGTTGTCAGAGATGCATGGGAACGTACTTCTGAGCAATTCATGATGCGATGGAATGTTCAACATGCCTGTGGTGCTCTGGATGGGAACATGTGACCATCAGAAAACCTCGTAAGACTGGAACAATGTACCACAACTACAAAGGTATTTATTCAGTAGTATTAATGGTTTTGGTAGATTTATGTTATAAGTTGTTGTGGATCGATATTGGTGTTTTTTCGAAGTCAGTCCGATGCCCAGATATACAACCAGTCTGAATTAAAAGAATGCTTAGACGATGGCTCTATTAGATACCCACCACTTTCGCCATTGCCAAATGATGATCAAGACTTTCCCTACTTCATGCTGTGGGATGACGCCTTTCGCCTTCACTCACACCTTATGAAGCTATATTCTGGACATAACTTGACAAGAGCACAGATGATTGCCAATTACAGAATATCTAGAGCCGGACATGTTGTTGAAAATGCATTTGGTATTTTGTCACAGAGATGAAGAGACGCCAGAGACTATACAAATTATCGTTGAAGCTTGTGTGTGCTTTCACAACTTCATCCTTCTCCTCAACCCAGCCATTCAGAATGGTCAACTAGATTATAAAGATGGTGCACACAAGCTCGTTCCAGGTGCCTGGAGAAAAATGTAAATCTTCCAGGCTTGGACTTGGCGGTGGGAGGAAACTTGTTAGTGGCTAAAAGACAAATGAACTATTTGAAAGACTGTTTCAACAGCCCGGTGTTGGGCGTGTGTCGTGGCAGGACACAATGCTTGATATGTTATGTGCTGTACTAAGGTTTGAGAGGACAATCGCGGGAAATTGTTTGATTGTATCTCCATTGTGAGCAATTTAACCTGGCATGTTACACAAAACAAAATATTCTAGATTGTTTTAGAGAAAGGAATGATATGATATTAATAGACACACAATGGTCGTGACAATTTTTTTACCCTTTATTAGAAAGGAATTAAACTATAAAACTAGTGAGTTAACGAGCATCATTTTTTGTTTTATTCACCTTTTTTTACTTTATTCATTTTTCTTTTCATTACAGACCAACAAGCCATGTACAGTGTTATCTTTTAAGCACGAACTCGGTTATATCGAATTAACGAAAATATCGATAAACAAATCTTGCCCCTTCTCAAATATTACGCAATTACATGATTAAATATCGAATAATTGGGCATGATATTTTAAACGCTTTTAGCACCTTTTTGGACATGTATTTAGCTGAAATATATAACATATCTACATAAGATATCTTAAAATTAAGTATTCATTTGTTTCGAACTTTCGATATGTCGATGAAATTTCTCCGGTGCCCTCAAGCTCGAAATTACGAATCTACCCTAATTTTCTGTAGCGAATGTGTAGCAGCTCAGATTAGCTCAGTCAGGCGACCGTTTGCTTTGTAGGCGAAGGGTCCCTGGTTCGATTCTAGGACTGGCTGCACCTAAGATATTAATAAAGCAGACAAAAAACATAATTTCCAATATGCATTAATCTCTATGCTGATCACCTGAAGCGTCGAACGGTGATGAGCACTGGCACAAACGTTGTGGATTGCTATAGCCGTCGTGTCATGACGTGGCTGTCATTATGTTCTGGACGGACATGAAAACAAGATAAGTGTATTCAGTACGAGTTGAACTGTCTGTGAACGGAAGGGTTGAGTCACAAACTAGCTAGAACAAATTTTCACGTATAGGGAATGTAGTAGAACTAGATGCGAACGGACTGAAAACGAGTTTGGAGTGGTTGAAAGCTGTGCGTCGTCGGGGTAAATCATCACCTGATCTTAACGTTGTAAGAACGGACTGTATACGGAATAGGGACTAGACAGACGTAATGGGCACTGTTTTGGGACTAACTTTGATCGTTTTTAGACATTTTCTACACGTTCTAGCAAGTTCCAAATCTGTCCTATTTTTGTAGAACGGGATCGGACGTCCTGAGAACTAGTTTGGTGTAACTGAGGCTTTAAGATAATATAATGGGACGTTGTATCATGCCACATGTTAACGTCGTTCAACCACAGTGGAGGCAGCAGTATAACTGAAACTTCTGCTTCGGCAACAGCTTCATATAACTGATGCATGTGATGGGCGCTTACACTGCGTATTAACATCAGTTTTCCACTAATAATAATTAACATTAATTTAAATAATAGTTTACCTGTCTTTAAGCATAAATCGACGCGTCATTCAATAGCAGGTGCCCGTTTGTTTGTGCCTTATTGTATACCGAGGATTGTCTTTTTAGCATCGTGTCCTTTATTCCAACGTTGAAAGCTGTTATGTAGTCAATGTGAGCAACGTCGACACCGCTTGGTCACAGTTGGTCAATTTTATATATTGATATACTTTACTGAACCATGATGAATAAAACATATGTAGTAGATCGTTTAATTTGACATTTAAATCAAAATTTTACACCTTCGCGATGAAAAAATAAAATCGTACTGTAATGCATTACAAGGTGATATGCCAATGACCTCATTGCCATTTGGCAGTCCATGTATAAAGAACATTATATCCATGATATTACATAAGTATACTATTCAAATAAACAGAAACCACATAAGAACTCTGTATTAGTTGCATCTGTATGTTGTATCATATTTTTTCCGGAAACACCCCCTCCCAACCCGCCAACGCTACCCCCCACCCCTCACCCCCGCCCCCACACTATCAATCCTACACCCAGCGCCACCCCCACCTTCGTCCTCGTATTTGTTAATCCCTTCATAAAATTATAATCTACTGTAATCATTATCGACATTTGTCGATAATTATCGATAATAACTTTCACATGGAGTGGTATAGCCATACAGCACGGTCAGAGTATCATATGAATACTTGACAGGTGAGCCATCACACTCTATAATAGACGCAAACCATTTGCGAAATAAGCAGTCAGTTACTGCTTTTTAGAAAATATTTATATCAACTATACCACAAATAAGAAATATGTGCGAAAAACTTTAATCATCTAATAACTTTTAACAGTTAAAAATATAGTTTCTCGCCACTGTATATCAATTAGATAAAGCTACTTTTTCAGCCTGCATCAATATTGGATAATCTTTACATATCGAGACACGTATACAGGGTATCTATCAAGCTCCCTGTATATTGCTGTCGAGCAAATATGGCTACGAACATTTAAAATTCTTTCGCAAAAAGCGACATGTACCTTTTCGATTAACTTTGTTTTAAATTAATTACTTACTTGGGTAGCGTTACCATTGTATGTCCAGTCTGTATTATCCAATAAACATAAACATACTTATTACATTAATTACCAGGGGCGTGCCTAGGCGACCTTTGAATATACGCACTATTCGATTTTTTTTCCTTAGTACAACGAGCAGGAAGGGAAAGAAATGCGTCTGGTAGGATTGCAGAAGTATTTGCATAAAGCATTTGGAAAAGGGTTAAAGAACTCTAATTTAAAACTGAAACAGCTAACAACAAGTGCCAAACACATGTTATGTACGATTTTTATTTGCTTTTTGACATTTTTATTTTTTCAATTTTTGGAAGCAACTGTACGCACGTGCGTAAGTGCGTAAGTGCGTAAGTCCAGGCACGCCCCTGATTACTATCGTGTCCCGCTTCAATATATTTAGAGCCGCGTCTAGAAAAAGGTGCAGCGTATGGATATAGTCATAAAGGCCACACAACTATTCTTAATACGCGACAAAAGATATAAATTGATGGCTGACGTGGTGTAATACAAGTTAACTTAGCTGGTACATATATTGATACTGACGTACGGTGGTTTATCACTGTTTCTAGGATGTACTCACATTCCCTAACAACTGGTTAATGGCATACATAATCTGTGTGTTAGATTATCTTTCTCTTCTCAAGTTAGACAGCTCTTCTTTCAATGTAGCACTTAATCTCTAGAAAGTATGACACTATCGTCAAAGGGTTATTACAACGCACGAAGGTATGGTATTCTTTCGCGCTCTAATGTGAGACTTAAATTCGTCTTGTTTGCATTCTATAATCACGTTTGCATTTAGTTTTAACAGGTAGGACATATAACGGTTAATTTATTCTTACTGATTTTAACTGCATTTCATTTCACACCAAATCACTAAAATATGTAAAACTGTATTTTGTCTCGCTTGTGACAGGAATGTGTTTTGGCCACACACGATAAGTAGGACATTTGCACCTGGCATTATTTCGCTTAATGGCATCACGTTCTGGTTTGACTTTTATAATCTATGGTAGTTTGCGCGTGGCTCTACAGACATAAAGTCAATATCAGATGTTAAATATGTCGTTAATAGGCTTACATATTAACAACAAGCTCTAGCCACACAATAACAACTTGAATGTATTTGTTTTATGCTATCTGTTAACGTGACCAGCTTTTGCTAAGCATTGCTCAAGAACTCAACTTTGTATATACTAAAGTTGCTTAACAACTCGGCAGCTGACTAGTTCCTTAAGAAAGAAATTAATCAACTTTGTTACACTACAAATTAAAGTTAGTATCGAGACAAGTTGGAAACCTACTGCCTCTCTAAATATACATTCATTCTTTGATGTCATTAAAGAAGTACAGGAGAATAACATTCTGTAAATTTAGTGTATCATCTCCTTACCGTAAAATAGAAACTGGTAGAGATGCGAATTTACAACGACATTAATGAATATGTGTAACTATGATTGGGGGTGTGGGTGAGTGGATGAGTGAAGATTTAACACCGGTTTGCTGTTACATGTTTCTTATATATATTTCTACCACATGTACGTCCTACAACAAACAGATAATAATAATTAATGTAAAGATTTAAGCGTCACATATTATCATAAATCATACAAAAATGGCAACAAATAATAATAACAATACCAGTGCTAAAGGAAGACGGATAATTCCACCGCTGTGACAATACAATTCAACAACTCAAACACCAATTCAAAGAAACTTAAAGCAAACTATGAGAAACGATCCTTTCAGGTTGACGACTGGCGGCGGACTGACCACGAGGTAAAAAAAAGGCGCGAAGACCAAATTAACAGACTGAACTAAGTTAAAAGCGAAAGTAATTACCCTAAATTACAAATGCTAAAATACCACTCTGATACATAATGTACCAACTGCAATAATGGGATGATTGAAAATGAGAATCACTTCTACTGATTTGCACAAATGCACTGATATCCAGATTTAAGGAAACAGTATTTAAGAAATATTACTTCAATTGGCCTACTGTTCAAAATATTTCTTCAATTATTAGTCTTAAATCTAAGAAAGTAATATTAAATGTAGCAAAAATTGCATATTTTGCTAACATCAGGAGAACATTGTTTGTCTTAAGTGTGTTACATTTGTAGTAGATAATTATATTAACTGTTATAATTAATTTTTTGTGAACTGCAAATTTTGCTCATCAGTAAACAATGTCCCGCCATGTCAATCTGTATGCATATTATTTGTATTCTTGTGCTGAAAGCAATGAGTTGCTTAATGCAATTAAATGTGTTTTATTGTATTGTATTACTATAAACCGTATAGTAAACAGTTGTAGTCTGCATTCGGCGCACTGTAGCTCTGAAATTGAATAATGGCTGGCACGTATCAATGAATATTTAATACCCTTTCCTAATCGGAGCAAAATAGCAAATGAAAACGATGCGAGGAAGACACAAAACATTTTTCATTCAGACAGTATTCTGTAAATATTTTAATGAGGTGTGTAATTACTAACAGTCGAATGGCGACCACCGGGCTTTATGAGGAAAATCAATTGATATACGAATATTGAGAAATACGAAACAATTAAACGTCATTATAGCGAATGGTGATTTTCTGTTATGGGTTATTTATATGTCATTCGTTCAAACTTGTAAGCGAAAGTATCATTAAATGTATTTAAAATTATTTAATATGCCTTGGTCCATGAGTTTACCAACGTGTTCAAATTAAAACTTTCCACAGACGGAGGTGTAGCTTAAAAAAAACTAATTAGCAGTAACAAATACTCCGTTAAACGACATCGGAAATGAATACATCTAAGACCGTTTGATACATTTTGAAGGAAGCACAGCGTTGACAAACTTGGCGTACAAAACAACAATTATTATTATTATCATCAGATTATGATTAAATTAAGATTAAAAAAGCAAACAAAGGCTTAAACTAGTTAACAAAAAGACGAGCTTAAGAGAGGTACATTTTGCGTGTCACGTTATAATATTTCCATATTTATTAATAAGAAGCCATTAAGAATAAAACTAGCTGGACAATGACAAGGTGATGGAGAGTCTACGACCGGCCCACCGCAAGCCCTGTGTGGTTCATGACTGACCCTCCGTCAGCCCTAGGTGGTTCATGACTGACCCTACACCAGCCCTAGGTGGTTCATGACTGGCCCTT
This sequence comes from Sinonovacula constricta, assembly GCA_007844125.1. Classification (NCBI taxonomy): domain Eukaryota; kingdom Metazoa; phylum Mollusca; class Bivalvia; order Cardiida; family Solecurtidae; genus Sinonovacula; species Sinonovacula constricta. Next base: position 8,417,191 of record CM017565.1, read on the forward strand.
TCCCAGCCCTAGGTAGTTCATGACTGGCCCTACCCCAGCCCTAGGTGGTTCACGACTGACCCTACACCAGCCATAGGTGGTTCATGACTGGCCCTCCGTCAGCGCTGGGTGGTTCATGACTGGCCCTACACCAGCCCTAGGTGGTTCATGACTGGCCCTTTCCCAGCCCTATGTGGTTCATGACTGGCCCTTCGTCAGCGCTGGGTGGTTAATGACTGACCCTCCGTCATCGCTGGGTGGTTCATGACTGACCCTACCCCAGCCCTAGGTGGTTCATGACTGACCCTACCCCAGCCCTAGGTGGTTCATGACTGACCCTACCACAGCCCTAGGTGGTTCATGACTGATCTTTCAGCCCTGGCTGGTTCATGACTGACCTTCCGTCAGCGCTGGGTGGTTCATGACTGACCCTACCCCAGCCCTAGGCGGTTCATGACTGATCTTTCAGCCCTGGCTGGTTCATGACTGACCTTCCGTCAGCGCTGGGTGGTTCATGACTGACCCTACCCCAGCGCTAGGTGGTTTATGACTGACCCTACCCCAGCCCTAGGTGGTTCCTGACTGATCCTACCACAGCCCTAGGTGGTTCATGACTGGCCCTTCGTCAGCGCTGGGTGGTTAATGACTGACCCTCCGTCATCGCTGGGTGGTTCATGACTGACCCTACCCCAGCCCTAGGTGGTTCATGACTGATCTTTCAGCCCTAGCTGGTTAATGACTGACCTTCCGTCAGCGCTGGGTGGTTCATGACTGACCTTCCGTCAGCGCTGGGTGGTTCATGACTGACCCTCCCCCAGCCCTAGGTGGTTCATGACTAATCTTTCAGACCTGGCTGGCACATGACTGACCCTACGCCAGCACTGGGTGGTTAATGACTGACGCTCCACCAGCACTGGGTGGCTCATGACTGACCTTCCGTCAGACTCTGGATAGTTCATAATTGGCCCTCCGCCAGGCCTGGGTGGTTCATGACTGACCCTACAACAGCCCCAGGTGGTTCATGACTGATATTTCAGCCCTGGCTGGTACATGACTAACCCTCCGCCAGCACTGGATGGTTAATGACATACGCTCCACCAGCACTGGGTGGTTCATGACTGACTTTCCATCAGACTCTGGGTAGTTCATAATTGGCCCTCCGCCAGGCCTGGGTGGTTCATGACTGACCCTCCATCAGCGCTGTGTGGTTAATGACTGACCCTCCGTCAGCGCTGTGTGGTTAATGACTGACCATCCGCCAGCACTGGGTGGCTCATGACTGACCTTCCGTCAGACTCTGGATAGTTCATAATTGGCCCTCTGCCAGGCCTGGGTGGTTCATGACTGACCCTCCATCACCGCTATGTGATTCATGACTGACCCTCCGTCAGCGCTGGGTGGTTAATGACTGACCATCCGCCAACCGATGGTGGTTCATGACCAACCCTCCACCAGTTCAGGTGACTCGTTCAAATTTCGCTCGTGTATATCATTAACGATTTTCTCTTATTTAATATTATAAAAATTCGTATTTAATATTATAAAAATAAAACAAAATTATGGTCATATTGTCAATGTCAAGCAAACGTTGTGCGGGCGGGTCGTCCACGCAGAGTGGTAAAGTCTCTGACCGCTAAGCATCCCACCGCGTGGGTTCAAATCCCCTTCTTGGCGAAGGACTGAATGCGGGACGGTCTTCCTGCTGGCCTAAGGGGAGCCGGTGGTTCTACCCAGACGTTTGTCTCGCGTCTTCCTCCACTAAAACACATGTACGTCACCATAATGGTCATAATTGTTTGCTGCGCTATATCTTAGAAACAAAGACCAAGGAAAACTTTTTGCGGAGAAATACCCTAAATATATCAGATTAAAAAACACGTATATCTTGGTAGAACCCCCAGCGCAACTCTGACCAGCTAGTAGGTCTCCTCACATCAAAGTTTTCACCATGACCAGGACTCAAAACAATGTAGAGAGTGGCTGAGGAGTGAAAATCGCCCCTTTTTAATTCTACACACTCGACTTTCTGGGAAAAGAAAGTTGCCTAAGATAATTGAACTATATTCAATGTTTAATCCAGTCGGACAATTAAATTCTTTAATAGCTATATTATATGAGAAGACTATGTATTTTTGCGATGATTTTCAAGTTCACTAACAGAATAAATAGTCAATGCAAGTAAAAATTTTCCAGCTACGCAAACATCGATGTCCCTGCATCTTCCTTGGGTGTCTGTGGAATCACTATGGCGCCGTTATTCGCAACTTAACTGCATCCATGTAGTGGCATTGCTAGCTAATTGTGGTAAACTGAACTCTTCTAAAGTGCGGGACCGTTTATAAAGGAAAACATCAAATATGTGGCGCCATATACTATTTTACCGGCCAATTTGTTGCTTTTATTTAGTTTTATATGTCCTCATATTTTCGTTATTATGTCTGGTTTAGTTCGTGAGAAAGAATCGCCACCATGGTTTGAGGAGTTATTTACGATTGTTTTGCAATACAATTTACAAAGGTTTTGTCGCAGAATTTGTTTTCAACGTGTTAACGATTGACGGGACTAGAAAACATAGTTTTCCGAGCCCCAAGACAGTTTTACGATATTTGCAGTTTGTATTTGGGTATCGCAGCCCAGTGAGATAGCTGCAAAGACAAACATATATTGTAGATGAAGTTTAAATGGAAGATGGCAACCAAAATGTTTAAAAGGGTGGCGTCTGCAATACCGGGCTGATTGTAAAGTCGATGAATCCTTTTCCAATTATCACAAATTACAGCTTATTGGACAATATCACCCATTCCATTTCTTTCCACTTATCACTAATGACAGAGTTTCCCTTGGGAAGAGTTCCCTATTAGTGATCATGCCATGCTAAGGTAAATTGATGACGGCTTACAGACTTGTAATATAACTCCCAATTATATTTAATTCTTTTTTTTTCAAAACTACTATTTTGCTTGCAGAAAACGCAACGAACATTGCCAGGTCAAGCAAATTTTAATCGTTCGAGCAAATTGTTAAATTAAATACAATATTACATTTAAAACACAATCATGAATATAAAAAAACGCAATCAAAAAGTTGAAAATATAGTAATATTGTAAATGTTACTAATATTATATCGTCCTTTCCCAACTGTGGAATTTATACATATTTTGCAACGAATCTGTACCACAAACAAATATAACCAAATGGGAGATTGTACATAATATTCATGACAAATCTAGGTCTACCCTGTCTGATTACTTAAATATACAGAAATTGTGTATTGTAATGACCCATAGTCATTACAGTGAAATATAATAAAAAACTTACCACAGTATTACATTGCCTTTCATTTTTAGGCTGATTGTTACTTTAGACAGCTTATCATGTCATTTAGTCATAATTTTACCATTTTAGCACGATCATTTCAATCATTATTTTTAAATTGTTTGTGATCACAATAAAATGTCCATAGAATTTTATTTCATCATCACACATATAGTTTTCAGTCAAAATGAGTTATGTTTTACAAAAAAAATCACACATTTGCCTCTATCATTGTTTGTGAGTGCTTGTTTGCTATTTTTAAATTCCTACAATTTGGAATCGTAAAGTTCTAAGAATTCTTGCGGTTCCAAGAACTAAAATGTGTATAAGTTATTATAAAGATGTTGTAACGTTGATGAATTACCTTAATTCATTGTTAACATGTAGCTATTTTATCAGATGATATTGAATTCATGCAAAAGCCACACAATTATTGTTGTAAATGGTCAGCCACATAAAACGTTAGGATTTAGGATTCGAAATCCTAAACTTAAATTTGATTGGTGAGTATTCCTTATGTGATTTATGATTGGCTGCGATTCCTAAATCGTAATTTTTGAAAGCTGACCGCAGACTATATAAAAGTGCTGCGTCACTTGGAGGGAAGAACATTCGAAATTCAAAACTTGAACAATGCGACTTTGAAAACTTGAATAAAAAACTCAAAACTCAAAAACACTTAAAACACCACCTATTTTTTGCGACATCTGGTTTACGTTTGAGACATTTAAATGGTAATAATATTTAAAATACTTCATTTAGATGTATGGCGTGCATTTCATTAACATTGCACATGGCCTTGTTATATGTGCTATTTTGTACGCAGAAAAATAGCATGGTTAAGAAAAAATAAATTTAGAATAATTTCATTGCATTTTTCAATGTACCGTAACCCATTTATCACTAAATGCATTTTTACTTTACCAACTCGGCTACAAGTAATGACCTGGATACAGATTGCGCTACTGAGGACACCCATGTAAATGTGCGCAAGGAAGACACACCTGTAACTAAATTTCATACATATTCTTCCACTGTAAATGTGCACAAGGAAGACACACCTGTAACTAAATTTCATACATATTCTGCCACTGTAAATGTGCACAAGGAAGACACACCTGTAACTAAATTTCATACATATTCTTCCACTGTAAATGTGCACAAGGAAGACACACCTGTAACTAAATTTCATACATATTCTGCCACTGTAAATGTGCACAAGGAAGACACACCTGTAACTAAATTTCATACATATTCTGCCACTGTAAATGTGCACAAGGAAGACACACCTGTAACTAAATTTCATACATATTCTGCCACTACAAATGAGCGCAAGGAAGACACACCTGTAACTAAATTTCATACATATTCTGCCACTACAAATGAGCGCAAGGAAGACACACCTATAATTTAAATTCATACATATTCTGCCACTGTAAATGTGCACAAGGAAGACACACCTGTAACTAAATTTCATACATATTCTGCCACTGTAAATGTGCACAAGGAAGACACACCTGTAAGTAAATTTCATACATAATCTGCCACTGTAAATGTGCACAAGGAAGACACACCTGTAACTAAATTTCATACATATTCTGCCACTGTAAATGTGCACAAGGAAGACACACCTGTAACTAAATTTCATACATATTCTGCCACTGTAAATGTGCGCAAGGAAGACACACCTGTAACTACATTTCATACATATTCTGCCACTGTAAATGTGCGCAAGGAAGACACACCTGTAACTAAATTTCATATAAATTCTGCCACTGTAAATGTGTACAAGGAAGACACACCTGTAACTAAATTTCATACTATTCTTCCACTGTAAATGTGCACAAGGAAGACACACCTGTTACTAAATTTCATACATATTCTGCCACTGTAAATGTGCACAAGGAAGACACACCTGTAACTAAATTTTATACATATTCTGCCACTGTAAATGTGCACAAGGATGACACACCTGTAACTAAATTTCATACATATTCTGCCACTGTTAATGTGCACAAGGAAGACACACCTGTAACTAAATTTCATACATATTCTGCCACTGTTAATGTGCACAAGGAAGACACACCTGTAACTAAATTTCATACATATTCTGCCACTGTAAATGTGCACAAGAAAAACACGCATGTAACTAAATTTTATACATATTCTGCCACTGTAAATGTGCACAAGGAAGAAACACCTATTTTTAATTATTTTTAATTGTCATACATATTCTGCCACTGTAAATGTGCACAAGGATGACACACCAGTAACTAAATTTCATACATATTCTGCCACTGTAAATGTGCACAAGAAAACACGCATGTAACTAAATTTTATACATATTCTGCCACTGTAAATGTGCACAAGGAAGAAACACCTATTTTTAATTATTTTTAATTGTCATACATATTCTGCCACTGTAAATGTGCACAAGGAAGACACACCTGTAACTAAATTTCATATATATTCTGCCACTGTAAATGTGCACAAGGAAGACACATCTATTTTTAACTATTTTTAATTGTCATACATATTCTGCCACTGTAAATGTGCACAAAGAAGAAACACCAATTTTTAACTATTTTTAATTGTCATACATATTCTGCCACTGTAAATGTGCACAAGGAAGACACATCTGTAACTAAATTTCATACATATTCTGCCACTGTAAATGTGCACAAGGAAGACACACCTATTTTTAACTATTTTTAATTGTCATACATATTCTGCCACTGTAAATGTGCGCAAGGAAGACACGCCTGTAACTAAATTTCATACATATTCTGCCACTGTAAATGTGCGCAAGGAAGACACACCTATTTTTAACTATTTTTAATTGTCATACATATTCTGCCACTATAAATGTGCGCAAGGAAGACACACCTGTAACTAAATTTCATACATATTCTTCCACTGTAAATGTGCACAAGGAAGACACACCTGTAACTAAATTTCATACATATGCTTCCACTGTAAATGTGCGCAAGGAAGACACATCTATTTTTAACTATTTTTAATTGTCATACATATTCTGCCACTGTAAATGTGCGCAAGGAAAACACACCTGTAACTAAATTTCATACATATTCTGCCACTGTTAATGTGCGCAAGGAAGACACACCTGTAACTAAATTTCATACATATTCTGCCACTGTAAATGTGCGCAAGGAAGACACACCTGTAACTTAATTTCATACATATTCTGCCACTGTAAATGTGCACAAGGAAGACACGCATGTAACTAAATTTTATACATATTCTGCCACTGTAAATGTGCACAAGGAAGAAACACCTATTTTTAACTATTTTTAATTGTCATACATATTCTGCCACTGTAAATGTGCACAAGGAAGACACACCTGTAACTAAATTTCATACATATTCTGCCACTGTAAATGTGCACAAGGAAGACACATCTATTTTTTACTATTTTTAATTGTCATACATATTCTGCCACTGTAAATGTGCACAAGGAAGAAACACCTATTTTTAACTATTTTTAATTGTCATACATATTCTGCCACTGTAAATGTGCGCAAGGAAGACACACCTGTAACTAGATTTCATACATATTCTGCCACTGTAAATGTGCGCAAGGAAGACACACCTATTTTTAACTATTTTTAATTGTCATACATATTCTGCCACTATAAATGTGCGCAAGGAAGACACACCTGTAACTAAATTTCATACATATTCTGCCACTGTAAATGTGTAAAAGGAAGACACAACTGTAACTAAATTTCATACATATTCTTCCACTGTAAATGTGCACAAGGAAGACACACCTGTAACTAAATTTCATACATATTCTTCCACTGTAAATGTGCACAAGGAAGACACACCTGTAACTAAATTTCATACATATTCTGCCACTGTAAATGTGCACAAGGAAGACACACCTGTAACTAAATTTCATACATATTCTGCCACTGTAAATGTGCACAAGGAAGACACACCTGTAACTAAATTTCATACATATTCTTCCAATGTAAATGTGCACAAGGAAGACACACCTGTAACTAAATTTCATACATATTCTGCCACTGTTAATGTGCGCAAGGAAGACACACCTGTAACTAAATTTCATACATATTCTGCCACTGTAAATGTGCGCAAGGAAGACACGCATGTAACTAAATTTTATACATATTCTGCCACTGTAAATGTGCACAAGGAAGACACATCTATTTTTAACTATTTTTAATTGTCATACATATTCTGCCACTGTAAATGTGCACAAGGAAGAAACACCTATTTTTAACTATTTTTAATTATCATACATATTCTGCCACTGTAAATGTGCACAAGGAAGACACACCTGTAACTAAATTTCATACATATTCTGCCACTGTAAATGTGCACAAGGAAGACAAATCTATTTTTAACTATTTTTAATTGTCATACATATTCTGCCACTGTAAATGTGCGCAAGGAAGACACACCTGTAACTAAATTTCATACATATTCTGCCACTGTAAATGTGTACAAGGAAGACACATCTATTTTCAACTATTTTTAATTGTCATACATATTCTGCCACTGTAAATGTGCACAAGGAAGAAACACCTATTTTTAACTATTTTTAATTGTCATACATATTCTGCCACTGTAAATGTGCACAAGGAAGACACACCTGTAACTAAATTTCATACATATTCTGCCACTGTAAATGTGCACAAGGAAGACACATCTATTTTTAACTATTTTTAATTGTCATACATATTCTGCCCCTGTAAATGTGCACAAGGAAGAAACACCTATTTTTAACTATTTTTAATTGTCATACATATTCTGCCACTGTAAATGTGCACAAGGAAAACACACCTGTAACTAAATTTCATACATTATTTGCCACTGTAAATGTGCGCAAGGAAGACACGCCTGTAAATAAACTTTCTACATAATCGGCCACTGTAAATGCATGAAGGAAGACAACCCTGTACAATAATTTCTTATGGAGTTTTTCCAAGTTATGTTTCGTGTTTTCCAATCATATGTACAGACCGTGCCTGGCTCATTGCTCTCTGGTCATTTAAACAAGAACTTTCAACTGAGTGTATACTTTATTTTTATTTTTAAACTTGCCAGTGTATCACCATGCACCATTATGTTTTTACAGGGTGGTACTATAAAGTTGATAGAATATCTACAAAACTTTGAGTTTGTACACCTGTTAGAGATACATGAAAATTATCATTGAGATAAATACCCATTAGTAGAATGCCTGTAAATGTTTTCAGCTAATTCAAGCAGCTACGTCATGAGTAGCCCTTGCCACAGCCATGTATATATATGTGTAGATGATAAAGTGTATTATATGCGAGTTGTGAGCCAGAAATTAGCGCAAATTTGATAAAACATAAATTTTCTGATGTGTTATTGTGTAACTACGGGATTACAAATTTAAGATGATTCTGAAAACACATGGAAACATTGGATTGGAAAAACGACATTGAAAAGAAATACGAAGAATAAAATAATATATATAAAATCACCTTGGTTCTGCTAACGGCTTCATATCTGACGTCTGTGTCATCGAAAGGTGAAGTTTTTAAAACACGATACCAAACATTGAACCAGTAAATTTCCTAATAGATTATGTTTTGGGGGAAAAGGTGTGCATACTTGTTTACGTTTTAAATCAAAATTTGGGTCTTTGTTTACTTTACAAAAACTTCATCCTGTCAGGACATAATTGGCATTTAGTAAACAACTTAACAAATGTTACTGTCAAGTAAAAGGTTGTATGCCATTCGATGTAGGACCGAAATACTTGAAAATATCAAAAAGACTGAAAAAGCAATATTATATTATCCCAGATGGATACTGCTATTTTGTACATTTGGGGGAAAAGAAATAATAATTAGTCCTAATATATACTGTTTTAGGTAAATATTCGTGCAGTACAAGTCTTGGACAAGGAACAATACAATACAATACAATATCTTTATTTCCTCCATTGTTGGAGATTTCTTGTATATGTATAGTACATGGTATACAAATAAAATAAGACAATATAAGTGTAAACAAAATGCATTATTAAACTGAAACTAACATCGTTTAAAATATGGACAAAGGTGAGTAAGTAAAGAAAACTCATAAATAAGTAGAAAGGGTAGTTTGAACATTAAATCAATAAATAGAGACAATTTGTTATTAAGCATAATATGCATATTTAGTAGTCTGACAAAGGGTAGCTATAACATTTCAATAACACCGGATCTATACAACAGATTAAGGAGCTTTACAGCTGTAGTGTCCAGTCTAAACAAATAGTTTTAATTTACATGGAATTCATACATAGGGACACACGTTTAAATGACCTCCGTAGAAACCGTGGAGTTTGAACGTTTTCAATCGTTTGTAGCACTGGTGCTCCTAGTACACATAGGAGAAAGGTTTCACTATTAAGCGATTTTAGTTCGTCAGCAGAGCCAGTACCGAACATATTTGAAATATCACACAGGAACTGGTGTTTGTAGTGCTGAGTGTGTGCACACTCACTAATTAGATGTATATGTGGGTCCGAACTTATTGTTTTACATAGATCACAAATATAATGTTCAGACTTTAGTAACCTGGCCCAGATATGAGCAATAGTTTTCATTGTTTTCCTAGTTGAGCTGAATTTGCATACTCTATATATAACAGAGGGCTGTACACTTTGTTGTAAATTTATGAACAACTTAAAATCGTCACTAGCAGACATTCTTTCGGTCCATTCCCGTCCGTCTGTAGTGTACACACGTTCCTTTACAAAGCGTTTCCAGACACGCTTTGTTGGCAGTGACGAGGGGTGTGTTATAACATCATTAACAAACGACAAAATATCGTATTTATACAATATGACTAAAATGTCTGGAACGAATCCATAAACAACAGAGTTTGTAGACAGGAAGCTATAGTAGCATCTAAGAAAAATGTTTCTGCTTATGTTATTAACATCTAAGCTGATTAATTTGTAAAGAAACATCAGTTTTCTAATTGTCACATCACAATACAATTTATGCAGCCCTACCGTAGCCTCGCATATGTCAGATCGAGTACATCTTCTGAAGCCCTGTATGTATTTAACAACGAAGTGTTGGAACCTGTTGATCTTATTGATGCATGACCTTGATAAATTACACCATAATTCGCTACCATACAACGCTACAGGTTTAACTATTTTTGAATAGAGGTTGACTGATGTAATTGGATTAATTCCATCTGAATTGAGTCCTTTGGCCTAGAGGGCAAAAAATGAATTCCTAGCTATCTGTAATCTATCCTCTATACGTCGGTTATGCTTCAGATTAAAGTCGTGCGTAATACCTAAGTGAGTCACGTGATCTGTTTGTGCTATATGTTCGTCACCGTATATTATACCTATAGGTGGCGCTACACGGTTTTTCGTGAAAACAATAATGTTGGATTTTGTTACATTAATTTCTATTTTCCATCGCTCACAGTAAGAATAGGCAATGTCTACCAAGCGCTGAAGATTAAGAGGTGTTGTTGCAATTAGGGAGATATCATCCGCGAAGGATGGGTTGCCTGCCGTTATGGAACCTACGGTACAGCCGTATTTGCTACGTTCTAGCGTTTGTAGGAGATCGTCAACGTACAGGAGGTATAGGAAAGTGGAGAGGACCCCACCCTGTCGTACTGAACGCTTGACGTCTAATGGCGTCGACGTACGTCCGTTAATACGTACTACGCATTTTAAGTCAGAGTATGAACTTATAATCGTTTTCAAGATTTTACCCGTACAGCCGAGAGTTCCTAGTTTATAGAACATGTCTGTGTGCCAGACCGCGTCAAAAGCGGCCTTCTGATCGAGATATGCTACGTATGCATTACTTCCACGTTCTATCTGATGGTATATTGCTTCCTGGAAGTTGAAACTTACAGTTATGCAGCTAAGTCCCTGTTGAAAGCCTTGTTGTTGTGCGGATGGAAATTGTTTAGCGTTCGCTTCCACGAAGGTGTTGAGTCTCTGAAGCAAAACTTTTTCAAATAATTTACAAAAGCAAGGTATTAGGGAAATTGGTCGGTACCTATTCGGATCGGATTTTATTTTACCCTTGCCTTTGAATATCGGTATTAATACACTCGTCTTCAAGGAAGTTAGTATGGTCTCATGTATCAAAATACTATTAAACTCATCCATTGCCGTATTTTCGTATTCTCGTTGTTTAAGCCGTTGTACTCGCCGAAATTCGCACTTGGCCGCTTTGTATCTTACATAGGTCGCGTACTCACGTCCGCGTGGTTTTTTTGCTCTTAGCCAATCACGACGCGCCATTCTGGCCCTTGTATGTGCATCTTTTACCTCTGAGCACCAATACGGTTTAGCGTGGCTATTGAACTTGCTACGCGGAAGACTTTTTTCGGCCGTTTTAAGTGCATAGGTAATAACTGTATTAAGAAGATTAGGGTCGCAGTGGGCGCTTTCCTCATGAGCTATGCAGAGTAACTCTTGCTGCATTACACTCTGGTATTTATGTACATGCTCATCAGTGCATTTATTCCAAGCAATATTGCGCCGTGAGCCTTGTGTTTGTGAGTACTGATATTCCGCCTTCCATGTCATTAATATGGGTAAATGATCCGAGGTCACAACATTCAAACTATCTAATACGGCAAAAGAATGAATATGTTGTTTCAAATTTGAATCGATAAGGAAGTGGTCCAGTGATGTTTTTGTGGGTATGTAAGTATAATTGTCGAATTTGTTCTGTGAAAACTGTACAGATGACAGGCGGTTTTCATTGATAAATTTGGTGAATAACCTTGATTTCTGATTACCGACTCTTTTGTCCTGAAGGTACTGACCATTGTAATCGCCAGCAGCGATAACGTTTCCCACCTGGCGATAGTATGTTATTAGCGATTCAATATCATTTAGGACTGACTGATAAAAATGTATATCATTACATGCAGGCAAAAAGACACAAAATATATACAACGGTACAGAGTCAATGCATGTGAATTCGATTCCAGTGATACGATCGTTGATGATATGATCAAGCTGTCGTAAACTCCCTCGGAGTGTTTTCTTATACATGATAGCAGTACCAGATTTGCCACATCTTAGTGGATTAAGTAAGTCAATATTACAATCTATTTCGACTAAAGAATAGTAGTTTTGATTTATACTGTCAAAAAAATTAGCCGATCTGGGTAATAATTTATGTTCTGTTATCATAGCTAGGTCAATATCACTGTTGCTTAGAAATTCTGACAGTGGGTATGCAGAAGACATTATTCCGCGGCAGTTCCAACATAGGAGATTCAAGAGCATTATAAGTATGTGAATAATAAAATGCGTTAAGCTATGTTTAGTTATCGAATGTCTGTACATTTTTGACTTATATTTAACTAGTCTTTGCTTTGTTCTTTATTATTGGTTATTTTCAGTCGTCCCAGTGATCGCTCGTGGGCTCCCACGGGTTGACTTGCCGTTGCCCTAGGTCGTAGTCCTCATCGTCTAGGTAGTGTTGGTATTCATGACCACCAGATTTCCAGTCACGCCATCGCTGTCGGTTTGCTGTACGGTTGTCTTGGGGATGTTGCGTTTGTACTGATGACGTCGGTGCGGCTTTCGAGTGCGCTCCCATTCTTCTTTGGAAACCCACGCTCTTATACTATTCCGTGTGGCCAAAAATGGACATTGTCTGTGATTTGCTTTTGTTCTGCTGGAACATTAATTTTGGCCGATGATCCTGTTTTGCCTTTAAACATGCGTATATGTGTGATATGCACGTTACATTCTCGGAAGTAATTATAAATGTCCCTTTCCGTCACGTCACTGTCTATGTTTCCAACGAAGTAGGAAGCAGTTTGTTTTCTTCGTACAGCTATAAATTTAGGCTGGCTACTATGACCATGTTCTATGTTTAGAGATTCTTGGTCAGGCTCCTCGTTCCCGCTTCTGAGCCGAGCCTGTGAGTTCGACATGCTCACACCGTCGTTAGACTTTGTGCTAGGTTTCACATGTGGCATTAGTTCTTCTTTTTTACTATGTATATCGACTGAGGGACTAGCAGACCTTGCTTTGGTTTGATTATGTTGTTCCATATTGGCCACACGCTGTACGTCCCTATTATGTGCGTTTGCTGCTGCCTCTGCATACGTAACTATTGGCTGGGCAGTTTCCGTGATCGTAGAAGTAGGTATCTGTTGCGGTACTGTTGTATATACTTCCTGTAGTTTGACGTCAGCACTATCACAGCGGTCCATGAATCGTTTGGTAAGCGTTGCGATAGACGATTCAAGACGCTTAATGTCTGACTGGACTTTCGAGATTTCTGTAGGTTCACTTGTGGTATTTGGCAGTTTAGCTAATACACATCTCATGGTCCCGTTCAACAGACTGAAATTAGATGCAATCTGCGATATGTCCTTTTGTATGTTTGAAATGAGCAATGAATTGTTTGCTTGTTGCATCGATATTTTTCAAGTTCGCTATTTATGTTTGCTAACATCGCGAACATGTCCGGTGGTTCTACTGTCGATCTGGCAGAGGCAGCATCGATAATTATTGTGTCGTTCTGGCTGGGCATCACAAATAATTCGTTTAGTTCTTTTGTTTGCTCACCACACAGGAATACATACAAGACAAAACAGTCATTTGCGCACTTTTCTTCGCGTGTAGCATGTGGCGAATTTCTGCGATTTACAAGGCGTGTATGTGGACAGCCTGGTAGTTCCCGTGCACGCTCCGCAAGCCTCTGGCGGTACTCGTCTATTCTTTTGGACTCGTTCGCGCACCGTCGCTGTATTTCATGTATATAGTCGGTTCTAGTACGACCCTGAAGTTCGTCGTCAAGTTCCTTGTAGAACTGTTGAGAACTCTTGACGACAAACAAGTCAGAGATGCTATAAAAGCATTACTGCATGCTGGCAGCACGAGAAATGTTATTTATGCGGACCTTACAGATCATTTATAGTGCAAGTATTTTTTAAATGTTGCATAAACATTGCGTCTAATGTAAGATTTTAATGTGCATACTCAGTGAATCGTTAAGAACAAGCTGTTTTTTGCTATTAGCTATTCTCTGTTTTTAACATGCAATCCGAAAATCTAAGGACGTACCGAAGATCATTCCTATCTACCATCGCAATGGCGCACAGTCTTCATGGATATTTAGTTATTATTTACGTTAAATGTTTAGAAAGTTTAGGACAAAAAGAAAAATATCAGAATCTCCCGTGTTCTGCCATGTTTGCATGAAAGTTACAGACAAACACAAAATAAATATAAAAGATAAATAAATCAAATAGAGCACCGAATTAGGATCCGAATTTTATGATGGTTAGAAAGTCCGCTAAACGGACTTTCCCCATGTGAAAATTTCAGTGGGCATTCCATATATAGGCGTCGCGCTCTAGCGCGTCGCTTATAACGGCATGGAGTTCATATCAGTTTTAAGATACTTTAATCAGGAAACACTGTAGTGTATTTACGAGTATGATATCTGGATGTTGGGAAATAGGATAATAGTTAAAACTTCTTACAATGCTAAATAAACACAAAATAATTATTTTTACATGACAAACTTTATGTCAATATAAGACATCATTGTTGGATCACATTTGTTTATATGATTAGCCGTCGAAATAAATAAGACACACCATGTAAATACATCATTACTATGTATCAGCTGTGAAGCTAATTCACTCTAGTGACCTGCTCTTGTCACCAACAAATTTTATCAAAGTCCGATAAATGTTTTCAGTTTTTAAAACCTTTGACCAGCGTAGATTTTGGTAGATGTTCTTCTGTGTCGCTAAGAAAACATATAAACATGAGATTTAACCCTTTCAATTAGTATAACGTCATGGCGTGATGTGACTTGGATATATGTCATTCAAGAACAGTATGTTGGCTCGGTAGTGATGCAATATTTTAATATAAACGGAGTGCGAATCATTTGCTTCCTTGTGCGATTTTTGCAAAATCGTGACCTGTTCGATTAAATAAACCATACTTATTCACTTCAAAAAGAAAACAACAACAGTTTGCATTGGTCAATCTGCAGAAGGACCGACTGTAGAGCTTAAACCTGGTTACAAAGCTCGAACCTCCCACTTCCCGTTGTAGTCGTGTTTTGTTTAAGATTAACGATGGAAATGAAACAATCCTATCAAACGGGACAGCTTATTGTAAGCACATTTGTCAGAAGTTAAGCAATTAACAAAGAACAGTAGTTACAGCAATAAAAGCGCATGTTAAATATCATCATAAAGATTACGCTAAAAAGCGAAACACGAATTACGAATTATCCTTGACGGAACCTAATTATTGATTATTGCCTTGTCATTAATGTACGTAAGTATTGACAATGAAGTCATTAATTTCATTAATATAATAATGCACTGAGGGAGCTTTAGAAGTTCTGTGGTACACTATAATACCTGATCTGGGATTTAATTTCTAATTACCTTGATTAGAAGTTAGGTCTCTAGAGAAGTTATCAACATCAGCTTTATATAACAGGTATCTCGTGATCTATGCGTGAGAAGCAGTATACATATAGATATACAGAACCATATAGAACAACCTCTACGAATACTGTTTGTTGGTTGATATTAGTGGTCACTCAAATATCAATACACTTCATGTTTTAAATTTTAACTAAATACCACGGAAACATCATAGACATACCACGGAAAGGTCATACAAATACCGTGGAAAGACTGTATAAATACAACGAAAAGACCTTTCAAAGCCCAGGGAAAGACCATACATAGATCACGGAAAGACCATACAAATACCACTGAAAGATAATACAAAATACCATGGAAAGATCTTAAAATCCACGAACATGCAAACAAACAAAATACAGCGGAAATACCATACAAATTCTACTGACAGATTATACAAATACCACGGAAAGATCATACAAATACCACGGAAAGACGGAACGAATATACTAATACTTGGGGAAGACCATACAAACACCAAGGGAAGACCATACAAATAGCAAGTGAAGACTATACAAATACCAAGGGAAGACAAAAACCACGGAACTGCCGTACAAAAACCTCACAAAGACCAAACAAATACCACGGGACAACCATACAAATACCAAGGGAAAGCCATACCAATTCCAAGGGACGACCATACAAATACCAAGAGAAGACCATACAAAAACCAGGGAAATACCATGCAAATACCGCGGAAAGACCATGCGAAAGTGGTCAAATTTTCAGGGCCAATTAAAGATTAACCAGTGTATCAAGATTCACAAAGTTAAAGCTAAAAACGGTTAATAGTCAATGGAGTAATGTTGGAATATTGCCATTATTAATATATTATTAATATTATTTTAACATTGACTACCTTATATGACAAATAATAATTTTTGAGGCACCGCATCTGGTAACTGAATAAAGAAAAAGAACATTTGACAAAATATGGCACATGGCTCCACCATGATTTCGCATGTATCCCTGACTATGCATACCACATACAACATGCCTTTGTTCTTAGTCTAAATGTTTGTGCAAAAACGAATTTACTCTATGAAAATATCAATTATGCTGTTTAAATTAGTATACCGAGTCTTGTAGTTATTGTACTAAATATTTGTTTAGCCTTTACTTCCGCTTAATGAGGTGACGAACATCCTGCTGGAGATACATGGTTCATATGCACCATGCTGTTTCAAGAATATTATATTTAAATATACAAACATTGAGATGTGTTGTGGTTAATTTTAAATACAACTTCTTTTGTGATATTTAAATATAATTATAAATATAACGATTGGAGTGTAATTTAATTATAAATACTACGACTTGTGTAATACTTATATACAAATACAAACGACTTTTATAATATTTGAATTTTCAAAGAACGGGCGTGTGATTATTCAATATAAATACAGCAACAAATATTATATATATATATTTATTTATATAGCGAAAATGACCATTCATTTCGAACTGTATATGGAATATGGTTTAGTGCACATGTCTGTTAGGCAAGCAACATTTCAATATGCCTTTACGTTAATCAGCCCTCCACAGAACCCATGAGACTTGCTCAACCTTACTGCCACATAAGACCTGAGAGTACCATGTTATATTCTGTTCTGTATGAAGATAACATAAGTGCGATAAACTCATCTTGTCTTTCCTTTATGTAAATACCGGTTCATCAACTCTGTGATATCCAATATATCTGAACAATACTGGGTCATAATTAATGTATAATTGAAGTTGGATATGTAAAGTAATATACGCGCTCTCAAAACCACACGCTGTCAAAGCAATATAAAAGCAAACAATTCAGTGCGAACAACACAGCATACTGTACGATCAGGAAATCAGCGGTAGTACAATAAATACGTATTTCTACTGTTGGATAAACTGACTTTCACCCAAGCAGTTAAGTTGAACACTTGCCTGTGTGGGTTGCCGGCGCATGATGTCTCTGACGAAAATTGTAGCAATTCAAGTGCTGATCAAACTTTTTGAAATACAACTCGTTTTACCGGTAACTGTCAAAATTGGTGTCATTTTGATGGAATCGGCTCCGGAGCCGTTTGATTCCCGTCGGGTTGCACCGGCTGTCCAGATTGCATTGGAGCAAGCAAGTGTGCAGTATGGTATTCAGTTCAACCCCATCTACAGGAACTATTCGGGAGTATGTCCTTACGAGCCACCGGTCGGTCTTCTGGCTGAGCTGTATTACACGGAACGGATAAGTGCAGTGATCGGACCGGCTTGCTCCCAAGGTCTGCTGGCTGCGGGACGGCTAGCCGCTAACCTCAAACTGCCAATTGTATCTGGGGTCGGCGACCTTGTGGTTCGACAGGAAAGAGTGGACATGTTTAACACCCTCACCATTATGTCCTACGATCTCAGGAAACTTTCATGTAAGTACAAGCGCATTTGACGTTAAAACGAACATGTGGAGCGAAACTTTTGTTTAAAATTATATAGAAAACTATATAATTTCTTATTTATCAAAGAACATATGTAAGACATATTCGTTATTTTATTTAAAGCTTCTGGCAAAAAAGAAATATTGAAATATAACAACACGTAAACAAATAAAAAAACGTTACCTACGTTACAGAGCATAAAATTTACACATAAATTGAAAATCTATATATAACACATAAGGATTCTTGATATATTTGTCTGACTACATTTCTCATTTCAATGCCTATGGCACTTTGCTGCTATCTGTAAAAATGTAATGACGACAGAATGCACATTTTAACAATAGCAAATCCCTTACAATGACAAGTTGATAGAACTAGGCAAATATTTTCAAGTAAAGTCATTTTTGTTCGTTTTTAATTTTTACTAATATGAGGGGCGTCTTTCATATGTACAGATTTTATTCTTCATTCAGATGGGTCTGTTAACATTGGGAATTTTTGGAAAAGATAATCTTTCATTTCGATTTGAATTCTCATTTGTTATAATTCCCTACTTTTAAAAGATAATTCTTTCAGCAAAATCAAATGACAATAGTTTAACACCAGTTCTTGTTGGCAGGTATGTCACCACAAATTTCAAAGTACTTGTTAATATTTAGACCTCTAAGGCAGATTTGCAGAATAACTGGCACATACGTACATATATGTTAAAAGATGAAAGATGGATCAAGTTAACTTTTACTGCGATCACAAGCAATAATATTGATACATATTCTACATTTGTTAACTTCTTGTTTAACTGGATTATTGAAAGAAAATGAGCTCTTTATAGTGAGACATTTGTGAGAGATTCGAAATAAGTAACGACGTTCCAGTTGACGGATCCTTGTTTCTTAAAAACACTATAGAAAAGTCTGTACCTAATGGGATTAGAAATATATAAATATCTACCATTTTTGTCATGTGTGTACAGCTAGTAAAAGTTTCTATCTGTGAACAGCTATACGTTTGAATGAAGAATCGTGGAGTGGGAGGGGGATATATTAACCAAATTATGTAACTGCAGTTTACATTCTAAATTGTTAGAATATATTAAAATATTAAAATATACATCATTGTTGTGTTATACTCTTCAAACTATTGTTGTCCCTATTTTGTGGTTGGTGAATACTTTATTGCTGTAAAAGATCATTATACATGTATAACTGCAGTTTGCCTTGCTTAATGTACTCAACATACAATTTTGTATTAATACATAGAGTTTCATTAATTTGTGCAACACATTGATGACTTTTGTTTAACAGTTTATTGTAGAATGGACTTGTATCAAAGGAACTGCATTTAAACTGTTTTTAAAATTAACTATAATCAATTCTATATGCTAACAGTTTCTTCTACTTTTCGTACACATAAATTTTTCTCTCTTTTTCTCTTTTCTTTATTGAGGGTAAAACAGCAGTTGTGTTACCATGAGTTTTGTAATTACTTTATTCGTATTTAAATGTATTTATATATGTGACAAGAAACTCCACTTGTTTACTTCACTGTACTGAACGTTCTGTCTGTCTGTCTGTCTGTTTGCCTGCCTGCCTGCCTGCCTGCCTGCCTGCCTGCCTTTCTGCCTCTCTGCCTGTCGGCAAGCTTATTTAATGTTTTTTTTACGTCCTTCAATAAAGTTTGTTAATTTTGCCTTTATAATCGATTTATATAATGTCCGTATTGTTTGAGTCTTTCATCTTTGGTAGTCATGCCAAACATTTAGCAGAACTCTTATGTAAAGCTACTGTGCTACAATAATACAAAGTAATGACAGTTGTCAGGGATATCTGTTCATCGAATCCAACTACGTGAAGTCATAAATTTGCAAACTGCTGTGCAACGACATTTTAGCGTTGTTGCGAATGCATCGTCAGCAATAAACTGTTTTCTAAACAAGTTTTAACCAATCCGAAAGCGGAAAATGAATCACCTCTTTAAGTGCACGCAAACGAGTGAAAGGGAATCCTGGATACTGTCTGCAGTCTTAAGTATGAACAGTATAGAAAATAGGTAGAAATGTCATATGCATTAAGAAGAAGCCTCATTTACTAAATAGATTGTTCAGCCTTACAAAGCAGATATTTGCTACAAAAGAAACGTTTTATTTTTACGAAAAATATTTGACACGCTGCGTCAGTATTTGGCGGAAAATTATAGTTTGCAATTAAGTATCGTTATAGAAAGATGTCTTATGAAAACGCAGCAACTGTAACCATGGGCGTGAAAGTAGGCACTGAATCTGAAGATGCATTTCTCATTGTTACGACCAGTGTTGCTACGTAAGATTTATTAGCACGTTTACTAAACGACGTAATGGTGTAACAGAAAGAACAAGCCAGCAACAAACCAGTACTAGAGGTGTCCTTTTAATGGTCCAATTAATAATCCAACGTCGAATAATCCTGAAGAGTTTTCGGCAGAATGTCTTCAAAGAAAGGTTTGATATAGAAGCTGGAAGTATTTCCAAACTATATGTCCAAACTTTATATCCAGTCTTCCCGTAAATCGGCTAACACGTCCATATATAGACCCGAAGAATTTCTAGAACGCAGAAGTCTCCAGAACATTCACGAAACCCAGTTAAAAATAAACAAATGAATTTTCTAGCACGATCCTTTTCTTTCTAGCTGTTACGCGAATGTTACGTCGTGCAAAATGCGTCATTAATACTATAACGATAAGTAAGCCTTTAACCTGACTAGCGTAACCTTAAACGCTGGTAAACTGCTGTACATAACACTCATAAACTAGACGCAAACTCATCTTATGAAGAAAGAGATCAACAATAAATACAGAAAATAAATATTCATTCCTGATAAATGTATAAATGTCCTTTTTGTTTAACCAAGTTTATGTTATTTGTCATAAAGTTAAAAAAGAAACTATACCAGGTTTGTTAATTACGGCAGCTTTAAATTATATAAAGGTGTGTGTACATAAACCTAATTCAACATTAGTGGAAGGTTACATTATTGACATTGATTTGCCCTTAAAATGCGTCTTAATTCATATCACTGAGTGAAAATAACGTTAATTCCGCCAATTAAAGTTTTATATCTATCCTTTATTGTGAGTTAATGACTTTTATTAATCGATAGGACTAGAACTGATAACAGGCATGGTAGTTAGAGAGCTACCTATCCTACATAATGACGGACTTAAACAGCGACCTATGTGCCATTTCAGATCAGCTTAGTAGCTTTGTTAGTATTTTACTAGTTATCTGATCCGCTACTGAGTTTCAAACAACCGTTGTTCTATTTTTTGCAGATTTAACCAACCTATAATATCGATTAAAGAAATGGTCGATAATCGCGTGATGTTATACTTGGTGGTGCAATATAATGTACAAACAGAATTAAGTGCTAGATGTTTTGTGGTCTAAACTGCATTGCTATATGATCGTCATTTTTGACTTCGTTATTTCAAAGCATGTCACATTTTGGTCGTACTTAATAATTTCATAACATTTGTTGAAACTGCTTTATTATTACGCCAAAAGCTGCTTCATAAAAAGATACTATATAAATATTGCGTATATATAAATGGAATTAAACGTCCCATATAACGTCCAATGCCACTATTGACCAAATATCAAATGAACATTTTTTGTCTTTTTTTCATTTTTCTTTTTCATCGCCCGTCAAAATCATTATTTTTTATAAACAATATATATTGGTTAAGCGCCATATGAAGTTGTTACCAAAGTACCCATTGGTTAACTTCATCAGAAGTTGTTGCTTAATTACCCAATTGTCAGATGGTATCTTCGGTGTTTTACTAAACTACCCCATTGTTTAACGTCCCTGTAGTTTTAACTAAGCTGCCATTTGGTCAAATGCCACAATGATTACTTATCTATCCATTGGTCCATATAGGAGCAATGTTCGATGATTACGTTAAGTTTGCGATTTCCTCTCGTCACTATTTAAATAGGAGTTAATTTCTTTTAGAAATCACACGTTGGCACTTAAGAAATAATATGACACCTAACCATAGTCTATCAAAGAGCTCTACGGCAAACGCAAGCTCTCTAATGTTCATTCAAAGTGAGTATTTTGATAGGCCGAGAATCGATTTGAGCTCTTACGACATTTTAAGCTATTTACTATAAACGAAGAAGTTATGATGTCATAGGAAGGATACACGTCATTGGGATGGAGGTGAAATTATGTTTTGGGGCAATAAACGTGCGCTTTGTGGTTGCTAAACACAGATAAATCTCATACGTTGTTATTTCCTATCCTAGCTTGGATCAATTATAGATTGACAAGATATTAAGGTAGTGTTGTCATGTGTACAAAAACACACACGGTTTCCACACAAGTGTCTGTGGTTCCGTGGTTAGGACGCAGGACTTGTTCGTGTTCGAACCCCACACTGACCACCAGATGTAAGGCCTACCAGGATCTTACGAACTGAGTACTGGTTCTACCAAACAAGTGGGCCGTAAAATATGTTGAAAATGTTGCTTCACATATGTTCTCAAATGAATAGGTTTCACCTAGGTAATTTGCCTTTTCGCAGATTCGATGTCGGCCATAATGAGAGCTTACGATTGGAGGCATACTGCCATCCTGTACGACGTCTCCTATGTGTTCTTCGACCTAGCGGGGTCGAACCTCGTCGCCGACTTCAAGACCAGCTCAGTGGTGGCCAGGCCGTACGATATCCCGTTCCATCCAGCCAAAGTCAGTGACTATGGAGACCTCTTGGTAGAAGCACGATCGTATGCTAGAGGTAGACAATAATATTACTACACCTTTGTTGATTCATTGATCAACAAAATGCAATACTGTACAGCACTGACAGTATGCAATTATTTCTATACTTAATTTTACTTAAATGTTTATATGATTTTTGTAAATCATTGATCATATGTCGTTGCCAATACCCTATCAAGTTATCGTCGTTGTATTCATATCACTTCTAATGTTCTGTGCAGTTGCCATTTCGTTAATGTCATTTTGATCGTTCTATTCAGTTTTCATAATCTTCTGCAACTCCGACCGACTCCGTGAGATCTTGTACCGGGCCTATCACCTCGGCATGACCAACGGGGACTTTGTCTTTATAACAATGGAGTTATTCCCAAGCGATTGGCTAGGCTACTATATGAACTTCCTCAGAGGTGAGTCACTTGATATAAGTTATTAAATATCCTTTACCTTTCTAACTATCCTTGAGCATTTAAGGTGACGAATTTGAACACTATGTGGTCTGTGTAAAGGAAACTGCCCGTTTTCTGACTAGAACCAAACAAATCCAAACTATTTCTATCTAGATTCAAACGTCTTCATCAATCTACCACGTACGTGTATCACCTTTATTACGGTTTAAGCTAGAGAAAGATCATTGCAGTCGACAACAACATAAACATTCACAATTAACTTTTTTAACGGTTCGACTTTTAAGTGTAATAGTCTGTTAATATTATTGACGTATTTCCTTAACTTTGCACTCTACATATTTCACTAAGAAATATTTAATCCGTTGTCAAGGGGACGAGAAGGATATAGGCGTGACGCGTGCCTACGAGTCCTTGCTGATCTTAACATTACGTCAGCCAGACAACCCGGAATATGAGGAATTTGCTAAACAAGTAAAACAGAAGGCAAACGAAAGCTTCGGCTACGACTTCGGTCCCGACGAAAAGGTGAGTGTAATTGCTTAAAAATAAAACTATGTATCATACTTAATTAATTAGTGTCAAGTTGTCTTTCGGGACCACACGCGATGTTCAAAACAGACTTATGTTGATGAGCTTAGCAGAATTAAAACAGGTGAAAACCGCTGTAATGTAAAGGACTCGCACGACCTTAAGTCGTCGTGATCATTTCCATGACATCATGTTCGTGCATTATAACATAGTGAACACAAGTTATGTTAAAACTTAAGAAGTAATTGTTTTTTTTATAAAATGCTCTGCTTGTTTAGCACAAAGATTTAACAACTGCAATTTTCACAATCCGTGACCTGGGCACAATGTTGTAAAACTTTAAACTGGATCTGGACTTATCCTCAAGCATCTGCTTGGCCAAAATTTAAATTCCATTTAGACGTTGACCAATTAGATCCTTAAGGATGTGTCTAGACATCAGGTGAAAATTTTACAACATCTTTCCCTCGTCACTTTATATGCTTACTATGTACTTCTAATCAGTTTGTGTGTTAAATGGATAGAGTTAAGTGCTTGCCTATTTATCCTTCAGTAAGTTTAAACTAATCTAAAGGCATAATTATGGATCACCTTTTGTTACTATATTGATTCTAGCAATCTTAACGGTGATGCTTCGAGACCGAGCGCAAGTAACTGGCATTGTCACACGACGTTTTCTCCTATTTACACAATTCCTTTGACAGCACTTGTAAAACAAGCAATTGGAAAGCAAAACTAGCTCGAGACTTTTAGTGCAAATGCATAGTAACGTGTAGTAAATAATTCACGTTAAACAGGGAGGGAGATATATAAAAACGGACCTTGCAGATTTTCATGTCAATACCACAAACCTCTCCATTTGTATACATGTAAGTTTCCTAAACGACTTGCAGCGCCAACGCGTTTGGCTTAGAATACTAGTAATTGCAAACTTAATGTGACAACAACATAATTTATGTTCCGTCTGTCTCGTTACTTTTTTGACTCCCGCTTGGTTAAAAAATTCCCCCACGTTTGCCCTTTGATTAAACCTCTTTTTATCTTTCAAGCCATAAATTACTATCCAAATTAGGCATTGTTGTTGTTTTTTTGTCTCCATTACTGCGCATTTATATTTTTTTATTCTACAAATGACCTACTGAATGAATATATGCATTGATTTATAAAGCGTCGATACGTGATGCCTCAAGCTTTACCTGACCCTTATATGTATATTTTAATAACCCAGTCGATATGTTCCGTGCTCTTCATGCGAACATGATCAGTTATATGCATGAGCAAATCAATGTAAAGTCAAGAAAAACAATCTATATTCTACTATTAACATTGCATTGTTAAAGGTAAAAAAAATCAGGTTAATGCTGAGACAAAATATGTAAACTATATAGGTTGTGGATAGGGATGCCTTCCAGCCGCCTTGATAAGGGACAGGGAAATCTATCAAATAAAGACAAAACCCAGGTAAACTAAGTAAAAAATATGATTATACCTTACCAATAACCTGTTTAATGTTGTATTTAAACGATGTCCAAATTTGCATCAGACCCTCTTATAACATATTAATCGTCATTTGAAATAATTGTTTCAACCGCATTTCAACTGTCATGTTGTTTTCTACTATATTACTTCGTACAACCGCTTTTTGCCTTTATGACAACTAACAATTTGAAATGCTCCGTTGAAAGAAAAGTATGTTTTAGAAGTAAATCATTAGGCATAGATTTCGGTTCAACCATGACGTATAACAGTTGCCATCAACAGGTCCCTGTATCTCGTGTTCCATCAACAGGTCCCTGTATCTCATGTTCCATCAACAGGTCCCTGTATCTCATGTGTCATTAACAGGTCCCTTTATCTCATGTGTCATCAACAGGTCCCTGTATCTCAACAGGTCCCTGTATCTCAACAGGTTCTTGTATCTTATGTGCCATCAACAGGTCCCTGTATCTCATGTTCCATCAGCAGGTCCCTGTATCTCATGTGTCATTAACAGGTCCCTTTATCTCATGTGTCATCAACAGGTCCCTGTATCTCAACAGGTCCCTGTATCTCAACAGGTTCTTGTATCTTATGTGCCATCAACAGGTCCCTGTATCCCATGTACCATCAACAGGTCACTGTATCTCATGTGCCATCAACAGGTCCCTGTATCTCGACAGGTCTCTGTATCTCTACAGGTTCTTGTATCTCATGTGCCATCAACAGGTCCCTGTATCTCATGTGCCGTCAACAGGTCCATGTATTTCATGTGCCATCGACAGGTCATTATATCTCATATGCCATCAACAGGTACCTGTATCTCTTGTGCCATCAACAGATCCCTGTATCTCATGTGCCATCAACAGGTCCCTGTATCTCATGTGCCATCAACAGGTCCCTGTATCTCAACAGGTCCTTGTATCTTATGTGCCATCAACAGGTCCCAGTATCTCATGTGTCATCAACAGGTCCCTGTATCTCAACAGGTCCTTGTATCTTATGTGCCAACAACAGGTCCTTGTATCTCATGTGCCATCAACAGGTCCCAGTATCTCATGTGCCATCAACAGGTCTCTGTTTCTCAACAGGTCCCTGTATCTCATGTGCCATCAACAGGTCCCTGTATCTCATGTGCCATCAACAGGTCTATGTATCTCAACAGGTCCCTGTATCTCAACAGGTCCCAGTATCTCATGCGCATCAACAGGTCCTTGTATCTCATATGCCATCAACAGGTCTATGTATCTCAACAGGTCCCTGTATCTCAACAGGTCCCTGTATCTCATGTGCCATCAACAGGTCTATGTATCTCAACAGGTCCCTGTATCTCAACAGGTCCCAGTATCTCATGCGCCATCAACAGGTCCTTGTATCTCATGTGCCATCAACAGGTCTATGTATCTCAACAGGTCCCTGTATCTCAACAGGTCCCAGTATCTCATGCGCCATCAACAGGTCCTTGTATCTCATATGCCATCAACAGGTCTATGTATCTCAACAGGTATATGTATCTCAACAGGTCCCTGTATCTCATGTGCCATCAACAGGTCCCTGTATCTCATGTGTCATTAACAGGTCCCTTTATCTCATGTGTCATCAACAGGTCCCTGTATCTCAACAGGTCCCTGTATCTCAACAGGTTCTTGTATCTTATGTGCCATCAACATGTCCCTGTATCCCATGTGTCATCAACAGGTCCCTGTATCTCATGTGCCATCAACAGGTCCCTGTATCTCGACAGGTCCCTGTATCTCTACAGGTTCTTGTATCTCATGTGCCATCAACAGGTCCCTGTATCTCATGTGCCGTCAACAGGTCCATGTATTTCATGTGCCATCGACAGGTCATTATATCTCATATGCCATCAACAGGTACCTGTATCTCTTGTGCCATCAACAGGTCCCTGTATCTCATGTGCCATCAACAGGTCCCTGTATCTCATGTGCCATCAACAGGTCCCTGTATCTCAACAGGTCCTTGTATCTTATGTGCCATCAACAGGTCCCAGTATCTCATGTGCCATCAACAGGTCCCTGTATCTCAACAGGTCCTTGTATCTTATGTGCCAACAACAGGTCCTTGTATCTCATGTGCCATCAACAGGTCCCAGTATCTCATGTGCCATCAACAGGTCTCTGTTTCTCAACAGGTCCCTGTATCTCATGTGCCATCAACAGGTCCCTGTATCTCATGTGCCATCAACAGGTCTATGTATCTCAACAGGTCCCTGTATCTCAACAGGTCCCTGTATCTCATGTGCCATCAACAGGTCTATGTATCTCAACAGGTCCCTGTATCTCAACAGGTCCCAGTATCTCATGCGCCATCAACAGGTCCTTGTATCTCATGTGCCATCAACAGGTCTATGTATCTCAACAGGTCCCTGTATCTCAACAGGTCCCAGTATCTCATGCGCCATCAACAGGTCCTTGTATCTTATATGCCATCAACAGGTCTATGTATCTCAACAGGTATATGTATCTCAACAGGTCCCTGTATCTCATGTGCCATCAACAGGTCCCTGTATCTCATGTGCCAACAACAGGTCCCTGTATCTCATGTGCCATGAACAGGTCCCTGTATCTCATGTGCCAACAACAGGTCCCTGTATCTCAACAGGTCCCTGTATCTCATGTGCCAACAACAGGTCCCTGTATCTCAACAGGTTCCTGTATGTCATGTGCCATCAACAGGTCCGTGTATCTCATGTGCCAACAACAGGTCCCTGTATCTCAACAGGTACCTGTATCTCATGTGCCAACAACAGGTCCCTGTATCTCAACAGGTCCCTGTATGCCATGTGCTATCAACAGGTCCGTGTATCTCATGTGCCATCAACAGGTTCGTGTATCTCATGGGCCATCAACAGGTCCCTGTATCTCAAAATTTATCTCAATCCTTTATCTCTAAATTTAATAACATATTAAATAATCCATATTTCTATTTTATTTTATATTCAATGTATTGCAATTACTTGTAACATACAATATTAGTACTGAATGTTATTATACAGATAATAAAACACCTCAAGTTGAATAATCTGTTATTTACAGATAATGTCAATATTAGTTTTGTTACGTTTACGGTACTTTTAATTGTTCGACATTATGTAAGAATACGAGGAAATTTTATGTTGCTTATGTACATGTTCATCGTGCGGTCCCTTGTTTATTACCATCTCGCTTTGTTGTGTAGTTAGAAGCAAGATTATGTAGCAGTCCGTATGTCACCTTGAGAAAAGAGGGTGGGTGTTGTTGAGGAAGAGGGTGGGGACGGGCTACAGTGACATTTTACATAGGGATTTTGATAACCATTAATTTAGAGGTGTTGCGTCAAAAATAAGCATGTCAAATCCGGATTGTTTAATGAGACAAAAATGAAATAAATTTCATTTGAATGAAAGCGGCCCTATGATGTTCAACTTTTTTTTTCAAAAGTTCAAAATGCAATAGTATCAGATTAAATAAGAAATGGCAATGCTCTAAACTGGTAATAATAGAGCCCAATCTCACTCACAGAAGCATTTGCATCCGTTTTACTAGTTTCAGGTTCTATGCCGTTTCCAATTTTAGCATATTTCTGCAATGCTTCTTGGACTTTGTCATATTTCCTTATATATCTTCATATAGAGCCAAAAGAGTTCAAAGGTTAAGTAGCATCTTGTAGAAATGTTAAGTTCAATACTAACATTTCCATTCTTCTCTGTCAGAATATGATGACGCTTTCAGTGAAAATATTCAGTTAAAATCGGGAAAACAAGAGGCGCCCGTACCTTAGTGGTAGAGTCGCCGAATTGTAACTCCTCTGACAGCTTAGCCTCTCAACGCGTGGGTTGTAGTCCCGTTCGGGGCAAAGGACTTAATGTAAGAAGCAATGGGAACTCCTCGGGTAATTCCGTCTTTGGGACAATCATCCCTCGGATGTACATGGTGCAATAATACATAATGAAATTACGATCGTTTTGTTCGCCGGGAGTCGGAAGAAGAATATGCTTACAATGTAGTTTGCACAAAACATAAACACTGTCATCGTTTGACAGCTGCATGTCTACTGTGCTAGGTAAATTAAAATCGGACGTTTTAAATTTGAAGCCGCCACAAACTGAAGTTTTACTAGCATCGTACTGTAGTGAGCTGTCACCCGAACTGCCATCTTTGTTTTGAGGTCTTTCTCAAAAGAAGTCCCAATTAGATAAATGGCCGAGGCGATCCGACTACCTACATACATCCGAGAGATGATTCGTGAATTATCCGACGTGTTCCGATTGTGTGAGAAGGTCTTCCAGCTGACTTGCGGTGCGACGGTAGTTCTACCCAGACATATGTGTATGGGGTCTTCCTCCGCCCAAAACGCTGGACGTTGCTATAATGATCATAAATGGTCGCTGGAACGAATGTCAAAAACAAAAGCAAAACGAGAAAACAAACAGTCGCGTGAACAAGCTTGCAAAAATTTCGACTTCGAAGCAAAGCAATTAATTTTAATAGACATAATTGTCATGAGTTTCTTTTTAAACATGTAAACTGGCATGATTCTAGATTTTGTTGAACATTATGAGCAAGTACAATATAAACAAGTTACATCGTATAATCAATGTGGTCAAACAAACAATCAATATTTTGGGGAGAGCCAAACCGTTCTGGCCGCTAACATGTTTGTACATTTACAAGTAGATGTATCAAATTGGCAAGGAGAAACCACTGAAACAGCTTTTCAGAGAGCAATAATACTATTCGTTGAAAGGACGTAAAACTGCCATATTTGCCATTTTGTTGTTGTTTGTTTTTGTTTTTGCTTGTTGTTGTATTTTTGTTAGTGATTTCTGTTCATCATTTATCTTTTTATCGTTTGTTTGTTAGTTTGTTCGTTTGGAACAGACAACATTGGTGCAATTGTGTACATCCAGATATTGTTGGCGGAGAAAGACCCCGACAGGTGTCTATGTAGAACCTACGGCGCATCGCAGGTCCGCTAGAAGATCTCTCAACATTAAGTTTTCTCCCTAGCCGGGGCTTGAACCACCGATGCAAATCGACGAATAGTTACATCGACAACAATAACTGGCGCTCCGATAGCACTACTGCGTTAATTAATGAGTAGGTGGACTATATGAGTTTGCCTTCCGTCATAACTCTTTGATGTTTTAATTGGTTTTGTTTTTCTACAAAGTTGCGTTATTTAGAGGCAATGTCCTGGTCTTTGTGCTAATGGAAGGAAGTGTCCGAGCTATTTAGCCTTTTATTACAGACGGTGTTCTACAAAACCAATTTGCATTTTTTATCATAACTTGATTTGTGACCATGAAAAGACGTGATTTATTCTGTCTTAATAGGGTTGTGCTTTATTACTGAGTATTCACTCGAACGCGGACTAGATTTATGTGTTCCTGTCATGGGAAATATATATATATATTGCTTACACTGAAGACATACGGAAGAACTGTGAGCAAAGGCATTGAGCAGCCGATAGATATTTACGAGTCATAATTGTTAAACAGTATAGGGTGATTTAAAAAGAACAACATCAACACACTTTTTATTTCCTATAAAGCTAGAGAATATCGTCAAAAAAGTGCAGGAGATTTACTTGTACTGAACCTCGTGATGGCCTTATTAAGGATACTACTGACGATCTATTTTAGGCTAAAGTCATGATTTGAACACAAGTCAGTCTCAACTCATATAAACCAATTAACCTGTGATTATCCGAACAACGCAGTTCAGCACAAGCGTTATTAAATATCCGCTCGTGGACATCTAAAGCACATTGTATATATTGTATCTTGAAATATGATTGGTTGGTGAATCATACCTACAAATCCTTGTACTGATACATTATGTTAATACGATTTTAGTGGCTTTTGGCGTCTACATGCAAAGGTGCGTAGACTTAGTGGGACAGACTCATTGTAAGGACGAATAGACTCAGGAGGATAATGTGCATATCATGATCTACACTTAGTCCCTGAGCATGGTCAATATGTGCTAAGTAGGCCCAAAAGCAATATCAGAACCCACGGTAAATATTCCGTTATCACTCAATGCATATGCTACATATATACCGTGGGTTACTTGGCCACAAAAACTTCGTTCTCGTGAATATATGAATGATTTTTATTGGCTCCGTCTCCAAAACGGCAAGGAAATTCAGCCAATGAAATTGTTCGTTTTATCTTCCTATACGACTTCTTGTTTACAAGTAGACAACAGGCGTCGCAGGTTTATGCGGTCAAATTGACTTTAATAACCAATTGTTTTTATCTGCAATTGTAGACTAAATAACTGGATTTTCATTGGACCACTGGTTATTATAAATACTCATGAAAACGAACCTTTACCAGTCCAATGTCACACGGCTACCATGAAGCCAAGCGGGTGTACGTGTGTTTCGACGATGACCCAAAAATAATTATCTGGTTACATTTTAGGTGAACTACTTTATCACGGCGTTTTATGACAGCGCAATATTTCTGGCCAAATCGTACCGGACTGTGCAGGACGAAGGTGGAGACATCAATGACGGCATGCTGGTGGCACAGAGACTCTGGAACACTACATTCCAAGGTAGGAATACAGCGGCTTAATGAACCCAGGGAACCGAGGTTAGCAATATAGAGCTCGAGTCTAAGGCCAGCCTACGACATTTGATTGGTCAGTTTTCAAGGTCGACTCAAATCCAACCAATCATTAAAGGTTAGCGTGTAATAGAAAGCAACCCTACAGAACCATGGATCACATGGTCTTGTTTTCCTATTTAATCATAGTTTGTTACATCATCATAAGAAGTTAAACATAGACACCTGATTATATATGAACAAACTGACCGTCAGAAAAAAGTCCCTCATTGGGTTTAAAGAATAAAAAGTGTTGTAACGCCTGTACAGCTTGAAAAGGCCTGTCACATAAACAGTACACGGGTGTGTCCGTTTGTGAGGCTCACGTATCTCTTTGTATCTTGAAGATACGCTTAATTTTGATGATGATTATCAAGTTGTTATTGTGGTCAGAATGATGATAACATTGATAATATTGATGATGATGATGATGATGATGATGATGATGATGATGATGATGATGATGATGATGGTTATGATGATGATGATGATAATAATTATGATTATGATGATTATGATGATGATGATGATGATGATGATGATGATGATGATGACAGTGACATGATAGTGATAATTATAATGATAATGGTGGCGCTGATTATAATGATTATGATGAGGAGGATGCTGATGCCGCTCCTGAGGCTCCTGCTGCTGCTGTTGATGATGATGATGATATTGATGCTGATTATAATTATGATGACGACAACGACGACGACGACGACGACGATGATGATGATGATGATGATGATGATGATGATGATAATGATGATAACGAGGAGAAGGAGGAGAATGATGATGATGAAGATAATGATGATGATGATGATGATGATGATAATGATGATGATGATGATGATGATGATGATGATGATGATGATGATGATGATGCAGGTATCACTGGACCAGTGAAGGTAGATGAAGTAGGTAATCGTGTGGCTGACTTCGATCTGTTTGACATGAAGTCTCCCAACACTAGAGAGTTTCAAGTAGGTCCGCATTGTCGTAACCGATGATGTCGTTGTTTGTGCTATCCTGGTTTTGCTATTATGATGTTTTTTTAGCAAATTAGATTCTATTTATTGTCAGTCATTAGATGATCATGTCCTCTTCAGTATGTTGTCTTGCATTGTTGTCTATTTACATTATTCCCCGTCTATTGCAATTCCCACCAGACCCTTCTTTGAATACATTTCGATAATACCATAATTACGTGCATACCTTCAGTTAATATATTGATATGTAATTAAGTATATATTAACAGCGGATATAACATACTTTTTACGTTCCACATTATAATGTTGTCCATGCGTAGATTAGTGTTTATATTTGGTGTAGGGTGGGTTGCAAATAACTGGTTGTGGCCATAATGAATACCAAAATATTCTATTTCATTGATTTAGTTTATATTCTATTTATAGCATATATTTTCGTCTTCTATAGACTCAAAACGCATTTTTCTTTTACAATATTAATTCAGAGTATGTAAAAAGGCATTTATTGTCCGAAAAAATCGTTAATATAACCAACCGCTATCACCCTATAACAATGTTTATGTATTTTTGTTGTAAATTGTTAAGTTAATTGATGAACCATTTTACATTGCCGTGCTATGTGCATGATTATATTTTGTGTTTATGATCCACGATGAACTGTTATATGTTCAAGTCGAATGAATCAACTTCTGGTCTGTTGTGTTCTGTATAAAATAATATTAACAATAATATTAATTTAATATATATTTTCAGCCTCTCGTGTTGTTAACTTGAATCACATTAGGTTTTCAGGACCTTTTTTTACCACCTATTTCAATTTTATGGTAATATCCCAAATGATTGTACTTGTGAAGTATTTGTAATGGAGTTGTGCTCTTTTTTACATAATGTGCGTGTTGTCATTGCTGTAAAAAAAGATGATTAAATGTTTTAATTAAATCACATCGTGTCATTTAATATGAGTCTCCTTGTTTAACTGGTACATATAGGTACTGGGTTAATACGTAACGGTCAAATAAACATCTTGTCGTACAGTGAAACATGATTATAGACTAGATTTAGTCAAATTGTATCAAGTCTGGGTAGACAGAATTTTAACATTCACATATTTTCTTGTTTAGTTTTACTTCACTAATTGCGATGGCTTTCTTCAAATTGAAGTTATTTATTATCAATTCAGAATTAAAAGCCATTGAAACATGACACAAAGAACCACACAGCCGCATTTCATACGTACTCAATGGTGATATCCGATACTTAACATGTATAAAAAACATGTAAAGACATCTTGTCCTTGTTTTTGGGAGTCGGTAGGCATTATTTCTGCATAATACCCTTCTTTAGTTTAAGTAAGATTGCTTTTGAGTGCTAACTATTTTATTAGATGGTACAAGTTGCCAAAGGATCACTCTAAATGTTCATTCATTCCAAATCTATAAACAAGCACGAAAGTGATCTATGTTAAAATAGAGATCGACGTTATAGCGGACTTCCTAGATGACGAACGATATAACGTGAGCTAAAAAGTAAGTTGTCACCTGGCATTTTTAGTTTAAAAATAGTTATTTTTGAAGCTTGGCTCAGAAAGAAAATACCTGTTTGCAATGACACGTGCGGATGTGTGCTTCTTTGTTCTCGGAAAGCTTGTGAATCTACTTGAATTGTTGAACATGAACTTCCCTCTGTCTCAGTTGGTGGGTCGATTCCGAGGAGCCAC
Source organism: Sinonovacula constricta (assembly GCA_007844125.1). NCBI lineage: Eukaryota > Metazoa > Mollusca > Bivalvia > Cardiida > Solecurtidae > Sinonovacula > Sinonovacula constricta. Next base: position 8,451,869 of record CM017565.1, read on the forward strand.
CCAGCAGTATTCTCCCATAACGGGCAAGAGTATCGTCTGGCCCAGGGGTAAACCAGCTGACATGCCACGCTGCGGTTTCAAGGGAGAGCTCTGCATCTTTACGCCAGGTACGTGCATGTATTTCACCCCAAAAAGTTCACGGTTAACAATGTCTTCCATATTGGACACAGGGCTAAAAAATCTTCCTATGGAATTTTTAGGGGTGGAAATAATCTTCCAGTATAAAATTCCATTTAGCATACTGTTTAAATACAGGTGGTAATCAGAACTCGTGTTATTTTCAAATTACAGAACAAAATTAATATCTTAAAAAGCATACAGTGCGCTTCTTTCTACACTGCCTTACTTCTTCTCTCGCAGTTTCCATTGATCACTGCGATTTCGACAATTTTCTGGCCCGCGATTTCCCCTTCGATGTTTTTCGCCAGTTTCTAAAGTCTGTTTGGCGGGGAGGGTCCACAATGTTACCGAACACACATTAACGTCACGAGATGACATTAATCACACTGTCTGTAACTTCGATCATGGTTCTCTTCAGAAAATGTTCTTATTTTCTATGATATCGTTGAATTTTGACATTATTTACGTTTAATGCTGTTGTTGTTTTTCCCGAATTCCCTAATATAAAACCGAAACATGTTGTACTTTCCATCCAATTTTATTTATTTACTGAAGAAACAGTTATCAGTGATCACATGTTAAACTGTCTCTAGTTTGTTATTTTGCAACAGAGAAGTTTCGATTTAGTAGCACGACATCTGTGAATTTTGACGCCGTGATTTATTCACCTGATTGTTTTTGCGACATTTCCCCCACGTATTCGTCTACAGTATTCCAACACCTGTAACACCTTATTGTTTTAGTTTTCATTTACACGTCAAATGGTTACTATAACGACAATACAATGTCATAAAACAACGGAACTTATTATCTCCGTAAACATGTATACAGAAGTAACATCCGCTTAATCGGAAACTATCCGGATAGTGTTAACTGTTATCCGGATAGCAAAAATGGCATTCGTTGACATCCCTAATTACTGAAGCTGATAAAACAAAGATGTTTTTGTAAACAGAAATCAGACCATTTCGAAATGCTGACAGTCCATGCAACTTATATAAGGGGGTATTAAATAAATTTCTTAAAACAAAAATGTTACAGTTTAAGTAGTAATAAATTTACGGATTGAGTAAAGCTACGTTTGTAAATACTGAACATATTTTTGGTATCTTTTTCCTTCAGATAAAGTTTGTTGTACACTTAAACTATTGTTTAGCAAATCAAGTTCAAAAAATTATAAGCAATCAATGTGTTTATTTTTCAATTTAGAACAAACCCATTGTTACCAAAAGGTGCAATTATGCTTTTATGTCAGTGCATACTAGCTGTTAAATTCTAAGCCTTTATGTCGTAATCTAGTGACATATACTGTGATATGACTTTAATGCTATTAAAACAAAGCGATTAATGTTAGTACAACATCGTAATTAACATCACTTCAACTAAACCGTAAATACATGAGGCGGACTTGTCATAAAAAAAAAGGCATCCTTAGAAAGCAATCGACAGGGTCGGACTAGTTAGGCCCCAATGTAAGTCTATAAACGCATATCATGTTCTAATTTATTTACAAATCGGTTGATAGTCAATTTCTCATTATAATGGTATAAATCAAATTGAATACAAAATCGCTTGTCCGGCTCTGTAAAAAGACAACGGTGTTTAACCTTCTGTACAAATAATTAGTCCGCCAGACGACATTAAAACAGGTAAAAGGCGGTAGTTGTCGTGTCATGACAGTGGTTTAAACGTTCTGTTCAGCATCTCTACTCAATTTCTGTTGTCATTTCCTGTCTCTCTTTCTATGCTAAAATAATAGGACATAGCGAACACCCACTTACTTATAATGTTATATATGATGTAAAACTTACCGTCCTCAGTACGTCGTTATTAAGTGGATTAAAGTCCCGGTCAGGCCGAAAACTGTCATGTGATGGGAATGGATTAGCCGGCATTTTGCAGATTCTGTGCAGCGACATTTCTATCATTATAGCACAGGGACACTTATGAGGTGCCCAGGGAATGAAACCGGTCGGTCCATTATACTGACACCGACGAGTCAGGCGTAATGCTTTCCCCTTAGCCCCGAGTGTTATGAGGGAAGCCACTACTACCAACTTTAAAGTCTTTGGTTTGAGCCGGCCGGGGTTTGAACCCGCGACCTCCCGATCCGCAAGCCGACGCTCTACCACCTGAAAACTGTCGTGTGGAGAGACTTTCTAGCTGACCTAGGGTGGGCAGAACGTTTTACTCAGCCTCATTCCGTAGTCTCATTTAACAAATATTTACCATATGATTTAATAAAATGTTTCTTTACGTTACATAATTCAACATCACATATACCACGTGCCTGAAAAAATATTACATACAGCAAACATTTTAGTTTCTAGTGTTTTGCTGGACTTCAGAATGAGCGTAATTGTGGCACTTCCTTATGGTGACTCTTAGTAACGTATCTTACCTTAATTAATCAGGCATCGTTTGCAGATGTTCGTTGTAAAAGAGTAAAGTAGACTAATTATTACAAACCTACGTTTCGCGTTTGATTATAATTGATTAAATTAGTGAATAAACTTTTCGATTCAATGTGGATTTGAAAGACTTTCACAAATACCCTATCTAAGAGTTCTTACATTTAACGAACTAAGAAACATTGTTATTAACTTTTTGTACAGTAGTACAGTAGGTGTGCCTTTAAATTACGATGAAATTAATTAGGCAGCCACGATTTTGACACATCAGTAGGTATATATCCAATCAAAATACCGATCTTTCAATATATGTTTCAGTTTCGTGACAATTCTTTGCCACGCTAAGTTTCTTGACAGAAGAAAAGTATCTTGAAGTGTCTATACTTGCTGAACGTAGTATCTGACTGTTAACCTATATCAAACAAATGTAACACTACTTTACCACTATTTTGGGTAATTTGGGCATAATTTCTATATAAACCCATAAGTTTTACTTGAGGTAAAGATGACTTTGATCTCTGGTAAAAGTAGATATCGACGTTAGAGCGGAATACCCAAATGACGATTTAACGTATCCTCATAAGTAAGGTGTTACATGGTGTTCTCAGTTTAACAAATAGCTATCTCTGCATTGTGGCTCAGATAGGAAATACTTGTTTGCAATGACGAGTTGGGATTTAATCTTCACTATTCACACATGTCTAGGGCATCAATGGACAACAGTTTTCGGGGCATTTAAGGTAACAATTACTTATACAGTTATTACTTTGGTCCAAACTGTCGGATACCACTTACCACAGTAGGTAAACAAGAACTGAATATTGTCCTTAAAGTGTATTACATTGGTATAGACGAAAAACGACAACAATGCACCTGGTATTTTAAAAATTAGTTATCAGTACATGTAGCAAAAAGAAATACTTCCTCGTTCGTCCATAAGTACTTACAAGAAATTTTGAAATGTAACTGAGAAACAAAAAGTCAAATTTGACCACATTCTTCAAGCTAGCATTTTCCAAAATAAGTATTTTGTCAACTCAATAACCTCCTGGTGTCATTAAACATTAATGTGTGTGCTGTACCGTGCTCGTGACCTTTCGGCACATTTTAGTCTTGTTCTGTTAGCAATCTTATAGCGGTGTATTTGTGCGTAAGCTATATGTTGTGGTCTTTATAATGAAGACTGATATTTTAAAATAATAGTTTACGTTTTGTACCACGCCATTCACGTACCTTACAGAGGACAACACGACCCTGATCGTGACGATCTGTGTGTCACTTGCAGTCGTCATGCTTGTTGCTGTAGCCGCATCGGTCTTTATCTACAGGTAATGCTGCTAATTTACCCTGTCTGCCTCTAGGATTACACAACAATTACATTCTACTCATACGCGTCCGTTTAATAAATTACAAACAATCATAGACCATAAATTGAAATGGGTCTGTAACAGTTGGCGGAATATGACATTTTTTGTTTGTTTAATGTTTCTTATCTAAATAACCAAATCAAAAGAAACATTGTATCAGTCATTTTAGCTGTTAAGTTTTTTTTGCTGACTTATTAAATACCTTACTGAAAAGAAGTTTATAAAGATAAGGTTCGCCCACCGCAAAACTTTATCGTGTTTACCATGCTATCCCAATATCAGTCTGGAACATTAACCAGCAGGTTTAAGAATGACCAGCTAAGAGAACATATTTCTGTTAACTACCAACATATGCATGCTAAGCACAATTTGATTGTGGTGAAGCAAATAGTTTGAATCCAGATTCGCTGGTAGCGGCCTGTTCAGTACCATCAATATTTACTGTATTGTATCTGTATGCTGTTATCGTTGCGTTTGGATTTTAGCACACACAAAACTAATATTTTTGTCATTCATACATCTTTAGCATGTAAGATAACTACTGAATATATCAATTATATCCAGACGTGTCCGGCAGGAGCAGGAGTTGGCCCGGAAAACGTGGTTGGTCCCATACAGTGAAGTCCAGATTCGGAAAGGACGCATGAACGATTCCTTCATGTCAAAGTCATTTCTCACTCTCGACGCATCTAAGGTCAATATAAATACATTTCCTCATTTTCTGAAACATTTTTCAGTTGGAATTATATTTGAGACCAAATTATGAATTTGATGTATTTTCTACATTCTACAAGGTATCTGATATATGCCTTGCAACGTTTATAGGGTATACCTTCACATGATAAAAATGTATGTTTTCTACGTTTGTGATGCAAGCCTTCCCGATATATTGTTAATGCCTCCCAGGTGAGCAGATTATGTTTCCTAGGTTAGTGGTGTATGCTTTTCAAGTTATTAGTGTGTGCCGTCCAGGTGTATGTCGTCCCATGTAAGTGATGCATGCCTTTCATTTTAAGCCTTCTCAGGTACGTGTCGTCTGCCTTCCAAAGTTAATAGTCTCTGCCTTCCCATGTTAATGATGTCTCTGCCTTCTCAGGTTAGTGGTGTCTGTTTCTTCATGTTAATGACTGCCTTCCCGGGTTAGTGGTGACTACATTCCCAGGTTAGTGGTGTCAGCCTTCCAGGTTAGTGGTGTCTGCCTTCTCGGTTAGTGGTGTGTTCTGTCAAAGGTTGGTGTTGTGTGCCGTCCCAGGTTAGTGGTGTCAGCCTTCCAGGGCAGTGCTGTCGGCCTTCCAGGTTAGTGGTGTGTGCCTTCCAGGATAGTGGTGTCTGCCTTCCCTGGTGAGTTGTGTGTGCTGTCAAAGGTTGGTGGTGTGTGCCGTCCCAGGTTAGTGGTGTCAGCCTTCCAGGGTAGTGCTGTCAGCATTCCATGTTAGTGGTGAGTGCCTTCCAGGGTAGTGGTGTCTGCCTTCCCTGGTTAGTTGTGTGTGCTGTCAAAGGTTGGTGGTGTGTGCCGTCCCAGGTTAGTGGTGTCTTCCTTCCTAGGTTAGTGGTGTCTGCCTTCTCGGTTAGTGGTGTGTGCTGTAAAAGGTGTGTGGTGTGTGCCGTCCCAGGTTAGTGGTGTCAGCCTTCCAGGGTAGTGCTGTCAGCCTTCCAGGTAAGTGGTGTGTGCCTTCCAGGGTAGTGGTGTGTGCTGTAAAAGGTTGGGGGTGTGTGCCGTCCCAGGTAAGTGGTGACTACATTACAAGGTTAGTGGTGTCAGTCTTCCGGTAGCGGTATCTGCCTTCCCTGGTTAGTGGTGTTTGCTGTCAAATTTTGGTGGTGTGTGCCGACACAGGTTAGCGGTGTCTTCCTTCCCAGGTTAGTGGTGTCTCCCTTCCCAGATTAGTGGTGTCTGCCTTACAAGGTTAGTGGTGTCTGCCTTCCTAGGTTAGGGGTGTCTAGGTTAGTGGTGTCTGCTTTCCCAGGTTAGTGGTGTCTAGGTTAGTGCTGTCTGTCTTCCTAGGTTAGTGGTGTCTGCATTCCCAGGTTAGTGGTGTCTGCCTTCCTAGGTTAGTGGTGTCTGCCTTCCCAGGTTAGTGGTGTCTGCCTTCCTAGGTTAGTGGTGTCTGCCTTCCTAGGTTAGTGATGTCTGCCTTTCCAGGTAAGTTAGTGGTGCCTGCCTCCCTAGGTTAGTGGTGTCTGCCTTCCCAGGTTAGTGGTGTCTAGGTTAGTGGTGACTGCCTTCCCAGGTTAGTGGTGTCTAGGTAAGTGGTGTCTGCCTTCCCAGATTAGTGGTGTCTGCCTTCCTAGGTTAGTGGTGTCTGCTTACCCAGGTTAGTGGTATCTAGGTTAGTGGTGTCTGCCTTCCCAGGTTAGTGGTGTCTGCCTTCCCATGTTAGTGGTGTCTGCTTTCCCAGGTTAGTGGTATCTAGGTTAGTGGTGTCTGCCCTCCTAGGTTAGTGGTGTCTGCCTTCCCAGGTTAGTGGTGTCTGCCTTCCCAGGTTAGTGATGTCTGCTTTTCCAGGTTAGTGGTATCTGGGTTAGTGGTGTCTGCCTTCCCAGGTTAGTGGTGTCTGCCTTCCCATGTTAGTGGTGTCTGCTTTCCCAGGTTAGTGGTATCTAGGTTAGTGGTGTCTGCCTTCCTAGGTTAGTGGTGTCTGCCTTCCTAGGTTAGTGGTGTCTGCCTTCCTAGGTTAGTGGTGTCTGCTTTCCCAGGTTAGTGGTGTCTGCTTTCCCAGGTTAGTGGTGTCTGCCTTCCCAGGTTAGTGGTGTCTGCTTTCCCAGGTTAGTGATGTCTGCTTTCCCAGTTTAGTGGTGTCTGCTTTCCCAGGTTAGTGGTGTCTGCTTTCCCAGGTAAGTGGTGTCTGCTTTCCCAGGTTAGTGGTGTCTGTGCCAATAAGGAAATGTAACATTAAGTCTTGGTAAAAAGTCTTTTGGCCATAAAAATATAAAGATTGAACGTCGGCTTAACGGAGATTTGTTCCTGTAATGAGGACAATGGTAGTTTTACTTGTCTTTTTTTATATTTGACGAAGAAGCCTTTGCTTCAAATGTAAAGGAAGGGCAGTAGTTACAGATTGTAATGACATTATAGTTTGACATTAAGCCTATATAAGTGATTGTAGGTCTCTTATAGTGTACACAATAGAACATGGGTATTTTGTGTATTTTAAATTCACTGATAAAATGTTATAAGAATATTGAAGTTTGCTGTTCAGAATTTAACATACTTGCTTATTGATCAGCAAAGTGTTATTTTAATAAAAAAATTATTATAATATATATGATATTACAGTTTTAGTAGTAGTAGAAGTAGTAGTAGTAGAAGTAGTAGTAGTAGTAGTAATAGAAGTAGTTGTAGCATAAGTAGGTTATTATTATTATTATTTTAATTATTATTATTATTATTATTATTATTATTATTATTATTATTATTATTATTATATAAGCTAATTAGTATTATAATTTTATATTTTATTTACTTATTTTAATCAATATCTCCAATTTTTTCTGTATTGGGCTGCACAGAAAATGACAAAATTCACCAACAAAAATCCATAAAATGCAACACAAATAGGTTAAAATAGTATTTTATGCACTTCCATCTACGTCTTACAGCAGGAAGAAACTGGTGCCCAGCAGCTATTCACGCTGACCGCTTACTGCAGGAACCAGACCGTGGCACTCCGGAAGTTACATCTACAGTCCGTGGAAGTGACCAGAGAGCTGGCAGTAGAGTTCAGAAATGTAAATATGAATTGTGTTACATTTTGTTTTGTTTCTTATGAAATAAATAGCATGGAGTGAAAAACGATCGAAAATGGCGACATCTAGCTATAAGAGATGGAGGAAGCGTCCCCTCCCTACGTCTAACTTATGTTTGAGTTGATCCACTTTTTGCATCGCAGGTCAGTTAGAAGACCCGCCATTCATGCTAACTTTTCAAAACTGTTAGACAGTAAGCATATATAAGTATTTTCAAAAGACATATATATTTGGGGGATAATTAAAGTTTAAAGGTGACATATGTTTACATATTAAGACTCTAATTTATCAGATTCACATGCCCCTGAAATAGCGACATACAGTTCATTCTCTTTATCTCAAATTTCTAGAGGTTGAAGAATCATTTGCGATGCCCGGAATTCGATATGTGCGAAGTAAGGGACAGGTTTAGAAACAAAACGTTCTATAAAACCACAGGTACTCACATTCTCGAACCTTGAGTGAGATCTTTTAACTCCTTCTTTCCGCAAATAGATGTCGGCATAATTATAATAAATAAACGTTATTTTGAAGTGGTTGTTGTTTTTATTTCCATATGTATGCATATGAATTTTTTTTTTTTTTTTTAAAACAATGATAAAAACCAGACGACGTACTTACCATAACTGGGTAATTAACCAAACAGCACATTTAACGCGTGCGTTATTCACTTAAGTTATCGTAAATTCACACCTTCGACATGAGCGCGCGTCACTCTAGCATGACCAATTAACGTAGTCCTCGGTGTGAAAACTCGCAGCTACCTGACTTTGAAATAAACTTATCCAGTATATATTGACATATAGTTCAAGTGACCAAATATTTGCTTCGAAATGACGCATTTTTAGAAATGAGATAATTTGATATCAGAGAAGAAAAAAAACATATAGTTAAAGATATATAGATGAAACAATTGGGACTGACTAACTTACTTTGATATAACCGGAATTTTGAATTAGCGATATGGAGATATCGAGTGTGGAATTTCTCGGTTGTATTGTTTATTAAATCAGCATGGTATCTTATGATACAACAGTTACCCTTTCTATACCCATGGCTACGCTTCTCCCATTAGACGGAATAAGGAGAAAATACACTAAAGCAGCTAGTTTTGGGTTGATCATCGCCGTATAATCCAACTTCATGCCTGCCTTGTACTACATGTCATATGTCATTCAAGACACATTTCACTTGTTACAGCTATACACTGTGTTTCACTTGTTACAGCTATACACTGTGTTTCACTTGTTACAGCTATACACTGTGTCGTCATGCTGAAAAAACAGATTGTATTGTATTGTATTAGTCACTCTCGTCATAATATACATGCAATATTTATCACAAACAATTCAATGGAGTTGATAAGGTTCACGTTAGATGAGGGTGAAAGGGCCATCCAAGCCAGGAAACGTCATTTCGTTGCTGAGGAATGCGTCAATAGTTCATTGTACGGTGCGCTAAAAACAACGTTGCAGTGGTATGTGGTAACCTTTATCATTTGAGATTGTAGCAATATCCATGTGACTCACACTTCTACAGATGTGTCACTTAGCAACAAAAAGAGTACAACAGAGGTATAATTATATCACCAATTGTATGACAATAAGCGACAAGTACCCATGCCATGAAACAATTCGGCATGTATCATGTGGATGGTTCACCAGCACATTGAACTGCGTCTTGTTACTCGATGGTGTTTATGTTTCCATTTAAATGCCACAATGATTATACGATCAAAAAGGTTAAACAAACAAGGACCCCATTTTTCTTTTTCCTCTAGCATTTGCAGGGACGTAAACGCAATACAAAAACATAAAATTGGACCAAATTCTTTGATTGTAGTAAAACATTTAAAAAGTACAGCACACTATATTGCAATCTTTATATTTTACTATTTTACTAAAAGAAAAATATTTATATTTTATATAATATCTAACTGCTGTTTACAATTCTGAAAATATTCCAGAATCAATTTGAAAGAAAATCCTAATTTGGATGGATTTTACATTTCGTTGTTTTGTTAATTACAATTAAAATATAAAGAACTAATATAATAAAATATAGAAATATACCATAAAGTATTGGAATAATTTAGGAGGATAAAACAACTACAAGTTATTAAGTATATTCTAACTGTATTTAGCATTTTTTACAAAACAGCTCATAGAATGGCTTCAAAACGACATCTTTCGGGATTATGGATATGAAAATTTCACGTTTATAATTATTTGATGTTAATTTCTTTAAACATGGTAGAATGCAACTGTTTTTACGCCAAAAGAAACAGCTAAACACGTGGCTAAATGTTATTAGATAAGAAACTGTCAGCTCTCGTGTTTAGAATATCCCTCTTAAGGGCGGTTGTTGATTGTTTATTTAAACGCAATAAACATTAATAAATAATGACCCAAAGATGTCAGAAATTCATGTAATGTGCTGCCCTTAAAGTGACAAGCATGCGCTGATACCACCCTCTGTCTTCCTGCCCTGACAAAAACTGAGACAACCATACATAAAACTTACCGTTTTACCAGTCTGACCGTGAGGTTTTAACATATACATATTCACGACTTTGGTACATGTATACAGATTGTGGATTTAGTTTGGAACCGGGACCTTCTGTACCGGCAGCCAGCGACCTGCTCCATTCGCTACCAGAGCGGTGTTTGAATAGTTGTATGTTGCATATCGTTGCATTGTTACAGATGCAGATGTGTACGCACGTAAACCTGGCCAAGTTTGTGGGGGCGTGCCTGGACAGCGAACATATTTACATCATGATGGAGTACTGTCCTCGGGGCAGTCTGCAGGTACCGTCCCAAGCAACGCCCTAATCCCCGCCCAAAACCCCGACCATATGTAACCATGGCAACCTAGTGACTGCCCATTGCTGTAATATATCATTCATTTAGTTTGGGTAACATCTGAATGTGTTCAGATATCCCTGCCATTGAAGTTGATTTGGTTGGTCAAAATAAATATATCAAATGCATTGGAATCATTCAGTGACTCCATGAAAAATCAAACTGTAGAGGCCATTGAGAGGGTTCCTGATTCCACGAAGGGCTCTAAATGTGCTTTTGTGTGGTGTCATACTTCCCTCTATGGCTTGGACAGTTCGAAGATCATCCTTATGTATACTGATAAATAATTCTATCAATTCACACAACAAATTGAAAACTTATTAAAACATACAAATGCATTTTAGTAACGTCATATATAACAACAGACAAAGTAGTATGACTCTAGTGAACAATGTTCTTGTATAGTGAAATATATGTAAGTAGAAACAATGTTTATAATGTATTTCTGTTAAAACATTCATGTAAGGGTCTGTGGTCACGTTGAGACATTGTTTTCTGTATTGGTGTTTCAGGATATGCTACAAAACGAGAGTATAGAATTAGACTGGTCGTTCCGCTATTCTCTCATCAGTGACATCATCAAGGTAACAGTGCCAAGACGTACGCCACATGTTTGTTTGTTAACATCATTGGAATCGGAAAGATCCTGGATTTCCCTTCAAGCGGTCGAAATGAAGTAATTGTCGAAAAGTTCTAGCCAAAGGCGATAACATAGAAGGACACATTCGTCTTATTATATATACGATTTGCCGAAATTCTCCTTGAGTTTCGGAAAAAAATGTTTTGTTATAGTTCGTTTATTCTAAATCCCCCCTTATAAATCATCATAATAAGCTATTTCAATTTTGATATCGACAATTACAACAGTTCTATGTTACAACAGTTCTATGTTACAACAGTTTCATGTTACAAGAGTTCTATGTTACAACAGTTCTATGTTACAACAGTTTCATGTTACAACAGTTTCATTTTACAACAGTTCTATGTTACAACAGTTCTATGTTACAACCGTGACATGTCTTTTTAATGAAACTCTGAGCTTTTCCCTTTCCCACAACACATGTTGAGTTATATAAAGGTTTCATGATTGTTTGTCGCCAACTTGGCAGTGCACGTTAAATTATCAAGTAATTAATGACTCCGAAAGACACATTGTTTCATTTTCTCCATATCAGCCATAATACGCGGATGTTTAATGAAGGAAAATTCTGTCGGTAATTTATGGAGCTGTAAATAAACTTGCAATTGACAATGAAAGATGAAAGAAAAGTTATAGAAACAAACGTTCAAGATGCTTGTTTTTGTGTTTTTACTTGTTTAAGCCGAGACCTCTTGGTCGTATAGGTAATCAAGTCTTCTGTCGTCTGTGCCACGGAGTCTCGGAACATGCTTGTTTTATGCAGTTTTATTCTACATTTCAAATGACGCATTGTCTTCCCACCAGCTCAGATTAAAACGTAACCTATATTAAACTTTTGACGAGGATCTACAAGTTTATTTGGCTTCATATTGGACCCACTAAGGGATCAATCGTTTTTGTTTTAGTCAGTCTTCTGTGTCATATACGCGTACATATGCTTTATATGTTTTTTTTATTGAGTACATCGTTTTACGACATTAAAAGTGTCTTCAAGCCCACGTTACTAATTCAAGTACAAGTGCAGCTGCCTTCAAGTCAAGTCATGTTTAAGTCATGGTAATTCTTAAAGTAACTTGGAATATCTTTGGTTTGTTCTTCACGTATATCTTAAAACGCAGAAATTTAACACAACGTATTGGAATGCAAAGAACAACATTTATCATAACAACAATTATCCGTTTTCCTTCCCAGGGTATGTGCTATATTCATTCGAGCCCGCTACATGCCCATGGCCGCCTATCCAGCACGAACTGTGTCATTGACAGTAGATTCGCCCTCAAACTGACAGACTACGGACCCAGGAGTCTCCTTAATAAGGACCGTGAACAGGAAAGGAAGCGGTCTGTCGCTAATAGCACCTTCAACAAAGCAAGTAGGGAAACGTCCTTGATGATTATTATACAATATAGTTGTATCTATATTAGATCAATAAGCTTAAGCAAAACATATCAAACTAAATTCATGCACGACTAATCGTTCATATGTGAATTGATAGTAAAACTGTTGAGTAAATGAAGATGTATTCCAACATCGTTTTACAAACAAAAAAGGGAGCTTTATGTAAATGCACTATATTGAAAAAGACAAGAAGTTACCAGCCTGCATAAAGAGAGCTAAGAGATCTTCGAGCATTTGGTGTTGTTGTTGTTGTTGTTGTTGTTTGTAAAAAAATCGCTCTAACATTATCATGCCCATTCTAGCGATGTTTAGCTATTATTGATGGCGACAAAACCTCATCGACACGTTTGAGAGAATCAAGTGCGCACTGCCAGTCAGCTGAAAAATCACCTTATATAAAGTTTTTACCCCGACCGAGATTGATCGTGTTTCATATTTTCTTCTCCCCATTTTTGTTTCTTCCTTTTTGCTTTCTACATATCTCCACTGTAAGTCCCTCTTTTGCTCAGACTTGTTGTACCTTGCCCTTCTTTTATCTTCATGACATTTTCAATTTTGGTGGGGCTGGGAAATAACATGTCAATGTCGCTAACAGCTAGTCACAGGCGACCTAATCCTTCTGGGTTTCAATAACGATTTATATATACACGAGTGAGTTTTGAAACCTTAAATGTCATTTGACATCCCAAGTCTGCAATGTAAACGCACCACAATCTTCTGTGCTGTCAGAACTTCTATGGACCGCCCCGGAGCATTTGCGTAATCAGGGTCCGTGTAACGGCTACACCCAGAAGGGGGACGTCTGGTCCTTCTCCATAATCCTACAGGAGATAAGCATGAGATCCGGTCCATATGAGGCAAACGAACTCAGCAATGATGGTACGTATATTTCATTTTTAAAATGTGTTTAACACTGCGCTGCGTGTATTGCGATTAAGATGACCCCCAGCTGCAATCAGAACACCTCGGATAATTCACGAATTATCACTCGAATGTATGTAGGTAGTCGAATAACCTCAGCCATTTCCCTAAATGGGACTACTTTTGTGACAGACATCAAAACAAAGATGGCAGCTCGGATGACAGCTCGCTACAGTACGATGCCTGTAAAACTTCAATTTGTGCCGGCTTCAAATTTAAATAATCTAATTTTAATTGACCCAGCGCAGCGGAAACGCAGCTGTCAAACGATGGCATTGTTTGCTTTGTGCGAACTACATTCTTGGCATATTCTTCTTCCGACTTCCGATGATCGTGATTTCAATAAATATCATTGCACCATATAGATCCGAGGGATGATTGTCCCTAGGACGGAATCACCCGAGGATTTCCGATTGCTCCAGCTGTTATCACAGGGATTTGTCCGGTAAGAACCACAGACAAATGCCAAAAATGGGTCAAGGTCACATTCTCATATCAATTACTTACAAGTTAAACTTAAACTGATCAGAGCAATCTATTCTGGTTTGTATATAACTGCTTGTTAATTCACGTGGCTACACTTGACATAATTATGTGTGTTGTAAAGTTACTTAGACGACAGTTTCTGTTGGCGATGTTTAACGAGGTGAGTATAATAATCATGAAGTATTATTCACACATGACCGATCTAATATCAAATACTGCATCCACCACAATTGACTCATGACATTTCCAGAAATCATCAAAAGACTGAAGAACCAGGGAACGAACCTGTTCCGCCCGCAGGTGCCCCAAGACGCATGTACATCGGAAGTGATGGGTATGATGTGCTCGTGCTGGAAGGAAAACCCACAAGACCGCCCATCATTCCAGGAGCTGGAGGAGTCCTTCAGGAAACTTAGAGCGTAATTATTTTTGTGATCTATCATGACCGGGTTTACTGTTATACTAACCTTCTCAGGCAATATTCTTGTGGTAGTGTTCATACATACATGCATATAGCGCACAAACAGTACTATATTTAAATGTTTTATGTGGCAAAGTAGGTCACTAGATGGGTTTTAAATTATTTAATTGATGGATTAAGGCCGGTCCATTGAGAAAAAGCAGCGACTGCCTGCTGTTTTGTTTAATTCTACTTACTTACATCAACTTCCCAGCTGGTTAACATTCGCCTATACCGATACCAAATCTTGAACTGAACATTGCAAAATTAATTTTTTTACCGCTGACTTTTTGGAAAGGTTTGGGTCGGATTGCAACATTTTCTACACATATTTTACTTCATTTCTGTTTTTATATTTTGTGTTTTATTTCAAATACACACATCACCAAAAAAGGTAATGATGGTAGCGCTTAAGCTGTTGTTTATTGTGGATAAATAGTGCAAACATTGGCGCTCTGAAGGTCGGCTTGTTGACCTTTCTACGTGAAAGTTGTCGCCTTGACCCTAAATCAAGATCACCCTGAAGAGACGGTAACAACAAAACAAATCTCGAAATTGAGAGCTTTGACAATGACGCTTCACTTTGTTCACCAAATTTTGTTTACACTTTCAGTGGAAAGACAACAAATATCATGGACAATCTGCTCCAAAGGATGGCCAACTACGCTGACAACCTTGAGACGCTGGCCGCCGAGAGGACCAAGGCCTATCTGGAGGAGAAGCAGAAGGTCGAGGAGTTGCTGCACAGACTGCTGCCGCCGTGAGTCAAGCATGTTCTACATCATATATAAGGCTTGTAATGTTGAATTGTGCACGGTTGTTGAGCTGCATAGACTGCTGCCGCCGTGAGTCGAGCATGTTCTACACCATATATAAGGCTTGTAATGTTGAATTGTGCACGGTTGTTGAGCTGCACAGACTGCTGCCGCCGTGAGTCGAGCATGTTCTACATCATATATAAGGCTTGTAATGTTGAATTGTGCACGGTTGTTGAGCTGCACAGACTGCTGCCGCCGTGAGTCGAGCATGTTCTACACCATATAAGGCTTGTAATGTTGAATTGTGCACGGTTGTTGAGCTGCATAGACTGCTGCCGCCGTGAGTCGAGCATGTTCTACATCATATGTAAGGCTTGTAATGTTGAATTGTGCACGGTTGTTGAGCTGCAAAGACTGCTGCCGCTGTAAGTCGAGCATGTTCTACACCATATATAAGGCTTGTAATGTTGAATTGTGCACGGTTGTTGAGCTGCACAGACTGCTGCCGCCGTGAGTCGAGCATGTTCTACACCATGTATAAGGCTTGTAATGTTGACCATGTACAAGGTTGTTGAGCTGCACAGACTGCTGCCGCCGTGAGTCGAGCATGTTCTACATCATATATAAGGCTTGTAATGTTGAATTGTGCACGGATGTTGAGCTGTACAGACTGCTGCCGCCGGGAGTCGAGCATGTTCTACACCATATATAAGGCTTGTAATGTTTAATTGTGCACGGTTGTTGAGCTGCACAGACTGCTGCCGCCGTGAGTCGAGCATGTTCTACATCATATATAAGGCTTGTAATGTTGAATTGTGCACGCTTGTTGGGCTGCACAAACTGCTGCCGCCGTGAGTCGAGCATGTTCTACACCATATATAAGGCTTGTAATGTTGAATTGTGCACGGTTGTTGAGCTGCACAGACTGCTGCCGCCGTGAGTCGAGCATGTTCTACACCATATATAAGGCTTGTAATGTTGAATTGTGCACGGTTGTTGAGCTGCACAGACTGCTGCCGCCTTGAGTTGAGCATGTTCTACACCATATATAAGGCTTGTATTATGTTGACCATGTACAAGGTTGTTGGGCTGCACAGACTGCTGCCGCCTTAAGTCAAGCATGTTCTACATCATATATAAGGCTTGTATTATGTTGACCATGTTCAAGGTTGTTGAGCTGCACAGACTGCTGCCGCCGTGAGTCAATCATGTTCTACATCATATATAAGGCTTGTAATGTTGACCATGTACAAGGTTGTTGAGCTGCACAGACTGCTGCCGCCGTGAGTCGAGCATGTTCTACATCATATTTAAGGCTTGTAATGTTGACCATGTATAAGGTTGTTGAGCTGCACAGACTGCTGCCGCCGTGAGTCGAGCATGTTCTACATCATATATAAGGCTTGTAATGTTGAACATGTATAAGGTTGTTGAGCTGCACAGACTGCTGCCGCCTTGAGTCGAGCATGTTCTACATCATATATAAGGCTTGTAATGTTGACCATGTATAGGGTTGTTGAGCTGCACAGACTGCTGCCGCCGTGAGTCGAGCATGTTCTACATCATATATAAGACTTGTAATGTTGACCATGTACACGGTTGTTGAGCTGCACAGACTGCTGCCGCCTTGAGTCGAGCATGTTCTACATCATATATAAGGCTTGTAATGTTGACCATGTATAAGGTTTTTGAGCTGCACAGACTGCTGCCGCCGTGAGTCAAGCATGTTCTACATCATATATAAGGCTTGTAATGTGGACCATGTACACGGTTGTTGAGCTGCACAGACTGCTGCCGCCTTGAGTTGAGCATGTTCTACATCATATATAAGGCTTGTAATGTTGACCATGTACAAGGTTGTTGGGCTGCACAGACTGCTGCCGCCGTGAGTCGAGCATGTTCTACACCATATAAGGCTTGTAATGTTGACCATGTACAAGGTTGTTGAGCTGCACAGACTGCTGCCGCCTTGAGTCGAGCATGTTCTACATCATATATAAGGCTTGTTATGTTGACCTTGTACATTTTTGTTGAGCTGCACAGACTGCTGCCGCCGTGAGTCGTTCATGTTCTACATCATATATAAGGCTTGTAATGTTGACCATGTACAAGTTTGTTGGGCTGCACAGACTGCTGCCGCCTTGAGTCGAGCATGTTCTACATCATATATAAGGCTTGTAATGTTGAATTGTGCACGGATGTTGAGCTGCACAGACTGCTGCCGCCGTGAGTCGTTCATGTTCTACATCATATATAAGGCTTATAATGTTGACCATGTGCAAGGTTGTTGAGCTGCACAGACTGCTGCCGCCTTGCGTCGAGCATGTTCTACATCATATATGAGGATTGTATTATGTTGACCATGTATAAGGTTGTTGAGCTGCACAGACTGCTGCCGCCTTGAGTCGAGCATGTTCTCCATTATATATAAGGCTTGTAATGTTGACCATGTATAAGGTTGTTGAGCTGCACAGACTGCTGCCGCCTTGAGTCGAGCATGTTCTACATCATATATAAGGATTGTATTATGTTGACCATGTATAAGGTTGTTGAGCTGCACAGACTGCTGCCGCCGTAAGTCGAGCATGTTCTCCATTATATATAACGCTTGAAATGTTGACCCTGTACAAGGTTGTTGAACTGCTAACATGCTATTTCTGCTGTGAGGCATATAGGTTACACAAAATTGTGATAGTTTTTGGATGTTGTCGACCATGAACAGTTATCATCTTAATAAACAAGTATACAGTACTGTGTCACTGTTGTGAGTTAAGCATGTTGCAGCCTTTCCATTGAGTTTAGTAACATGTTGACAATGAAAACGATTCAGAAACAGATATCGTTCTGAGTTTTGAATGATATTCGTTATTTCATGTTTTAAACATGGTAAGGTCTGATTATTTACCTCATTGCAATACAAACTGCGACCGCCGTTAATATTACTCGTTACACACAATATATTCTATCTGTGATATACTGAGCATAAGCAAAATGAATGAACAGTTGCCGTGAGTCAGATGATCAAGGCACGTTTACGTCTTCAATTATTGCGTCATGGTTGTCGTCTTCTTGCAAAAACTTCTAGTGCAACGTTGTATAAACAGAAGGCGAAACGCTGATTGATACTATGTTTTTCTTTCTTTGTGTTCTAGGTCTGTAGCAAAGCAGCTTGAGTTGGGTCAGGCGGTAAAGCCTGAGTCGTACACGTGTGTCACCATATACTTCTCGGACATCTGTGGCTTCACGACACTCGCCGGTCGCAGCTCACCCATCGAGGTAAAGCCATGGACGATCTAGCGGGAGGTTGAGGGGGAGAGGGGGGAGGGGGGGAGGAGTCCGGACTCCATTGAAGTTGTAGGGTGTGTCACATCTTTATGGCACTAGTAGTACTGTCGCGTATGTATCCAGTGCTACAGATAAGACGTGCTTAAAATGTCTTAAAAACGCACTGAAATTTATTTTTGTGTGTAAAAATACTTTCTGTGAAGGTCTGTCAAGCATCTTAAATACTAGAAAAGACAGTTTTTGGCTTCTAGACGTCAACACTTTTCTTGTGGGGACATACCCCCCAGACTCCCTGACACTACTTATGGATCTCGCTCATTTTACCTCTTCCTTCACCGCTTGAAAAATTGTGATTAAAGATTATATTTGTTACCGACAATACAAACATTTTGACCTTATGAGTTTATAACAGCTTTTGAAATGTAGGAAATAGCCTTATTTGGCTGCTACATAGTACGACTAGCACTTCTGATGCTCAATTAGCCCCCGCCCCCAATGAAGAAAATTATAGATCCACCCCTGAAGGCATAAGGGTAAATAAAGCAACGTTTACTTAATTTCAAGGCACACGATGTTACGTATTGCGTGCGAATATCCGTTAACTACGGTTTGTCTTACTTAACATGTCTTGTTTTTATGTTGACAGCGTTGGTGAAAAACAATTTTGGATGCATACTTAGTACATATTTAACGCTAAACGCTTGACCCAGAAACGGCAACCTCACCGTTTTATCACAAATGAAAAATGTGCTTAACACTACAACAACTTTAACCTTAAATACACCTGAACCTGAACCTGACTTCCTAATTTGGGGATGAAAACTGATCGTAGGTCGGTCTTGTTTTAGCGTATGCATTTGTATGAAAACGTCAAGCGGAAGCAAGTGTAATTAACTTTTTAATCGAGAGTGGCTCTAAGAAAATCATTTCAGGTTACTGAAGTAGTGTATACACGAAAAGATTTATAAAGGCGCGGTCATAAAAGTCCTGCTCAAGTCTGTTATATGTTATATATGGACAGAAATCATTTCCATTCTATGCTGCAAAACTAAATAATTAGAATTGTAGCATAGAAACACTTTTTGACTAGAAATCTGGAATCGTTTCCTTGTGTGTGTCTTTGTGTTTGTCTGTTTTATAATTATTTGTTGTCATCTCAATTAGCAATATAACGCTTTATTTGTTGTCGTGTACAGATTGTCTTGTATGACCCTTTTGTACTTTTAGGTCGTAGATCTTCTCAATGACTTGTATACTGCTTTCGACAACGCAATAGATCGATTCAACGTGTATAAGGTAAGTAAATATACCAGGCATTTCCACTGGTCAGTTTTATCATCGATCAGCAAAGTCCAGCTATCTGTGAGGGCATGCAAATGAGTGCGTGATGAGCGTTGTGACAATTTAGGCACCAGCAATACTCCATCTGACTAAGCTTACAATTGTACATGGCGTGCAAGGAGGTCATTGATTAATCTTCGCATGAGTCTTTGGGTTTTTTCAAGCCTTTAATTTCTGGACGTCGCCATGATAACCATTACTATCTTCTTGCCATCAATAAATAATGTAAACAATACATAAAAACTGCGGCATGCCTATATTACATCCTATGTGGTGATTACATGTATTCGGGTAGAGACTGTATGGAATATTGGATGTTTATGAAGGTGGAGACTATCGGAGACGCTTACATGTGTGTGTCCGGACTGCCGGAGCGGAACGGGGACCAGCATGTAGTGGAGATCTGTAATATGTCACTGGCTATTCTACAAACCGTCCACGGGTTCCGAATCCGACACATGCCCCAGGAGTCGCTCAAGGTCCGGATAGGCATGCACTCAGGTAGGCGGGCGCTGTATGTAGAGGGGTTTGCACTCAGGAGGGCGGGCGGTGTATGTAGTTGGGTATGCAGTCAGGTAAGCGGGCTGTGGATGTAGTGGGGTATACACTCAAGTTGTCTGGCTGTGTATGTAGAGGGGTTTGCACTCAGGAGGGCGGGCGGTGTATGTAGTGGGGTATACACTCAGGTAGGCGGGTTGTGTATGTAGTGGGGTATACACTTAGGTAGGCGGGCTGTGTATGTAGTTGGGTATACACTCAGGTGGCCGGGCTGTATATGTAGTGGGGTATACACTCAGGTAGGCGGGTTGTGTATGTAGTGGGGCATGCACTCTGGAGGGCGGGCTGTGTATGTAGTAGGGGTATACACTCAGGTGGCCGGGCTGTGTATGTAGTGGGGTATACACTTAGGTAGGCGGGCTGTGGAAGTAGTGGGGCATGCCCTCAGGTAAGCGGGCTGTGTATGTAGTTGGGTATACACTCAGGTGGCCGGGCTGTGTATGTAGTGGGGTATACACCCAGGTAGGCGGGCTGTGTATGTAGTTGGGTATACACTTAGGTAGGCGGGCTGTGGAAGTAGTGGGGCATGCCCTCAGGTAAGCGGGCTGTGTATGTAGTGGGGTATACACTCAGGTAGGCGGGCTGTGTATGTAGTGGGGTATACAGTCAGGTAGGCGGGCTGTGTATGTAGTTGGGTATACACTCAGGTGGCCGGGCTGTGTATGTAGTGGAGTATACATTCAGGTAGTCGGGTTGTGTATGTAGTGGGGTATACATTTAAGTAGGCGTGCTGTGTATGTATTTGAGTATACACTCAGGTGGCCGGGTTGTGTATGTAGTGGGGTATGCACTCTTGAGGGCGGGCTGTGTATGTAGTGGGGCATGCACTCTGGAGGGCGGGCTGTGTATGTAGTGGGGTATACACTCAGGTGGCCGGGTTGTGTATGTAGTGGGGTATACACTCAGGTGGCCGGGTTGTGTCTGTAGTGGGGTATACACTCTGGAGGGCGGGCTGTGTATGTAGTTGGGTATACACTCAGGTGGCCGGGCTGTGTATGTAGTGGGGTATACACTCAGGTGGCCGGGCTGTGTATGTAGTGGGGTATGCACTCTGGAGGGCGGGCTGTGTATGTAGTTGGGTATACACTCTGGAGGGCGGGCTGTGTATGTAGTTGGGTATACACTCAGGTGGCCGGGTTGTGTATGTAGTGGGGTATGCACTCTGGAGGGCGGGCTGTGTATGTAGTTGGGTATACACTCTGGAGGGCGGGCTGTGTATGTAGTTGGGTATACACTCAGGTGGCCGGGTTGTGTATGTAGTGGGGTATGCACTCTGGAGGGCGTGCTGTGTATGTAGTTGGGTATACACTCAGGTGGCCGGGCTGTGTATGTAGTGGGGTATACACTCAGGTGGCCGGGTTGTGTATGTAGTGGGGTATGCACTCTGGAGGGCGGGCTGTGTATGTAGTGGGGTATACACTCTGGAGGGCGTGCTGTGTAGGTAGTGGGGTATACACTCAGGTGGCCGGGTTGTGTATGTAGTGGGGTATGCACTCTGGAGGGCGGGCTGTGTATGTAGTGGGGTATACACTCAGGTGGCCGGGTTGTGTATGTAGTGGGGTATACACTCAGGTGGCCGGGTTGTGTATGTAGTGGGGTATGCACTCTGGAGGGCGGGCTGTGTATGTAGTGGGGTATGCACTCTGGAGGGCGGGCTGTGTATGTTGTGGGGCATGCACTCAGGTGGCTGGGTTGTGTATGTAGTGGGGTATACATTCAAGTAGGCGAGCTGTGTATGTAGTGGGGCATGCACTCAGGTAGTCGGGTTGTGTATGTAGTGGGGTATACATTCAAGTAGGCGGGCTGTGTATGTAGTGGGGTATGCACTCAGGTGGCCGGGTTTTGTATGTAGTGGGGCATACACTCTGGAGGGCGGGCGGTGAAATTAGTTGGATATGCAGCCAGGTTGGCGGGCTGTGGATGTAGTAGGCACTCAGGAGGGCGGGGTGCGTATGTAGTAGTGTATGCACTCTGGAGGGCGGGCTGTGGATGTAGTGGGGTATACACTCAGGAAGGCGGGCTGTGTATGTAGTAGGGTAGTCACTCAAGAGGGCGGGGTGTGTATGTAGTAGGGTAGGCACTCTGGTATGCGTGCTGTGGAAGTAGTGGAGTATACACTCTGGTAGGCGTGCTGTGTAAGTAGTGGGGTATACACTCAGGAAGGCGGGCTGTGTATGTAGTAGGGTAGGCACTCAAGAGGGCGGGGTGTGTATGTAGTGGTGTATGCACTCTGGAGGGCGGGCTGTGGATGTAGTGGGGTATACACTCAGGAAGGCGGGCTGTGTATGTAGTAGGGTAGGCACTCAAGAGGGCGGGGTGTGTATGTAGTAGGGTAGGCACTCTGGTATGCGTGCTGTGGAAGTAGTGGAGTATACACTCTGGTAGGCGTGCTGTGGAAGTAGTGGGGTATTCACTCAGTAAGGCGGGCTGTGTATGTAGTGAGGTATTCTCTCAGGAGGGCGGGGTATGTATGTAGTAGGGTAGGCACTCAGGAGGGCGGGGTGTGTATGTAGTAGGGTAGGCACTCAGGAGGGCGGGTGTGTATGTAGTAGGGTAGGCACTCAGGAGGGCGGGGTGTGTATGTAAAAGGGTAGGCACTCAGGAGGGCGGGTGTGTATGTAGTAGGGTAGGCACTCAGGAGGGCGGGGTGTGTATGTAGTAGGGTAGGCACTCAGGAGGGCGGGTGTGTATGTAGTAGGGTAGGCACTCAGGAGGGCGGGTGTGTATGTAGTAGGGTAGGCACTCAGGAGGGCGGGGTGTGTATGTAGTAGGGTAGGCTTTTAGGAGGGCGGGGTGTGTATGTAGTAGGGTAGGCACTCAGGAGGGCGGGTGTGTATGTAGTAGGGTAGGCACTCAGGAGTGCGGGGTGTGTATGTAGTAGGGTAGGCACTCAGGAGGGCGGGGTGTGTATGTAGAGGGGTTTGCACACTTACGAAATACGTAATCAAAAACACATTAAAGAATACAAACCTTTGTATTTTATCGTTTATTACATTCTGTATTCGTCATGGATTCGTATTAGCATATAAACACTAGAAACAACTACTGGCTGTTTGCTAACAAACCACGCGTTACCAGACGGAACCTTGGTTATTGGAGACGACGGTTTCTTGAAGATTTAGAGTCTCTTGAAGGATAATAGAACTCCTTGTTACAGCTAAAGTAAGAGAATGCTATGGAGTCATTGCGAATTCGAATTGAATAATATCTCATGTAGCACCATTAACGTTATTTGCTGGAAACCAGACGCTTTATCTCATGCCGTCCGTCACATTATAACAGATTGTCACATTGTGTAATATTGTCTTGTATATTCCCATATTTCCCTATCTGTGAAGTACTTTTGCTAATGATTTATTCCGATAGTCGTTTTTTTTTTTCACAAGTATTTCTGATAATTCAATATGTGGCTTTCCTTAAAAAGCGGCTGAAATGCATTAAATAAAAACAAGAGTTTCGGTATATAATATAATGAGATGTCATACAGTATAATCTAGGTCCGGTGGTGACAGGGGTAGTAGGACTGACCATGCCAAGGTATTGTCTGTGCGATGATATATAATCTTATATTTTCATCAACCCCTAGGTCCTGTGGTGGCAGGAGTAGTTGGACTGACCATGCCAAGATACTGCCTATTCGGCGACACAGTGAACACCGCATCTCGTATGGAATCTACCTCACAACGTAAGTGGTACAAACATGCTCTTTATCAGGTGGCACTTGGTAGGGGAAATTGTCGAATCGAACATGGAAGTTAAGTCACGCGTCGCCCCCCCCCCCCCCCCCCCCCCACCACCACCACCATCACACACACACACACACACACACACACACACACACACACACACACACACACACACACACACACACACACACACACACCACCCCCACTCGTTTGGCAACAGATAAAAAAGAATCGAATAGCAAGGGCTAGATGGACACGTATGTCTGTTTTCGTAGCCAACGGACAATCAGAGTTATACATTTTCGATTATTTCTGACAGGAAGCCACTTGCTATACACTCGTGTTCTATTGGTGCATTTCTGTACAGTTTCACAAAATAAATAGGTGTAAGTCTTAGATAAGCATTTGTCGTTTTTCAGCATTGAAGATCCAGTTGTCTTCTACCACAAAAAATCTCCTGGACAAGTTTCCTGATTATAAAACAGAAAAACGGGGAGACTTGGAAATCAAGGTATGGACAACTTGTACTTTACATGTTATACTGAGGTCAAAACTTTATTTTTGTATTGTTATTTGTGTCAATGTAACCATAAAACAATCATAATAGTGACCTAACATTTCGCATTATCTGTTTGGTCGAATGAAAAGTGATGAACCTCTCTATGGACCCCTTTGTGCTTTGGCATTCTGTGTTTTAAACTAAAATTGTTGTAATGAATAACTTAAATGTGACCAGATATTTACCGTTTTTGTTTCAGTCAAGTCAAAGGTTACTCTGAAATATAATTATTTATTATACGTTACTGAATGGGCTCTTTTATAAATGAGTATTCGCTGAAATAATGATTTTAAAAACTGTTAAAAATCGTATGTCATACTTCAGGGTAAAGGCATCATGACGACCTACTGGCTCCAGCACAATGTAAGCCCAGATCGCAAGGAAAGCGTCATCAATTATCCTGGAGAAATAGTGACACTATGATGACGTCTTAAAACATTTTCAGCCAATGGCAACTTTCGTATGTTGATATAGGAACTTAACCAAACTTCATCTTGTGTATCCACGTTTAATTGAACGGGTATCCGAAACCAAAGGTGAATGACAAAAACGTTTATTTAGGTAGTGAAGCCACATGTTGAGATTCGGTGATGATGGTTGCTTAATCTATGGTTCGTTCGTGAATGTGTACTCTTAGAACTACTATGATATTTTTAATTTTAAACACTTGTTGTTAATAGTCGATGTAATAATACATGATCCCAACTTTCTGAATAGAGAAAGTACTCAACTACCAACAGCAAAGTGCATTTAATTGTCTTACCCAAGTCTTTTTGTCGGTTTTGGGTTCGAAACCGGAAACCCACCGGAGTCTAGTCTCTAAACTACGGTTGCCAAAACTGATACTTTAAGTAAGTTTCGTTTTGACAAAAAAAATGAAATGTTGAAAACAAGGTTCAGTTGTGTACTATCCGTAGCCGCGGAGTAAATAAACAACTCCTATATGAGGTTTATCATACCGATGCATATTTTGTTGTTATGTTATTCTGTAAACGTATTGCCTTATTGATTACTATTGTAATAAAGCAAGTCTTTTTTTCTTGTGATAAAAGATTAAATTCAGCGCTTGGGTATGTTTGACAGCAGTTGAAATGCAACCTCAGTACCATCGTTTTATTGGAAGGCATGTCAAATGCATTAAATGATGCTTATTGTAATAGATAATATGTAAAAAGCAACAACGGATGTTACTCATAAGAACAATGATTCTGTTTGGCAATTTGTGCATCTTAAGTGCTTTGTTTCGATTGTGTTAAATGACACGAAGTATTCAGCGTACTTAATTAACACGCGTGAGTATAAATTAGAGATCACATTAATATTCTATTTTTGTACACAAGCCGAACAGGCTTAAAGTTGGACCAGCAAGTGATGATAGAAAGGTGTTCAGTTCATTAATAAGGCCTTTTAACGTCCTGATACAGTTTTATATTCAGTTATTGGTCACACAACTTACACAATTCCCACCTTTATATACAAATAATGTGTCTGTATGACATAGATATCTCGGTTTAGGATTGTTCCTTTTTCTTCATACAAAGTCGAGTTTAGACAGTGAAAATTTTAAGTAAAAACTGCATCATGTTAAATCATTGTTTTGACAATTTAATCAATACAGATTACGGTATACAGTGCCGGATCCAGGATTTCTGGCGGGGGTGGGGGTGGGGGTGGTGCTGTGCCGATTTTTAATCATGTTTTGTCCACCAGAGCTACCAACATTGATAAATGCTTGCTAAAATCATTTATTTTCATACTTTCCTAAGTTGTTTGCTATATTTGAGTGACGTTAATGTCACGGTGACGATTTCGAGCTTTTCAGCCGGCTGCTGTCACGGACGTTAGTAACAAAAGAGTATCTTTGTAATGTTTGGATACATGGGTTTACACGCTTGGCTTAATGTTTCACTGATAGTAAAGTGTTCTTGTTCAGTGTTTTGCCATCGCTTTATCCACAATTTGATGTCTTCATAGAAGATATCCGAGTCAGGCATGCCATCACGGAAAAATAAAAAAAAAAAGCGGCAAGTTTAAGTTGTGGAATTACGAAAAGACGCAGTGGAATGTTCGAATATGGAAATAATAAGTGACAGAGTAAACACCTTCCTGAGCTGAAACCACAATTTGGTGTCGAGATATTTTTGAAACAAAATATGTTTGTGTTTTACGATTAAATCTTGTATTTCACTGGCAATAATGCGTTTATAAATAGGAAATATAAGAAAAAATGATGTTATTGTCAGTGTATTTATGAGGCTTAACTGTGCGAACGAAATAAAAAGTATTGCAAAATTTAACATCTTTTAACGTGATATTCAAAACGAGATATTCAAAAGCGTTAATAATTGTATAGTCCAGAAACTTTAGGGGTTGGGGGTGCTCCCACCCCCATCCCCAGGATCCGCTAGTGATATAGTATTACAAATTCGATAAGGTAGCTTTAAAGAAAGCATATTGCTCTGTTAAGAACATTAAAGATGGTTATGTGCACCGCAATGTCATAGACTAGTTTATTTTCTATTAATATCTGCCCCTAGTTAACACCACGCAGGTGTTATGCAGAATGCAAGAAGAAGAAACCTGTTCGCCTTAGCTGGATTTAACTAGTTCTTAACTAAACACATGACAATATTGATATTTAACCAAACACGTGACAATATTGATACTTAACCAAGCACGTGACAATATTGATACTTAACCAAACACGTGACAATATTGATACTTGACCATGCACGTGACAATATTGATACTTAACCAAGCACGTGACAATATTGATACTTAACCAAGCACGTGACAATATTGATACTTAATCAAACACGTGACAATATTGATACTTAACCAAACACGTGACAATATTGATACTTAACCAAACACGTGACAATATTGATACTTGACCATGCACGTGACAATATTGATACTTAACCAAGCACGTGACAATATTGATACTTAACCAAACACGTGACAATATTGGTACTTAACCAAACACGTGACAATATTGATACTTGACCATGCACGTGACAATATTGATACTTAACCAAACACGTGACAATATTGATACTTAACCAAACACGTGACAATATTGATACTTAACCAAGCCCGTGACAATAGTGATACTTAACCAAGCCCGTGACAATATTGGTACTTAACCAAACACGTGACAATATTAATACTTAACCAAGCACGTGACAATATTGATACTTGACCAAGCACTTGACAATATTGATACTTAACCAAGCCCGTGACAATATTGGTACTCAACCAAACACGTGACAATATTGATTTTCAACCAATCACGTGACAATATTGATACTTAACCAAACACGTGACAATATTGATACTTAACAAAGCACGTGGCAATATTTATACTTTACTAACCCATGACAATATTGATAGTTATCCAAACATTTGTTATGTACGGTTCCGGTGTTTGTTATGTACGGTTACGGTGTTTGCTATGTACGGTTCCGGTGTTTGTTATGTACGGTTCCGGCGTTTGTTGTGTACGGTTACGGTGTTTGTTATGTACGGTTACGGTGTTTGCTATGTACGGTTACGGTGTTTGTTATGTACGGTTACGGTGTTTGTAATGTACGGTTCCGGTGTTTGTTATGTACGGTTCCGGCGTTTGTTGTGTACGGTTACGGTGTTTGTTATGTACGGTTACGGTGTTTGCTATGTACGGTTACGGTGTTTGCTATGTACGGTTACGGTGTTTGCTATGTACGGTTACGGCGTTTGCTATGTACGGTTACGGTGTTTGTTATGTACGGTTACGGTATTTGCTATGTACGGTTACGGTGTTTGTTATGTACGGCTCCGGTGTTTGCTATGTACGGTTACGGTGTTTGTTATGTACGGTTCCGGCGTTTGCTATGTACGGTAACGGCGTTTGCTATGTACGGTTACGGTGTTTGTTATGTACGGCTCCGGTGTTTGTTATGTACGGTTACCGTGTTTGCTATGTACTGTCCAGGATATTCACATATTTCGGTCATATATTTTGTCTTATAAGGTAACTCGTACAGTTTAGATAAGCCAAGGTACATATCAGATATTCGAATGTTTATAAAATAACATACTTATATATTATGTTTAATTAATATTTTTGTATTAAACTGTTTTAAGAGACCGTCCAAATAATGCACGTAACTTGCCTCACGTAAATATGATGTGTAAAAATACACAGCCACTATATGTGCTAAAATGCTTTTTTTTTGAAACCGATATTTTCTGTGTATACTATTTGTTGTTGTTTTTATTGAAGTTAGAATTCCTGTGTAAAATGTCCTATTGTTGCAGATATGAAAATGATATGTGGATATCATGCTTCGATTTTGTTAATGGTTTATCTAAGTTCGTTTTTTCTGAACATTCCGTGTCGCTTATAATTGTAAGTGTTGGTCCATTGGAGCAAAATTATTTACTTGTGAGATTAATTATTAAGATAGTATTGTTGAAAGAAAACGTGCTTATCGGTACAAGTCCGATCAAAAGCGTACAGATGAGTCACCGGGAAACCCACTCCGGACAGTTTCATTCTAATTTGGAAGGCCGCAGGAAACACCTCCCTTTCCCTCCCTGTTATTGTTCCTACCCAGACTATTTTTCTCTCACCTATTTCCACCTGGTATGTCCTGGTAGGAAGAATGAAGAGATAAGATTTGTCTAGACCTGCCTACATAGAGGAAGGAAAATCTTCCAGTGGAAAAAAGTCCGACTGTCCTTGTCCTTACAGCTGACTTGTATCCTGTGTCAAGCATTTAACCTTTCCTGGAAGCCTTGCTTCGTTTATAACACATGAAAGTTGCTTCGAAGAATATAATTGTATCTGCGTGGCGTATTTTAAAGTAGGTATACACATCTGATTTTTATACACTTACATCGTCTTTAACAGCATATACATTGTGAGTGTGTTTATTTTTGTGCTTGTTAAATTAATATTGATTAAAGTATAGACGTTATTATTTTGTTGTTTTCATTGAGTAGATGTCATTTCATCTTTTCATTTATTAATTTTCAGCGTTTATAAACGTGAAAATAAAGCAGCACATGTAATTGAATATGAAATTTGCTCGAGCGAGTTTTGATCTTGCTGAAATATGTAATGCAGAAGACAATACGCATATGTCAGATTCTACAAAATGCATTAAAAATTAAAGTTATTTTATGTTACTGACGATGTGTCATTATAATAGTTTTTGTAAAAAAGTTACCGGAATATCATAAAGGAACAATGTCACAAAGATAACAACATTTTGTTTTTACAAATCTTTTATAGAGAATTATTTATTTTTCGTACAGTCATCTTATTTCTGCACACACAAGGCCAAGATACATGAATATTAACATATATGTTTATAAGTTTGACTATTTGGTTAGAATTCTTTGCACCAAAGAGTGCCAAGTAAACAATAACAACTCCTTAACTTAGATTAATCAGATCAAAATAGATGCATCATTTCCACAATTGAACCCTAGAGCTCCACGTGTAAGGTTCTGGTGGTTGTCCCTTCTTGCCTTATCCGGTTTTGCCCACGGCTCCTGTACGCTGTACTGTAGCGGAGAAGCCGAAATGACGGTGATTACACCGGTACATGGTCTGTACTTGACGGGGTGGGTCTGAGGGACTAGACAAATAGGGACACACATCCGTCCACATGTATCCTCCGCAGAGAGGGCTACTTCACTGGGCCGTGATGGTGTCGGTGCTGTAACCCAAAGATCCACCACGACTGATGCCCTCCCGTATGAAGCGTCTATATAAACGTGTTCTGATCTGTGGTTGTGAGAGCTCAATCCTAGTGCTGATAGTTTTACTTCTACTGCGGTGGATGCGTTTGATAAACACGAAGCCGGAGATACAAAGGACGCAACTTTATTTTTTGCCGTTTTTTCTGTTGATAATTCTAAGTAGCCTCCGCTTGCATTAAACACGTTTGTTGTTGCAGGTTTGAGGTAAAATACCGTAACAGGGACAGCGACAAGGTCTTCAATCATTGCATTACTGTATGCAGGAGGTGTGATGTGTAAACTCCTCCCTTTTATTGATCGTTTCATTCTGCCCCCAAGATTCATCCCTTGTGCGTCCTGTGTTCTTGGGTCGGATGGTGGTGATTGGAAGGATTGACCTGCTCCAACTCTGCTAGCCTGCTCTCGGCTTCTCATGGCAAAAACCATTCCAGCACCTCCAGGACTCCCAGCTAATCCTGCGGCCTCTGCTGCAGCTCTAATTATCGGCGCGTCCATCCTCTCAACAGAGACGCAAAGCCAGCGGGCCACATCGCACATCAAGTACGGTGAACCACAGAATGGCGTAGCAGGGCTGCATCTCGGCGACCTCTCATAATTGTAATAGGATTGTGTCCAGTACAGTGCATAGCCATCAATATTTCTATATTGTGGTATTGCGTCCATGACCCTGAACGGTTGGTGAAGTGGGTCACCAGGTGGGTAGTCCATGGTAGGGTTAACGCCGCATGTCGTGGCTTGACGGAACCGGAACATCTCCCAGATGTAGTCGATAAACGCATGATGCATAAAGAAGATAGGGTCATGCGCTGCTGACGATGTCAGTGAAAACTGACCACCAACCCACGTGTGGGGTCCACCATGGATGAATTCCAGATTGAAGTCAGAAGTGGCGAATGGTGGCACGATCTGCGCCGTGAAACAACGGGACATGATGGCGCCTATTTGCAATCTGTTTATCAGTGTGCTTCCAGAGTTGATGTTCCGGGTCAGCGGTCCTGAGCTAGTCAGCCAGAAGGCAAAAGGTCCGTCATTGACAATGCCAAATCCAGTTCCAAGAAACTCTGGTGACCAAATGATGGACATCGTCGGATCGGCCATGTAGAAATCTAGTCTCGAATCCCAATAGGGCAGGGACACCCCAGGCCTGTGCCTCCGCATCTCCTCCTCAACTCTGTTAACGATAAAACATTATACTTGTATTTTCACATTTATCGTATTTTAGTGAATGAACTGAGCACTTTAAAACAATACAATATATATATATAGGCTACATACAGTACAAGGTAGATCCGATGCCAGCCAAGGAAGTTAGGTCCTCCGTGAGCCGAATTGGTCACTATGCCGGTGTGCCAATTGGCGAAATCGTCATAGGACAAACCCTGGAAACATTATCATACCAGCAGTTGATTTTGTCGCAGATTAAGTGGTCAAAGTACATCTATAACCTGAGTATACAATATTGTATTAGTGCCAACCATTATGATCCGTTTAGACAAGAAAGGTTTATTTCATAAAAGAATGTGCGGATACATTATGCACAAATTACGGTATATGTATATGTTTTGAAGTGAAGAATAGCGTATTAATGCATATAGAATATTCCTTCTAAAGGCTCTATTAATAAACTAAGCATTGGTATTTTCACTATATTATATATCACCATTTATAGTTTTTGGGTGCCTAAGTGTAGCGGTTCGTTGTTAAATTGCTTCCGAAGTTGTGACATTACTGTAACCTAAACAACGAAGCGGTGCAATGGTTAAAATCTCATCAGAACATTGCCCAAGCCAACGGAAATTAGAGCGGGAAAACGCTTCCAAAATGGAGTGTTTGATTTTAATGGACTCTCTTTTCGTTTGTCATTTGAAGTAAAAGTTTTTTTTGTACTTGGTTGTGTTTAATATTTTTAAAATCCGAAATAATGCCTATTGATTAGACTCCCCGAACTGTCGCTGCGCATGTGCAATAGTGTCAAAATTTAACGGACGATAAAAAAAAGTTATTAGAGCATAAAGAACCTGTTTAAATAAAAGTACAGGCTCAAAATCTGATCAAACATTTTCTTGAATGAGTAAACAAATACATACAATTAACTGCTTAATTGTACATAAAGGCTCACTCACAATAGGCGCAAACTTCATCTGCCGAAAGGCCTGATGAACCCTGTTCCGGTCAGCATCGGTCAGCCGTCGGTACTCCCGTCGGATTCGAAATCCCGTCGGTGGGAGCGGTGGCGCCTGGCATTTTACTCGACCCCGCTGTATTGCCTAAAATATTTCCAGAATAGAGCATAACTGAAATGGAAGAAAAGCCTGCAATCGGACTTCAAATAAGTCGGTCTTATTATACCGTTTGTAATGAGATTCCCGGAAATAGTTATCGCATAAAAAAACGAGTGTAGAGTGTTTTAACAAACAAGCACATATAATGAGATCCCTGTGAACTTTAATTTCATGTGGAATACAATTCTTATAGGAGTGTTATTTGTTGCTGATGATCAGCGTTATGTTATAACATTACAAACGAGACCGTCGTTAATATTCATATTGCAGCTAAAGAAGAGGATAAGGTGTATGTTTTGTTTTTTAATGTTTTGCTGTTGTTGTTGTTTGTTTTTTTTAGTTGGGCAAGAGGCTGTGTATACTATCAGAAATATTACATTTAGTTTTCTTTGAGGCCAAGTTACCTTTTCCTTTCTTTAATACTCTTAAAAGGATTATGATTGTAAAACATTCTACTTTCGCATTCTCGTTAATGTCCGCCAGTTTATCTCTTGTATTCACAAAATTGCAAGATAATCTGTATTGTTAACAAACATTAAATAAAATTTAGATTCTGTCTGAGACAGATTATATCACCATAATTTTAAATACACGATGGAAATGCAACCTGTCAGTTACTTTGTCAGTCTTAATTGAAATACACAAGAGCGACTCTATTCCGTTTATGCCATACATTTCACAGAACGTACCGAGTGCACGAGAGATTTGGTATAATCCATCTTCTCGGCTGTGATGTTGTACAGGCTCCAGTCCACTAAATCTGTTTTCCACATAAACTGCTGCATGCACCCCAGGAATGTGTCAGTGGCGCTGCTAACGTTGTCATGACGATTAATCTCTTCATCGGTCATTACACAATTCTTCACAACATCAGGGACATCAGGGTGGTGCAGTGTAAAATGCGCATGCGCAAAAACAACCGCTTCGAGAATTACCAGATAAGTTACCTGAAGGTACATAATTAGTTTTATACATGCCAGTCATTATCAGTAAGCCGACATTTTATTGACGTGATAAAGTGTGTCGACAAAATAGAAAACAAAGTGAGGATCGGAGGTCCTTTCCACCATACGGATAACTGTGTCCTGCCTCCCAATTCCCCGTCCCTTCCACCCATCCCTACCCGTTTAATTGTGATTAAAACCGACATAAACAGAATATCTTGCACGTGTAAAGTAACGCAAACATTTTCTGTTTTAGAATAGAACAAAAGTCAGAATTAAGGATTGCACACTGCAAACATATGAGAGCCGATTTAGAGAATGTTAATGAGATCAAACGACTATTGTCTTGACCTCCGGCGCCTACTGATTCTATGATATACTTTTTAAACAGGAAGAAAACGTCCGTATTATTTGCAATCACTTGGTTAAATCGATTTGGTCAAACATGTATTTTTATGTTGCTGTTGCTTACTTTTTGCTAAAGATTAAAATGCTGATAAACAACAATACATAATGGATAAAAATGATACATCTGATCTGTTTATTCTATATAAACAATCTGTATTTCAACGAAATATGTTTCCTATAGTTTGGAAGATCTAAATAAATTCATGGTAAGCTCAACATACTAGTATAACAGCATAATATTCAATCGGATACAAACGTCACGTATATACATTAATGATAGACTGTTAAGTAACTGACCCACTAGTGACTTAATCATTTAAATACATATAAAGTAAACATTGTGTGGTTCCGCTTGTCAAGTAATTCATTAAACTTGCACAAAATCGCTTTAATTTAACGTATCATACACGCATATAATTTAGCAGTCTCCGTCGCCTTTAACGTGGGTTTGCAAAGGTTTTTTTTTAAATATTCATAATATTGTTGCCATTTCTTCTTGTCATCCTTAAAGTTATAGAAGGAAAGCATTGCTGCAGCATGCAATGATACGCAAATAATGGAAACAAAGCTAAATAATAAGGAAATGAATGGATAAAATCTTTTTTATCACTCATTTCTTTCATAAAAAAATAAGTTAACAGAGGAAATTATTTGAAAAGAATTGGAATAAATAAGACCACTTAATGGCTTTAAACTCGGAAGAAATATTCTAAAAGACCTTGCTTTAATGGCTCATGATTATATACGCACATCTGTGTAAAAGCAAACGTTGACTAACAATCTAAAAGGTCATATGTGTCGTTGTTCTAGCAAACCCGGTGTGTACCTGAGTATACAATTGTTTACTGTGTTAACAAGTAATTTAACACCAAAACCTTTATGTGATTTCTATTTTAAGAAATGCCGTCACCTTGCAGAACTGACTATATATCCTGCACATGAATTTCTAAACGGAGCGTAGCCAATATTTTGTTCAGAACCATTTCCTTTTTTGTTGTTTTATTGCGAAACTTCAAAAGGAATGAACAAAATAAGACCCGAATCGGAACCTTCTGAAGATTCATTGTTCGAACGACGTCCACAAAATAGACGCCATTTACGTGCACATTTACGTCACGTATCTTGAATATTGGTGCCGCGCTCCAGAGACAAGAATTTAAATTACCAACTAAGAAATTTATTGCGCTTCGTGACGGTACTCTGAGAGGTACTATTGAAAAACTGATGCGACGACGTGTACGAATATTGTTTGACACGCCTGATATCATACTCTATAGTCGTATACACTGTTTATTGGGCGTTATTTCAGTGGAAAAGTTTAAAGTAATTGATGTTTAATGATATTGTCATAATGCAATTCTTGATTTACTGTTTATAAGAAATAAGGGCAAGATGACGCGTTTAAAAATCATTTAATTTTTAAATATAAGAGACATTTTTCTCATGTTTTTTTTTTTACTTTTACTTCATATATTGTACATAAAAAATACCTACTCACCACTAGCGGTCTCATGATGGCGTCCTCACCATGTACGAAGCGCCTGTAACGACCTCGGGAGTGTTTATAAAGTACACACAGGTCTTCTATCATCATTAGCTACGCATCATTTTCTGCGGTGATATCGCCAGTTGTATCCAAAACCATCAAATTATGCAAAATCCCCGTTCAAGTCAAAACCGACAGCATTATATTTATTTGGGGCGGAGACTTTATTCAATTGTATGTTATGGCAATTGCAAAATTAAGACAAAAGTAAAAAATAACGTGTTTATTTATACTAATTAAATATGAATTCATGACAACACCATCCCCTCCTACTCAAAACCATAAGGACAACCCATTCCATTGGACGTCACACTATCTTGCCTATACTCTTATTATAGACAATCAATTATTCGTTTAAATAACCTACCGGAATTAGTCCCCAAAACTGACCGTCCAGAACTGACCCTCGAGAGCTTAGCCTCGAGTACTTACCATCAAGAACTCCAGTACAAACACTACAGTATTTACCGACCAAAAAATTACCTTCCAGTATTTACCCTCCAGAACTTACACTACAGTACTTACCCACAGGAACTTACCCTACAGTACTTGCCCTCCAGGACTTACCCTCAAGAACTTACCCTCGAGTTCTTACCCTCCAGTATTTACCCCCCAGAACTTACCCTCCAGTACATACCCTCCAGTATTTATACTTACCCACCAGAACCTACCCTCCAGTACTTACACACACAACCCCCACCCCCACCCCACGTACTTACCTTCCAGGACTAGCCCTCCAGTACTTACCCTCCAGACTCAAGCTCCAGTACTAACCCCCACCCCAGAACCCGCCATAACTTACGCTCCAGTATTTACCCTCCAGTACTTACGCTCCAGTATTTACCCTCCAGTACTTACCCGCCAGTACTTACCATCCAGTACTTACCCTCTAGTACTTACCCTTCAGTACTTACCCTCCAGTGTTTACCCTCCAGAACCTACCCTCCAGTACTTACCCTCCAGAACTTACCCTACAGTACTTAACCTACAGTACTTACCCTCCAGAACTTACCCTACAGTACTTAACCTACAGTACTTACCCTCCAGAACTTACCCTCCAGTAAAAGCCCTCCAGTATTTACCATCTAGTACTTACACTCCAGTATTTACCCTCCAGAACTTACACTACAGTACTTTCCCTCCTGAACTTACCCTCCAGTACAAACCCTCCAGTATTTACCCTCTAGTACTTACACTTCAGTATTTACCCTCCAGAACTTATACTACAGTACTACCCTCCAGAACTAACCCTCCAGTACCAACCCTCCAGTATTTGCCCTCCATAAACTACCCTCCAGTATTTACCCTCCAGTACTTAGCCCTAGGATTTAACCTCCGGAACCCACCCTCCAGATCTTGCCCTCCAGTAATTACCCTCCAGTACTTACCCTCCAGAACTTACCCTCTCGTACTTAACCTCTATAAACTACCCTCCAGTATCTACCCTCAAGAAGTAACCCTTTAGTATTTACCCCCTAGAACATACCCTCAAGAACATACTCTCCAGAAATTACCCTCCAGTATTTACCCTCCAGCACTAACCCTCCAGTACTGACCCTCAAGTACTTACCTCAAGTACTAACCCTCCAGTATTTACCCTCCAGTACTTACCCTCCAGTACGTACCCTCCAGTACGTACCCTCCAGTACTTACCCTCCATAACTTACCCTCCCGTACTTATCCTCCAGTATTTACCCTCCA
The DNA here is from genome assembly GCA_007844125.1 of Sinonovacula constricta. Classification (NCBI taxonomy): domain Eukaryota; kingdom Metazoa; phylum Mollusca; class Bivalvia; order Cardiida; family Solecurtidae; genus Sinonovacula; species Sinonovacula constricta. The sequence continues at coordinate 8,489,102 of CM017565.1, forward strand.
GAACTAACACTCAAGTATATTACCTCCAGCAATTACCCTCTAGAACTTACCATCCAGTACTTCCCCCCCCCCCCCCCCCCAGTACTTCCCCACAGTACCCAGAACTTACCCTCCAGAACTTTCCCTCCAGTACTTACCCTCCAGGACTTACCCTTTAGTACTTACCCCCAGGAAGAAAACCTCCAGAACTGACCCTCCAGAATTTACCCCCCCCCCCCCCAAAGGTTCTTACCCTCCAAGACTTACCCTCCAGTACTTATCCCCCAGTATTTACCCTCCAGAACTTACCCTCCAGAACCTTCCCTCCAGAACTTATCTCCAAATCTTACTCTCTAGAACTTACCCTCCAGTACTTACCCTCCATAAACTACCATCCAGTATTTACCCTCCAGAACTAGCCCTCCAGTATTTACCCTCCAGACTTAACCCTCCCGAACTTATCCTCCCCAATTTACCATCCAGAACTTACCCCCAGAACTTCCCCTCAAGAACATACCCTCCAGAACTTACCCTCCAGTATTTATCCTCCAGTAATAGCCCTCCAATACTTACCCTCCAGTACTTGCCCTCCAGTACTTACCCTCCAGTACTTATCCTCCAGTATTTACCCTCCATCACTTACCCTCCAGTACTGACCCTCCAGGACTTACCCCCAGTACCTACCTTCCAGTACTTACCATCCAGTACTTGCCCCCCAGTACTTCCCCTACAGTACTTACCCTCCAGTATTAACCCTCCAGAACTAACACTCCAGTATATAGCCTCCAGTACCTACCCTCCAGTACTTACCCCCAAGTACTTACCCTCCAGTACCCAGAACTTACCCTCCAGTACTTACCCTCCAGTATTTATCCTCTAGAACTTACCCGCCAGTACTTACCCTCCAGTATTGACCCTCCAGTCCTTACCCTCCAGTTCTTACCCTCCAGTACTTACCCTCCAGTATATAACCTTCAGCAATTACCATCTAGAACTTAACCTCCATTATTACCCTCCAGAACTTACCTTCCAGTACTTACCCTTCAGTACTTATCCTTCAGTATTTACCCTCCAGTACTTACGCTGCAGAACTTACCCTCCAGTACTTACCCTCCAGAACTTACCCTCCAGTATTTTCCCTACCATATTTACCCTCCAGTACTTACCCCCAGTCCTTACCCTCCAGTATTTACCCTCCCATATTTACCCCCAAGTCCTTAACCTCCAGTATTTACCCTCCCATATTTACCATCCAGAACTTATCCTACAGTTCTTACCCTCTAGAATTACCTTCCAGAACTTACACTAAAGTACTTAACCTTCAGAACTTGCCTTCCAGTACTTACCCTTCAGTTATTACCCTCCAGAACTTACCCTCCAGAACTTATCACCGAGTACTTCAGTATTTACCCTCCAGTACTTACACTTCAGTTCTTACCCGCCAGTACTTACTCTCCAGAACTTACCCTCCAGAACTTACTCTCCAGTACTTTCCTTCCAGAACGTACCTCAAACAAAGCGAGTTATCAATAAGCTTGCGATGGTTCACCTCGTGCTATAGCCGATGGTATTTATATATCCTAATTTACTCATTTGTATGCATATCAATATATGTATGTAGATATCAATGCCAGAAACAAGCTTTTATTCTACAGGTGTAACAATACTGTTTAAGTTTCAAGTTGGCATTTTCAGAATTCATTCGTTTTAGAGTATTGTACCGATACATGGAACACCAGACCGGCCGCAATAGCTTAAGTGGTATCGCGCCGTCGGGAGGTCGCGGGTTCAAACCCCGGCCGGGTCAAACCAAAGACTTTAAAGTTGGTAGTAGTGGCTCCCCTCCTAGCGCTCGGTGCTAAGGGGACAACATTACGCCTGGCTCGCCGGTGTCATGGACCGGCCGGGTTCAGTCACCTCATAAGTGCCCCTGTGCTATGATGACAGAAATGTTGCTGCACAGTATCTGCAAAAATGCCGGCAAATCTCATCCCATCCCATCCAATGAGACACCATGTTGATAGACACATCTGTCCATCTGCATATGTGTCCTCCAGCGAGATACTGGTCAGTATGGTTATTTTCTTTGTTTAGTCAGCCAATCAGGGTTTGTTTTGCATGTTGCACATAAAAGATGTCTGTATCAGGGTATAGGGCATCCTGCATTTTATTGATCTGTTCTATATAGCATTAACACAATGAAGGGTTTGTATGACGTTTATGACCCTTTATGAATATTATCAGAAAATGTATTGGAAGCTGGTTACAACCGAGGAATTCTTCCATCTACATGTACTGCACATCTACCAATTGACATTTAACAGCAAGAATATAGTTTTTATGTAACACGTCGAACGGACAAGTCGTGAATACCATAATAAGGACGGTCACAGCTGATATTCTGGCCCTTCTCTCCAGTCGTGCCCTTTGAAGGTGAGGTAACTAGAGCAGTCTCCGTCGCCCTTGGGTTTGCAACGGTCATCTTTGGAACAGTGTATACCTTCATTGTTTTCATTGCATTTGCAGATAAATGTTATTTTTTTAAATAAGTCTACATTATTATTTTTGGATCTTCTTACATGTAATCGCTTTACAATACTTTGTTTGATTGGTTTAAATGATAAAGTACGACATGTCGGCTTAAAATGACGCAACTGTTGTTTTATCATATGACATCATTACCTAGTTTAATGATACGTCATCGATTGGCTTGTTCTCTTTCAGATCTCTCTGTTATAGTATCTAGCTTCCGTGTAAGTATTTTACATAGAGTTTAATAAGATGGGATCGTTTTAGTTACACGGTTTGTTTTTGAGAAAAACTTTTAATGAGTCCGTGGTTTGGACTATGTTTAAGCACTCAAGTCGGTGTTTTGGCCGTCGCACCTTCAAAGTGCCGTTGATTTTCTCTATGGGTGCAATGCATCGTCTCCGTGTTTTGTCACTGTATTTAAGTGTGTGTATGCCTTGTATAAAGGTTAATGTTAACATACGAAGTCATTAATGACTTTTTCGTATTAATCTGTACATTTTATACCGTCTCCACCAAGACCATGTGGTATTTTCGTTTGTTTGCAAGTGTAATCCTGTCGGTTTCTCGATCACGACTACACACACCGGTCAATAACCCTTTAGCTTATATTTGGTGTGCGGTGGTAAGGGTAGATGTTTAACCATCCCAGACAAAACCTGTCAAGAATTGATCTTACAAAATATAAACTTACTAAGGGACACTGCAATACCAAAATGTTTCATATGTTTAGGGTTTAATGTTCATAAATAATGTACCTACCGACGTACCTACTGATGTACCTACTGATGTACCTACTGATGACTGATGTTACACCCTTTAAGAAATATGGTAAAACTAGAAGTGTTTGTAAACTGCTGCGAGGCGCTATCTACAAACAAAATAATTGCACGCTTCCTTATACTATGCCTTCGTATACTTACCCTCCATAATCATTTATCAAAAGAATATAAAAATTGCAGCCACGAAAAAATGCAATCTTTCTAAATAAACAAACGCCTTGTTGTTATATTATTAAGTGTATGTTATTTTTATACACCTATTTGTCTAAAGTAATTAGAACCTTTACATTATTGCACTAGTACCGAAAATAGCCAAGCGAAATAGCTTATAGATATTCAACATCAAGTCGAGTTCAAGCGAGACTTCGTTCTAACAATTTTTCAAAATACGTGATGTATCTATGAATACAACATCCTTTGATGTTGTTAACACATTTCATTAAATTACCTCTATAAAGGTTACGTTGGTCGAAACAAGCTATACCTCAATAAGATGCCACTGCATATAATCATGCGAAAACGTTAAAATTTAGGTGTTTCTTGTTTTTTTATCATATATGTACCTTAAATAAAGAGAAAAATAATAAAATATTCTATTCGTACTGTACAATCACTTTATTGAAATATATTTATATTGTTTTCAATATTTAATCTTATTTTATGTCTTGTAGGAAATGTCATCAGAACATGGTGTTTCATATTTCTGTTGTTTTCTGTTCATATTATAAATGAATGACGTGTATAGTAAAATTGTGCAATTTCTGTAAAAGGTTTTACTGATTCAAGGAATTGGGTTTAGCACAGTGTGAATGTCTCGATATGTTGATTTTTTAACGGAAAAGAGAAAAAGGATAAGAATTATGTGGTATTTAAAGTATAAAATACAAAATAACCATAGTTTATTTTTAAAAGGTGAAGGGACAACACAAAAACAATTGTTAATTATAATTTAATTAATTGACGAACACAGGTAATAAGATATGTGAAGTAAATAAACGAAGTAAAGAAACAAAACATATAAATTGTTATTCTCTCATCATAAATGAAATTCTAATATATCTCTCATTCGTGTAAATATCTTGCCGTTTTAATAGAAAAATGTTCAGTTTTAAATATAGTTGAAATTCTTAAAAAATATCGTTATAAGTTGATATTTAAAAAATATAAAATGTAACAGGTATCTATCGCTTCTTTCTGCCCCCGTACCATTGTTCCAGCCGCTTGGTGGAGCTAGTAGCAGTCAGCTTCGGAACACCTCGGATTCTTTGGGAGGATGAAGAACCCCCAGCCACGCGCCTGCGTAGTTTGGATATAAAGGAAGTGTTTGGGGTTGCCTCGTCTAGAAATGAAAGTGAAGTCATTTTAAGCACATGGACAAAATAGTTTATCTATATTAAGTATAGTGTCACGATGTAATTGTGAAATTGTATTAATACAAGCAAATTCGTTACATTGTTTTTCCCGCCGAAAATCGTATTGTAAGAGTATTATTATGGAACCTGAGTGATGTTGTATTATTGACTTGACTTCATCTTAATTTATATTAAGGAATATTAAATAACGACCAGCGATAAATAAGTGTAACTTTATCATTGATTTATTAATCAATAAACAATTGAGATGACTCGTTTACAGATTCAATAAATGTCAGGATACTTCTTATCTAAGAAGTCAAATACATAAGCGCGCCTAAAAGTCGACGTTAACATCTAAACTCAAGCGGCCACCATTTATGAACGCATAATGACATATTTCTGATATAAATACACTTTTCCCTAACAACTACAAGAGTTTATTTAATCTTATTTGCTTCAATCTTCAATCCTAAAGCTAAACAAAATATTCACTTTAATAACAGCACAAATATATTGAAAAATACGTTAACTATGTATAATATGTTATCTCTATCTATGTATATTATTTACATGCAGAATTTGACTTTTCACTTATTCCTTGAATTAAATAATTTAAATATTTAACAAAAACAAATAAAATATAATCGAGTTAAACTAACGTCTACAAAGTGCTGGAGTCCTCGACTGAGGAAAGACCCAGCTGTTTATACTGATCCCAGTGCACGAGAAAATCTTGTGCATGCTCCAGAAAATAATGTGCCGAATAGAATGCACAATAAAATCGTGTGCATAATAGAGCGTGTGCAACCTGGAACGCACAAAAAATTCATGTACAAAAGAAACCAAACAAAACAACATAGTTAACTGTAGGAAATATGCTTAAATAATGAATTGAACACACATGGATGAAGAATACAAACGGTAAGCACATTTTCTACAAGACAATCATAATTTCGGGTTCCTAGAACTACACATCTCTTATAGAAGGGAGACTAAAACAGACCGTAGAGTAAACTGACTGCTTAAAAATGGCAACCTGTCAATGTTGCTCGTCTGCCCAGACCATAAACAAGGAATATTTTATACAAAAATGTCTTTACAAACAACACCTGATAATGACGATTTAAACAAAGGAATTCACAGAAACTTATGACATCCGAAGTAAGATGAGATGCAGTTTGTCAATAAGAATCAGCTAAATCACTTGCATAAGATTGATTGTACTATCTTGTTAACAAGATCAACTTTTTGTTTGTTTGTTTATTGTGGTTATCGTCCCACCAGCAGTATTTCATTTGTCTGAAGACTGTGTCCATTTGAAGCAGATATAGTGTTGCCTTCACTATGTATAGCATGGCATGATACCACACACATTATCCTGACACCTGGCCACCTAGACGCGGATCTACCCTTATATTTGCTTGAGCGTTTGCAAGGGAGCTATACCACTACCATTTTTAAAGACTCGGAAGTATGTCGTGGCCCAGGATCGAACCCGGGGTCTCCTGTACCTGAAGATCAACTGTCTTTATCCTTGTGCTTAATCTAATAATCAGCTGTTTAACTAAAAATACCCATTTATGAAAAAAAAAACACTTGTTTTAATATGACTTGATTTGGGGTCTAAGTATGTTTTGTAACCTCAATCAATATTAGCCTACCTAACTAGCACCCTACTTCGCCCTACTTGGTATTAGATACACTTTAAAACAGGAGCTTATAAAATTTCATTTACAGACACACAATAATTTTGGTAATAATATCACCATATTTACTGAAGGTAATTAACGTAAACTAAAGTTTATTTTTGTAGCCACAGTGACCTTGAACTTGACCCGAAAAGAAATTCAACGCTTTCTCTTCCCATAAGAAGCTTTATACCACTATACCACATTTGGTACTCAATTCCCGTTTCTAACAGTTCAAAACTATCCAATCTAAAAAAACATATCAAGTATATTAATAGTTTCAAACCAAACGGACTGTGGTCACTGACTTTAGTTGCCATTTAATTTAATTAAAAAGAAATAAAAAACCAAGTCGAAAAAGATTAAACGAACTCTCAGGTGTTGCAAACACCAGAAGGACTCAACTCTAAGAAAATCGCTGTAAACAGAACGTTTAACTGAGTAGAGAACCTAAAAATACATATGCGCAGCGGCGATAATATTGTTGAATAATGAAACTGTCTTTGGTCATTAATAAGTGCAAAAGAAGTACCGCACATTTACATTACCCTATGACGACATTTATCATCTACTCTAGCATGATGTTCTATATACACACATTGTTTTAAACATCCACAGCTTGTACACGTAGCAGTACTAGGATTAGAGCTGACACGGTCATATAGGAATATTAATAGGTTTAAACATTTTCTATATGCCGTTGTTTTGAACCCATAAACGTAATTAAGACTGAAAAATAAAGTTTATAAAAGTGTAACTAAAGACTGTCGTACCAAATGCCCTTGGAGCTGCAGTCTCTGGTGTCTGTGGGGTCTCCTGTGTCTGTGGGGCCTCTGGTGCCTGTGAGGTGTGTGAGGACTTTGGAGACTGTGGGGTCTCTTGTGCCTGTGAGTACTGTGCAGACTTCGGAGACTTTGAGGCCTCTTGTGTCTGTGGGTACTGTGCGGACTTTAGAGAAAGAGGGATCTCTGGTGTCTCTTGGAACTGTGCAAACTTTGGAGACTGTGGGGTTTCTTGTGTCTGTGGGAGCTGTGCGGAGTTTGGGGACTGCTGCTGAACGCGGGGATGTTCAACCTCCGGGTTCAAGTCAGTGATCTGGCAAAAGCAAAGACATTAGATTATTACAGTATCAATTGTTTGAACATAGCTGAATCCACAGTCAAGCTTCACTATGTACAAGGGTTCATACGTTTACACGTGCATAGATCAGCAAATCTCAAAGTGCTAGAAGTATAAAAGCTACCATTTCAGATTATGCCAAAAACGACTTTTAAAGAATTTTTACTGGAATTTTTTAATATTTTGCCACAAGTTAAGTTGAAAGTAATAATGACAAGAAACAAAAACTAAAAAAATGCATCAACTCTGAGCGTTAGAAACGTTGTTTCTTGCTTTTTATTTCACATAGAGTCCAAAGTATTGTTTAATGTGAATTGTTTAGAATTTTTTTTTTTAACAATAACAAGTTGAATTATTTTTCATGTCAGAATCAGAATAAGTCACCCATGCAATTTTATAATAAACGGATAGAGATGTCTATCAGGCTTCCAAAGAGTTAAGGCTGTGGCACCACTAACTCTGTACCAACAAAAGAAGATGGTTGGTATTTCTCCTCCGATTAAAATCTTGAAGGAAATGATAAGTGTAAACAACATGGTTAAATGTGACTTTCTAAAATCATATGTCTGTTAAAAATACTTTATTGAAATATTATTTATCTTAAAAGAGTAAAACCATTGGCCTATGAATATGTTTAAGCCATACAAAGAAATTCGTTAGAATATTGCAATGTACGCTGTATTGCTATAAACCCTTATGTATTATTAACCTTTGCCTGTTCCAATTCGACACTGTCCTCTTTAGGTTGTTGACTGGTATCGGCAGACGGGTCGGGAGTGATATCTAATATGCCCGGGAATATGACAGGCGGTGACACGGTAAAATGCTCTCTTCCTGTGTTCAGCTTGGTTTCTCCGCTATCAACAGTCTGTTGGGTCTCATTGGTCATCGTCGTAATGTCTATATCGTCAAGACTTATGGCGATGTTTGTCTTCTTATGACACCTGACAAAGAATACCTTTTTGCAGTAATTATCAAATGCGAGCTACAGTTTTGCAGCTATGAAATGAATTGTTCGTAAACTTTAAATACATTTATAGTTTAATTCTGTCTTACGGGCATGAACACTTTTTATGAAACAAATGTTATAAGAATAAAACTGCAACATAGGATGCGGATCATTTCGCAATGCCGGCGAAAAGTCTAAATGTATTTCGAAAAAGGTAAATATTGCCAGTCTCTTATTTCGATAGATTTACTGTCAGAATTTTAATTTCTGTTTAATTCGGAAATTAATCACATCCACAGGGAAAAGTAGAGTTTTTGAACATATATATCTATAATATGAACAAGGGATGTAACTTCAATATCACCATTTTTGTGGACGCGACCATATTACTAGTCACGTGACAACAAGCCTAATCGTCTTTGGAAGGAGTTGTTTCATTGGACGGCAAGTTTCAAGAACCAGTGAAACGACTCGTTACTTCGTCTACATAAATTTTAAAGCAAAAGCGTGAAATTGGACTATTACAGCATTGTTTCGCTGTATTTTGACGGAACTTTGTGTGTCAGTGAGGGATATTTAGTGACATTGTTGAACGGAACAAAAATTTCGCCGAGTTACTGCGAAGAAAGACCGTTTTACTCTTGGGGGGTCGAGTATACGAACAAATGTCGGACTAACGGAATTTCGTAAGTTTAAGTATTTTACAATAAAAAATCGTGATGATATGCTTCTATATTAAAAAAAAAGTTTTATTTGTATATGAAGAAAATATACTAAGCCATTTATAGACAAAATCTGATGCATTTTACCCATCAAATGACTAGGATAGCAACAGTTTTATAAGGGCACTATATGAAATGGTGATATTGAAGTTACATCCCTTGTTAATATTATAGATATATATGTTCTACTTACCCCTGTGATCACATCACAAAAACGAATGATAATTTACATTTACATTTAGTTTAATAAAAGTTATACAAATATACATACAAAACTACAACAACAACAAAAGCAGAAATAAATGAAAGTGAGATTTAATTGAGAGTGAGATTATTGCTCCCTCAAAGAAGAATTTACTTATTAAATTGTACAAATCTTTAAACAGATGGTAAAAAACTTATTTAAATAAATATATCTCTCTATATATATAAAAGTAAAACTCTCCGAAGTCAGTGATTTATCCACAGTCTATATCGTTCAGCATGTATGTGAACATGTTAAACAGCCCTTCTCTCAGTCAGTTGGAACACGCCTACTGTTGCAAAACCGTCGTCGGACCAGTGTTAGAATATTACAAAACATTGTTTAATAGTTTACATAGCCTAACTAAAACAAACCTCACTTATACCGCCAGATGCACAACAAACCCACTTATCATTTCACAGGCACACAGCCTAACTAAAACAAACTTCAATTATCATTTCACAGGCACACAGCCTAACTAAAACAAACTTCAATTATCATTTCACAGGCACCCAGCCTAACTAAAACAAACTTCAATTATCATTTCACAGGCACACAGCCTAACTAAAACAAACTTCAATTATCATTTCACAGGCACACAGCCTAACTAAAACAAACTTCAATTATCATTTCACAGGCACACATCCTAACTAAAACAAACTTCAATTATCATTTCACAGGCACACAGCCTAACTAAAACAAACTTCAATTATCATTTCACAGGCACACAGCCTAACTAAAACAAACTTCAATTATCATTTCACAGGCACACATCCTAACTAAAACAAACTTCAATTATCATTTCACAGGCACACAGCCTAACTAAAACAAACTTCAATTATCATTTCACAGGCACCCAGCCTAACTAAAACAAACTTCAATTATCATTTCACAGGCACCCAGCCTAACTAAAACAAACTTCAATTATCATTTCACAGGCATATAGCCTAACTAAAACAAACTTCAATTATCATTTCACAGGCACACAGCCTAACTAAAACAAACTTCAATTATCATTTCACAGGCATATAGCCTAACTAAAACAAACTTCAATTATCATTTCACAGGCACCCAGCCTAACTAAAACAAACTTCAATTATCATTTCACAGGCACCCAGCCTAACTAAAACAAACTTCAATTAACATTTCACAGGCACACAACCTAACTAAAACAAACTTCATTTATCATTTCACAGGCACACAGCCTAACTAAAACAAACTTAAATTATCATTTCACAGGCATATAGCCTAACTAAAACAAACTTCAATTATCATTTCACAGGCACACAGCCTAACTAAAACAAACTTCAATTATCAATTCACAGGCACCCAGCCTAACTAAAACAAACTTCAATTATCATTTCACTGGCACACAGCCTAACTCAAAAACATTTCAATTATAATTTCAAAGGTACAAAGTCTAACTAAAGCAAATTTCAATTAGCACTTCATAGGCACACAACCTAAAACAAAAGTCACTTGCAATTTTACACAGGCACACAGCCTAACTATAACACCTTTCAATTATCACTTTATAGGCACACAGCCTAAAACAAACTTATCTACCAATTTCACATGGCACAAAGCCTAATTGAAATAAACACCACTTTTTAATTTACCGGCACAAAGCCCAACTATTCGGATCAACACGTAAAGGCACATAGCCACTGTTTCTATAATATCAGGAAACGTAGTGGGCTGCACACAGCATGATCACCATCTGGACTTTCCCTCAATTGCAAGGTAAATCACTAGGTCATGCCATGTCCTAAATGGCTACCTAAAATGAAATAAAACTCTAATTTATACCTATGTGATTAAATCATTATCTAGATGATCAGTTTTAACCCATTACAATTAATTCACAGCAATAGACTCAATTCCAAATACAAGTAACAAACATCTACTTAAAATACAACTCACAGTCGATGACCAGCTAATGTACTTTTATTGCCTTCCACCTCCCATGACAGCAGCACAACAACCAACCACGCCTGATTCTCAATCTAGAATGACCAGAGTAACAATGTCCACAACACCAGAGTAACAACACTAGAGTAATGTCCCCCATTTATAACTACAGTTGACCTGTGAGTGCCATAAATAGACTGCCAATTCCAGTTTACCTGTTTATCTGGACAAGTGACCAGAGGTGTGTAGAAATCTCAAACCACACTTCGTAATATGACACATTACACAGTCACCTTATGCGGTGTGTGTTACCAAAGCATATATATATACTGCATGATTCAAAACACAATAAAGTTAATTTCTGACATAAAACTGCAACATTGGATGCGGATCATTTTGCACTGCCGCCAAAAGGTCAAAATGTATTTCGAAAAAGGTAAATATTGCCAGTCTCTTATTTCGATAGTTTTACCTATGCAGCATGGTTCCATGGTCGTGGACCGACTCCGTCTCCAGTTGAAGGTCACTACCGGAATCACGTGGTATCCTTCCATTGGCAACGTCCGGCAGAGCAGCGTAGGCGGAGGATGGCCGCAGCATGTTTACATCGTCTGTGGTGTCTTAAATACGTGGGTCAGAAAAATGAGGTGGTTGTAACAAAAGGGTCAGAGAAATCAGGTGTTCTTAAAAAGAAGGTCAGTAAGATTATTGTCTGTTATACGGGGATAAGTGAATTGTGGTGTCCGTAACAAGGAGGTCAGTGAAATCAAATGTCTGTTATACGGGGGTCAATGAAAACAGATGTCCGTAACAAGGAGGTCAGTAACATTGTCTGTAATACGGGGGTCAACGAAAACAGGTGTCCGTAACAAGGAGGTCAGTGAAATCAATTGTCTGTTATACGGGGGTCAATGAAAACAGATGTCCGTAACAAGGAGGTCAGTAACATTGTCTGTAATACGGGGGTCAACGAAAACAGGTGTCCGTAACAAGGAGGTCAGTGAAAACAATTGTCTGTTATACGGGGGTAAGTGAAATGTTGTTTCCGTAACAAGGAGGTCAGTGAAATGAATTGTCTGTTATACGGGGGTCAGTGGAAACAGGTGTCCGTAACAAGGAGGTCAGTAACATTATCTGTAATACGGGGGTCAGTGAAAACAGGTGTCCGTAACAAGGAGGTCAGTGAAATCAATTGTCTGTTATTTGAACATTTGAGTGTTGTTATTTGTTAAGTTAGTGTGAAAGGATTTTTCATCGGGTAAAAGTGTAACAAGACAATTCATTCTAGTTTTAATGAAGTCTTAAAATTATAAGACGTTTTTATTTTGTTATTTCCGATTATAAAACTAACGCACACATGTATTTCAACATACCAAGCAACGTGTCTTGTTAGCTCTTGTTTTACTTTATTCCAATTAACGGAAACCATACTTCCATTATTAACATTCTACAATCCACGCCTAAGTAGGACTTTAATGGACACGTGAAGAATCAAAGGCGAACCATTAAAGATTGATAACAAGGCATTAATCATTGCTAACAAGGCATTTCACATTGGTTCAAACCAAAATAAACTGCTCCAGTTGACATAGATCCAGCTGGCCTGTTAGTATGACTTTCATGAACGTGTACAATGTCTCGGTTTTGTGTCCTGTCTGACACTTCTGTGACATCTGTGTGATTCTGTCTCAATATTTTATAACTGTATTGTTTTGAAAGAAATAATTTTGGGATTGGGGCTGCTATTCAAGCTGTAGGCTTTCAAAAAGGAGTCTTACTTAGGGCTTTTCAAACAGTCGACTTCATAATTTATTTCTTTAAACAAGTTAAAACGAGTAATCAGTCTGTTAAATATCTGATGTAATGTTTAGGTCATGTATATGAAAGAGTTTTTATTAGTGGTTTTGGGGAGAAAAAATGTAATCACAATTTATTTACTTCAGGCAAGAGACTTAATTCACTAGGGAATCTTCAATTAATTTTAACTATTATTTTGTTTTATTTTTTAAATTTATTATAAACTTTTAATAATAATATTATTTGGTCAGAGTTTACAAATCTCAGCAAAATTGTCGGTGGATTACATTTGAGCGTGTAATACTCTTGTTTCCATGACTGAAATAATATGCCCTTTTGTCCTGATTGGTATCAATCCACATGTCTTACCCTTCAGATCGTCCAGGCAGTGTTCTAGATCCAGGCTGCGCTTCCAGAGCTGTGTCTTCTGTGCAAACAATGTCCCAATCTCATTCTCAAGGTCACGTTCTAGGATTTGGGATTTTATTAACTGCAAATACAGAAATATCGGGACAGTTTTGCACAGTTACCAAACAAAGAACTATGGTTATATCTACATGTATAAGTATGTGGCGGTGTTTTCTTGGTCAGTTTTGTTAAGTTGCCTAATGAAAAAAAAACACACAATCTTCTTCGGTAGAATCAGTCTTCAGCAGAATTAGTATCGTCATGAAAAATAATCCTAAAATTCGTCTTAGAGAAGCCTTTAAACATCGAAAGTTGGGATGTGTCAGCACTACGGTCTGGCTGAAAAAGTTGATAGTCAACGGGTTTGGGAAAGGTGATGGGGAGTAAGTGGATCTTCCCTGCATCATGTGGGACTAGTCGTTTCATGACCTCTGTGACAGCCCAGTATTCAGAAATAAACAATATTTGTGTTTTTTTACCCTTTTCACTTTTAGCATGGTCTTAACTGCGATGAAAGCAATAAAGAAAGCTATCTTAATTCATTAAAACCTATATAGTGCATAGTATTGTAAATATAACAAAATAATTAAGGTACGTGGTGTATCAATTATCTACACTACAAGATTTCAAACCTGCTGGTTAAGTTTCCGGTAGTCTATCAGGTTCCAGTGATGGGCCACAAGTCTCTCGTATAGGTCCCGGGATGAAGCATTGTCAGCTTATGAAAGAAAGGAGAGTTATTATCCTTGCTTTAAAGCGACGTGGCCCCAGTTTGTTTTGTTTTTAAAGACACCCTCGCAGCGACCAATTATGATCATTACAGCGACGTTCAGCTTGTTTAGTGGATGCAGACCTGACACAAATGTCTGGGTAGAACCACCGGCGCACCGCAGGTCAAGTGGAAAAGCTTCTTACGTTTAGGGTCCCAGTATATCGCGTTTTATTACACCATCTGCACTTCGAATGTGTTTAGAATATTGCCTTACTATCGAGCCCATCTACATCCCGTGCATTATCGACCTCGAAAACAATATTTTACTGTGCTTCAATAATGTTTTGCTTATTAGTTCAACAAAACAATGCAAATTCGATAAACAGTGACCAACTAGTGTTTTTTCGCCTTTATATTATTGCAAACAACATTAAAATACTTATATGTACATGTATTCATTTGTCAGTAGCGATACCATAAACCATTCTGAATTACTGTCCGTTATTGTCTGAAATTTGTGTTACTGTCTGATATGTGGGAAATTGTCCGATATGTGACTTATTGTCTGATATGTGACTTATTGTCGGATATGTGACTTATTGTCTGATATGTGATTTATTGTCGGATATGTGACGTATTGTCGGTGACTTATTGTCTGATATGTGATGTATTGTCGGATATGTGACTTATTGTCGGATATGTGACTTATTGTCGGATATGTCTGTTCTTGTCTGAAATGTTGGTTATTTTCTCAAACTATTTAAGAATACGATCTCGTGAAATAAGTTACGCAAAGATCAAATCGGAATTACGATAAAAAAAATAAAAATAATAATAATAATAATAATAATATGATGCAATTCCTCACATAACGAACATATCTACAAGGGTAACAAACATGGGCGTGTATTTCACCCTGACTACGGCGACTCACCCTTGTGATCAGACACAGAACCGATGTATCGGGCCAACCTTAGTTCGTCCATGTGGTCGGCCTGCTCCTGGTAGAGTGCAGTGTCCCTACTTTGGCGTTCGATATCAGACTTGTAACCCTCCTTGGAAATAGAGAAACAATAAGTCCTCAATATTCGCATGTCAGCACACATTATGTATAAATGCTGTCAAATTTTAGATTGAATTCTAAGAAAACGTGTTATTGTTTACCAACTGTCGTCTACAAAACTTAATTTTGGAATGTTATCATATGGTTCCAACTCACCCATTCGGAAAAATATTCTTTCTGCAACTCCCTCAGTCTCGCCTGTAGGTTAGACAGGTCTTCCATCTTCGTGGCGACCTCTTCCTCCACAAAACCTAGAACCAATCAAAGGATTTGGGAATTTAGTGGCAGTGTTACGCTGGTTTACAGCTCCCGTGGGATATAGGTTTGCCACACCCATCTCCTTTTACATCTGACAGAACATAAAGGAATGTTTTATTCTAAAAGCAAACAGGTTTTGGTAAAATTAAGTCGCCTAACGTTCCGGCTATATGTGACGTACCAAGAAGCCTTTGTTCGTTGTCTATGTCGTTGTTGGTGATGGCATCTTGGTCCTGGAACTGCTGCAGCTCGGTATCCAAATGCTCTGGGGACAGACAATGTTGGTAGATTACTTCACAACTCTACCGTTTTAATTGTCGACCATTCTATATACTAGATGCTAATATAACCGGGAATATGCCTATGCCATTAGCCTATTTAGAAATATTTAAAGTTTTCCACTTCATCAAACATAGACTTTCCTGGTTGTCTAAACTAGGACAAAAACACATGGAAGAGAAAAAGAAGGGGACGTTTCGTAAGAATAATGTGCATCAACCAGTCTGCTTTATTAACCTTTGACCTGTCGAAATTTGATGTTTCACCTCTATGCTTGTCTTGTCGAGATTGTTTCAAAGCGACAGTGATAAAGTCGCCGTTTAAAACATGTTTAGGAAATATTGGACACACCAGGTTTCGCATTACGCATTTATTTAAATGCTAAGTCACTGTCAGTAGATTATTCATGTCTGATGTATACATATATCAAGTTTTCCGAAAGCACTGATTGTACTTTGTAGACGGACTTATATTAGCCAATAACAGTTTGATACGATAGGAAAAAAGGCTCTACACAAACGTTATAGGCCTCCTGTATCTAGAACTGACTCTTAAGATTCTGTCCCATCAACTATGCACAGTATATATGATTATTTATGTCGAAGATTCACCTTTTTCCTTGAGTAGTTGCTCCAGCTCAGTGTCGGCAACCGCCCCGTTGTTCCATTCGGCCTGTAAATATCCCTCCATGGCCTCCGCCCCCGCTATCAGCTCCGTTATCTTGTCCTCCAGAATTACGGACATGGACTCTGAATGCTGCAGCCTCGAGTCCCGATCCTGGCGGAGAGCTACGAGGCTTGAGTTGAGCTCCTGGATCTCCCGGAGTTGGTCCCGGAACGATCGCACGATACCAACAACCCCTTCAGGGTCTGTGACGTCAGCCTGCACAGCCACTGATGTCATATTTGAGTCGCGTTTCCTTGGTTTAACCTTCACCTGCACACGTGGGAGAATGGTCAATAGTATAGACGATAGAACACGTTTTTGCACAATATAAATACCAATAATGGTTGTCAAGATTCCAAGTGGTAATAAAACTATATTTTCACGTTACACGTATCTTAGTTTAGTTTTAAAGTATCACCTTTTTATCGATTAGATTGGGAAGGGAGTTTTTGTAAGTAATTATAATTCATGTCGCCCTTGTTTATGGGTTCAACAAGTACTTACATACTTACTTTCTAGGGTAACGTGCGAAAAATAGTCTTACTAGAATCTCGGTGTCAGTTTGGGAGTTCAAACCTTCGATCTTTTGTTCCAGTGTACACCATCTTAACCACTAAACAACGGACAATATTATCCTCTTTAATTGTCCATCCATAGTAAAACAAATCCTACTTCTCCTGACAACGTTTGCTTTTTATTCTTACCTAACGCCAAATGCAGGTGAATACCGTCGTCTCACTTTGATTGGATAGTTTATTTACGATGTTGTTCTTCTGAGAAAACAAGGCACTCAGTAAGTGAGAGCGTATGGTTCCATTAACCGATTGAAGCATCTCAGCATGTCCCTTTATCAACTGGCCGTTCCCAATGCGTTAGTATTTCATATAAATTGATAGTTTGTATCATTGTCTAGAGCCAGTTAAGACTGCGTTTTATGGGCAATTCTAATAGGTTCTTGTCATGTGTAAGTATTTTCATTCCCATATGCTTTTAAGATCTACTTCAGAAGAAGCATTTCCAAAAAATGGTACATTTATTATTAATGTAAATCTATTTAAGATAAGTTTTTGTTTTTACTTTCTTTATCCAATGGCGAGTTTGCTATTATTCCATTGGTTTTACAAAACTATTTTGTCAGTGAATTTAAAGACCAAAAACAAAAGGATTATCTGACGGATATGATCTTTAAGTACAGCAACAGCAAACCTCAGACTCTGAAGCTTTACGGAAAATGACGGAAAGTGTCATATTTTAATTAAGCAGGTGCCATGTCTTTCTGATACGACTGAAATACGAGTACTTGAGCACCTACAATTGAGAAGTCCCTGGTAAGAACTGCCTGGCCACATTATAGTCTGTGTATGAACATGATACATATAGACATTCTCTTAGACACTATTTATTTACATGAATTCTGACAGGTCATATTAACATTAATTGTGACAGGTCGTATTTACATAAATTGTGACTTCTTATTTACAGGACTTGTGACAGGATATATTTACCTAAATTGTGACAAATCATATTTGCGTGAACTATGGTATGTCGTTTATGTGCATGAATTGTAACACGTCATATTTACATAAATTGTGACAGGTCAAATTTACATGGATTGTTTGAGTGTATTGGTGAAGGGGTGGTATATACAGATTTTTAATTGTTCTAGTCTAGGCACGAATAGATTGATTCGGTCAAGCCTTTTGAAACCAAAATGATTTACTTATTTTGAGGACAACGGTTTTATAATACGTGGACAAAGTTTATAATATAATATTCGTTACAAACGCGTCATTTTTCAGGTTAAAAATACACAGTATGGCTTTTTTTGTTTTTTTTTCATGCCGCTAATAAGAATTTGACATAGTTTTTAACTATACTAGGAAAGGTCTTTAAGTATTAAACGAAATTACGACATTTTTAGATTTAATGATTTATGAATTAGACTTTCTTATATCACAGGAAAAGTTTAAAAAACTGAAGAAATGTCTAAGTTTTATTAAAAATAACATTATTTATGGATCCAAGTTGTCGCATTCCTTCAGAAACTAAGTTATGTTTTCTTAGTAAAATATATTTATATGCTTTGAATATTTCCTTAGATATAAGAACATTAATTATTCATATTCCCTTAGAATTTTCTTTGAATTTTTCATACATTTAGTTCGAAAAAAACTAAGGTCCTTTATTGATCCGAACGGAGGTCTCTTACAAACTCTCGAACAATCGGGCATGATTGGGCCCTGAGCACATATGACAAAAGAGATTTTACACCTATGTTTTTCTGCTTTTAGTTATAATTGAATATTTTAGATCATACATGATTATGTTTTATAGTAGTTATATAAAAGATGTCTTAGTTTTGCCATATAATATATGTATCGTGTAATGTTTAGCCTACAATCACAAATAATTCATCAGATAAGTACATAGACTGAATTTTTATCTTAAGGTATACACAATATAAAGCTTCGCGTAACGTTAACGACAATGTGCAGTGCAATGTTCACACACGTTACTAATTAATCATAAATTACATACATATATATATATATATAATTTAAACAGTTAATATCACACACTAAAATATATGCCAATTTTATAAAAGCATCATGAAAACGAAATTACCAATTGCGGTTACAATTATTGTGACATTTGAAAATTATGTTATCATGGTAAAATTAACCGTTAACTGACTTTTCATAGCAAAACATCAAATACCGCAAGAAGTTTTAAAACAGGGAAAAATGTTACAAATAGTTTTCGGTCGAAGCTTTACCACTTTGGACCAAACTGATGTCAGTTAATAGTCAATAGCGACCTAAACTGCTTTTTTATTACCGAAATAGACAACAATATCGGATTGTAGTTAACAATTATGACAAGAAGACTACCATAAAATAGGCTTTAGTTCATACTCACCGAAAAGAAATCATAATAAATATTTTATCACGGTTTGGGTTTGTACTGTTTCTCCATTTAGGATCAAAATTATGTTGAAACGGCCAACTTTCTAACTTTAAGTAGCATATAACAGTTCCATGCTTAATAATTTCCATCAATATCAGAATCTTAATAAGACTTGCATATTACCTTATTATAATAACAAGATAAGGATGTTAAAGTTGGCAAAGAAACATAGATGTACAGCTCACCTTAGACGGTAAAACAATAGACATTCGAGGCAGACATTCTTCTTTGCGCGCTATACACTAGGGTTGCATAGTAACAACGTCATAACATCGGTGACGTCATAAAGTTGGCAAAGTAAAATTGTGTGACGTTATCTTAAAAATCGTGTATAATTTTTCGTAACATTATTAAATTTATTTGCATTACTTCTCGTGAAGTTAATTAGATATACTTGTGATCTCTTGTTTTCACAAAAAGGACAAATGTTTTAAAGGACAACAAAGCGACAAATATTGAAATATTTACTATGGTTGTAATTCCTTCAAATATACAAATAAGTTTATTTTTTACACTATTTAGAAAGAAGAAACATAAAAGAATAATTGTCTTATAATGTACAGATTGGAAAATTTAAAAATAACACTAACGTTTGGCACGGGTTTATCACTGATAACATACGCTGAGTAATCAAAGGAATTTCAGTTAAAATGTGAAGCTTTACAATTTGATGATCCATGTTCAGCTTCCAGATTTTAATGATCAGTAAAGCGCAGTCGCCGTTCAACATAATGAAGATTACTGTATAGCGTTAAGCATAAAACAAATATTTATAACACGTGTTCATTATAATTAAGAATCCATTGCCTAAATATGATCCATTGGGAAAAGTACATAACAATTAAAAAATGAAACGATAGATAAAATTAATCTGGTTAAAATATTATTTTTTTTTAAAAAGAAAGAAAAAAAGTTTTGAAAAAATATATAGATCCATGACCTTTTCTGGATGAATGACATTAAAGAAGGTGAGGATGTACATGAAAAGAAACAGTAATACAGCATACATAATATCACAATATTCATCACAGATTTGTACAGTCTTATTTTCTTATAAAATATTCCTTATGCCTATATATAAACTTTAAATAGATTATAATATGACGTTAAAGAAATGTGTTCTTATATAATGACTACCAATACAAGTTTCTTCAAAAGCTCATTAATTGATTATAAATTACATCAAAGAACATAGCTACAAAATGCGTAGAAAATCAAACACATCATTGAAGAAGATTCTGATTTTGTATCTAGATTGTATAGAGAAGTTTTATCTAATATATTTATATATATTTTTCTAAAAACAGTTAAAAACAAAACGTGATCTAGAAACACATTACAAAAGATAAGGCAATATTACAGTCTTACCAAACATTCCACCAAACATGCAAGAACATTCGCGCGATACAATGTGTATCGTATTGACATGTAATCTGTATAAAACACCCCACAATCGTGGCACTGTTGTGAAATATTGCTACTATTTGGTTAAACCTTTATGAAATTAAAAAAAAAGTTTTATTCTATTGTTAGACAATGCAACAATGACATGAACAATAATTTGGGTTAATACGCGATTTTCATTTGGAAACATCAGTGTGTCTATCCCTTCACAATTGTTCAGTTTCAAAAAGCATATTTAATAAACCTGACATTGAATTGCTTTCAGAAATACCGGTACATCATTAGATTTATTTCTATTTTTTAGATATTCTTCCGCGTTCACAGATATATTCGTTGTAGTTATTTCACAAATTAAAACGATACGACACTGCGACAACGACACCATGAAGGGTGTTCTAAAAATTCCACCATTTTACAACAGACATTTATTGCCGACTATTATATGTTATAACCATTGGCTTCTCAATAAATACTAAGTTTATACAAATCTCCACACATTTGATCCTGTCCTTATGTTCAGTCAGCTAATACAGCGCATGCGTGTACAGAGGATGGCATTGTCGCCAAATGACTGTTATGCTTCAACAACCGGAAGTTGCGATTTTACAAGCGCCAGTCTTCCATATCCATAACCACAGTGGTTGGGGCTGACACGCGATCCTGGGCCTCTTTACACTTGTAATATTCCGCTACAACAAAATAGTGCAGTTATATTAACAAGTATTTTTACTCTCTTGAAAGTGTACATGAACAATGCATATATAAAAATTTCAACAACAGACCCACATACATTGAAGGTTTATCCCGAACTTTCGTGGAGGCACCGTGGACATATTCAGCATTAATTGAGGACATAATGATTAGTTTATTTGGCCCACATACAAACATTAATTTATGTGTAAGTGCTTGCTACACAGTAAACATATACATCCGTCTTAACAAAATGCGTAAAAAGTTTCATGCCACTGTTTCTTATGTTATCATTGTTTCATGTCTCTTACACCGTATACAAATTGCCTTTTTTATTTTTAATTAATATAAAACAAGACTATCGAACTCTAAAAAATTATCAGCACCCAGCTGTATAAATAGTGGTTAGAATATAGTAATGCTTCGGTCAAAAGGACATTTACGTAATAATAGTATTTATATTATACGATTATAAATAAAGATATATATATATTTTCAAAATATGTTCTAGATAATTTTTATACATTTTGTTCACTTAAACATTACAGGCTAATACAGCTGACTAACAGACAAAGGCTAGTTATCTTTATTTATTGATTTGTCCAGAAAACTACATCATATGTAGTCAAATGCGTTTTGGTATACATACATTTGAACTGTACTGCCTGGTGACTAAGGTGAGACAATACGCCGTTGTTGCTAATCTAATAGATTAATCGGCGTTGTTTATCTTACAAAAAATTGCTTCATGAAACATATCTATGTAAACATTATATAATTATAAAAAAGCACGAACAATTTCACTGTGTTGTTATTTTTCACGATAACAGAAGAGTCTTGTCAATGTAACGCTTTCAGATCTATTGTCGCGTTGTCGTTGTGTTCTTACATTTACCTTATATTATCTCTATTTTCGTGTTAAAGATATCAACTAGTAAGACCTTACATCAGTTGGTTTTTTTGCCTCCAAAAGTACAAAGACAACACCAATTAATTATTGGCTTCAGGTTACCACAAGTCACCTACCTTCTAATGGAATGTTACCCTAATTAACCGTGCTTGTGACTCGTATGATAAATTCCATACTATCAGCCTACCACGGGTTACATAAACTTACACAGGCTGGTATTATATAACATACCAAAGGTAACCTTGTAGGAATTCTCCATAGATTAAAAATAGAAATCATTTCAAAGTAGCATTTATATCGCCTAGCTGTAATTGAATCTTCTATATTCTGCTGGGCCATTTGAAAATACGTTAATTAATTAAGTGATGTACGTACACCATATATATGCACGTGACTTGTAGAAAACATATACATGTACAGGATATATATCCTGATTACTTAACACATTGTGTTTAATTATTCATTTTTATTCAACTCACGGTCGGAGAAGTATCTGCGGGTCTCCTGCAGGGAGTCGAACATACTGAGGGTAATGACACTGTTACGCTTGATCCAGGAGCCTCGCAGGTGCCGGGCAACTCTCTGATGGGGATCATCAATGGGGATGGACGAGGCTACAATAAAAACAACAATGTGACGGACGAGGCTACAACAACAACAACAACAATGTGAGGGAAGAGGCTGCTACAACAACAACAACAATGCCAGGGACGTGGCTACAACATCAATGAGAGAATAGAAGGCTGTGTTCAAGTGATAAAGATTCAGACTGAAGCTATGACAACAAAACAAATTACCAGGAGTTTAGGATTCTAGTTAAATCACATTAATAAATTATGCTTGTGGCAGGAGTTCCAGCTCATAAGATCATTGAAACTGTGCTGTTAAACATACGTGTAAATTCCAAAAGCCTTAAATTCTGAGTTTAAGAAAGCAAAAAGTGAAATCTTTTCGGAATCAAATATACTATCCATATTATATTAAAATGAAAATGTTGAAGTAAATATAACTTTAAACAATTTTCTCGTGTAAGTGTTTTTGTAACATGGTCTGTAGTCGACATGTTTTCAGCACATTTATCATCTATTGATATTAACAAGATATATCAGTGAATGCTGCGAATACTCACACACTACCTTGCGATTTAGCAGCGATTAGCCACATATCTGGACAGACAGACGGACAATAACGCTTTAACAAGAACACGATTACTTAGCGAAACATGTAATCGATAGAGATGTCTCCAGATGGCTGTACAAAACAAGTATATCCGACCTTTGACGACATATGGTGACGCCCTGAATCTTGACCTCATCATGTCCTCTGTGGGCACGGAGAACTTATCTCGGAAGTACTCCGGATGGCTGATCTTGGGATACTCTGTCAGCACCATCGTCTTACAGTACTCTGTAACCATGGTGATCAGTTATTATTAAAATATTTTTATTGTGTCGTTATATGAATCTTCCCACAGGTTGACAACAAAGCATAATGTAACATATAAATAGCACATGCTCTTAAGTACTAGAGAAAATAAGACTGTGGACACATATTTAATTTAATTGGCTAATTGTATATCGATTTGGCGAAAAATACATGAATCAGAAATGAATTAATAATAAAAACAAGTAAGCTTTCGAAATGGTTCATACGAGACGCGTTCATGATAAATAAACTTAGTAACAAGTGTTTAAAAACACTAATATGAATATCAAATTAAATGCAACATATACGTGTCCCTTTTTAACCGGTGATCATCCGACAAGCATGATGCATCTACCGCATCGTCATGGAAGACCTTTGGTGAATTTCTCAAAATATACAGCTATTCTTGACTTTGAACAAATTTTTATAAGTAAATGCTTTCCAACCCGACCTGAGTAGGCGTGCAAAAGAGAGACTTACTCGTGTCTACAGTAGAGTTGAGCGGTAATACAATACAGTCAGTACAGTTCGGGGGAGGGAAGTCCTTCTGCTTGAACGCAGAGTCTCTGGAATAAAGATGGCAGACACTTTCAAAGAAACTATTTTGTACTTTAAAAAAAAAACTAGTTTGTACTTACATGAAACCTAGTGTGTGCATACATAGAAAATAATTTGTTCATTCGTAGAAACTAGTTTGTACTTTCATGGCAACTAGTTTGTACCAATTCTTGCTTCAGAATGCTAAGACTGGGAAGGGTTAAATTGACCATATTCGTGTGCAGGGGTTCAGCACGTATCCAGAAGAAGACGACTATTTACTGATTGGGTGTGATTTTTGTTGTTTTTTTTTATTTAAACTAGGCCGACTGAAATACACTGTATGCTTTTAAACGGCCACATTTAGATCTATATTTAAATCTATATCTATTCGAAATTAATTGACAGACTAGCATACAAAAGCTGATTGATGTTTTATCTTTATCAGATTTACATATTAAATAATTTTCTAGTGCACAAGAATGCAAACAACAAGGATGGCGAAAACATGCACTTAAATTGTCTTACTTATAACCATTCAGTCTTATTCTTACTTACCAAAAAAATCAGACAAATAACCTTTGCATTTCAGAAGTACGTGCTATGTACTTGTCTGAGTATAAGCAAACGTACATATATATACAATACACATTTTCCGAAGTAGATTTTTTTATTAATACAAAAACACACTTGTATCCAACTATTACTCATTCTAACAACTGTTAGAACACTTCGTGGCCTTTTCGATTTTATTATTTGTAAATATCATTCTGGTATGACATATACATCCTGAATGTCTCTTAAAGCACAAATAACCTAACAATAACAAAAAAACACTTATAATCTAACAAGAACACATTTAAAATTTGCCTCTGTTGATATCATCAAGTCTTGCATAGAACTGACCACTGTTCCCGTCTGTTGAAATGGGTTCAGCTTTGAAAAGTGAACAAGTATTCCAACACTGTAGCGAATATGTGACGAATTGTGTGATAATGAGGTTAATTAAGGTTAATTAACGCCGCCGACGACAATAAGTACCTCCACTTTTTTCTACGAGAAATGGAGCTGACACGGTATTGTACACTTCCTAAAGCGTGCTTTGTAACATCACACAATTGCCGATGATAAAAATGTATACATTGACAAATATATCCAAAAACAGCAATCCTAGAGATATTTAAGAATGCCGACGGTTACCTGTCGAACCACTGTATAGCCCTGCTCAGAGAGGGGTAATATATGGCCAACACACAGTAATTGGTCTCGTCCATATTGGGGCCCTGCTGCACGTCCCATTGACCACGCCCCATGTGCCGTAACCGACCGTACGTCACCCAGCCGTCACCGCCCTCGTGGATACGAATCTAACGGAGAATAACTTATTTAGCATGCATGTCAACGGCATAGCATCTGTATCACATGGACATTTATAGCAATATTAGTGGGTATTACACCAAATCCAACATTCTTGGGTAGATAACTACATTTATAGAAATCTAACTGTCATCTGTAATAATTGCACACCTCGTGCGTAACGTTTTTATTAATGAATGTTATGACAAATTCCAGAAATTAACACTCTTATAATTATTCATGATACTTAGCCAGTGTCCAGATCAGAGCAGTTTATTGGAATAGTCCTTGTAATAAATTGCAACTTAGCAAAAGGCTACATGTATTAAATAGGCGCTTTTGTAATAATTAAAATAGCAATATGGAAATCGCCGTATACCTAATTAAAAGACTACAACATAAATAAAAACTATTGACCAGTCACTTACCCCGTAAGGTGGCGCTATGCCGAGGATGCGACCGCCGTCACTGTCGATGTGTTTCTGGGCCATATGGAGAGCACGCCTGACCATCGCGTCACCGTCCTTGGCGTAACGTAGCAACAGGATCCAGCCGGGATGGGGCTGTAGACACGACATTGAGGAGGGTTAACAAACGCCGTAGAATAACAAGGATGAGGTCAAGGATAAAGGATATGTGCACAATCTTGTCATTGACGAAAGCATTTGCTTTTAATAAGTCCACAATAATGTCATGGACGAAAACATTTGATTTAAATATGTGCACAATAATATCACAGATGGGAACCTTTGCTTTAAATATGTGCACAATAATATCATAGACGGAAACCTTTGCTTTAAATATGTCCACAATAACATCATAGACGGGAACCTTTGCTTTAAATATATGCACAATAATATCACAGACGGGAACCTTTGCTTTAAATATGTGCACAATAATATCATAGACGGGAACCTTTGCTTGCTTTAAATATGTGCACAATTATATCATAGACAAAAACCTTTGCTTTAAATATGTGAACAATAATATCATAGACGGGAACCTTTGCTTTAAATATGTCCACAATATTATAATAGACGGCAACCTTCGCTTTAAATAAGTGCGCAATAATATAGACTGAAACCTTTCCTTAAATATGTGCACAATAACATCATAGACGGGAACCTTTGTTTTTAATATGTGCTCAATGATATCATAGACGGGAACCTTGGTTTTTAATATGTGCACAATAATATTATAGACGGGAACCTTTGCTTTATATGTGCACAATAATATTATAGACGGGAACCTATGCTTTAAATTTGTGCACAACAACACTATAGTCTCCTGAACGTAATTAAAACGAACTTTTCCATTTGATGTTCTATAACTCTTATGCTATTGGTTTATCGATGATTTTATAAGTATGTTATTATGCGTGTACTAAAAGACATTATTAAACATGTAATTGACAGTTAATGGGAAAAAAACTGATATTGCCAAGACAGAAAAAATAAAAACTTTTTTACTGAAAACGTGACAAATTTTTATTAAGAATCTATATAGTAAGGAACAAGATATTCCAATAATAAATTCATGTAATTATCAATGAGTTGTGTCCTTATTTATCTTTAAGCCAATATGACGTGCCAATTACCCGCCCTACCACCTGAACACGTGCTATTACTTACTTCCCCTCCATCTTCTAGCGACTTATCCTGGATTCAAGGAAAAATACTTGTATAGTATGTTGTAAAGTTCATGTATCTTATATTTGTTACATAGGAACATTCAGCTTTAGTAAGAGGAAACTACTGCTATGTTATGCATATTGTTATACGTTAATATCGGTAGTCCATAAACAAGTGATACATTATTCATATAGGCTCTCACTAGATAATAATTGTAAACAGTAATATTTTTTTTGGAAAATCGGCATGCAATTGTTTATTAATAAACATAATGTAACCTTTGTACAATATGCAATATAGACATTCCATGAAAATTCAGTTCTGCCATCGTATTGTTAACCTATTTCCGCCATTAAGGTCACATATATTGTTTTACAATATTTGTCTTGATAAGCCTTCATGCTTAGTTGTGCTTTGTGTCATCTTACAGTACCAAGCAATAACTAATGAAGAATATGACTTTGTTAATAATAAAAAAATGGCAAACAAAAGGTTAATATTCAAAATCAAATTTGGATTAAACAAAAGTGTTGTTTTTTTTTATGTTTTTTAAAACAAATGCATGTTGTCCGACTGTTCTCTTACCTTTACAATTTCCTGTTCCTTGTATGGGTCGAATCTTTGCTGTAAAAAGTTAAAGAAAACGTTAGACATTGCATTCTGCGCAATTCCTTTCTAAGATAAAGCTATTAAAATCGCAAGATAAAAACTTGTCACTCCGGTTAACCCTTCAGTGAAAATAATATACAAGCTAAACATATAAAGCTCCAAAAGCGGTGTATTGGTATACTACGATTAGCCCACTCTTTATGCCTTTGATTTTACTTACGTTAAAACGAAAAAGTATAGGATCATGGTCAAAACTATTGCCTATGGTTCTCAATATTGTATGAATCAACAGTTTGTTATTCAAAAGATTTATATCACATTCATAAAGAATAGGTCAGAATATTGACAATTCTGTCATTTGAAGGGGTTCACACATTAATCAGAAAAATGGGCGCTATGTGCCCCTCTTCTTTAGTAACTTTCTTATCATATCGCTAAAATATACTTAATATGTTATTTTAACAAAATATAAAAGCATATGTATCATGATTTTTATAATCGAATTTATTATTTTTTATTTCTTAAAAGCTGTGTTTAATGTTTTGAAGTAATGCGACAAAGGCTAAAATAAAATCGAAAACCATTTATATACTATAAAATGTCGAACTTGTGTATACAGCTTATACTAATAAAGGATAGTATAAACTTTACACCACTGAGATACTGATAGCCTCAAGTAGCAACTACAGAGATTTCACTTCTTTCTCATTCAATTTACAATAATAACAACTACAGCTACGTCTAGAGAACAATAAAACCTAACTCCATAACTGTCTAAAATATTATAAAAACAATCGGATTTATTTACTTTGACAATACCTTGAAAGGTAAATGGGTGTGAATAAATGTAACAGTGAGTAAATAGACGAGCGGAGGAAAGAAGCAAAAACATTCACCTAAAAAATTAAACTGAAAAATTAACAGTAAGTACATTTCCTGAAACTAAATTCAAAAGATGACAAAACAAGAAATGTGTCTCTATGACACTGATGTCCCCTCATTTTGGTTTAAACAGCATACATCCAAAAGGGTGAATTACTCGGATAATGTTAATTGGACAGGAACCATAATCAAACTTGATATTTATATTGATACCATATGATATATTGTTCTTACAACTGCCGATAATAAATAGACAAGGACAGTATATCTACTTTTAGATGTGTGTGGCGGTAAATAGAAAATCAGTGGGTACATATTCTCCAATGCAAAGAAATGACGCTTATTCTGTGATAGGAAACATATTTCAAACCATGTGATTGAAAGAAATGGTAAAGAAATGATTTGGATAGTGAAAGAAGAATTAAAGATAATGACAGAATTATGCCAGCATGGAGAACATTGAAATGTATTATAGAAGAGCACAAAGGCTAAATGAGAATAGAAAAAGTAGGGGAAAAGTGTATATCTTGAAATGTTTTAAAGATCTTGACATTATGTACAACTAACACCAATCTAGCAAGTTGAATTTAACAGAATACAATTGGGACAACGTGCAGGAGAATAAATAATAGGGAAACATAAGTGTTCGGGTAGATGTTGTTTTACTTAGAGTTTATGTTTGATATACATTGTAAGTGTATGAAATACACATCTGGCTCCAGTAGATGAAGGTGAGGGGGAGCGGCAGAACTGGGATGAGGGTAGCGATGGATAAAAAGAAGCGTGGAAATGAGAATGAGGATGATTGTTAGGAAGAGTAGATACAGGTGGTGAGGAGTTGGTTGAGAAGAATAATGAAAAACAGTTATAACGATTATTGTTACAATGAGTGAGGAGGAGGAATAGGAGACATACATTGAGGTTGAGGAATAAGATGAGGTATAGACGGAGAATGAAGAGAATGAGGAGAGTTTAGGCGTTTATACATTGAATTATGACTTTGAGGTGACGTGTGGTTATGATGAGAAGGGGGAGGTAATAATGACTAGGAGGACAATGGAGAGTAGGTTTGTGGAGATAATAATGAGAATGAACAGGAGAAGAAGGATGTTGATGATGACGAGGATGAGGATAATGGTGAATATGAAAATGCTGAGGACGATGCCAATGGTGTGTAGGGAGCGAAAAATGATAAGCATGATGCTGATTAGGAGGATGGCGAGGGTGAATTTGATGATGATAATGAAGCTGCTGTTAGTGATGTCTATGTAACCACCAGCGAACAAGATAAATGTGAATTAGTAGTGAGATGATAACACTCTGGCCAACTGTAAGAGCAGCGATGGCAAGCTTGAGAAAAAAACAATGAATAAATATACCTTGACGAGGTACTGTAAACAACAAAGATATGTATAGTGATATGAGGGTCGCACCCGGATCAATGTGACAATGCAGGCAAAATACATGTACACTTACATGCCTTTTCTGAAATGTTTTAGTTAACATTGGTCATTATTATATGTATATTTGATTTAGAGTACCGAAAGATAATATGAACGATTATGGTAACTTGCATAAAACATCACTAAAGTATTTTAATTGCATAAACAATGATGCAAGTAAGACTGTAAAGTAAGTTTATACAAATGATATTTGTGAAAACTAAACAGTTGTTCACGTATGAAAACTTTGTTAACTCGACAACTTTTACTTGAATTAAAGTAAGCTAACTTATGCAAGATCGTTTTTGTCCAGTGAGCATTGTCTCCCTTGAGTATTGGTTTTTGTCAATATACATATTTTAAGTTCGAACTTCTAAACGGTACCGTGTTACATTAACACATTTTAAAACATGTAGGTACAATTAATGTATACAGTTTGTCAAACACATGGATAAGTACAGCTTAGACGTTTTATTCCAAAAATATTTTAAAAACACTGCTGCATATTTTATACTGAATTTCATGCTTCATCCAGTGCTAAACTAAATATGGTCATATTAACAAATGTAGAAAATTTCAAATAACAAAACTGGTAGTTGCTGGTTTAAAGTTAAAGAAGCAACATACAATACATGCAAATTATACACAATAGCTGCTTAATTGAGCTAAATATTTAGATAAAGAGTAGTCTCCATTCCACTAAAAAAACAACTAACAAATAAATTTTGACGCTAGTTATTAGTCAAAAGCTATGCAACATGTCTTCCAAACGTATCGGCACATCATTTCCACCAAAACGTGTTATTGTTGAACCAAACTTGTTTTAGACAGGCTAAGGGATCACGCATTGATAACAAATATTTCCTAAAACAGCATTCTTACACATAAAATTCGAAATATAACAGTCAACGTTCACATATTGCTGGTAACTTCTGGGTTATTTACCTATTTCTTCTGACATCTTTTGTTTATTTGGTTTATTTGGGTTATGTAGTATGGTTTACTTGATTGTCATTAGTTTTCATTATTAGCCATAATAAGGTACATAATTTATTAAGTATTCCTTCTGGGAATGAGATTAAATTTTATATTTTTAGAAACTGGCCAGAGCAAGGCATAAATTACTTCACCGGAGTTAGACACAAGCCCTTACGAGTACGTACCCCAATTTCAGGCGGCGGCACGTAATCATGTCGTCTGCTCAGCGGTTCCTGTGGGTACTGCAAGAGAGAAGCAAATATGTCCTGGTACTGACTTATATAGTTTGATACGATTTAACATTATTTTGCGACGATAAAGCAAGACTGACATTGTCTAAACAAAAGTATTTATAGCACATGTACAATGTCGTAAAATACTATGTTCAAGTTATGTTTTGTTTTAACGACTGAAGTCAATTCTAGCTGCGTGTTTGTTTTATTTTATTTAAATGCATAGCAAAGACATCAGATAGCTATGTTTCGTTGAGATGGACCATGGCACATGTCGGGGTAGAAATGAAAATAACGCAAGTCAGTTGGAAAACCCCCTTATGAAAGTGTCTAGCCCAAACTGGTTTGTGTGTAGAAAAAAAAAATAGAATGCGAGCGCCACCTACCGGCACATATTTGTCCCCTGAAGCAAAGCCCATGTCCGGCCTGCCGCCCCGGTATGCCTGGAAACAAAGATATTTGTCAGTGACATTCAGTTAATTTATAAAAGATCTGAAATTATCATTCTTCTATATTTTTATCACACATCATTCACTTTAGGCAAACGTTGTTCAAATCGAAAATAGTAAGTAGGAAAGAAAAAGCGGTGCTATAGAAAAAATCGAAATCTGAATGTGCTAAAATGTTACATTGTTGTTTTCAATGGAAAGTGGGCGTCAAACAGTCTTAAATATAACAGGGGCATTGGTGAAATGTACAACACAATGACACAACACAGATCTATACTAGATCTATATACCTTTAGTACAACAGAATCAGTCATTCTATAGCTGACACTCGTGTTCACAAGGTATTGGTTTTAAAATAGTGCCAGTCACGAGCTATGTACTAGCAGATGAATGGAAGGTTTTAACTAGACCTAACTCCAACCGACGTAACAAAAATGTAGTACCGGTTGCTGCCTTGGAGATTCATACGCGTTGTGTGCGTAGGGATACCTTGGGCTGGCGTATGGATCTGGCCTCATTTCACGGTCCTGGAATCAGACAGGGGAAACGCAATTATGTATTGTTTGTAGTCACTATTATTGTATTTGTATAATAACTCTAACATATTCTCGAAACCATTTTTTACTCTTCTTAGCGAAATGTTTTTGGAGCATTGTGTATATTTCCTTACACATTGCTTACGTTTCTTTGAAGAAGAATAGTTATTTGTTTGTTTGATATTAGATAAACACATTTAACAAACGCAAGATACATGTACATAATTATGTACTTTATCAACAAATGTAGTTCTAACTTGCGCCTTCAAATAAGTTCGATTGCTACAATTCGAGGCTAGGCACAGTTAAGATGAAGAAAAATGATTGGCTATTTGTCATTATATATAATATAGTGCTCAAAGAGTGGCCAAATAGTGGCCAAAAGCGGCAAAAAAGGTAGTTTTACAGTAGGCAAATAGTAGTCAAAAAGTTGTGAATTTGTTAAAAAAGTAGTTTTATAGTGGAAAAATAGCGGTCAAGTAGATGTCAGATTGTAATCAAATAGCGGTCAATAATAGTGGTCAAAAGGTGACCATGTAGTGAGCAAATAGTGGTAAAAACGTGGCTAAAAAGTAGCCAAATAACTGCAAAATAATGGTCGAAAAGGGATCAAGATGTTGTTAAATAGTGATCATGTAGTGGTCAAATAGTGGTCAAATAGGTACCAAATGACCGGTAAAATAGATGCAAAATAGCGATAAAAAAGGTCAAGTAGAGGTCAAATAGTGGTCAAAACGAGACCACATTACCCTTCAAATAGATGCAAAATAGTGATCAAAGATGGTCAAGTAGTGGTCAAATAGTGGCCAAGTAGTGGTCAAATATTCTTCAAAACGTATTCAAAAAGTGGCCGAATAGTGGTCAAATTGTTGTCCAATAATGGTGCAACAGCGTCCCTATAGTGATTAAACAGTGGGAAAGCAGTGGCGGAAAAGTGGCAAAGTATTGATTAAATATTGGTCAAATAGTGGCCAAGTAACGACCAAATAGTGACCAAGTAGTGGTAAAAATAGTAATCAAATAGTGGCCAAGTAACGACCAAATAGTGACCAAGTAGTGATAAAAATAGTAATCAAATAGTGGCCAAGTAACGACTAAATAGTGGCCAAATAATGGCAAAAATGGTGGTCAAATAGTGGCCAAGTAACGACCAAATAGTGACCAAGTAGTGGCGAAAACAGTGGTCAAATAGTGGCCAAGCAAAGATATAATAGTGGTCAAGTAGTGGCGAAAATAGTGGTCAAATAGTCGCCAAAAATAGCTAAGTGGTTGTCAAATAGTGGCCAAGTATAGGCCAAATAGTGGAAAATAGTGTACAAATACACCTAGCTGTAACTAAATAATATTAAATAGTTATCAAGAGTGCTAACCTAAAGGTCGTCATATTGAAAATGTGTACTAAAGTAAGGCTTAGCCTGCAAATAAAATCGGGACAAAATTAGAGAAACTTGGCTACGTAGGATGTACTACAATAGATTACGTAGCATGTATTATACATTAACAGCTACAATAAAATATATCATCTAATATGATTACATCATAGCACACGTGCTCTACACTAAACAGTTACAAACAGTCTGATCACATCTTCCAGCAAAATCAATCTACTATCATCTACATTCTCGTACACATTAATAGCAATGTTAGGTTGGAACATTGTAATAGTCATTTTTTATTGACGTAGTTCAAAAATATTCTGGTGTAAACCCTGCACCCTGATTGGGGAGGCGTATTTACCCATCGTGGCCGAGAGACAATTAATCAAAGAAGGTCTGTGCATTACTCAGCATACACCCGTAGTGTCAAAGTGCAGTGCTACAAGGGACAGACAACAAAAGCACGATGAATCAGCTGTTACAGTAATTGTCCTGTTCATATGAAAAGTAAAATAACTTTGTTATAAACAGAAACATGGAGCCAATTGCACAAACTGAAAATCTAAAATAAGCCTGTCCTAATGTTTACTTTACAATAGCTTGCTTCCTGCTATTGAATGGAAAATATTTTTGAGTTTTTGCAAATGGACATTCCTTGTAACCATGTCACCTGTAAATTATGATGTGGTCAATACTTATTATCTATTAAGTGTTGTTGTTTTTTTTCGCTTCCTAACCCAATACTTGCACATGCTGTTAAATCAAAACGAAATTATGTATAAAAATGTTGAGAAATTAATTTACCGTGACTAAGCCTTATAAATACCATTGCGTTTTAAGACATACAAACTCTTAAGGTTTAGTCCATATTGCTGTCACCTTGTTCTGTCAACAAAACATATTAAAAAAG
This sequence comes from Sinonovacula constricta, assembly GCA_007844125.1. Classification (NCBI taxonomy): domain Eukaryota; kingdom Metazoa; phylum Mollusca; class Bivalvia; order Cardiida; family Solecurtidae; genus Sinonovacula; species Sinonovacula constricta. Next base: position 8,523,898 of record CM017565.1, read on the forward strand.
ATAACCAGGACATAAATGTTCATTTTAATATTCACATTCAAAACAATAATCATATTCATCCGCATCCATTCAAGCGCTAAACCAAAGTCTTTGCTATTTAGGTACATGTTGTTATGTTGGTCTAGCATCATTAACTGTATATAGTGTACTGTATATAAAACTATACTCTCTACTATCACTCACACATTCAAGAGGATGGAGGCCCACAAGCCAATTATGACGGTCTTCATCCGCCTGAAATAGTTCCAACTGACACACTAATATCATTGTCCAAACACAGACCTTTGCATTTTCAAATAGACTTTTTAACATTTTTTTCTGCTATTAAGCTGCGTTTATACAATTTGATCTGAGCGGACAAACACACACCAATGAAGTCTTTAATATATCGATGCTGTTAAAGTTGTATGCGTATTACAAAAACTTATATTTACTTATATTTACAGACTGTTTAGAGATAAGTGCTAAAATGAAATTATACAGTGTCACATTGTTATATGGTTGGAAATATAACGAAGAAACTCCACAACAAATAACCAGCAATTGCACAACAAGCGTTTTACGGTGAAGGGTGCTACCTAAACAATGAAGTCTGACGTACGTTTATGAAAGTATTTAATGTGTTTCAAGTGCTAACGCGTAAATTTAATTTGCATGCATTTGACAACATCACATGCATATCAAGTGTTTAGTCTGTTTTTTGTCGCGTTTTGTCACAATTAGTTATTTTTTTAACAGATGCATGTACACAAATGCTTAGCAGGTAAAGCGATATGATCTTTTTTATCTTTCATGCATTATGTAAAATAAAAACAATTGACGCTTACATTGGTAAATCATGGTCAGACAAGGACTTCGTACATCCCATAATACGTGTATTTATTAATCATTTTTATGAACGTTTTCATTTTCTTCCTGAATATTATTTACAAGTGCATTAAAAAATAATCGTCTGCCCGTGTGATGAACAATCAGTAAACCACTGCAGACCAGAAAATAAACCCCACCACAGACCAGAAAATACCCCCACCACAGACTAGAAAATAACCCCCACCACAGACTAGAAAATAACCCCCACCACAGACTAGAAAATAACCCCCACCACAGACTAGAAAATAACCCCGCCATCTCTAACTTACTGAACCGTGGACTGGAGTTTCCTGGTATTTTGCATAATCGGGTTTAGGGAGATTCTATAACATATATATTTAAACTGAATTATGGAATGTTGTTTCAGTTTGTTTTGTTACATAAGATTGTCATTAATAATAAAAAGTAAGCAGAAGTGCGAGAAAGTTTATAGTAGATACCAGTCTAGGTTCAATCAGAATATATTTATTTAATTCTAATTTAAATAACTTTATGAAATTAACAACAAAATATTAAAACTTGCAATAATAAGATAACAACGAATATACAGTTATACCAAACTAAACAGACGTCACAATTACTCGAGTAAATGAAGATGAAACTCGAACTCACTCTTCCGTCAATGGTTGCGATTTTCTCCGGTTTTTGTGGACCGTAGTGGCTGAAGTCAACCTTACTGCCGAACACTTGCTGCAAACAAAGGTGACACGGCTCACACAGCGGGCCAAGGGTCAAATGTGTCACATGACACGTTCAACCATAAACGGAACACACGAGGCGTCACAAATGTGACGTCGTTCCGTTGGTAAGCAAACGTTTTGAAAAATAAGAATGTATACAACTTTACCATACTATATGTAGTTAACAAGCTGATGCTGCGAGACAATGTGTGAACATAGTTTTTTTTACAGGAACAAATACAGAGAAAGATGAAATTATACTTGACATTACTTCATTAGGAGTAAAAACTAAATACCAGTCGCAGAAACTATTGATAGCACTTACAATAGGTTTTTGATACAAAACATAATAAATACTGGTGACAAGATTACGTGTGTAAATTTAACAATTCTCGTACAAAATCCATCTGGTGAGATTATCCGGCAGATTTACCCTTGATCAAACAATTTGGTGCTGATAAGATTAAGGGTATACAACAAAAAAAATGTTGATATATTATATAATATAAAAACAATAGGTAATAAGGTAATTCGAAACATTTAGGACGTCGCTGCTAAGATTGAAAGTGAGATAGTCAGTTACTAAGGGATTTTCGGAAACATGTCGGATATACACAAATAAATAATAGGTAAGAACACAAGAAAAATGAGGTATATATTTGTAGATTTAGATGCGATATTTCCGTTTTTATTGTATGATTGTGCTGTTTCACGTCTATAAAAAACTATGTTTTATTATTATGTTGTAAACAAATTTATTTCTGGAATGGTTAAACGCATTGCAATTGACCCCCACCTATACCAAATAAGTGCAATGCTACATCCAACCCAGCTGTACTATGTGTGTTTAATTCACGATGACGTAATTTATATATTTACTTAACGTTCCGCGTATAATTAGTAACAATATAATGATACGTAACAATAAACAAAATATTTATTATAGGCAAGTGTTAACATATGTGAAAGTGAACACTGGACTAGTGCCAGTATGTCTCAAATGAGTAGCCTTTGGTGTCAGGTTGCATGTTCACTTTACTTTTATTATTGTAAGTTAATGACATTCCTGGGGTTGTTTGAAGCCTGACATTTGTTTACGGATCTACTTCTGAAATGCATGATCAATACATGAACAGATTAGAACAGATCAGAATTGGACAACAGACACTTGTTGGTTCCATGCTACTCTGTAAACTTTAGTACAAATTGACTGAAATCGAATAAATAACAACGAATATAATATTTTAAATAATTTCTTATTAACATATAATTTGGTTTTATTTTTTAAAAAACAATTGTTCTTGCGCCAATATACGTCAAGTCGGGTATGGCAATAAAATAGTGCACATTGAGTTATAGATGCGTAAATGCGCAATGATTTATTTATCTTTAAGTTGGCTATCTTATTTACAGAGTGTATTTTGTTATCTAAATTTACAACATGGACACTCCATTGATAATCTTGGAGGTAAACATATTGCAACAAAGATCGTTATTTCCCTTAGATGAGGATCCAAAGGGTGTTTGCAGACAGTAACAGCACATAAATTATGGACTGCATTTAGAATATTGACAAATATATAATCTTAATATATGACTATTTAAAATCTAACAAACGTGTTTCCCATAAGCCTTCTTCCAAAGTGCAATAACTTGAAATGTACAACATAGTACTTTTATCAAAGTGATTCGTAGTGCTTTGTCACTACAATTCTTATGGAAGATAATTATGTTGACATATCATCTGCAGCAGTTCCTACTTAGGCACACATTTCATAGAGAGGTGTACATATGAAGTACGACCTTGAAATATTGGTCTAAACACATAACCAATGTTAAACTTACAACAACATTTTAAGCGTTGGGTCTAAACAAGAGATTAATATGAGGAAATAAAATAGTCGATTTCTTCTAATTTTGCACACACAAAAAACAACTACAATGTAAGAAAGCAATATATTAAAAAAATCAATAATTATCCGTTTTAAAACGGGTTTCAGGTGTTAAAGGATCGATGTTCTATTGACGGCGTTGGCGGAAAAGCTTAAACTTCCTGTACATTCTTCCCTTACCATAAAGACAGCATACGGGTGTCATAGTATAAAAGTTGCAGAATCGTGTTTCTTTCGGTGGTTTTAAATGATTTATTTTTTGTCTCCTCTTATCTCAAACTTAGACAATTAGTTACCTTTTGTGTTTAATGTTTTAGATGAACAGTGGCTATCAAATGCACGATAAAAATCCACACGGCCAAAAATAAAACACACATAAACCAGTCGTATTAATGGGGTTTAGCTGATAAACAGTGTATAACATGGTACAGTTTAAAAACTACACCCGTTGACATACAGACTCAAATTATATTTCATTTCACACCACACTGGTGCTTTTAATGTAATAAAATATTGCACAAAAGACGTGAGCATTGTGCGTTACAGTTTACAACAATTATTGCAGAACAATACATACTAGAATTTATTTGGTACTTGAAGTCATCTGCACCATCGAATGTATATATTGTCACACATGTTTTGTAAACGGTCTCGAATTATTATTTTAAATGTTCCTAAAAATGGCACCACGACTTATTTCATTTTAGACAAGAATTAAAAACTGCGTCAGATATATGAATTATGTATAAGAATATTATTAACAGCTGTCCACCGATGATACGACTGAACACAACGTTAGTACAGAACTAGATGTCTGGCAACACCCGGGCTACAAACCTCTTTGTACTTATGTTGCGAGATTTGGTAGGGCATAGAGAATCCCTTGTCCATGTAGGGCTGTAATACAGCATGCAATGAAGTTAGGCAACGGCGTAATATGTTAGTTACATACAGATAAGTTTAGCAAAGTCGTTACACGTCAATAATCTACAAAACATTAGGTAACATAGAAACAATCCAGAAACATACAGATAGATTTGATAACATATGCGACAGTATACAGGTGTATACAATACGCGACATGCATATATTTTAGAGACAAAGAAACACGACAGAGGACGTGTGTATACAAAAAAAATGCCAAACCTGCAAAACGTAACTGCTCTTTCGAGTACATACGTGAACCCTGCGTCATCAAATAGCGGATACAATAAAAAATTATATACATACTTGATTTATAGCATTTTAAATCGCTGTATTTTCTGACTAAAGATGTTTGAAGTGCATACCTTGCACCTGTATTGTTTGTACAAAAGGACGAAGTGAGTGGATGAACATGTCCTTGGCATAAGGACGATTAGTTGTACAATTCGTACATGGCACGTATGTAATCGATTGAAATACTCGATTGCTGCACCGATGTAAAAAATACACTGCTTCATAACCTGGTGTGTCATGAAGATCTTTATTCATAAGTCAGAAGCAAATTTACAACAGACAGTAAATATCCAGGAGAAAGTGGCAATAGAACGCTTCCAGTGGAAGAGTTGTAGATGCGTGAATAGTGATTCCTGAGAAATTTACTTATGTTTATTTAAAGGGATGATGTCACTGATAGAAACTCAAGCATTATTTTATAATCATGAAAACTCAACGGACTTTAAACTATCACTTTAGCGTCGTTACAATTGTGTATGTTGAAAACAGTGTAGTCAAGATATGGATTATCTACAAATCACAGTCGGCGCAACGGCGTTTTTGCAATAATAAGAAATGCCTGCGATAAGATAAAAGCTGAATGACATTCTGAATGGACAAAACTTAAGTAATTGAGAAACGCTCATGTCGCCCTGGGTCTAATTATATCTGTAGTTAATTGTAAAGTGATTTCTTGGGTTAAATTCCCTATATTGGTTCTTAATTTCGCATACTTGATTCAGAGTATCTATAGAAACGTAACACTCTTTGAAAATAAACATTAATTAAACTGCCAATCATATCATTGTGATTGGTAAAGATAGTTTAATTCACAAACCCAACTGATAGTGTCATTATTTGTGAATACCTTGTCATTATAGTCTAATGTCAACTTAATTCAATAACTGAAAACTGAAACGTGCTGTTAATGTCATGTCACCAAACACGTGTTAACTAAAGAATACCGAAATATCTTCATTACCTTTGTGTGTTTGTGTTAAAGGAGGTATCAGTATGAACCAAAACATTTTCATTAAACATCATAAAATATTGAACAGATCTCGCAAAATTCTCTTTATTGATGTCCTACATTCGTCATTTCAAAACATGTATGACCTATCTGAGCCACACTGCACAGTAAGTTATTTTTAAACAAAGAATACCACGTGACCACATATGTTTTACCCCATCCATGTCGTCCGCTGAGACGTCGGTTTTTAGCAGGAATACTAATAGCTCTTCTTGATACATTTGAAAAGAATAGCAATTTTAGTGTTGATTAACGAGTTTTACTGCCTGAAAACTGAGATCCGTTTGAAAATCGACAAAGCTTAGACAAAAAGTGTGATTTTTTCTGCAGATATTATGTGCAAATGCCTCAAACAAAGGTCAGATATTGTACCATATATTAGATATGGATAAACTGTCTTTAACCTTTAACATATACAATTTAATAAGCATTGAGAGAAAAGACACTGCTAGCTTTGATTGTTTATTCTATTGTATTAAAATGGAAATCGAAAAGTGATACTTCGAATGTTTGTTTTCTATGAAAATTGAACATTGTTGCTTCGAATCTTTGTGTTAACAGATAGGCGAACAAAAATTTAAACATCGTTACTAACTTTAATTGTTATTGCTAGGTTTGTCGCCATAAGTCTATTTTTTTAAACATCGTTGCTAACTTTAAGTGTTCATGCTAGGTTTGTCGCCATAAGTCAATTTATTGAAACATCGTTGCTAACTTTAAATGTTAGTGCTAGTTTTGTCGCCATAAGTCTATTTATTGAAACATCGTTGCTAACTTTAAATGTTAGTGCTAGGTTTGTCGCCATAAGTCTATATATTGAAACATCGTTGCTAACTTTAACTGTTCATGATAGGTTTGTCGCCATGAGTCTATTTATTGAAACATCGTTGCTAACTTCAAGTGTTCATGATAGGTTTGTCGCCATGAGTCTATTTGTATGTAGTTGGTATGTTACCATTGTCATCTCATGTGTACACGTATGGTTCCTGGTTACTGACAACAAGGTGACAACGGGGCTTGTAAGGACGCCTTAATAATGGCTGTACAATAGATGTTTACCTTTTCACCGGGGTCGACAATTTCATCGCAAAGTGTTCAAGGAGTCTACAAGAAATATCTACTGTTTAACCCGTCTTGTTCATAGATTTGTTTACATACGTATTTATGACCAGGTTTCTGAAGCCCAAGTGCTCCATTGAATGGATTTCATATTCAGAGTATTTATACAAATGTAAATATTAGATTAGGAATCTTATTGGTATAATAATACCCTCTCTTTTAAGAAAGCAAATTAGGTTATGGATTGCTCTGTAATTGAAAATTATATTAACACGAATTGTGTGGCCTTTCAATCTATTGTTGTAAGTATTCTCTTATAAAGATATCTTAGTAAAAATAGCAACTACATTATCAAGGGTGGCATTGTTGTGAGCTTGTTCAATTTATTTCTCACCCCGCCCCTTGTGGATGGTTATTGATTAACGTGGGGGATCAAAGCCTAGATATATTTGAGATTGTAGATTATTGGGCTGGCGTTGAAGGGCGGCTGTCTTAGATGATGTCTCGGAGTTCTTATTATTGTCAGGACTTTGAGTAATGAATATAAGAAGACATGCATCGGATGTGAACTCATACAACACTGATTCTTTTGTCCGATATAGCACATATGATTGAACTGTGCATCAACAAAAAGAGTGACCTACGTTCGGCTGGTTGTTATTGCTTTGTGTAACCGTATTATGTTAAGAACATTCCAAGCCATCCAAACCCACAAGCCAAATGTGGTTAAAACTGCTAAGACTAGGTAATTAATACACAGTGTACTAGTGTGTACAATATAAAAGTACTTCTATTTCAGACATTGCCATGTTGATACTTATGAAGGAAGCTCAATCGGATGTTCTACTCGTCCATATGGTAGATATGTAAGCAAACAACTTTCGTCCAAACGAGCGGACTAGTAGAAATGTATCTATTATAATATATAAAATTACACTTTAAATATTCACTCCGTGATAGCAAGTGGGATGATCCCTAAATGAGGTACATTTTAAACTATATCAGGATGGATGTATATACTGCCTATATAGGGTCGGGTGTACATTCGACATATATGTACCTTTGTCAGGGTACATTCTAAACTACATCGGGGTAAAGATATATATTTCCTATAAAGGATCGGACGTACATTCGACATGTCTGTGCCTTTGTCGGGGTACTCGGTTTGTGTCTCTTCGTTCCTCACCGGCCCGTCGGTCAAATGAAGATCTAGAGGCGGAAGGTCCTTGGCTCGCTCTGCGGCTCGTCGGGAACTCTCAGTCCGCCGAAAACTGAAAAACAAAAATCAATGTCACTAAGCAATGTCCATTTTGGTAATTTGAAGTCATTGCAATAAGAAAGTTGTGTAAATTTAAATTAATTATCATAGGTCGTAGAAGTGACATGTCCTATGGCTTGCCATTCACCGCTTGACAAATCCACAATAAATTTAATACGTGTTACAGGCCCATGTGGCGAGCATCGGTCCTCCAAAGAGAGACATATGAACGCTATACAAGCAGCGTGGTTGTTACTTCTCTTAAACAGTCGATGTATTTTCATAAACAAATCTTAATAGTTGTATTTGGAAGGTCTTAAAAATAAAGTGATTCGGTCCATAAAAGGGAAGGATAAGAACATATCTCTACATGTATATCGAATTCATCGGTAAAAGATTTAAAAGTCAACAAGTTTTGACATCGGTTGGTGTATTACAAGCCATTATCGAAATGGATTTAGCAAGCTCGACATCTTTCTCAAATGGATAGTGATAGGCGGCGAAATAAAGCCCTATAATGTTGATATCACTACGGGTTATGAAGTAATATTGGCCGATACATTTACACAAGACTTACTGCTATCAACGGGATACTAAAATAATTAAACGTGTTTATATAATGGCACTGTTAGGAATGGAGAGCCATTGTAAAAGGACAGTCAGATCTGGATAGTTTGATCACACAAGAAAACCTGTTTTAAACTGCAATTCATTGTGGGCTTAACTGCTTTCATTAATCAATTGTTGATAATTTAACCGAAATTCTTCAAATGATGCCATCTTCACGCTGTCTATAACCAGGACGTTGCTATGCATTCCAAACTATTTTAAGCAAAAGAAACTTAGTTTATCTTTTAACAAATTCCAACTGCGTTTGCGCCAACACGCGCCATGTCGTACATTCTCGTACGTCCGGCTTAAACAGTATACTAATTGGCCTAGTAGTAGCGCAATTATTTAAATAATTAAGAAGGTCATAATCATCTGGTTATATACGTTGAACTGTTTCCATGTTAATTTAAATGTGCTTGTTTGTCGGACAGGATCTTACATGTTTATCGACTGGCTGTAAATTGGTCTATATTTTCGGTTCAAAGTTTGCTATTCTGCCAACTAATGTTAGTGCCTGACAACGATGAAGGGTCAACCCTCACAACTTGACAGCGTAATGTTGGATAAGAAGACGACGGATATTTAGTCCACTTTTTATTTGCATGGTAAATTAGTCCGGAGACAACGGATCTTGGTGCTAAGTACACATTTACTGACAAATATAAGTGATGAATAAACGGTCTTTCGAAGCCAGTGTGACTCATATACACCAATATTAACATATTGCCAAGCTTGCCAGTTGAATATTGACTTATGTTCGTATGTCATATGACGATATTTTACCTTGACGATGATTGTTTGTTCAGAGATCACGGTTACCTGACAATTCCATGTCAATCTCGTGTATTCCTTACTGGCATATATATATATATAAGCAAGGCCTAAGTCGAAAAAAAAGCAAAGGAATGTGATCGATTGAGTTTATGTACTTGATGACTCGTATTTTATCAACAACCAGCAGTGTTCAAGTATGCTTTATTTGTAAATCAGAAAACTAGTTTCTTTTTTCAACAGCAATTCTGTCTCAAATAAGAAAACAATATTTTTAAGCAAAACTTTGAAACACCACAACGAATAATTTAAAATGTATAACATCTGATCCCTAGATAATATGTGAGAATGTTGTCCTGCAAATAATGGAATTGTTTTTTATTCCATGGTAGTGAAGTGTGTCATGGTGCTTGTCACCTACTGTTAGTTGTAAGGTTAACAACCTAGACATCTCCGACCTGGTTCTGAATAGTAAAACAATGATTGTTATACATATGAAATAATGAAATATGGATCCCGTACTTCTATCTGGCATGTACCAACACAGAACTTTGAACAAGGCAGCGTTAAATAAGTATTTGTCTATTTGATCTAAAACAACAGCATTATTCCATTAAGCATTATTCCATTAAGCAGTATTCCATTAAGTCTTATTCCATTACGCATTATTCCATTAAGCATTATTTCTTTAAGCCTTATTCCATTACGCATTATTCCATTAAGCATTATTTCATTTAGCCTTATTCCATTAAACATTATTCCATTAAGTATATTTCAGTACGCCTTACTCCATTGAGCATGATTCCATTAAGCATTATTCTATTAAGCATTTTTCCATTAAGCCTTATTCCACTGAACATTATTCGATTAAGCATTATTCCACTGAGCATTACTCCATTAACCATTATTCCATTGAGCATTATTCCATTAAGCTACATTTAAAATGATTCACACCGTACAAATACCGAAAGATTTAAAGGTACAAACTTTACAAATGAAGCTACTGTACAAAACCTGTTGTTATCGCCTTATCTGTAGACTTTGTAATTTTCACACCTTACATTGTACACGTTATTTATAAATACGTTATTAATATTTGAAATACGTATATATAAATGTTGCACAACTAAATATTTATATAACATTGATATTAATAATTAATTAAATAATAAACAAATTACAAACCAATCACTATAATGAATTACTGACGTTTTAAGTCTAATATGATTTTTAAAGTTAAACAATGGTGTCCTACCTGGCAGGCGTTTTATAGCCGTTTGTATCAGGTTCCTCGCTGTTATACATAACTGTTACTTTAGCAATGATTAAAAGTCACATTCACTATTTTAAAAATCACAACAAATATCCTTTAAATACTGATATAAACTAAACTTTCATTCACAAACTTCTGAGAAGCAACTTTTAAATCCGATGAAGGTCCCCACCCAAAACAAAGGTAAAAAATGTAGACAGACTTAAAATCCTTCTTCCATACAATTGTCAAACTTTCCGAAGACTGTAGGACAGTCCTGTCCTTAAATCAGATACAAACTGTGCGCAGCAAAAATAGATGTAAACTAAAGAGTAAATAAAACTTCTGAACATTGATTTTCGAAGCGCATGAAGTGATTGTTAAGCCCGGTAAGTTAGGCTTGTTGATAAATAGACGTTCAACTCTCCGGTTGTGGGTAACGAGGGTTCAAAGAGGAGGTAGGTATTGTGGTGGAAATGATGTCAAATAACTTCAAAGCACCTTGAATAGAGCAGTTGAAAGGGCCTGCTTTAGGTCCAATGTTAGTGTAAATGGGGACTGTTTAGCCTTTAGATGATCTACCTCAGTATGGCGGGGCTTCTTTTTAACAAAATGGCTCTTTTAACAGTCAGGGGCGGGACGGAGCAGCAGTGAGCAAGGACTCAGTAAGAATAAAACAGAGATAAATCGATCACTTGCCTCAATATTACGCCAGATATTAATCTTAAATATCGTATTCAATTGGGAAAACGAGATTTAAAACTACGTGTACAATCACCTTAACAATTATTGACAACAGGCATCCAGACTGTCCTCTCAAAAGTTTGCCTGGTTAAGTATTGATATGTTCCTGTTCTATGCGGTTTGTATCGGTTAAATGTGTGATTTTTTAACATAAATTGTACAATGCTGGATAAAGAAAGTGTAACGTGAAATAGTTTTGGTAGGGCTTTAATCAATTTCTCCCATGTAGCATTGCTTTAATCATATCATTTAATGTATATTAAAATATATTTGCAATATAGTTTAAAACGTCACATGGCATACATACAGGGGCAGTGTTTACTCGAGAGAGATCGGATAGAGTCCTCATTGTGAACGCCTGGCCGAACGCTTGACAAAAAAAACAACAACCCTTAATAACAACATACTGATAGCTGACCAATTTGCATCGGCTCCAGATACACAAGAACCCGAGTTCCAACCCGGTCCGATATATATCAAAGCCGTTAATGTGGTTGTGGTATAGCTCCCTTGCTAAACTTAAGTCAAATCAAACGGTAGTTCTACTACTGATCGGACCGGCCTCAGGACATTGTGACTGGGTTTGGTATTATACAACGTGTTCACTGCATGCTTTACTCATTGAATGAAACAATATATGTTCAAGTGGATGCCGTGTCAAAATAACTGAAATACCGTTCTTGGGACACTAAACCCACCAAGCAAACAAATCAGTTATTCTCGAGCAAAGCCGATAAGCCGATGAGTAGGCAAGATACCAGAAAAAAAGTCGTAAAGATTCGAGAATATCTCCAGCGGGAACCGACTTAGGCTGGAAGTGGCCCCCATTTGAACAATACTGACTGCACCTCTGGAAAGTGTTTAATGAAATAGAGAGTGATACGACTATACAATAAACAAATGAATTCTCGCACCTTTTAAAATAATTATACATGGACTTAGTCATCTTTAAATGTCAGATAATCATTTGCTCTGATAAGTATTTTTGTTGTTAAATGTACAATACTTTCATATCAAGTCTGGTTCTGTATTGGTTTTGATTTAGTTTATTTCCAATTTAGACAATCAGCCTCTCTAGTATTGCGTGTTATTTTTGCCGATGATCAAATTCCCATACTCACATGTCTTCCACAACCTTCGTTTTGTCACTTCGGGGATTTTCTATAAAGTTTATACATAATTATGCTTAGTACGTCACTGCTTTCTTTGTTATGACGCCATAATTAAGCTTTAAACTATGTTATCACTTGGGCAGTTGTTTTGTTTTGTTTTTCAAATAAATCCGTTTTCCTTTTACTTCTTGCATTCGAGAAAACCCCCAGGTATTGCGATATTAGAGCTCTCTATAAAACAAGTTTTAGCACCCAAGTCGGCACATATTAGACTGGCGTTCCAAAACGTTAACTGTTGAGTAAGCTCTGGTTTTGTATGTCTCGTTACAATTTCATGGTAACTTTTAGATTTGAACGACATCTGAATACCTTATATATATTGTATTTTCGAATTTTAATATACATGTACTTTAATATACTGATGGGACTCATGTGAGTACCTTTTCCAGTGTCTTTTCAAATTTTATTATACGTCGCAATACTCACGAGACTTTATCACACGTTCTTATTAATGTACTAGTAACTATCACACTTGGTCTTCGATCCACTTACTAATCATATCATCTCATTAAACCGCAGAATGAATTCAACTTAACCAGTTGAAACGGTTATAAGTCTGAAACGCCTACACGTTTTAACTGTTGCAATACAAAAACAAATCAAGCTCATGTGCTGAAAGGATAAAAGTGCAGGCACTTATATCACAAGCTGTCCATGAAAGCATTAGCAATCGTTGAAAGAGGATTGATTAAACATCTGTAAATCTATACAGTTATCAGATATTAATCTGAATTTATTCCGTTGCCGTGTCTTTCAAAATGGCGATCCGCTTATCTCTTAATTACTCAAACATAATACGACATTTATTTGCATGAAAAGATGGATGACGATTTAACCACCTTCTGTTGAAGATGTTTCGTCGGCGGTAAGCAAAACAAAGTCGGTCGGTAAGACCCGATCTTCATTCATCTCGAGTCTTTTCCAATATCATGAAAAGAAAATGTGACATTTGTAACAACTCAGTGAATGGAACATATGGCTGAGTCCAACCAACCAACAGAACGGAGGTTATAGATTACAGTGGCGGATCAATGAGATAGTATTTGATAAAGCCTGTTCCAAGATGATTTTTATCAGGTTTTTTAAACATCTTCAAAAAACGTATATTTCTACGTACAAATGATAAACAGAGAACAAACACTATGAATTAAGAACTGTTGGACTAAACATGATTTTACGAAAGACAGCCGGAACTGCAACATGAATAAACAAATATGACTGTACATTTATATTTCCTTTATACATGTGCATTTTATTTATTGTAGATATAATTTGAAAGAACGTCATTTTATGTACTATTATAGGTAACTGTATTCTAGGATAGTCTATAACCTTTCAATAAAAAAGTATGTATTGGATACATTTATCACAATCACACTTACGTATGTATAATGTTATTAAAATGTAGTGTTATCATTTAACATCAATTGAAATATAAAATGAAACACTGCATTCCACTGCCATCGCTAGTTTGAAAGCATGGATGAATACGTAAGGTAATTTGTCTGGCTGTAGAACTACGCAACTTTTGAGATCGGCAATAGTTACTGCCCATGTTTTGAAGTCTTTTGTGTTAGAGGTTTGAAGAAAACACGATCATTATAGATACGGTAGGTACAAAATCATACATCCTCTACACTGATAACAGTTAAATTAATTCACTTTTAATATCTGGACTACTCTGTAATCACGTTAATACCTCGCGTCGACAGACATGTCCAAAACATTAACTTGTTCATTTCTCTGATGGTCACCATTGATCTTGTTTACTTGGTAATACAATACTTAGCAGACTAATTTATATCACTTGATGACGTTTGGCATAACTAAAATAACATTCGGATTCACGTGTCTTATCTCATTACTTGTTTTGCAATGGACTGTCCTCTATACTTGTTTCTATTCTCAATACCATTCGATGGAGGCATGTAACACACGTGCAATAGTGACTGTAATTGCAACGTAACAGCATTACAGCATTACAACATTTAGTATCCGCAGTTGTCTTGTTTTTTAAATAATATTTATATATCTGTTGTGTGATACAAATAGTACACCTGATGTAATTGTTAAGTTTGTAAAGGAGAAGATATTTAATATAACTGTCTTTAACCTTCCTCGTTTGTTCTGCGTTACGCCATAGTCTGTAACATCAATTCTAAATTTTAATGTTCGACTATCAAAATAATATTCAAAAATAAAATCTTTTGCGATTTCTAAACGTCAGGCGATATTTTGCAAATTTATCAGCAGTCGCATATTTATTTATAATTTATCTTCTAAGAAAAACCGTAAATGTTTAACGTCTTCCATTTCGAAATATTTTGATTATTTTCCTTTCGTACGTCATAAAAGTGAATAAAGCGTCATTGACACGTATATTTTGTTTCAATCATCCAACTATTATGGTTTATACAGAAAATATCTTTCTTGTATTGATTTTGCGATTGTATGCCGATAAGAAGGCGGTAAGTGTTTAAATAAAAAAAAAAAAACGTATTCTTAGCGCTCTCTGAATGCGGCTTGGGCTATGATACGGTAATTGGGAGCACTGAACTTTGCAATGGCATGCATGGTTATTTCATATAAAGAGTTTTATTGGAGTAATGACAGGCCCTCCTTCTTTCGAAAACAGTCAAATGCACATTTTCTATCAAATCATACAATTATTTTGTAGAACAAGTAATTTTATTGATGGATCTGGCATCGGTATCGATCGTTACAACGGTAGATTTTAAACAAATTTTCTAAGAAACGACAACTTATCTAGTCTCCGCCTGAAAGGAAATTCATAAAGAGTTGTCTTTCTTGGCATTTTCTTGATCACTATTTCCTACATAGTATTTAAACCCAATAGAAAGAATTATTCCCTAAATTGAATAGGTTACTTATATAGAAAATAAAATGCACTGGGATAAAGAATTAAAACGGAAACACTCCGACTTTATTTCACATGGCCAGTGACCGAGTCTATCCATGAATAGCTTATTAAATCGGACGAGCAACAATAACCATTGGTTCTACGACAATAAACCGCAAATGACATATCTTCTCATTGAAATTAACACCTTTATTGAAATTCTTACTGTACTGTCAACACTAGCCCGGGATAGGTCTCAGTCACCCATCAGTTTGTTGGCGACCTGTCTGGGAAACACTTGACTGTCGGAGTCATTGTCGGCCTTCACGCCACAGTGGACAAAAACGGCAAACATTGGTAACTATTTGACCAAGCAATATCGTCTTCACTATGGGCTTGCTTCAAATATATGTGTCAATGTTTGTTGACTTCCAAAACAAGATTGAACAAATGCAAGGCTCGGATATGGGCTTTCTTACAGAATAAGGTGAAATTTGAATGTAGATTTTTAATAATGGCTGAGTTTTGATTTTAAATTTACTAAATGAATGTCATTTATAATGTTGTTTAAATATAGTCTTAGTTGTTGTAGTTCTCATCATCCTAACCATTGTTGTTGATGTCGTGTGTTGTTGTTTTTTTGTTGTTTTTTTCTTGTTGTGTTTGTTTGTTGATACGCCTTACTAAATAGCCAGTGTTTTAAAGCCAGTTTATTGCTGATGTCGGTTCTATTATACTCTCAATATAGTATATAGTTTACCTTTGCAACTGCCTACAATCATCTCAAGTTTTACCAAAATAAACGATAAAGCTGTAAATATTAAGATATATACTATTCACATAATATTTACTTTAAAATCAATAGAAAACAAATCTTATAGTAAGGGTGTCACACTTTAATCATCGCCACTAAGGATATACAGCATTGGGAACTCATCGCCACTAAGGATATACAGCATTGGGAACTCATCGCCACTAAGGATATACAGCATTGGGAACTCATCGCCACTAAGGATATACAGCATTGGGAACTCATCGCCACTAAGGATATACAGCATTGGGAACTCATCGCCACTAAGGATATACAGCATTGGGAACTCATCGCCACTAAGGATATACAGCATTGGGAACTCATCGCCACTAAGGATATACAGCATTGGGAACTCATCGCCACTAAGGATATACAGCATTGGGAACTCATCGCCACTAAGGATATACAGCATTGGGAACTCATCGCCACTAAGGATATACAGCATTGGGAACTCATCGCCACTAAGGATATACAGCATTGGGAACTCATCGCCACTAAGGATATACAGCATTGGGAACTCATCGCCACTAAGGATATACAGCATTGGGAACTCATCGCCACTAAGGATATACAGCATTGGGAACTCATCGCCACTAAGGATATACAGCATTGGGAACTCATCGCCACTAAGGATATACAGCATTGGGAACTCATCGCCACTAAGGATATACAGCATTGGGAACTCATCGCCACTAAGGATATACAGCATTGGGAACTCATCGCCACTAAGGATATACAGCATTGGGAACTCATCGCCACTAAGGATATACAGCATTGGGAACTAATCGCCACTAAGGATATACAGCATTGGGAACTCATCGCCACTAAGGATATACAGCATTGGGAACTCATCGCCACTAAGGATATACAGCATTGGGAACTAAATGTCCAAAGTTTCAACTTTACAGTCACTGAGCGACACAATTTCTCTTTGCAACGGACTCTGGCACCTTTCCACAGAAAGCTAAGCAATGCCAGTGACATACTAGTATGGGGATCCCAAAATAGTAACAACACTATGGGCAATATAGTTTTAACATGTACTCGATAAAAACAAATCTTAGATAGCAGTGTATTACTTTGATCCTTTATTCACCATATCCAAGCAAACATAACGCCACCTCATAACATCATGACAAAACGACACGTCTGATGTCGTGTGTCTAATTATATTTGTTTTTGGAGTATTTATCTGTCACAGAAAGGCAAATATATTACTTTTTTGGCAACAAAAATCCCCCTTCATTCCTCATTTATCCGTTCAGCACATAGTTTTACAAGATAACTGATGTGTGATAAGTCAGCGATTAGATTATGAAGCTTGGATCAGTGGCAATGGTATTTAGTTTCTTCTTGTAATGTAAACGTCTGTGAGAATTAATTGTAACTTCTGTCTGGCCTTTGACAAGGAGGTGGCTTATGGCATGTTTGCTTGATAGAATGCCTTAATGGGTGATTCTGTTCTCAATATTCTTTATCAAACAATTTATTTAATATTTTCCTGTCTGATCATGGGATAAAAGCAAATATAAGAAAAATCGTCCTTAAAAAAATCTTGATAACCAAAACGTTAAAAAAGCAAGACATGGGATAGCACCACTGACCCGGGATGTGGAAATCAAACACCCATAAAACTTCACCAAGAACAGAGCCGTCTAAATGAACTCGTTGTTATAATGTCATTTAGCTCTAAATTTGAGTAAAAGTAATAATAAAGAAAAAGAAGGGAATTTCTTTCATCCTATTCTAGAACCCTAACTTTGATGTAAAACAAGTTTTATTTAAAACAGCTATCGTTTACTTCACAACTCAGGTATTTCATTCAGGCTAACAGACGGCGGAGAGGATACTTTAAAACATTTCTCGCATAGAAGTAATCCATCAAATCTTTTTTTTTTTCTTTTTTTTTTTTTCTTTTTTTTTTTTCATAATGACTATCTTGTTCTTTGCATAAGCGTGTGATTAACGCTTCACATCTCCTAACGACACATTTTTACTAACTTTCAACAAAACTCATATACTTGAAGATACAAATGGCATTCAACACTAGTTATCTTAATTAAATGGTTATCATCATTACATGGTACTATTTAACAGCAACCAAAACAAGCTTTAAAACATATTACACATGACAATATAGTTTGGGAAAAAAACGTAGAGACGTAGAGACGTTTAAAAATGTCTTGTGATGATGTCAGGCACTATCATGCAAGAAGGAAGTCGCTTCCATCATAAAACCTGATTGACTTGACATGATGTGGTCACGGTAAAGCTTCGTAGCTCCGGATATTATCTCATTAACTTGATGAAACTATAGCCTCGTACACATTCAATTAGTTGTTTGTGGCAAAAAATTATATTTAATTGACTGCTCACAGTGTTAACACGGTCGTGATGTCAGTCATTTTATGTATTTATTTATTTATTTTATTTGTTTATTATTTTAGTGTGGGTGTGTGTGTGTGTGTGTGTGTGGGGGGGGGGGGGGGGGGGGGGCATGTGGCAAATACGTAAAAATGACCTAATTTGTTAACTTAACAGTGAATACATTTAGATAAGAAATAGTTTAGGCATGGAAAGGAGAACACAAAGCATACTGTTTACTTAGATGACAATACGCTTACCAATACACAGTGGTTTCACGACAAACGATAGACAAACATAAGATGTTTACATTATCTAGTGATTTTTTCTTTTTATACTGTCATGATTTATTAAACTATCGCTTTGAACATGTGCCAAAGATTGGGAACTATGTTGGATCCACGCATCATTCGCTTTAAACATGTGCAAAATAATTGTGAACAGCCTTGAGATCCACGCAGTTGCTTTAAACATGTGCCAAATATTCTAAACCATGTTGAGATCCACACAGTCGCTTTACACATGTGCGAAACAGTGTGAACCATGTTGAGATCCACGCAGTCGCTTTAACCATTCGCCAAACATTGTGAACCATGTTGAGATCCACGCAGTCGCTTTAAACAAGTGCCAAACATTGTGGACCATGTTGAGATCCACGCAGTCGCTTTAAACAAGTGCCAAACATTGTGGACCATGTTGAGATCCACGCAGTCGCTTTAAACAAGTGCCAAACATTGTGAACCATGTTGAGATCCACGCAGTTGCTTTACCACATTCGCCAAACATTGTGAACCATGTTGAGATCCACGTAGTTGCTTTACCACCTTCGCCAAAGATTGTGGACCATGTTGAGATCCACGCAGTCGCTTTAAACATTCGCCAAACATTGTGAACCATGTTGGGATCCACGCAGTTGCTTTACCACATTCGCCAAACATTGTGAACCATGTTGAGATCCACGCAGTTGCTTTACCACATTCGCCAAACATTGTGAACCATGTTGAGATCCACGTAGTTGCTTTAAACATGTGCCAAACATTGGGAACCATGTTGAGATCATACGCTGATGGACCTTACAGTACGCGTTTTCTCTTTTATGTTAAATAACTCATCACAGATTTGTCCTTTTACATTTGGCTTGCATGTGAATACCTTTGCCCTGTGCCTTTTCATGGTTTGGTATATGTTGCAATGCCCATAGGACTTTGCATATATTCTTATAATGTAGTCAAAATAAGGACCCTCTATCACGTGTTAAAATGTGGCCAAGCAAAGCCTGTGAAGGCGACATTAAAGTTGCTTAGACACTTTATCTGTATAACAATACAATTGATTAGCGCACATTTTAACATTTAACATGAAATCAGTCAAGTTAACTAACAGAACAAATAAGCTTGCAGAGTGTGTTGAGTGAGACTCAAAACAATATACCCGTAGTACCATGGCCTTGACACAGATTGTATTTTAATCCAACACTAATCTATTTAATCTGTCCTGATTCGATCTACAATAAAAATGTTCACTATTCTGAACTGACCAGATCACTTTCCAAAATGCGAACAATCAAAATATCGATAACTGCATGCACTAAACAAAATTGAAGTTATTGAAGTGGATTCATTATTATCTCATACTGGTTGAGAATAGTACATTAACGTACATTTAGGCTGTACGAATGATAAATGCATTTTAAGACAAAAATAAGTAATAAAAATAATATAGATAAAATGTGTCTTACATATGGTTTGTTATATTAAGTTCTCTATTACAGTCAGTTCAAAGATATACACATTTAAAGGTTAAGTGTGACCATACTAACATATAACTGTAGGATGTAGGATTGTGAACGTTATGTTTATTTTATGCATACAGTTAACAAACGTATCGTTTAATGGTCACTGATGCAAATAAAACTCAACCCTAACCTTCCATTCAGAGCTGCTTGTTGCTATAAAAGGGTAACAGCCAATATATTTTACCGTTAATATTTCTGCCACAAGTGAGCGAGGTTTCCGTAATGCACACTTGTTGATTAAAGGTTCTGTCAAATGTACAAAAACCAGCTGAAACCGCATTGCGGCGCAAAGTACAGGTATAGCAATGATATCAGTATGCACATGAATGATTAAATTTAAAGAACTTCTTTTGAAAGTTAATTATATGCAAACCTTTAGTGTTTACTAAGGATAACAAGGTCTATAGACGTCAATCGATTTTAGAAATCAATCAGATATCTTAATAAACACTTTGCATAGATGGTCGATGTAAATCGACTGGAATTTAAATAGAAATTGATCCGTTTTAGAAAGTGCATAATTAGTTCAGTAGCTGGTATTTAAATGCACATGAAAGTGCGCACACTTATGAATTTATGAGTACACATAAACTTTATTAAAGATGAGAAGAACTTTGTAAGGTCACTTAAGCCGAGAAACCTTCAACGTTTGATGGTTATTGTAATCATGGCATGTAATATGGTTCAAATACAACTGACAGGAAATTAGAAAAAATGAAATATGTCATGATGTAACATGTCAATATTGAGAAAGAATAGATATCTAGGCTGATAAAGATGATATAAAACAAAATACAGACAATAAAATGATATACAAAGAATATGGAAGACATTCGAATGTTAGTGCTAAGTGAACTTCAAAGAATACCCGCCACACGTTTTAGCTGTTATGACTTTTTATATAAGAGGTAGTCAAAATGAAGACGATTTACCTGTCTAAAACTAATGTGATTTAGTATAACCTAAAGAGCAGTTCATGTTCCTTCATGCAGTAAACGTATTTGTTTATAACGAATGAAACACAACTAACTACTAAAACGCTTTGTCTATACAATGATAAGGTGACAATACTGAAAATAACATAGCATAAGATAACATGATTTAAAGGTTTTATCCGACTGTTTGGACCAAAATATTTTCATTCAACATCTTAATTAACCCTTGTTACCTGAACCGTTCTCGCTCAATGCTGTTTGTTGATGTCAAACGCCAGTCTGAAAGAGTGAACCATTACTCCAAAATCGTCATTACAAACGTGTATTTCCTATCTGATCCACAATGCACAGATAGCTATTTTTAAACTAAGAAAAACACTTGACCACTTATGTTTTACCTCATCCACGTCATCCGCTGTGACGTCGATGTCTAAATTTAGCAGGAATCCCCGTTTTAAGTGTGATTTACGAGTTTTACTGTCCTTAAATTGAGATACATTGTACTGTTGAAAATCGACAAAGTTGAAACAAAAAAGTATTTTTTTAAGTTATGTGTAAATACCCCAACCATAGATCAGATATTGTTTTATATATATATATATATATATATATATATATATATATATATATATATATATATATATATATATATATATATATTAGATATTTGCAAACTGTCGAATACTACCTTTAAGTCACTTTGTTGCCATTGACTACATTTAAAATTATCGATGTTTTGTTTTAAAATCATAATATGATTTTCAATAAAGTTAAAATAAGACGCCACATCTTATCACTAGATTATAAACTACGTGTCCTTTACAGTCTTGTGTTGTATTTTGGTTTCAAGAATCGCGACACTGTTTCAACTATTTTAGCCTTGTTTGCCTTAAAGGTGGTAACAGACAGTTGTTTTTCTCTCGTTCAACCAAACAAAATAGTGTTACCTGAAAAGACCCCGCAAAATTTTGTTTATATGTGAGCGACATTCCATTTGTTACAACATCAAAATATATTTCCTATCCTAACCAGCTGCATTTAGCTTTTTTTAACTGAGAAAACCACGTGACCACATACTGTTGAGAGATCATGATCATCCGGGTAATCAGCTCTGACATCGTAATCTAGTATTAGCTGAAATCCCCAGCGTTGTGGTCTATAGAGTTTGAAATATTTACCATTTAAGGCGATATTTTTCATCATGTGTACTGTCCAACAATTGTGGTAATGTTAATAACAGTTTTTGTTTAAACTAAAGTATAAGTTTATACAACAGCCATGTACAAATTCCCTAAAAAGATGTTATATTTTGTTACATGTATTAAAATTTTGGCAAACTTTCGAATACTATCGTTAAGAAATTAATTCTGTAAACTAGGCACTCTGTTTTATGCGTCATGTGTATACGTCAGACATTAATAATACGCTGATTGGCTCGATAGTGTCATAATGATTGAAGTTCATATAAAGTGCGAATCGTCTGATTCTCTATGTGCCATGAACCTGGGGGTTCACCATATAAGTCATTGTTACGTGAAAAAGTCCTGTAAAATGCTGCTCATTGATGCCAGAGATCATCTGCGTGGTTAGTGAATCAAAAATCCCCATTCTTCAATGAAAACAGGTATTTCCTGTCCTAGCAAAGCTGCTGAGAGTTTTGTACTAAGAAAACTGCGTGACATCTTTTTAGATCAAGTTTTTTCATCATCCGGGTAAAGCGCTCTGACGTCGATACCTACATTAGCAGAACTCACTACGTATTGTGCTTATGTATTGATTTGGAAAGAATGACCTTTAAGAGTGCTTCTTCGTGATTTGAATTGTCTAACAACATAGGTTGTGTTTAAATCCATCTTTACTTAAACTATTAAGGTATGAGTTAATGCAGACATTATACCTAAATTCCCCAAAGCCAGTGTAAGATACATGTATTTGATATACAGACAAACTGTCGGATAAGACATTTTAAGTAAGACTCACAATATGAATCTCGCTGTGACTCTGTTGAAAACTTGTTAAGATCTTGACGGTAATCTTGATAACATAGAAGAGTCTTGCGAGTTTGCTTTGTGGGGGGAAATGTAAACACTTAAATGTTTCCTTTACCGAAAGGAATTCGTTTTGAATGCTACTGTATTTTTTTCGACGCACTTTAACTTAATAAAGGTATCATTGGCAGCTCAAGTTTGTCTTTGATTTTTTTCGCTTATTTAAAGAAATTCCTTATTAAATGTCCATCATAATGAAAAATAAGGTTTAACTGTAACAAACATACGAAGGATGAGAAATTGTTGAGATATATAAAATGGTTGTTACGGAGCGGAATAGAAGTGTATACCGTTCAAATCAGTTCATAACAATATCAAATGGTTCGTTCTTTGATTTATGACAAACATTGTTAATACCTATCTTTATAATACTCTCTTTACTATAGTTACTTGTATACAGAATAAAAGATATCGTTGTAAATAGCATATCAATGATTAGAATTGGGATCCAGATAAACTGTTTGTACATCTACAAAAGATTGGGCACCTTGGCAAAGCGGTCAGAGTCACAATATTGTACTTCATCACGGTGTGGGTTCGAGCCCTTGTCTGGGCGAGAACTTCCATGTGGAAGATTTTCTAACCGACCCGAGATGGTGCTACCCAGCCATTTGTCTTTGATCTTTCTCCACCACTAAAAACTGGACGTCGCGAGTATGAACATAATTGTGTCGGCGAGGTGAAACAAACAAAATCTACAAAATAGAAAAGCCATAATTTTCCTATTAATATTCTGAAAGAATAATAATTGTAATAAAACTCTTACAGTGTAAACAAGTTCTTAAAATATGCAGTAAATCCCAAGTGCTATGATAGGTTCATGAAACAAATAGTTTCAATAAAAATTCCAAAGAATTCAAATACCGTTTAAGGCTAAAATTAAATGTTTATAATAAAAAACGAGTGTTGTTTTGAACTTTAAATACTCTTATAATGTTAACCTTTTCAGCAATCTCGCAACATCAAAAGCTAGGATAGAAAACAATAGAGCCCAAAATATTTTCAGTTGCCCAAAATATTTTCAGCGGCAAAGCGATTTCATGATCGTATCATTCTGAAAAGTGAATCTAAATTTTATCGATTGATTCATTAACTTTATTAAGAAATGAAGTGTTCGGGGCGATACACGTTTTCTTCTGATATATCGGTTCACTTTATGAGAACGATATTTAATTTATTTCAATAGAAGGTCATTAACTCGGTATCAGACCCTGTGCGCGTCGGATCCGCTTATATTACATTGTAGCAATCTGATCTGACAGGATTATTTGAAACAGTTCTTAATTTCTATAACCATTCAATGTGACAACTCAGCCGCGCTCAATAACAGGGTACAGATTAAGGTCATGTTTTCCTTGTTGTGTGTGACAGGGGAAACTGAAAAATACGGTTAATCTTTAATACTCACTAGAAATGGACTGTCAACGGAGCAGTAAAACTCACATTACAGATATTTTACTTCATAGCTAACACTTGAAAGGCATTATGGTCAGTTTTAATAGTGCACTGGAATGAACAGTTTAATTGTACGATAGCTGTACAATAACGTAAAAGAGATTGATAAAATGTTAAAATTTTAAATCACTGATTAAATATCTGGGTTCTGTGCCGGAGGTATCCCAATAATTATTATATAGAGAGGTTATAAAAGAATGAAGTATTTATTCAGTAGTTTGTGATGTTGAAAAATTGCATGATAGATGTCCACACAATAAATTATGCTAACTTTAAGACGACTTTACGTTCACGATTAAAGATTGTTCATTGCTAGGTTGATCTGCTTACATAAATTGTGCAAACTATGGACAATGTCCAAATAAAGTATACAAGCACCTCGTATTAGAGTCGCATACAAAGGCCTGACTGATTGATTCATAGACACAATACGACATATCAAATCGATGAACAACACGACCAAGAAAACCGGATTTGTCCTTACAAGCGCATACACACTGTGTAATGTAATGTAATATTCCATTCATTTCATCAACCATATCGACCGTTTTCCTGTACGCATTTATATTGTGTTGTTTATGTAGGTGTATAATCAAGTATCGATAGTATACGGGGACAGTTTGATGAATAACCTGTTAAAATCACCATTGACACCGTTTCTAATCCGCACATCTTCGGCTGTGTATGTTTTGACACTGCATTTGACAGCGAAATATTCCAACACCGCCCCGAGTGATACAGGAATGTGTCCAACATGTCCAGGTTTAAAGTATTAAGTTTGATTCAAACTTGGCCATCCCTGGACTTAAGAAACAACCGTTCGATCAATCCGATGATAAATGACCGCAATGTACACACTCATTCATGACATTCTTCTTGTTTCCACATTTTTCTACACAACCCTTTTCAATATTTAATAGCATTACACCACCTATCAATCCTTATATTGTTTAGTTTTTATTTCGGGCACAACCTTAAGAGTTTGCCTTAATGAATAATTTCAATTGGTCAATCAAATTAATCTTAAACAAATTCCTTGCTTGTTTTATCTGTATACACTTTAAATTATGTCTATTAAAATCCTTTTCATTGCGGTGGTAAACATGCATAAGAGGTATGTGATCTATATAAGATCTGTGCAAACAACGGGGAACAATCAATGTTGAAGTCAAGCTTTCAAGGAAACTAAACCATTATTGTTGTCAACAGAGATTAATGTATGGTTTGCTTAGATGCACCAAAAAGAACAATTTCACGCTGAATAACAATGCTTGTTGGCCAGCAATTAAGCAATTAATCTTCATCGTTATACGACTATCGACTCAGTATACTTGTACGCATGCGTGCTCTTACAAAATAATACAAATATCATATTTTGTAGAACATACCTTTCTAAATCGTTAAGTGAAAATGCTTAACTACCATCTTACATAGACGTTGCCTTGAAAGCTTGACAAACACGAACAATAAATTCAATAAATTCGGCAGGTATTAAACAATATATTAACGTAAAAGGTCAAGTTTAACTGTAGCGACTCTTGATCTGACCTTTTCTTGTAAAGTATCAGTTTGTCTAATTGTAATAGTTGTAGCTTTAGGATAAATCTCCAATCAACTTCTGTTTATTTCTTGAATGTTTACTTTTGATCCTATTGTTTGTACGCTGTGGCTTGGCAGATTGTGTCAGTCTTGCAAGATAACCTGTGGTTTAGCCAATGCATCTTGGTTCTAATGGCCAAAATCTTCGCAGTAGTACTAGGCACGACTTGGCGACAAAATTCAAACGCCGATAATCAATTGGGATCCCTATTCATATGAAAGCACAACCGTGTTTCCTTTTCAAGTAAACACGTTGTCAACAACGTAAACAAATTTTAAATGAGGCAACTGGGACATCGAATCAAAATAACACTTATAGATACCCAGAACCATGGTATCATGAATTATTTATTATTTGTAACTTCCTGTAAATAATCTGCAAGTTTATTTTAGTCTATTTAAGGCGGGTGATACTGAACTAGGTTTGAGCGTTGCATTCGACGTAATTTCGTGCAAGAAACACAAAAGACAAAAGACTGTCGTTGTCCAAATGTTCCGATAAAGATTTGGCAAATCGGACATTTGTAGTTGCAATTCGTTTTACACTCGCCTAGATAAGCAAAGGTCTACAAATAATAAGTTGCACGCTGTAAATAAATCCACAAAAGTATTTATTTAATGACAGTTAGGTTGCAACATAGGATTTATTATTATTATGGAAAGAAACTTGCACTGCACCCAGTTTTGACAACAAATTATAATTACTAAAAATAGGAACATTTCATCGCATTAAACAGTCGCAATTAGCCATTCTTAATTTACCGTAAACCTTTTAGCTTTGTAAATGTTCCAAAACATTCCATAATTTATGAGACAATTTACTAACAGTAATTTAACTCCCGAGATGTGGAAAATGCCTGTGTCAATTGTACCTTTTAAGGTAACAAATTATTATAATTGATCAATTAGGTAATTACAGGCGCCTTCTGTCGAGCCTGCAATGTAACATTGGGTCAATACAGCGGCCTTTTTCAGAGTCAATATATTCTATCAATGTAAGGAACGTCACAGCAGAAGCGTTAGCGACCATTCACAACACACGAAAGGCAACACCATACAATGATAAGTACGAAGAAAATGTCGTCTTTTGGGAGCACTTTATACGTAACTGATTTCAAAAGAACTTGTCATGAAATGCTGGCGCGAATGCGTCCAGGGTAAAACAAAAGATTGGCAATCTGCACAAAAGAATCGCACAATACATTTTCATGCATTTTAATGGCACAGATGAAGGGTCATATTATATTGACTTGTTTAGATATTGTCCCAGTACTTTATGCATAAGGTAGACAGTGATCATGAAGGTTATACTAACATAATAATTGTGACACATACTGTAATTAATATTACAAGTGTACGTATTATGTCGTTGGCATAATAAGATATTGTTGTATGTCAGTGTCGTGTGCGATACTGCCTGGGTCTGTGTGTATGGATTACATTATTTACCACTATAAAAGAGCATTATGCGTATGAGTACACACGCGTTTAAAAAGAAAAGAAAATCAATGAAGAGTCATGGAAGTCTAACAAACAAATACAAACAGTTTATATAACAAGAAATTGTGCTGAAAAAAAAAACATAAACATAATGTTATGCTTATTCCAAGCAGTTAAGTACTTAACATAAAGGCGTGTTCCTTCATTATATTTGCACTGGACTAAGTGGACATAATTACCATTAACGCAGAGAAAAACACCAAAAACTATGCACAATGATAGTGTCATTGCTAGTGTGAGGAGAGGGACGGTGTAATAACTGCCAATCAAAACAGGTGCTTGGTTTAATCTGCTTTAGGAATGTATTTTTGGACCGATAGTTTGACGGTTTATTATAAAGATTCACATAAGTGAGAATATCACTATATAATACTTATGATCCTGGGATAATATGTGGTGTTGTTTATTATTGTTGTTTTTGTGTTGTTGTTCTTTTTGAATACTTTTGAACAACAATAACGACTCAGCCACAAAATATGCAGACAATATTAAAATCTTGAAATGTAAAAGTAATGACAATATAATTGGGGGTAATATGTTTAGACAAAATTCTAATGTAAGTTAATAAAAAGTATTACTATCAATCCTGAATACAGTTTAGTGTCATCATTATACTATAACTCATGTAAAGGCATATCTAGAGGATTGACACTTTTGGCATATTTTGAAAGGAAGACACAATAAAACTTATTCAAAATTGATTATTGGTTTATCTTTGAATATTTATATATATTGAATCTTGGAATGATTATATAACGTCTAAATATTTATTATAGAAGCGTACTTTAGACAACTCATTGCGAGGAATAGTCGCTCTTCCATTCTATCTCAATTGTTGAAATTTATAAATAAATTTCTGACCCAACGTTAAAAGAAAAGAAAATGAATACATTCAGGCATATGTTGGGGAGGATATTTACAAATGGTATGTTTTTGTCCATACAGAGAGTATTAAAGAAACACTCATTAATTTGAAACGATCGGTAACATAAAAGCGTCCTACTTAATATAACGTATTTCTTCCACCTATTATTTATATTTGTGTGTAGCGTTGGCCATTTCCAGCTGTATAATAAACTTCTTTAGTGTACATTTCAAGAACATGAGAAATTTTAAATCACCTACCTGATCACAAAATCTTAATTTCCGCACTTGTACAAAATTGTCCGAAGATTTAAATAGAAACTCCTGTGTATAGAACACCTTACACCGTTTAATTCACGTTTACTTTCTTGTATTCCCAATCATTGGGGCCTTCACTTGGACAAGTGGTCTGTTGTCATAAGGCTGAGTGTCAACAAAACATTATCGACAAGCGATCTATGAAATGGCGAAGTTTCCAACTTTAGGCGCCTTATACTGCCGCCTTCTGCAAATAGTCAGTCCCTCTTGTCTGCTGTTACTTACACTGGCACAGAGGGTTTCAAAATAATATAAGCGTCTAGCTGGAATAGGGGTTTGTGTGAAAATGAAGTTGTAAAACTGTGGTATTAACTATGTACATGCATTCTTTCAATGCGCTCCAATTCCACAGCTTATAGACGTGTTTAACACTTATTATGGTACATTTGTCAATAATATATCATAAATTAATCGCTCTTATTCTGACACCGACATGCAAACATGCCAAGTCATTTTGATCAAGACTGAGTGACAAATAAGGCAGATCCTGACAGTTTCCAGCGTGAAATGACTGATCGGAATCTACACTATTTGCCTGACTGGATCGTGTCAAGCAGGTTCAGCTTTAACTCATGCAAGTAAACATGTTGTATCTGTATATAAGTGCATTGGCGTTAAATAAAAATAAAAGTTTACATGACCTGCAAATAAAAAAAAAAGCATACAACTGAGAATCCGTATCTAAAACTCTCTACTTGGATTTATACAGCCTATTGAAAGATAATCGTGGTTGAAAACGAAAGCCTTTGAAATAATATACATACACCGCTGGTGTTGTCTTCAATCACGTTAAAAGTTATGTGAAGGAATTAAAAAAGCTTAAGACGCTAATCGTATAGCTGGTGATTTAGCAGACATTAGAACATGCAGAAAATATGGCATTTGTTAGTATGTCCTTGAGACATACAGTAAGGCGATGACCCGAGGCGCGAGAAATATAGTTTTTCGTTTTATCGCACTTAGCCCTTAGACGCGCGATCGCGTAATCATGATTTCTTCGATCGCTGTGCGGACGCACCAAAAAAGGCGCGATAATAATCGCGTTAGATTGTTTCTTCCTTGATCCTTTAAGACATGCAATTGCGACATAGTAGAGCGCCATCTAGACAAAATAAATGGTATATTGTCCATTCTATACATATACGGTGTCGTCCCTGTTGTTCATCCACCTCTATACAATGACGCATGCCTTCTAACGGATCTGGGAGATTTGTGCTTTGTAAATAGTTCGCTGTCAAGTTGTCAAGTCCCCGCCCCCAATGTTTTACGGGTTCGGTCTGTCAGTAAGTCCATATGCCCGAAAATATAAAATTTAAATACAACTCTGTACCATTGTAATTTCTGCATTAGGTTCAGTTAAACATTATGAATGATCCACTTTTCTAATTTCATAAACATTGCTGAAGAAAAATATTGTGAAAGTATCAACAGTTAGTTTACAGCACAGCAAACTGATGTGATGAAGGGGTAGAGTGGAACCGATCACTTATCCACGTTCTGTTGGCTATGTACGACAGAGGAATGTGATATTGGCGAAAAGGATGTGACAGATGGCACTACACATAAAATACCAAACAATGATATCCATTTTTGGGACATATGGAGAAAGAAATGAAGCCGGAGAGAAAATCATCGGGCTCAGAATTTGGCAGTCCAAAAAGATTCATACAGAAAACCACAAGAAAGTTTATCACATCTACCAGTGGAGGTAATAGCTGCCGAGTGGACCACTTACATCTCCGGAGAAGTTACTTAAAGTGTGCCAGACTGCAAAAATGAAGAAGAGGCTGACATGGATTAACTGGACTGGGGAGAACAAAGAAGCTTACAAAGATGCAAAACAGTTAACTAAGGGAACAGAAGCGAATGCCATATTGATGTGAATGTAGGCTTATACTCCAGCCAGCGAAATGAATTTTAAGCACTAAGAAGGGCGAATAAAAGAACAGAGAGCCTTCTGATCTGTACAATAACATCTATATAGGATGAGAAGGTAAGAACGGTTACATTATTGTAAATGATGAGTACTACAACCACTTTATGAACGTTCAAAACCAGAGGACTGAAAGAGGTATGCCCTGACTAAAGAACCAGGATCGAAGAAGTGTCAATCATGGAGACAGGAACAATAGTGATATGGAGACGGGCAAAGCAGTTGGCCCGGATTACACATTCTCCTGCCATACACATCTCCTGTTACACACGCTCTCGTGTCACGCAGCTTCTCCCTTCACACAGGTTCTCCGGTCACACATTCTCCAGTCAGACACATTCCTCGGTCACACACGTTTTCCGATCACACACATTCTCCGGTCATACACATTCCTCGGTCACAAACGTTCTCCGGTCACACACGTTCTCAGGTCGCACACGTTCTCTGGTCACACACATTTTCCGGTCGCACACGTTCCTCGGTCACAAACGTTCTCCGGTAACACACATTCTCGGATCACACGTTCTCCGAAAACACGTTCTCTGATCACACGTTCTCTGGTCACACGTTCTCCGATCACACACATATTCCGATCACACACATTCTCCGGTCACACACATTCTCAGGTCGCACACTTTCTCTGGCCACACAAATTTTCCGGTCACACACTTTCTCTGGTCCCACACATTTTCGGATCACACGTTCTCCGATCACACGTTCTCTGGTCACGCGTTCTCTGGTCACACGTTCTTCGGTCACACGTTCTCCGGTCACACACATTTTCCGGCCACACATATTCTCCGATCACACACGTTCTCCGATCACACACGTTCTCCGATCACACGTTCTCCGATCACACACGTTCTCCGATCACACACGTTCTCCGATCACACGTTCTCCGATCACACACGTTCTCTGGTCACACGTTCTCCGATTACACGTTCTCCGATCACACGTTCTCTGGTCACACGTTCTCTGGTCACACGTTCTCCGGTCACACACATTTTCCGGCCACACACATTCTCCGATCACACATGTTCTCCGATCACACGTTCTCCGATCACACGTTCTCTGGTCACACGTTCTCCGGTCACACACATTTTCCGGCCACACACATTCTCCGATCACACATGTTCTCACACACATTCTCCGATCACACATGTTCTCCGATCACACACGTTCTCCGATCACACGTTCTCCGATCACACACGTTCTCTGGTCACACGTTCTCCGATCACACGTTCTCCGATCACACGTTCTCTGGTCACACGTTCTCTGATCACACGTTCTCTGATCACACACGTTCTCTGGTCACACGTTCTCCGATTACACGTTCTCCGATCACACGTTCTCTGGTCACACGTTCTCTGGTCACACGTTCTCTGGTCACACGTTCTCCGGTCACACACATTTTCCGACCACACACATTCTCCGATCACACATGTTCTCCGATCACACGTTCTCCGATCACACGTTCTCTGGTCACACGTTCTCCGGTCACACACATTTTCCGGCCACACACATTCTCCGATCACACATGTTCTCCGATCACACACATTCTCCGATCACACATGTTCTCCGATCACACACGTTCTCCGATCACACGTTCTCCGATCACACACGTTCTCTGGTCACACGTTCTCCGATCACACGTTCTCCGATCACACGTTCTCTGATCACACGTTCTCTGGTCACACGTTCTCTGGTCACACGTTCTCTGGTCACACGTTCTCCGGCCACACACATTCTCCGATCACACACGTTCTCCGATCACACGTTCTCCGATCACACACGTTCTCTGGTTACGCACATTCTCCTGTTACGTTCTCCAGCCACAATCGTTCGCCGGCCACACACATTCTCCGGTCACGTATGTTCTCCGAATTGGGACAGGAAAATACCGCCAAAATTTAAAGGCAAAGTAAAAGTTAAAAATTGTAAGATCAACAATGTTGTATGACATGAAAATGGTCGCACTGACCAAATCATTAACAAACATATTAGAAGTGACAGCGTCAAAATGTTGTGATGATCAATGCAAGTGACCCAGCTTATCATTGGGAGAAATGCGACTGCGAGGAGACACATGGGAGTAAAGGGCCTTGGAGATAAATTATGTTAAATTAGGCTATGGTGGTCTGTGCAGGAATAATCTGAATGTCGGCGATTGAATAATGACCATGATAGTCGGAAGACTAAACTCCAGATGGAAGGACTGAACATATAACATGAGAGAGCGAGGCATTTGGCCAAGTAATGCAAGTGGAAGACTACCGTGTCGGAGAATAACTTGTACTGGGTGATGCAATAATAATATGATATATAATTTTAATGAACGATTTATTGTGGCTTGGATCAATCAATTATAAGGGCTGAAAATATGAGCTTTGAGATGGCAACCTGACAGACAGAATAAGAACATGTTTGTTCATGCAGATGTCTAAGATTTTTTTGTTGATAAATGTATGTCAACAACAGATGGAAATCCTTAACTATTTAAGTTTTTGTGCTTTATTTTGTACAGAAAAATATTCGAAATTGATGAAAACAGAGAGCAGCCGGATTATAAATATTGGTATAAGGGCACTAACAAGTAAGTGGCTTTGATGATCTGAAGAAAAAGTTATTTCCCTTATATAGAATCCTCAAAATCATGTTTAATGATAGTTTTATATAGTATCCATATTTCCTTGATATATCCAAACTTATTGGGATTTTTTGTCAAAAACAGATACCGACGTCAGAGCTGATTATCCTGTAGATCGCGTGAGCTCAAAAGTCTTTGGTCAAGTGGTTTCCTCACAGTTAAAAAATAGCTAACTCTACAGCGTGGCTCAAGTACATTATTGTCATAAAAATGGGATGTTATGCTTTTAAGGCAATTCATGTGAACGCAGTCATTTTGTCATTTCATAAAGACGCCAGTGCTTTTATGCGAACACTGTTACGATCAATTGCGCAACAGAAACAGAGAAAGAAAGAGCTAGCAACATTTTTTCTCAGTTATTCTAGTTGTATTCATTTATATATTATTATATATTATATTGTAAAAAAGACAACATGCTATTAGTTAGTGTTTTGTTCTTAAACTCGTATTGCATATTTTTATCTGCAGTTTGTTTTGGGCGTTGTTTTTTGTTGTTGTTGTTGTTGTTGTTGTTATTGTTTTTATTCATCTGCCTATCAGTTTGTTAGTCTGCAAGTAAAGTCTAAGCTGATCCTAGTCCTTACAAAAATGTCCATTTACTTGATGAAAATCCCAAAACAATCTACAATAATGTCTGATGTCGATATTATCACTATAAATCCAAAATAGTTAAAATTCAAATGAATATTCAAATTTTAAACAACAGAACTGTTCTTTTTAGGGATGATCTTTAAGTCTTGATGGTCTACACGGCTCTTACCCGGGCCCCGTAAAACAACGCCACTTTATAGCAGCTAAGAATATTCGATGAGATACAAGTTGTATCATACATTAAAACATTCCAGGTTCTGATTTTTGTGGTGTTTTTTTAAATACATGGCAGCGACCAGTAATGATCATTATAGCAACGTTCAGTTATTTGATCGAGGAAGACCCAGGACAAATATCTGGATAGAACCACCGGCGCACCGCTAGTCAGCTGGAAGACCTTCCCACATTAAGTCCTTCGACCCGAACGGGACTGGAACCCACGCGGTGAGAGGCTAAGCAGTCAGAGATATTACAAATCGTCGACTTAATCTACCACTACGCAACGGGCGCCCCTATTCTAGACTGTACTAGCGTCTGCAAATCAATATCACGTGACATAGAACGTTCTATCAAGCTTAAATTCTAGAGGTGTCATGCCGATAAATCTTTTTTGCCTTTGATAATAGAAATCAGTAGGCCTATATTTAAATGAAAATGAGAAAACGGTAATTATTTTTTAAAAATCATAAAAATATGTTATTCGGCAGGAAAATGGTTTTGATGAAAAATGGCAGTTCTGTTACCATTTTTTAAAACCCCCCAAAAATGACGACTTACAAACCATACTGCCGGTCGACACAGGGTCACTGCCTCTTACGACCCACGGTTTCAAGCGTCTGTAAGTCGTCAGGGCTATACTCACCCGCATATATATGGACTGCTCACTTAACATTTGCACATGGGGAAAGTTTGTTTTGCGGACTTTAAAACCCAGATAAAATACGGGTGCACGTTCGGTAAACGGCGTTATATTTTATTCATTATGTGTGTGTGCGTGCGTGCGTGTGTGTGTGTGTGTGTGGGGGGGCTGTTACTTTAATGCAACATGCCAGAAAACGAGAATTTTTGGTCTATTTCTTTTCGTTTCGTTATTGGAGACTGGCTGGAGCACAATGCCTTTATATGGAATGCTCTCAGAAATTTGCACATGGGGAAAAATTATTTTGCGGACTTTTTAAACCCTGCTAAAATACGGTCCTAACAAGGTAAACGTCGTTCTATTTTATTTATTTATTTTATATCTATTTTTGTGTGTCTGCAACCTTCATGCAAACATTGCAGTATTTTTGTTTGTTTTTGGATTCTTTCCTTTTAGTTCCATCGGGATGAGGGCCATACCTGATCGTTCCGTTTTTACTGTTTCTTTCAGTTTGTCTGTATCCATTTCATTTTAAATGTGTGAAGTAAGTTAAGTTTAGGAAATGATAAACATTTCTAGATACCAAAATGCATACATATAAAACATTGAAAATAAACAATTAGATACCGAGAAAGAATGAACATACTAAGTTCTAGAAAGATACTATCTAAACAATAATTATGTGTGAGGCTGCTACACATGTGCAATTTCTGCTTGTACACTCTAGTTTTATAGTGAATTATAATAATTTTTGCAACATTTTTCTATATGTATGTATTTATATTAAACATCTTGGAAACCTATTAAATGGAGTCGAGTTTTGCTTTTTACTTTGCTTTAAATCATTCTATGGTCTCTGGAATATACGTTATCCATACTTTCACCAAAAAACAAACAAACCCCATAACTTTTCAAATGTGTCAGTCTTACTTGCTCTCATATTGCTTTAACCTGTTTTGCGTCGCCTTTGATGCTTCGCATCAACGACTTTTCTTGAAAGACATTTATCGGTTGTACTCTGCTTATCACATTGCAATGAATGTTGTGAAAAATGACCAGTTAAGGTCCGTTTTACCGGTAGCAATAGCTCAGATGGTAGAGCGTCGGCTTGCGGATCGGGAGGTCGTGGGTTCGAACCCCGGCCGGGTCATACCAAAGACTTTAAAGTTGGTAGTAGTGACTTCCCTCCTAACGCTCGGGGCTAAGGGGACAGCATTACGCCTGACTCGTCGGTGTCAGTATAATGGACCGGCCGGGTTCAGTCCCTGGGCACCTCATAAGTGCCCCTGTGCTATAATGATAGAAATGTCGCTGCGCAGTATCGGCAAAAATGCCGGCTAATCCCTAATCCCTAAGGGCCGTTTACGTTAGCAAGTAACATGACTTTTCGTTGAAAAAATACTTCTGTTTGTGTCGGCTGCATTGATATTTCTTCGGCTACCCTGAATTATTTCTTGTTGCTTGCTACTTGTCAAAATATTTTTGTTATTTAATCATGAATGTTACTTAAAACATGGTTATTTTGCAAATAAACAAGAATATGCAGGAATAATGAACGGAAATCAAGAAGAAATATCGCTAACGAGCAATGATCATGTTTGTAGAAAGGTAAAGTTCTACATCCTGCAATTATATTGAACTTAAATTTGCACACTTGTTGATTGCTGGATTGCTTCTTAAGTTTTTCCTTGTTCTCATTATATATGGTCATTTACACAGTGCTGTATGATAAATAAAGTTAAAACTTGTCATTTGTTATAGTGCAGTCTATGAACATTTTTGCCCACATAATCAAGAATAGCAAAATTGACTATTAAGTCAATGTGTCTACAGCTGGTCAAAGTGTTTGCTTGCAGGAGGTTTTGTTGACTGTTCTGTTGGTCGACCTAATCTCTACTTCTACTCTAAGAAAGGGCTGAGATTTCGTTAATTCAATTTCTAATGGGAGATGTATATGAATGTATGAATAACAGGTTGACTATATCTTGTTTGCATATCTGCAATGTTATTTTTGACTGAAAGTGTCATAATAGTGTCATGATATTTATGTTAAAGATGGTGTAGACGTACTAAGTCAGAAGTTTGTAAGCTTGGTTAAATACCTCATCACATTGATTGCATTGTCAATTTCGGTTATTGGCCAAAGTTTGCTTTCACATACATCATGTGATATGTTCACAAATTCTTCAGATATGTATCATTGTATTTTCTTTACTTAATGCAGTCATCAAGTTCATTTGGTATCTAGGATGTTTGCACACACTATAATTAACTTTATTATATTTTGTTAGGGTGCAGACCCGCTTGTGTCAACGGCCCGAGGGAAGTTACAGAAGCGGAGATCCAAGCTGAATGATGAGATCAACAGGGAACTACGGATGAGAAATGGGGCAGAAAACTTATTCAGGTGTGACATATTAGTTAAAATTATTGCAAAAATGCATGCATTGTCAATGTGTCAACTGATATTTGTGAAATTAGTTCTCTGTTAAAATATAAATGTTTGGGAAGAATCATCTGCCCACACAAATCAACTGGAAAAACCCTTAATGAATCTTCTGGGCCTGACTGGGATGTGAGCCCAAGTAGTGATGACTTTTATGTCTCCACTTCTTATTACTCAAAGACATCTGGACAGACATAGTATTGGCAGTTAATAATAACCAGTAACCACCCCAAGCTGTAATACCTTCACTAATTACAATTACAATTACATGGCATTTATATAGCGCAAAAATTATGTAGACATATTCTATTGCGCTTCACACAAGTCCTAAGATTTTGAATCATGTTAAGAACAACACTATGTACACTATGATAAACACAGTTTTCTAAATCAGTGAGACTGGAAATGCCGCAAGATTAATTGTGAAACTGTTGGAACAAGTGTGTTTTGAGTCGAGCCCTAAATGTTACTTCACATTGAATGTTTTTAAGAGAGCTTGGAAGATTATTACACAGTTTTGCGCCAACTACAGCTAATGACCGGTCTGCAAGTTTTATACGCCGTCTGGGAATATGAAAGTTGACATCACTCTGTGAACGCAATCTATATCGACTTGTATTCTTATGAACAAACATATCCTTGATATATATTGGAGCTGTTCCGGCGATTACTCGAAAGACCAAAACAAGGACTTTAAACATAACTCTTGCTTTAACTGGGAGCCAATGAAGTCGTTTCAATAGTTCAGCACTTGGATGGTGGTACGAAACATTTAGCACAACCCTTGCAGCATGGTTTTGCACACGCTGTAGTTTGTTGACTTGGTATGCTGGAATATCAGTGTAGAGACTGTTACAGAAGTCAATGTGAGAGTGAACTAATCCATGTACCAAGGTTTCAGTAGATTCTTGAGTAAGATGTCTCCGTAGTGTTCTTAAATTGCGTAACTGAATATTGGCTATTTGACATTTCTTCTGGTATATGTTTACCTTAATCTTATCCTAATCAAAGAGTGTAACTTTATACATATAAGAATTCATTTCAGTGCATTGTGATATACTATGTATGCTGCTTTTTTTTGCAAAAGTATTCTTTCTGATTTATATTAGCTGGTAGTGTTGTTTTTGGTCATTTACATGCAACTAAATAAATGTTGGAGTTTCATAAGTAAAGAAAATAGTAATAAATAAGTTGTTCTAAAGAGTAGGTAAAGCAAGGACCTATTATATACCAGGTGGGGATTCCCAGTTGTTATCATAAGTCCCTTGGTGTGGATTTTGTAACCTGTTATCAACAGTTACAACAATTGTCAAAATTATTTTTCCAGGGCAACAGACAACAAACGACTGAAGGAACTGGTCTCAGTGGAGCTACTTTTCTTCAACTCCAACATCCAGCTACTAAAAGAGGAGGTGTCAGAGTTGAACAGCAGTGTGCAGATCTACCAACATGACACGTATGTATATACTACCGTACTTTTAACTTATAAGACAATTCGCTTATAAGACGACCCCCTTATTTCACCTATGAAATTGCCAGTTTCTGCTTTGACCCTCTTATAAGACGAGGCGAAAAAATGAACAGGAGCGTCGACCAGGCATGCTGTCTCAACAACAGGTTTAATTGAACAGTGACTGTAATTTTCACACGCTGCGCGATGTATCTAGTCTCAGCTGCATTGCTATCCTGTAGCACATGGCGGCATGACATTAATTTCTTTGATCTACGTCAACAAGTCTGGTATGACAGTACACGATATATCGGGGACCAGTGCACTGTCCTTGTGCACATGCCGCCAATCAATAATTTCATAGAGAAATGTAATCGGCAGCTGCTTATAAAAACACATCGTTTACTCCCTCACTCTCAAACTGCTCCGATCGATATCACTTTGGCAACAGTTTATCTCAGAATCAGTCACTTGACCTGTGTAATGAGGCAAGTCTACACAGAAACAACAAGTAAATTACAGCTTGGTGTATTTGGCAGACTGAGGTTGAAAGTTTGTTTCAGTGTTTACTGATGGATAATAAGCCGTGTTTCATGCAGAACAAAGGGAAATGTATGTGAGATAGTTAATTGGCCATGTTTCATGCAAAACAAAGGGAAATGCATGTGAGACAGTTAATCGGCCGTGTTTCATGCAGAATAAAGGGAAATGTGTGTGAGACAGTTTGCGTGAAAATTTATGGCCCTGAAAAGGACCGTTGGTTGGCCCTAAAAGGGCAGTTGGTTGTGGAGTTTCGTCTGGAAGCTGTCAAATCCTTCATCATCGATTTTGTTCCACGCCTCCTTTATCCATTGGCATATTTCTTCTAATTCGGGCTTCTTCCTGGAAGGTGTAAATGTATGCTGGCCCTCAGCATACCAAGTTGTCCACTTGTTATGTAACAGCACCTTTATGGACTAGTTGATGCTGACATCTAGGGGCTGTAACATCGATGTCATACCTCGGAGGATAATCGCCACATGGGCGTTTGCTTTGCGGTGCAGGGTCTCTTTTACTTCACTTCATTTATGGCACCTGAAGGCATCTAGCACCAGCAGGCCCCTGTTGATCGCCTTCATTGGTCGTTTCGCCCAGACAGTCTTGACCCACTCTATCAGCTGGCAATCATCAAACCATCCGTTTTCCTGGCAATGGACCATCACCCGCTTAGGCCACTTCATGCCTTTGGGCAATGTCTTTCTCTTAAAACACAATGTAAGTGGAAAGCTTTCCCCCATCGGCTGTACAGGCCAGCATGACTGTAAACCTTTTTTTTCACTGCCCGTCGTGCAGATGTTGACATCTTGGCTTCCTATCATGTTGATGGTGATTAACTGAGGTAGATCAAATGTCGGGATTATTTGATCCGCATTCTCCATCTGGGAGAGGAGATAGTCATGCTGTTGTTGCATTTTGATGATGAAGCCCTGAAATTCTTGTAGCTTGTCATCAAAGTCTTTGGGAAGCTTATGTGCTATATGGGTTATCCTTCTAAAGTTAAGGTGATGAAGCTTCAT
This sequence comes from Sinonovacula constricta, assembly GCA_007844125.1. Lineage (NCBI taxonomy): Eukaryota > Metazoa > Mollusca > Bivalvia > Cardiida > Solecurtidae > Sinonovacula > Sinonovacula constricta. The sequence goes on from CM017565.1 coordinate 8,564,466, forward strand.
AAAACCATAGCTCCAACCAGGAGAGGCCTTTAATGTGGAGCCGGACTCCTTTGCAAGAAGCCGAATAGCCTTACTTGCCCTCGCCTTTCACCTTTCACCTGGTGAGCAATTGATTTGCCGTCTAGCAGGTGTGATTAACTGATTTATGACACTTGAATAACTGGAACACCTGGCGCTGGCCCGTGTGGCAGGGATTAAGAAAGGTGTAAATTTGTTAGTTGGTTCTGAAATAACTGTCTCGGGTAGCAGGGTGCCCTGCTTTCTGCTGTTGTAGAACATTGAAATAAAGAAGGAATAAAACGGTTTTAGAAAAATGTGTACTGCATGTGCCCCACTTAGTGAGGTGATCCTTTAGTGATGTTTTACTTTAATCCTTCTCTATCTTTTGTAGGTCTAATGTTGTTCCCATGATCCCACTGGGGCTAAAAGAAACCAAAGATATTGACTTCAGGGTAGCAATAAAGGTAACACAGATTGTCATTCTTTATAGAATGTTATGTAGATATCTTATGTTATAGTTGTTGATAAATTCAGGTTTACAGCAAAACAGACAGACAGATATTTTATTTTTGTCTCATTTTCCAACATATTAATATATATTTCTAAAAAAATAATAAAATTGTATAAAACCACTCATTTTGAATTATGGTTTGCAATGCTGCTTGCTTTTAATGCCCCTCAAGGGTCGCATATAGCAGTCCCACTGTCCATCCCTCCATCTCTCTGTCTGTCTGCATCTATGTATGTTGCATTTCTGTGTCTCAAAGATAATGTCTATTATTTGGACTACTTCACTCAAACTTCACCATCATTGAGACATACAGCTAAAGGCATTCCATGCCCAACATTCACAAGTGCAGCCGTTAAGATGAAGGTCACCTTCAGTATTATATTGTATGTCATTGCATAATTTGGGGGCATGTGTCATTTCCAGGGAGTTTCCTGTTCATTTTTTTTTCTGCGACAATAGTATAACTTTTAATTTTTAGAAACATATTTACGTCCTGTATCTTTTCACTTTAACTTTGAAAAAATATTGGTGAAACAATCCTGAAGTTCCAAGAAATATGTGCTCAGTCCATATCTTATGATTGTACTTATGTACTATGTTGAAGTGTAAATGAAATAGCAATTAAACATACTTATATTTTTTTAAGTCATATATACTTATATACAGAAATTTTGAACTTGCATATTATTTCCCAAAACTATGACCTTTGTACAGAGCGATAGGAAACTAGTTATCCCAAAGATGGTTGATTTCTCACATGACTCGCTGAGAGCACCTGTCAGGAACCCCTAAGGTCCATCAAGAGTCGAAGTATCTTGCGTATACCCAAAGATCTAACAAATCGTCAACCTCCTTTGAAAACATTCGCCACATATGCTGTTTTCCATACCTAACCTTACACAAATTTAGGTGGATTTTCATTGGGTGACTGCCTTGTAAGACCCAGTTGCCGTAATATGTTTATAGGCCTTCAGTATTACCAAGTAATGAACAAATAAGAACCCGATCAAATTGTTTTATTTTTTTAGTTTACACTTATGTTTACTTTTATTTCATCTTTACTTTTATGTAATCTTTGTTTGAGTCAAGTTATTGTCTTTAATGCTTAATACAACATTGTAATTATCTGGATAATAGGGATAATAGGGATGTTGATACAAATTGTTTTTATGAAAATGTTAATGCTTCTGTGCATGCTGTATCCAACCCTCATATCTAGGGAGTTGAGGAAAAGTTCTGCAGTGCTTGAAATAATTGCTTGCAAAAACAAATTTTATAAAACAGATGACTGTTTCTAAGTACTGTGTTGTGGCTGTTTTTGTCAGGATTTTATCATGGAGCACTACAGTGAGGACTGTGATGCCTACACAGCAGAGCTACAGGACCTTCAGGAACTCCGGCTGGTAGGTCCAACTGTTACTCCCACAACTATGGGGGAATTGTAACATAGTGTGGAAATATATAATAAACATGTTAATTTATTGGTCGTCAAGTAAAAACTGACTTGGGCTGCATCATATGCACACATTTAGGGCAGATTTTGCCACTCATGCATGGAAGCTCATGAGTATTATCTGAATCTTATATGCATAATGTGATATTTGATTCATATTCCTGTTCATCATCATTATTATTTCCACACTTAACAGGATAAATTGTGGGGCTTGTTTTCATGACTTTTTTCTGCATTAGTTAGATAATAGTATTCACAACAAACTTGCAGTACTTATTTACTAACAAAAGGGAAACTTATTTAAAAAATGGCAGGTAATTCTGAAGTTAATTTTGTTAGAGTTATTCCCTTTTTTTTCATTTAGAATTTACATAATATTGTCCAAAACTGAGAAAAGTGAATTATGCTGTCTACAGCTGTTGTTTCAATATTGCCTTATAACTTAAGCTAATGTATGTCATCGACTTTTACATGTACCAGTTAACAAGCACTGTGAGTCACCAGGTTGTTATTACATCTCTAATTGTTGAACACTTTTCCTGATGGAAAGTCCATTCACTCAATATTAAATACACTCGACCCTAGTGGTGTGTCTCGTAAAAACAGGGTTAACCAGGTAAAGGGTTTGATTAAACAGTGTTAAAAGTTCACATCTTTTGCCACATGACCTGATTATCCCATACCCTGTACATGTACTACTATAATATATTAAAAAAAACATGAGCTTACAAAATGAAGCAGGATAAGTGTGCATGAGGGCAATAAAGTAACCTTTGTTGTTGATCCTGATGAGTTGACTGTCTCTGTATCAGGCTTTAAGGACCCCTCAGAGAAATGAGTCCGGTGTGGAACTACTCATGGAATACTACAACCAGCTGTACTTCCTTGAGAAACGGTTCTTCCCTCCAGAACGGCGTATACCCATCATGTTTCATTGGTATGTCCTAGTATTGTTAAAATTTAGATCTGCTAAATTTTTGTTTCAGATGTTTGTCTAAAATTGCTATGGCTTTTAAATTATTTGAAAATGAAAACAGTATATTAAAAACAGTTCCCATATATGATATGCCCCATGTTGCCTGGCCAGTTATCTATTCCTATGTATGACATGCCCCATGTTGCCTGGCCAATAATCTATTCCCATGTATGATATGCCCCATGTTGCCTGGCCAATAATCTGTTCCCATGTATGATATTCCCCATGTTGCCTGGCCAATTATCTATTCCCATGTATGATATGCCCCATGTTGCCTGGCCAGTTATCTATTCCCATGTATGATATGCCCTATGTTGCCTGGCCAATTATCTATTTCCATGTATGATATGCTCCATGTTGCCTGGCCAATTATCTATTCCCATGTATGATATGCCCCATGTTGCCTGGCCAATTATCTATTCCCATGTATGATATGCCCCATGTTGCCTTGCCAATTATCCATTCCCATATACGATATGCCCCATGTTGCCCGGTCAATTATCTTTTCCCATATATGATATGCCCCATGTTGCCTTGCCATTTATCTATTCCCATGTATGATATGCCCCATGTTGCCTGGCCAGTTATCTATTTCCATATATGATATGCCCCTTGTTGCCTGGCCAGTTATCTATTCCCATGCATGATATGCCCTGTGTTGCCCGGCCAATTATCTTTTCCCATATATGATATGCCCCATGTTGCCTTGCCATTTATTTATTCCCATGTATGATAGGCCCCATGTTGCCTGGCCAGTTATCTATCTCCATATATGATATGCCCCTTGTTGCCTGGCCAGTTATCTATTCCAATGCATGATATGCCCTATGTTGCCCGGCCAATTATCTTTTCCCATATATGATATGCCCCATGTTGCCTTGCCATTTATTTATTCCCATGTATGATAGGCCCCATGTTACCTGGCCATTTATTTATTCCCATGTTTGATATGCCCCATGTTGCCTTGCCATTTATTTATTCCCATGTATGATATGCCCCATGTTGCCTGGCCAATTATCTTTTCCCATGTATGATATGCCCCATGTTGCCTGGCCAGTTATTTATTCCCATGTTTGATATGCCCCATGTTGCCTGGCCAGTTATTTATTCCCATGTTTGATATGCCCCATGTTGCCTGGCTAGTTATTTATTCCCATATATGATATGCCCCATGTTGCCTGGCCAGATCTATTCCCATGTATGATATGCCCCATGTTGCCTGGCCAATTATCTTTTCCCATGTATGATATGCCTCATGTTGCCTAACCAGTTATTTATTCCCATATATGATATGCCCCATGTTGCCTGGCCAATTATCTATTCCCATATATGATATGCCCTATGTTGCCTGGCCAATTATCTATTCCCATGTATGACATGCCCCATGTTGCCTGGCCAATTATCTATTCCCATGTATGATATGCCCTATGTTGCCTGGCCAATTATCTTTTCCCATGTATGATATGCCCTATGTTGCCTGGCCAATTATCTATTCCCATGTATGATATGCCCCATGTTGCCTGGCCAATTATCTATTCACATGTATGATATGCCCCATGTTGCCTAGCCAATTATCTTTTCCCATGTATGATATGCTCCATGTTGCCTGGCCAGTTATCTATTCCCATATATGTTATGCCCCATGTTGCCTTGCCAATTATCTTTTCCCATATATGATATGCCCCATGTTGCCTAGCCAATTATCTTTTCCCATGTATGATATGCTCCATGTTGCCTGGCCAGTTATCTATTCCCATATATGATATGCCCCATGTTGCCTGGCCAATTATCTATTCCTATGTATGATATGCCCCATGTTGCCTGGCCAATTATCTATTCCCATGTATGATATGCCCCATGTTGCCTGGCCAAGTATCTATTCCCATATATGATATGCCCTATGTTGCCTGGCCAATTATCTATTCCCATGTATGATATGCCCCATGTTGCCTGGCCAATTATCTATTCCCATGTATGATATGCCCCATGTTGCCCGGCCAATTATCTATTCCCATATATGATATGCCCTATGTTGCCTGGCCAATTATCTATTCCTATGTATGATATGCCCCATGTTGCCTGGCCAATTATCTATTCCCATGTATGATATGCCCTATGTTGCCTGGCCAATTATCTTTTCCCATATATGATATGCCCTATGTTGCCTGGCCAATTATCTATTCCCATGTATGATATGCCCCATGTTGCCCGGCCAATTATCTATTCCCGTATATGATATGCCCTATGTTGCCTGGCCAATTATCTTTTCCCATATATGATATGCCCCATGTTGCCTAGCCAATTATCTTTTCCCATGTATGATATGCCCAATGTTGCCTTGTCAGTTATCTATTCCCATACATGATATGTCCCATGCTGTCTGCAAGTTGCCTATTCCCATTTACAATGTATGATATGCCCATGTTGCCCTGTTAGTTGTCTATTCACAGTATTTCATCTGTTGCAGGTATGATTCTCTTACTGGTGTGCCCAATATTCAGAAGACCCTGAATTTTGAGAAAGGCTGTGTATTGTTCAATATTGGGGCACTCTACACACAGCTTGCCTGTAAACAGGTAACACTGTCTCCATTATTTGGTACTCAACATCTACCCACTTTCTTTAATATATCAACATTTCTCTGTAAATATCATCTGAAGATATCCAGGAATGGGAGCCCAAAAGTTAAAACTTTGGTTCTAACACACTAAAATCGAATAAGAAGGTGATTCATGTAATATAGTTCCCTTTATTTCTCTTAAGCAAACAAGGGTAGTTTCATGACTGGTCGGCTCATTGTTAGGATAATGTGACTGGGTGTGGTATCATCTGAGGTGAGGTGTGTATGGCCTACTGTTCACAGTGAAGGCTGCACTATATCTACTTAAAGTATGGACCTTAAACCACATAACAGAAAGATTGTTGTTGGGATAAGAAACTCAGCAAACAAACTATCTGAAGATACAGTTGATTCCAGTTAATCAAATAATGGTTATATGCATATTCCCTAATATTAAATAAAATATTCAAGCACAAAATGTTTTATTTGTTACCTTTGTAAAAAAAAAAATAATAGTTATATGCATTATGTATCAGTCCAATTTTGGTTATAGACATAATCCAACACTGCTCACCTACCTGCAGAAACTCACTAATTAGTTAATCTCCAGATCAATTTTCACACTTTTTCTAGAGTATTAGCAAACACTTTGTTTTAGTATTCAAACCATGATTGATTCTGATGGACACCAAATCTTATCAGCATTATTTTATGTTATTTTATTAAGGTAATGTAGTACTTATATATATGTATTAAATAATTTGGAGCAAATACAGCTTTGCATAGTATTTTTCTTATTTCTCTTTTTGTTGATTCTTTTATTCTATGTTTGCTTGTTATGTCTAAATATGATCAACCAAGATATCATTTTGATTATTTCAGGACCGCTCATCACGGGAAGGTCTGCGCCAGGCTATCCGCTACTTTGAGCTAGCTGGCGGTGCATTCCGTTTCCTCCACAACCACTACAGCCACGCCCCCTCCATGGATATGCAGCCTCAGACACTCACCATGCTTGTACAACTCATGATGGTCAGTGATTTAATTCTTAGCCAGATAAGCACAAATTGATCCAGGTTGATGCAAATAGAGTATATCTAAATGAGCCAGCTTGTTCTTGGAGCTGTCTGATCAGGCTCTGTACTAGTTGGTGTTAATTTTTTAACAAAAAGCCTAGTAACCAATGTTTGTAGATGTAAACAGTTGATAAAACATTAGTTAGGATGATTTGAATTATATCTCTATTGTTGGTGTCTTTTTCAGCATTTATTTCTCTATGGAAGACCCCTGGTTCAAACAGTGACCATGCCTGACTGTCATAAACAATTTTAGTTATATAACCCCCTTGCTTACACTCCAACATATGTAAGGGTAGTCCATGACTGGTCACCACGGAGACAGGATGATGTGACTTGGTGTCCTATCCTGCTTTTTCTTTAAGGCATGCTATTCACATTGAAGGCAGCACTTTGTATACCCTGAAGTTCACAGCCTCTGTGTAGCATTGTAGTTTTATTAATTTGTTTTATGGAAGGGGTTTTATGGAAGGGGTTTTGTCTGTCTGTGCTAAAAATGAATGAAATTAATTTTGTCCTTGACCCAATTAACATGGTGTATAAATTGTGTCAGTGGTTGTTTTGACTTTTAATTGAAATGAAGGAGTTTTTATGTAAGAATTACAAAACAAACAGAGTCAAGATATATTATGAGGATTAGGAATATTTAATGATGTTATGATTTAAATGATAAGACTTTAGGTTAGTTTTAAATCTTATTTCTGTTGAGGCATTTCTATATAACAACATATCACCAACACTCACAACTTTTACTTGGTAGTCTTTTGAATAAAAACAATATGTACTTCGCTTTGACATAGATGTATCTTGACAGATTTTAGAGACCTGCAAAAGGGAAATTACAAGAATAACAAAATAGGACTATTTATACATATAGTATTTTAATGGAATTAACAGCATTCAAAGATTTAAATACACACTCAAATCACAACTGTATTTAGGGTACATGTTTACAAAATCATTATATGTACATGATAATTATGAAGTTTTACTGTACAGTTATTGTCATTGGCATCAAGCAAGTATAAATAATATAAATTATTGAAAGGTTTCTTAAAAGGAAGACTTATGCAGAAGTTTATTATAAAATAACAAAAATATTTCAACTGTTAATTAAGATAAAAGACTCACTGCTCAATCTTACTAAGATGTAAAACAAAAATATTAAAATGCTAATAATTATTGCTTAGTATCCTTCCTTTTGGGATGAATTGATGTCAGTTGGACTGTCTCATCTTTTTCACCACTCTTTGAATGATTAAATCTGTAACTGTTCACGCGGAACACTTTCCGTAGTAGTTTACTGACATAGCTCTGGCGTCTTTTGACCTTGCGCTCTTGTCCATAGTAGATCTCCCCTGTGTGGTTCAGTAGCTCCGGGACACTGTCGCTGGTAAAAGAGTATCCAAACTCTTCTGGGTCCTCCGGAATCGTGTCCAAGAAACACTTTGATCCTCGAAAGTCATCCTCCGTGATGTTCCAGTAGCTGCCCATGGATTGTCTCCCATCCTTGTGCTGATATTCTGGAGAAAGAATCCCTGAGGATCTGTCTCCAGAGATGATGGGGCTGGTTTCTGTACAGCTGATTTCACATTCACTTGAGGATTCATCATTGTTGGTTTTTGAATTGTTGGCTGGGCTAGCATTTTTTGTAGGAGTGGATGAGGTTATTGGTCTCTGTTCAACCTTGTTTGCAAGCAAATCATCACAGCTCACATCACATTCTGCAAATAACATGTCACTTGTTTGGTTACATTCCTCAGTGGCTGTCATGCTTCCACTATCTTTTACATCACATTTTAAATCAAAATGAAAGTTGTATGTGACAATATATGTGTATATTGAAACTCCATTCGTGCTTTTATTAGCTTCCGACCTTTTCTCATCTTCATGATCTGCACAGTTTTCCTGTTTACCACTTTTTTCTTCATCTGGCTGAGGGTTGTTAACATTTGAGATTATCTCCATGATTCTGGTTTGCTCAGATTCTGTAACTAAAGTTTTTTCATTGTCCACGTTACTGGTCTGTACAACCTGTTCTATATCACTCCATACGCCTTCGATGCTATTGTCCTGGCAATGTTTGTCCTGTCTTTGTCCATCATTGCACCCTTTTATGATTCTGTTTTCTGCATTATCTACTGGTACTGTTACATTATTGTTGTGGATATTTATCCTTACACCATTTGCACTATATCCCACTGCATCCTCAGTTATGTCACTATTGCCCACATTACACTCAACCACATCTGATTGCCCCATATACTTCCTATATACATCATTGAGGGCCTCATGGAAGCTGTCAGTGTAAAGACCCTGGTTCTCCCCAGCAACTACCAGGCTCTTGTCCTGATATTTCTCCATCTCCTCTGAAAGCTGTTTCTCCTCATTAGACTCAGCCACAAAACTATCCATCTGACCTTTCTCCTCAATCTCAACCTTCTTCTGAGACATATCTACTCTAACTTTATCTCCCTTCTTTCTAGAGAACATGTCCTTTCGCATATTTGTTACTTGCGAATAAAGCTACAAATTACCTGTAGTAAGGTAAATAATGTTTTGTCAATGAAAGAAGTGATGTAAACAATATTGTGTGATAATGGCCACAGCTTGCAAGTTGTTACTACAGTTGACTGAAAGCTTTCACTGCCCAAGCACGTATGATAGACACCTGTGACAACATAGCTTATATAGGTGCATTCCAGGAAGTTTTTACTGGATCTACAGATTGCATCATATTTTCATAGATCTATATCTCCACATACTGTTATTATGTATATGTAGTAAATAAGTATTAAATCTACTTAATTTGCATTGTGATTTCTTATCTGAGATAATCTGCAGCAGAATGCATTGTGTGGGAAGTTAAGGAGATATCCAGAGGGTTCACTTGTGGGGCTTGTTTTTCTCACCTCTGATTGATATCACAATGTGGCTAATTAATCAAAGGGTCATTGTGACCCAGAACCAGTCATGTCACCGTTGATTGGCAGTTGCTAATTGGCAGAGGCCCAGTCACATCCTGTGATCAGATTTCTTTAGTAATTGACACATCAGTGATACAATTTTACAGGGGTTGTGTTTCAGGGGAAAGGGACAGGTTTATTGCCTTGTGAAATCCAGCTGATGTTAAACAGATAACCTTGAAGTGAACCCATGCTTAGTTGACACATACATTTCTTTTAAAAATGTTTAAATTAGTAAATATTGTTTCTTAGCTAATCTACTATTAGTGTTGCTAAGGTATATAAAATAGTTTCTATAAGTTCATATGTACTAAGAATGATTTTTTTATTTACAATTGAATGTTCAGAACATATGTAAAATTACAGATCCTCTGCTTTACCCTTTTTATGATGTATTAAATATGTGTTTATTCTCTACCATTCATCTGTGATTAAAAACAAACATTGTCTTTCACAGCCAATGTAATGTGTGGGCTGTAAGTTTCTACATACAAATTGATACAGCTGGAGATAAAATTTTATTTTATTTAATGACATAAATATTTCTTAGACTTTTAGGCAACTTAGCCCATATTGATAAGGTCTAGGCAGATAGTGTAGATCCAGATTGGCAAGTTCCTTTCTTGGAGGTGCCTGATCAGAATCTACACTATTTGTGGCTAAGTATCTAGCTTTATGTCTGGTCACCTGTATGAGGATGACTAAGAATTATTATGTGTGATTAGCCTCAAGAGGCATGACATGGGGTAGAAGTTTTTTAATCTTGTCCCAATTGGCCAGGTGATTCATTTTTTCTTTGTTAGTTAAATCATTTGCTGCCACTGACTGGGTTCGAGTCCCAATCAGGGTGAGAACTGTCATGTGTGTAGGTTTTCCAGCTAACCTGCGTTGTGCAAGTGGTTCTACTGAGGCATAAGCCTGGAGTCTTCCTCCACCAATAACTAGCTGTATGTTGCCAATATGACCATTAATGTATCAGTGTGATGTTAGAAATAAAAGTCATTTGGAATTTAAGTCAATGTTTTATTTCTAAGTAGATTATAGAAAGTTTGAAACATAATGTACTTTGTCCTAATCCAGAAGTTATTCCATACCTACAGCTGATACCACTGTACATCTTTTACACTGATATGAAAATTATTATCCTGATTAGCTATGCAGTTGTCTGGTATATTGTACTTCAATCCTTCTTAACATGAGCTCATGGGTACAGAAAAATTGCTCCTGGTCAAATCCCTCTCAGACAAAATTCCAAACATTCTTTTTAGCAAGTGCAGACAAAATCCCTCCAATAAATTTTTCAAGGCATAAAAATGAGACTTTGTATGTTCCTGTCTTTCAGTCTCAGGCCCAGGAGTGTGTGTATGAGAGCCTGACCTTGGGTGGGGTCACCCAGGGGATCCTACAGTACTTCTGTGTGGCACAGGAGGCCTCCATGGTGAGTATGGGATGAGGCATCTGCCATCATAGATTCTGCCACCATATTTTTTAAGTGCCACTTTTCAAAGCAAAAAAAATGGAGCTACTGTCTTGAAACTCTAGTCATTTTCTGCTTTGGTTGTGGTAAACCATATTGTTAAAGACCATTTCAAAAAAAAAAAGCATCAAGGATATTGATTTCAAACTTAGAAGACTTGTCCACAGTTCTAAGCAGAGCCCATTTCAATGAGCAGATAAATTATTAAATTAATTTTGAAACAGTTATACCCATTTTTCAACTTAAAATTTTTCTGTGTTGGTTCAACTGTTAGTTACAGTTGACATTATACTATTCAGCACTAAGAAAAGTCTGTGGTGTACATTGCCGAGGTCTAGTGGTTATAACCATGAACTCCAAATCCGAGCGTCCAGGGTTTGAACCTTGAAAAATGCCCCTGCGATGTTAGTCCCTGAGTAAGACTATTTACTGCTGCCTGCACATTACTTCAGGTTCTACTTAGGAAGTGGGCAGGCAAGAAGGATTAATATAAGTTGAAATAAACTTCTTTCCCAATCAACTTCACCTGAATAGGTTTTAACTTAACTACTTAGATAAATGGTGTGCAATGTCTACTGACAGCTCTTGATAGGGTTAGCAGGCCCTAGCTCTAGACATACCTTTATTTTGACTTCTCAGACATCCACCCTCAGTGCATATTGCAAACCCAGGTATGGGGCTCCTTTTTAAGCTTTTCAAAATCAGGCAATTGCTTCATATCTTACAGAAATCCTGTATTTCTTATTTAAAAAACGTGATAAATAATGTGTAATTATGATTGGTTTTAATGTATTCTGACCACAACCTGTTTTTCATGACATCAATATATTGTATGTTAGGCATCAATTGAGAGTAGGCAGTTGTCTGGTCTGGAGTTACTCACAATATATGTTCATAACATACACATTTCTGGTGAAACTTTCTAGCAACAGCATTGCTTTGTTATCCTGGTGCAACAAAGTTTTAATTTCCAGTTGTAACTTGTGAAAAGTATAAAAGCTGTTAAGCTCAGATCATATTATAATGTTGATGATACATAAGGAAACAAGCATTCATGCACACAAGCTTTTATGGTAACTAATGTTGATAACAGTCTGTAGTAAATTATCTTTTGTTACCTATGTCTGCCTTTTTTTTTTTTTCTTTCAATCTTAGTTCTTACTAAATGATTTATCATTGAATTTTGATATTTTCTGCATCTGTCTCTGTCTGCAGGTTTCCCACATGTACAGGGACACCAAGCAGCTGATGAGTACGGAGCCTGTGAAGGACTACATCCCCTACTCATGGCTGTGTACCTCCCAGGTGAAGGCCGAGTACTATAACGCCCTAGCCAACCATCACATAGCTGACGCTCTGCTAGATCAACCTGGTAATCCTCTACAGTTCTTTGTCTGCTAAGGGCCGATAGGTCAAGCAAATACTGTAGACCAGATCAGTTTCAGATTTATACTTTCGGCTGCTGTCTCTAACATTATTATCAGTTATAATTACTCGTTACCCAGCATCTTAGAAAGTAGTTTAGTGTTGTTGGGTGTGTAAACCAATGTACCTGATTACTTGGTAGAGATATTACAGTCACCCCTCACATGCCAATTGTTTCACTTTATATCAGTTTTGTAGAAAGGACAAATCAAGTCCCTACTGAACTTAAGGTTAAAAACCCTCAGAATTGAAATCATTGTCTCTATACATCCTGTGAGTTCACTGCATGACTAGTCTCATGGTGGCATATTTATTTTCAGTTGTCAAAGTTAAATTAAGCAAGTTGGTATTGTATTTTACTCTCCAAATCATTATTGTCAGGTTAACAAGTCTCTGCCTGCTCTTGTGACCTTTGATACAACATTAAGTATGTGTTTATTGACTTTGAGGTAATCTCACAAAGATCCTACTGTAGCTCAAAGGAGAGAAATATTCAGATCCAGAGATTTTGGGTAATTAATTTTCTGCTAGGAAATTAATTGTCGAATATTTCCATTTGCTAGAATAAGGTTCTTTGAAATGACTTCAGAGCTACTTGGTCACTGTTAAGCTTAATACATTATTCATATAAACACTCAATCCCCACCTCAAATTTATTTCAATTATTGCATCGCTATTAAGCCAGTGTGCTGTGGGGATGCATACACACATGATATACACACATGACATACATTCCTGCATGTGTGGTATGCAACTATTCTATGTTATTGAGCTTCAAATGGCATAACATAGAAAGGATAAACATTATGAAGCTTTTGACTCTGCTATTCCAAAGACCACGCATACTTATAAAGGGCATTATGGTAACATTTACTTGATCAGTCGGTTAGTAGACTATATTGTTGGCAATCAGTCTCAAGTGAACACATGAGCTCACAGTTATCACAAGATTTTAGTTCGTGTTATGGGGTCTATGGGGGAAACCATGCAGTGGGTGGTGCATATATGTTTTTGCAAACATCTCTTAATGTTTTAAGCTTTTGACTTTGAAGTAAAATGTTAAAAAGTGCAAAAAATTGCATGCTTCATTAAATGATATACCCTCAAAATGATGGTATCATTCTGTTGACCACTTAACACAATCAAACAAGCAATAATGCCAACAATGGTACTTGTTTCTGTATTACAGATAGTATAGATCCTGAGAAGGTGTCGAGCTTGGTGAATGTGTTGTGTCCAGGGGACGAAGGGGAGGAGGAGGAGGTAAAGGTGCCGAAGACCTTTGAGGAGAGGAAACAACTTGGTTTGTGTAAAATTTTTGGATAAAAAAATCTTTCTTTGTCACAATATGCATTTAGATCATTTATTTCAATGCTTTCAAAGTTTATAGTCATCATTTACATTTGCAAGAAATAATTTACCTAGAAATAAAGATTTTTTTATTTCAAAGTTTTCTCATTATCAGTGCAGAAACACTTCATAGGATAAAACAATAAATATCTGATTCAATAAACAATGGATCATGTACATTCATAATCTTCCACATGGGCATATCTACCACTACTAACACAGTCGATATTCTCCTCCTTGGAACAATTGTCCAATGTATCACTTTCCATTGAACAAGCTATTGGTATGGTGCCCAGCGATAGTTTAAGGGCATATAGGTATCTTGTTGAGACTTTCGGTACCAAACAACTCAAGTACAAAATGTAGCAGTGCATAGAAAGAGTAGTTTGCTGTGTCGATATATAGCTGCAATAATTGTTTAAAGAGAATAGAAAAAAATATTTACAAGAGGTTTTACAGGCAATTATTGAAATCAAAAATAGAACTGTTTTTTTTATATTTGAAATTAGATTTATTTTATTACTGCTGCTGATGTTGTGAAGATAATCTCAAACTTTTTAATGCAAAATAAAGCTAAAATATTGTAGAATTGCACAAAAAAAAATTTGGAACTGATTATTTTCAGTAAAATAATAAAGTAATTGTAAGTTTATGATTTCACTTAATTACAATACTTTAATATATATTGCTTTTGATTTAATAGGCCTTGTTTATTATACCCCCACCACAAAATGTGTGGGGGTGGCTATAATGGATTCGCTTTGTCGCGTCCGTCTCCATTATCGTGTCCGCTCTATAAATCCTATACCAATTGAAGGATTTTCTTCAAACTTGGCTAAAATGTTCACCTCAACAAGGGGATGTGCAGAACCCATGTTGCCCATGTGTCAGCTCAAGGTCAAGGTCACAATTGAAGGTCAAATATCAACCAATCAAATATTAGACATTATGTCGTGTCCGCTCTGTAAGTTGTACACTAATTGAAAGATTTTATTTACTCTTGGCTCAAATGTTCACCTCAACATGGGGATGTGCAGAACCCATGTTACTCTTTTGCCGGCTTAAGGTCAAGGTCACACTTGAAGGTCAAAAATTGACTTAAAAAATATTCTTAAATTTTAACATGTATTTGAATATTTCTGAAACTAGAAAAAGTATTTGCTTGAAACTTAAAATATATGTGAGGTGTCACAATTAGGATATGCAGGTCAAGTTTCATAACTCAGTATTGCATTTTGACAAAGTTATGCCCCTTTTAAGTCTTCAAATTTACATACAATCAAGTATTAGACAATATGTCGTGTCCGCTCTATAAATCCTATACTAATGGAAGAATTTTCTTCAAACTTTAATTAAATGTTCAACTCAACAAGGTTATGTGCAGAACCCATGTTACCTTTGTGCCAGCTTAAGGTCAAGGTCACACTTGAAGGTCAAAATTGACTTAGAAAATGTTCTTAAATTTTAACATGTACTTGAATATTTCTGAAATTAGCACAGGTATTTGCTTGAAACTTAAAAGATATATGACGTATCACAAGTAAGATATGCAGGTCAAGTTTCATAACTCTGTATTGCATTTTGACAAAGTTATGCCCCTTCTTAAGTCTTTTAATTTACTTACAATCAATACTAGATAATATGTCGTGTCTGCCCTATAAATTCTATACTAATGTAAGGATTTTCTTCAAACTTAACTAAAATGTTCACCCCAACTGGGCAATGTGCAGAACCCATCTTACCCTAGTACCAGCTCTGTCAAGGACATTGGTGGGGGTATGAGTCGCATTCAGCGATAGTTCTAGTTAGAAAATGGTCCTTTTCACTATGTTCAATATGTGACAGGAACAAAAACTAAGTATACTGTATAAACCAATAGCAACATTCTATAAATGTGAATGTACATCTTAAAATGGAAAAACATCCAAAATAATGCTTTTGACTTTTTGGTTAATTTCATGCTGTCATATAATGTTGAAATATTGAAGTATTTTATGAAAACATGTTCTGGGACCAAGGTCAGCATAACTAAATGAACTCTTGTGTGACCATTAAGTCTGGTTAGGCCATCATTTTGACCTCATTGCATCTATGCTTCATGAGAGTGACAAAATTCTTACTTGTATTTATGATTCATGGCAAGAGACACACGGTTAAAATGTGATACATGCAAGGAAAATACATGGGATAATTAATTAAACTTATTCAAATGTTGGTGTTAATATTTGTGTTATTTTCAGTTCATTTTTGTAAATGAAATTTTGTTTAACAAAATTAAACACTAAAATTATCAATAAACATAAGAATTTATACAAAAAGGTACAGAAACTTTGAGTTTCTCTTCCCTCAAACTCCTGGTTCGCCCAAACTGGAAGGTCATCCCAGTGGGTGTTCAAGGAACCAGGCTTTAATTGTATGACAATATTGATCTAAACTATACTGTATTTACACCATTTACTGTTGCTGTAGCTAAAGCCCATTTACGAGAGGCTTTGATCTGCCATGAGGAGGCCCTACGATTACATGACATGTGTAAACAGCTCCGCAAGATTGATACCTTCCTTGTTATACTGAAGAGAGCCCATGAACAGTGAGTCAAGATTTGTGCTTCAATTTTGCATTCAAAATAAATCAGTTGTCATTCATCATTAAGGACCACTAGTCTTTACAATGATTTTGTTACACAATAAATTATGTGTTATTTACATTTCATGGCATAATTTGTTATGATCACAGAAATTTAATAGCAAATTAAAATGATTGACCGATAAATAAGTAGAATGTTTCTAAGAACTTGATTTGAGACAGAAGCTAAGATAATTATATGGCATAACTTTACAAACTGATACTATAGATTTTGAAATAAAGAAAATTGTATTGGTTCTATCTTATTATTTGGAGACACTTGTTATGAAGTCATTAGATTGTGCTAGCCCAGACTGATAAATAAAATAGCTAATGAAAAAGAAGATATGACATAAAAACACTTCTAACCCTAACTCCACCTTCCCTCTACCAGAAAATCAAACAATTTCAACACAACAATATCTTTATTTCTCTCTTTGGCAGATCTGTTTCCAAGTTCTCGAGTCTGGAAGAAGAGGATGATTTCTCTGAAATATATACAGCTCCAAAGGTGAAGGCGTCCACCCAGCAGATTGTGGCACCACTCACACCAGAGTTCACAAAGGTCAAGGTGCAGGAACTGTTCCATAGACTGGTCAGTAAAAATTACATTTTTTGTCAGAAATATGTTTTTAGGTTGGTTTTGTATTTAATTTCTTAATATAAAACTTTAAAACTTCATTGAAGATTTAATTGATAGATTGATAATAAGTAGATTTTAACTAACATATAATGAAGCCTGTGAGTTTCCTGTATGTAATAGTGTCACCAGACAATGTTTGTTTAACCTTAGTCTTGTTATCTAATTAGAGATGGAAATATAACAGTTTGAAAGTATGATTTCTTTCTAAAGCTGTTGCCTTTGATAAAGCTGTCAACATTATGACAATTGCCCTTATATGAACCAAATAATACATGTTTGCTGCAATCGTTGTTGGCATAAAGGGGCTCTTCTTGTCAGCCTCTACACACTTTTTCTTAACAGTCCTGCTTTGCAATAAACCTTTTATTACTGCCTCCTATTACTTTTACATCCTGCATTTCCCCCAGTTTTTGGTTAATAAAACTCTGTAATCCCTCTAACTAATTATCACATACTCCAGGGTCCCATCTCCATCTTCAATGCCAAGAACCACTGGACGGCACCTCGTACTATCATCTTAGACCGTGGGCCAGACCAGGGCTACGGGTTCAGTGTCCGGGGAGACTCGCCGGTCAAGGTCGCTGATATAGAGCCAGGCAGTGTGGCAGAGGTATGTCTAACCAATTTTATTATTTTGTTGGACAGTAGTCCAACTATCAAAACACAGATTGCATACACTTCAATAGTTTGGCCTAAATAAATACAATACTGTGTTAAGCCTCTAAGACCATCAATTTCACAAAACTTCTTATAACACCAAAATCCTTTCAGCATTTATTTTTAGGTGAATACCTCATGACAGTGACTTGTCAATATTTACTTGTGCTGGTAAAAAACAGTAACAGCTTCAGCATGTACATACTTTTTTAATAAAAAGAGACATTGTCTGACTTTATAGGTTGCATTAAGATTTTTTGTTGTAAACTGTCACAGTATTTACATGGCATGACCATCGCTGATAAAGAATGATTTATGGGTTGAGGGATGTAATTGTTTGTTGAAAGGAACAGGTAAGGTGGATGTAACTCTGTGACTTTTATAATCATAGATTGTGGCTATATATACCACCTTTGTTTTCCTATATATAAAACAAGTCAGCCAGTATTTATGTGCTTGCTCAGGACACAAAAATTGGTTATTCTATAAACATTGTTATGTCAATTTTTCTCTCCTCAGCTTGGTAACATGAATGTGTCTGACTACATTGTTGCTGTGGGTGATGTGGACACCAAGTGGTCAAAGCATGATGAGGTTGTGAACCTGGTACGGAAGGCTGGCAGCCATCTTGTGCTGCGACTGATCACTCCGATGAACAGTGATTGCCTCGAGCCCCAGACTGTGCCATCAGCTCCAAGCACCCCTGGCATGCCGATGAAGATGCAGCAGAGTCCTGGACACAGTCTGTCTGCTGCCAGCAGCAAGAGCAACAAGAGCAGATTGAGTGCACCCTGGATCTTCACAAGGAAAGGTTCGAAAGATTCTGAGGATCGGAGAGAGGAGCTGATCATGGGGGATGCTGATGGGGAAAAGTTCAGTGATCATGATATCATCATGTAGGGATCAGCAGGTGTCACTGGGTTCATCATTGCATGTCATTGAGTCATCATTTCTTGTCAGTGATTTGTCATGTCATTGATTTGTCATGTCATTGATTTGTCATGACATATGTCATTGAGCTATAATGTCATTGATTCATCATCATGGCATTGAATCATCATCACCCTTTCATTGATTTGTCATCATCTTTATGTCTTGTCATTTATTCATCATCATGTTATCGAGTCATAAGTTCACATCATTTATTCGCTGTCTTGTGTCATTGATTAATTTCCAGTGCCTTTGTCTCATCAACTCATGTCAATGATTCATCCTCTTTTGTCATAATGCCATCATGTCATTAATTGATCATCCCATAATGTGGTGTAGCATGCTTGCTTGTAGAGCAGAGGCTGTTTTGGGAAATTTGTAGACTAACTTCATGTTTCTCTACCAGTAGTCTATTGATAAGCAAGGAATGTGTAAATTGCCTAATAAGTTCAGTATAATAACCATTCATATATTTTATGTAAATATCTTTAATATGGAGAATGTTTCAAGGTTGTCGGGTACGTTTAATTCTTTATTTCTTAAATACTTGTATTTTTTCAAAATATAACATGCTTTTCAGTGCATGTTCATTGATTCAGACTATAATGACATGTTTGCAAAAACAAATCAAAAAGAAAATCGATTTTTGACAGTTGCTTTGCAATAATGAAGCAGCATTAAATGGATCAGGTTGCCTAGCTTTTGATATGTATATTTATGTATTTATACAATGTAATACTCCCAGAACAAACAGTAAAGAACCTGATCAGAATGTTATGCAAAGAGTAAGCATGTATGTCTGCTTGGATTGTTATTGTTTTGTTTGTTACTTTTTTGCACCAACATAATTATAGTCATATTGACAATGTCCAGCTTATCAATTGTAGAAGAAATTACGAGACATATGTCAGGGTAGAACCACTAGCAATCCACATTTCAGCTGGAAGACTTCTCACTTCGAAACCATATTGTAAGAGCAGGAAGAGCTGCTTTGTTTGCTTTGAATTCACAGTATTTATGAAATAAAGAGTCAAAGGTTTCTCAACATAAGCTCCCTTGTAACCTGTAATAGTTACACAATGAGGAAAACCATCTGGATATACAGCAGTAAACTGCAGACTTTGGCCATTGTTTGGTTAATTTTCATATCATAACTACAATGTGACTGGGATAGATGTATTTGTATTAGAAAAATAGTCCATACTTTTTATGCATTGAGACATGTTGATCATGAAATCATCCTAATCTTTCAGTATTGATAACAAATCAGATGTTTTATCATCAATTCATAGGCATATTGTTTTGAATAAATGTTTTAAGAAGTATGGAGTAATTTATCTGTAAACATCAGAATTGAGGTATATACACGTACAGCATTGCTGTACATACATGTAACTAACTTCTTGTTGTTTTTGTCATTTTGTTGTTCTCCTTTTATAGAGATAATGTTGAAATCCTTTAGATGTAATCTTCATTTGAAGTTCCTTCTTTTTTTAATAAAGTAATTTTAATTGAATCAGGAAATCAATCCAGTATGCAATAACTACTGATAGTATTCTGATGAAAGAAATGTTTTTCTATATTATGATTAATGTATTAGATGTCTATTTTTGTAACAATATACCTGTATATAGAATCATGGAAAGGTGCATATTAACCAGTTCATATCAATTTGTTTTTTGTAAGAATTAAATGTTTATGAATATATTTTAAATGTTAATTATTCTTACTGGGATTGTTGATTTTTATCTTATATTTGTTTTATTATTGATACTGTTTGATGTGTGTCTTTCTTAATTTTATTGGCCTTTTGTGTTTTTGTATTTAGTGTGTATAGTTTTACATTTTTAGCTGTGTTTGAAAGAAAATTTTTAGATGAAATGAAATTTGGGATATTGTTTTATGTTCACATATGCATATGGCTATTGCTGTAAAGTCACCCACTGTTCTTTGCATAACTTCATTTTACACAGAGACAGGTCTCAGTTTAAAACAGTACAGATGTACTGTATTAATTTTGTTTTCATTAGTCCCTTCAATATTTCTATTTGAAGTACTTCCAATCCATACAGCCAGTGATATATTATATTTTTAATTCTTTCGCTACAGTCAATTCAGATAAGCTGAACATTTCTATTATAAAATTGACACAAACTTAATGACACTGTTATTTGTAAATAAGAGTTTATTTGCTTAGATTCTGGACATACCTACCACTGACACAAGCTTTCTGTCATTATGACACTTCCTATTATCAAGTATTTTTATAAAAGGAATCAAAAATTCATAACCCGATATATAGGAAATCTTATATCCCATTGCATAAAGTTTGTCCATTAAACACTCTAACTTGGACTCTTAAAAGTAATCTCATAAAACAGATATGTACTAAACAAACTCAATATTACAAAATATTACAAATTCTAATGTGGGAAAAACAAAATGTGATAGGAAAACATGGGGTTGATGGTAGGAATGTGTATATTTGTTATGCTGTGCCAAAGATGGGTTGTTGTCCCTTTTTTGATATTATTTCCAAATAGTTGTTTTTTTTTGTTGTAAAAGTTTGTAAATTTTATTTGATAACAAATATTAACACTTGCTTATTGCTATAATTGTAGATTTTAGCACATTGTGCATCACATAATTAAAAGTCTGGAATCATTACATTTTTATATGTAGTTCATAACTGTTAGGTTAAAGTATACAAGCTTTCCTATTGTGTGAAAGTGGTATTCTGTTAGCTGTTTGTATTTGACTTGCTGAATATGTCTTAATGGGGTGATGAAAATGTTCTTCTACAGCTGTCTGTAATCCTTTGTGTTACATTGTAACAAGTTTTACTTACTTAATATTACTTCATTGTGATAAGATTCAAGGCATTTTTACTACCTGAAGCAAATTAATTAGTAATTTGTTGAATGTATCAAACTGTTGCAATTTTTTCAATCAAAAGTGAATAAAGTTACATATTAAATACAAGCTCCTGAGTTTAACAATGTGTAACAGCTCTGAATAGGTAAAACTTCTACATATGTATGTATATAAGTATGAAATCCATGGGTATAAATGTAATATAAGGACTGTTACTCTGAGTAGGTAGGGACTAGAATATGTTTTGTTCCAGTAGAACAAGACTATACTGTCTCCAGAAGTTGTGTTACCATGTATTTGGAGTCAAGTTTCTTTATTTAAAGATTGCTTGTAAACACATGACATGGAGCATAGATTGTCCTAGCAATAGTAAGTAGAATTTGCAGATTTGTTTTTGTCTGAAAAGCAAGACATTGTTTAACCACTGTTAATTTTTGCTTCAGAATGACCTCTAGAGAACATCCTGTCTTTCAAAGATTATATCATTGATATTTTCGATGATCAAAATTATCTCGATGCTTTTCAACTATTTTCAGTAGCACATTGTCATGTTTTAAATGTTTTTGTTGATAAATTTTAATATTGCAATTTGTATTGGATATGTTATGAAGCAGCATGTATCAATTCTTAAATAGTGGACATTTATTTGGAGAATGTGTTTTTAAACGTTTTAAGTGAGTAGCTGTTTGTTTGGTTTCTGTACGAAGTCAAGTTAGTAGGTTTTTACTAACATGGAACTAATTTTAAACAGTTCTTGCTTCATCATTGTTAGAACTCTTTATCTTTTTTCCATACAACAAGATTATATTTTATACTCTCTTTCATTTTACACATTGCTTTGTTTTATATGTTACTTCTTCATGTGTTCAACATGGTTTTTAATGCTTTCTTGTACAATGACAATCGTCTTATTTACTTTTTTTAACTCCTCTTTTCAAAGAACCAGTATTGTTTAATTTATTTCCAAAAATATATATATTATTAAGATCTTTTCATGTTTATGATGTAGTCTTGCTTGCTTCTGTTTCTGCTTTTGAAGCTAGGCACCACTAACAGAAACAATATTTGCCTAAATATTATACCCAAGCAAATTTTGACTTTCAGAATGTACTTACAGGGACACAATGTTTCTATCTCTAGTATGATATAGGTATTGTCTTATTGCTGTACTGAACAGTATATTATGAGCATAATTTTCAACTTAGCAGATTCTTGGCCTGCAAGGTTATGGTTCCATATGATAATAGGTTGCAATTCTTTTTTCTATACAATTTAAATGGATGTGTTTTACTTCTGATATAATAATTTTGGATGTCTGCAATATGGTTTTTATTAGCATAATGGTTATTTTAAATGCTTGTTTATGTTTAATTATGCCAAATGTGTCTGTCAAAAGGACAGAATTTCCTTAAATGGTAGTTTATTGTTTTATGTTGGTAACTCTATCAACTGTATCTAACCTAAGATGTTACAAGAGTGAATTGTTTCTTTTCATTTTTTAAAATTCATGAACAGATTTTTTATTTACTTGCTGTTACTTCTCATGTGCCTCTGCATTATGTTGCCTTCAGTTTTATATTTCCTCATCTTATCATTTGCAAAGCAACCTGACTTATTTTAGAGAGGTGGATTTTGTTGTTTTAATATGGAGAAAAAATATCACTTTTAAGCAATATTTTGTATGCAAAAATCATTTAAGGTCTTGCTTAATAAGACATTGAAGACCGCATGTTAAACTAATATTTATATAGCATGCACATAAAAACCAATGGGTTTGAAATATTTATCCACAGAAAGTTTTTGTGCCTTTATAATGTTTATTTACACACACACACACATACACACACACACAGGGACACACACACAGTGACACACACCACACACACAAACACACACACAGACTGATATTGTAAGCTAGAACATACATTATGTTTAGTTCAGCCCATGCATTGGTTAATCGTTCAGAAACGTCAAAAGATAGACACTTCAAAAATGGAATTATGTATCAAAAGCAAAACCCATTTCAAAAGGGAATTTATCCCCTTAATTAATTTTGGCACAGTTATGCCCCTTGCCAACTTTTTTTTCATTTTACTACAAAGCACTGAAAATAGTGGATGGCACTGTTTATAAAAAGCTATTTATAAATGTTTGCTTTCTCTTAATGTATTGAAGCAGTAGTTGAACATTTAGTTTGTCATGCAAGAACTATTTAAGCTTCTGTAATCTCTTATTTCATCTTTTGTTGAATTCCAGCATATAGAAAGATTGAAAGTTGATCCTTTTTCAATTTATTTTTTGTAAAGCATTACAGATGTGCTTAAATCCATGACAGTTATTTTTTGTTTTACATCATAGTGCCATTGGGTTCACAACAGAACAAAAAGTACCTAAATGAACACAGATTTTTATTTTGCTTCTTTCCACGCATATCTTACAGACTGTAATTTTTTGTTTTGATTCTGTTTGTCTGATATTTTGGTTTATCATCTTGCCAACGATTTCTGTTTATCTGGAGACAGTGTCTACTTGAAGCTGAAATAGTGCTGCCTTCACTGTGAATAGCATCGCAAGAACAAGTGGCATGATACCACACCCTGTTACATTATTTTGACACCTGACACAAGGCTAACCAGTCATGGAACTAACTTCATATTTGCTAAAGCATCACTATGGAAAAAATACCACTAGCATTTTAATAGCTTTGGCATGTCATGGCAGTGGGCTTGAATCCATGATGACCCATACCGTTAATAGCTTTGACATGTCATGGCCCTGGGTTTGAATCCATGATGACCCATACCCTTAATAGCTTTGGCATGTCATGGCCGTGGGTTTGAATCCATGATGACCCATACCTTTGAATCCATGATGACCCATACCGTTAATAGCTTTGGCATGTCATGGCCCTGGGTTTGAATCCATGATGACCCATACCGTTAGCTGGTAGAAGTAAAAAAAAAAAATTTTTTTATTGATTTTATACACCTAATAATGACCATGTCAATGTGAAGTAAATGTATTTATTATTTATAATGTATAAGTAAAGATGTAAAATAAACATCTCCTATTACTAAAGCATCATAAATGCTGTTTGTATAAAAAGTTTAATAATTGCTCAAAATTTGAAAGAAACTGCTGAATTCAAACATAATTTATTACTTTTTATGTATTTATCTATTACATTTTAATGCCTTTTCATAATTTACAGTTGTATATACACACTGATATGTCTTTTAATATATAGACAAGGCTTCCCCACCAACTGTTAAAGTTTTAACTTTCAGATTTTTTCTCAAACATTGTACATTACTACAGAGGTCATCTTAGTTCAGTAAACTGATGTGTTCGACCCTACATTTTATTGAATCATGTTTAGTATAATTGTTCTAAGTTCTGATGGAAGTGAGATCTTACTGAGGATTCTGTTATATGGATTGCCATTCAAATGAAGATAGATCTTTATAATAATTCCAAGTATGTATTGCATTGCAAGTCATATTGCAAAGCAATTTTAGTATACATCAACTGTTTTAATGAATCTTAACATTTTGTTAAAAAATCTCAAGAGAAAACACACTTTTTTTCTTGTATTGTTAAAAAATATTTGTGATTGTTAATGGATAAGTTTTGCTTTGTTTATACAATGTTTACCTAGATACGTCTTTTATTTCACTTAACTGTTTCATGTTCTTATTTATGCTGTGACACTCACTTTTCCTCTAAACAAAGGCCTTATTTGAATAACCATAACCTCTTTTACATATCTCTAATCCATATATGTCCACTTATAGTGCCATTTAGCTGTATTTAATCACTTTACATGCATTTGCATATTTAATTAGTTCACTTTATCCTTATGCATTACACACCAAATTCATGTATATATATGCTTTGCGCTGTTGCAGGTGCTGGAATGTTAAGCCAGTTAAGAAATCTTTTATCTGTAAGATGCTATTTTATAATTATGTATGGTGATAGTTGTAGGATTGTAGTTCCATCTGCTTTTTATGTCCAGATGAGACTTTCAATGTTAGTATTTGAATATAATTTTTAGAGAATTTAATGTTCATACCATATCATTTGTTGACTTTATGTTCAATACCTGTAGAAGCACATGTATCACTACTCTTTATCATAGAACTCTGTGGTATTTTTTAAGAAATTCAAAGAATTGAAAAACATTAGCATATTCAACAAGATGGCTTGAACAGAAAAACAATTTTCAAAAATAAATGCTGAAACTGTCACAACTCAACTGATCCTTATATTTTTGTCTTGAAGTTTCATAACAAAAATATTTACAAGACAGTACGGTATGCAGATATGCCGGTACAGTAACATGCCATGAGACAGTACAGTATGCAGGTACAGTAACATGCCATTAGACAGTTCAGTATGCCGGTACAGTAACATGCCAAGAGACAGTTCAGTCTGCAGGTACAGTAACATGCCATGAGACAGTTCAGTATGTAGGTACAGTCACATGCCATGAGACAGTTCAGTATGCAGGTACAGTCACATGCCATGAGACAGTTCAGTATGCAGGTACAGTAACATGCCATTAGACAGTTCAGTATGCAGGTACAGTCACATGCCATGAGACAGTTCAGTCTGCAGGTACAGTAACATGCCATGAGACAGTTCAGTATGTAGGTACAGTCACATGCCATGAGACAGTTCAGTATGCAGGTACAGTCACATGCCATGAGACAGTTCAGTATGCAGGTACAGTCACATGCCATGAGACAGTTCAGTCTGCAGGTACAGTAACATGCCATGAGACAGTTCAGTATGTAGGTACAGTCACATGCCATGAGACAGTACAGTATGCAGGTACAGTCACATGCCATGAGACAGTTCAGTATGCAGGTACAGTCACATGCCATGAGACAGTACAGTATGCAGGTACAGTCACATGCCATGAGACAGTACAGTATGCAGGTACAGTCACATGCCATGAGACAGTTCAGTATGCAGGTACAGTCACATGCCATGAGACAGTTCAGTATGTAGGTACAGTCACATGCCATGAGACAGTACAGTATGCAGGTACAGTCACATGCCATGAGACAGTTCAGTATGCAGGTACAGTCACATGCCATGAGACAGTTCAGTATGCAGGTACAGTCACATGCCATGAGACAGTACAGTATGCAGGTACAGTCACATGCCAGGAGACAGTACAGTATGCAGGTACAGTCACATGCCATGAGACAGTACAGTATGTAGGTACAGTAACATGCCATGAGACAGTTCAGTATGTAGGTACAGTCACATGCCATGAGACAGTTCAGTATACAGGTACAGTCACATGCCATGAGACAGTTCAGTATGCAGGTACAGTCACATGCCATGAGACAGTTCAGTATGCAGGTACAGTCACATGCCAGGAGAGTACAGTATGCAGGTACAGTCACATGCCATGAGACAGTTCAGTGTGCAGGTACAGTCACAAGCCATGAGACAGTACAGTATGCAGGTACAGTAACATGCCATGAGACAGTACAGTATGCAGGTACAGTCACATGCCATGAGACAGTACAGTATGTAGGTACAGTCACATGCCATGAGACAGTACGGTATGTAGGTACAGTCACATGCCATGAGCCAGTTCAGTATGCAGGTACAGTCACATGCCATGAGACAGTTCAGTATGCAGGTACAGTCACATGCCATGAGACAGTACAGTATGTAGGTACAGTCACATGCCATGAGACAGTACAGTATGCAGGTACAGTCACATGCCATGAGACAGTACAGTATGCAGGTACAGTCACATGCCATGAGACAGTACAGTATGCAGGTACAGTCACATGCCATGAGCCAGTACAGTATGCAGGTACAGTCACATGCCATGAGACAGTACAGTATGCAGGTACAGTCACATGCCATGAGACAGTACAGTATGCAGGTACAGTCACATGCCATGAGCCAGTTCAGTATGCCGGTACAGTAACATGCCATGAGCCAGTTCAGTATGCAGGTACAGTCACATGCCATGAGCCAGTTCAGTATGCAGGTACAGTCACATGCCATGAGCCAGTACAGTATGCAGGTACAGTCACATGCCATGAGCCAGTTCAGTATGCAGGTACAGTAACATGCCATGAGCCAGTTCAGTATGCAGGTACAGTCACATGCCATGAGCCAGTTCAGTATGCAGGTACAGTCACATGCCATGAGCCAGTACAGTATGCAGGTACAGTCACATGCCATGAGCCAGTTCAGTATGCAGGTACAGTCACATGCCATGAGCCAGTACAGTATGCAGGTACAGTCACATGCCATGAGACAGTACAGTATGCAGGTACAGTAACATGCCATGAGCCAGTTCAGTATGCAGGTACAGTCACATGCCAAGAGACAGTTCAGTATGCAGGTACAGTCACATGCCATGAGCCAGTTCAGTATGCAGGTACAGTCACATGCCATGAGCCAGTTCAGTATGCAGGTACAGTCACATGCCATGAGACAGTTCAGTATGCAGGTACAGTCACATGCCAGGAGACAGTTCAGTATGCAGGTACAGTCACATGCCATGAGCCAGTTCAGTATGCAGGTACAGTCACATGCCATGAGCCAGTTCAGTATGCAGGTACAGTCACATGCCATGAGACAGTTCAGTATGCAGGTACAGTCACATGCCAGGAGACAGTTCAGTATGCAGGTACAGTCACATGCCAGGAGACAGTTCAGTATGCAGGTACAGTCACATGCCATGAGACAGTTCAGTATGCAGGTACAGTCACATGCCATGAGACAGTACAGTATGCAGGTACAGTCACATGCCATGAGACAGTTCAGTATGCAGGTACAGTAACATGCCATGAGCCAGTTCAGTATGCTGGTACAGTCACATGCCATGAGCCAGTTCAGTATGCAGGTACAGTCACATGCCATGAGCCAGTACGGTATGTAGGTACAGTAACATGCCATGAGACAGTTCAGTATGCAGGTACTAAACTGCAGATATAAAAATGTTAAAAAAAAATGTTACATGCTAATATATTTAGGCCATTTTTATATTAAATTATGCACACATTTTGTTCCAGGGCGTATTCGTATGCATTTAACTAAAATTGTCTAATTTCTCACCTATAGGCTAAAGAACGAACGTGACATGTACCACATACTATCCTTGCATCACGTAGTCGGCTAATATCAAGCCTAGCATGCCTAGTGAATATATCTAGTAGGCTCACAGGGTCCGCCGTGCATTAAACCTTCAAGCAATCTATTGAACACGTAATAAATCTCAGTATTTAGCGTGTGTGCACTGACAACTGCTATTTTGGATGGTCTATTCATGGTGCATGAGATATTGGACACTTTCAACTCGAATTTATCTCGCTAGAGAAATCGTGATTTCATATCTATTCTGACCACCATGCACTAACTAGGTCACGTTTTCTTGTCAACATTTACGTGTGTATGTACTAGCTTTCACCTTTTTTTTTCATTTTACTGCACGTTTATTTACACTTTGTTTCACTGGATGTTCTCGATGCTCGTTTCGAATATTTAATAAATATTAATAAATGTATCGATTTTGCACCAAAAAATGAAAGTTGCAATAAACATAATAATACCAATAATGGGCAGCCTTTGTTGTAGTTGTTTTTTCAGAATACTGACCTATCCTTTAATGACGATTGTCTTATACGATTAACTATTGACTAAATTAATGAAAATAAAGGTAGTCGTACAGACAATAACTCCTCTTTATGTAACAAAGTTGAATATATCTACATCTTTGCTGGAAATATTAACTTGCGCGGGAGTTTTAATATTGCACGATTTTCATATTTTGTGTTTATGTTTTGTGCTCATGCAATAAACCATAACTTCCAGCAAGTCCATAATGGCTCTGGAATTGAACACTTCAGTTTGGCAGTAATATTGTCTAATGTAAAGTTTAGTGACACACTAAATGGCTGGTATGTTAGAATATGCCTGGTCGTATATCAATAAAAACAATCATGGCATGTCTACACAATCGTAATCTTTTGATCATCTAATCACACCAGCTTCCTTATTACCCTCAGATTAAAATAATGCTACAAGGAAACGTTGATGCAGAGCATCAAGGTCGCCGGAAATAATATATCAGACACCGTTCCGGATAGCGCAAACGATAGAGCGTTTGCTGCAAGTACGGGAGGCCCCTGAGTGTGACACACCAAAGTCGTAAACTATGGTAGTGGTAAAGCTCCCCTGCTTACACTCAGACAAATATAAGGGTAGTTCCACGACTGGTTGGCCCGGTGTCACACGCAACACAAACATTGAATTATAGGACTTATTTATTTCTTCGCAATATGTCTCCAAAACGTAATATTATTTAATACAAAAGTAAAATCATTAAGTTTAAATCTTAACAAATCTTGAATACTGAAACACTTTAGTATAAATGTAACAATGTGTTTTTATTTTGAAAGCTGAAATAGAATAACAATTTCCGCTTAAAAATACGATCGCGTCTTAAAAGTTGTGACGTCACCACATAGCCATTTCCAAAACCAATTATAAATATAGGGTCGGCGACCCACAATTTTTAATCAAGACCACACTCGGAACTTTGAAACTGATATAAGAGACGGTCATAACGTTTATACCGCCATTAGGATGATGCAGGTTGAGCTAACTTTGCCGACATTTCTAAATGTCATTAATTTCACCTGTGTCCCTGCACCAATTTTTCTGCTAATGACCAAATATGTTAAAATTGATATTTAGGCAATAAATCAATACATTTGTTCTGCTGATGTGATTTTTTACTACCATGTCTTCAAGTAAAATGTTATGATGTGGAGAAAACAAAGATTATATTTAAACCATTTTGAGATACTAGTATCATAATAAAATAGTTTAGATGTAATGATTCGAGTTGATATAAAGCAATAGGAAAACCAATGATAATTTGGTTATAAAAGTCCCGCAACTAAGCTAATGTCGCTGCCTATGACGTAGCGACTAGTGAGTCACCATGAAAAATAAAGTGATACACGACTAACAACTAAGTTGCAATTTTGTACTTATCCCTCCACCAGATAAAAACAAAGTGTGATCTTCCTCAACTGAGATTTATCCGAGAAGTCCTGGTTAAAGAGTACAAAATAACAATAACAGTACAAAACTTATCCCATACCAAATAAGCGGAGTCTGAGAAAAGTTACTGAATCGATTGGACAGTGCTTAATACGTGTATGGATGTGTAATATGAGTGCTAATTGATCGCAAGAAATATAGTAATAGACACTTAATCTCTTAGACCGCCTGCAATAGTTCAATTTGTAGAGCGTCGGCTTGCGGATCGGGAGGTCGCGGGATCAAACCCCGTCCGGGTCAAGCCAGAGACGTTTAAGTTGGCAGTAATGGCTTCCCTCCTAACTTACGGAGCTAAGGAGACAGCATTACGACTGACTCGTCGGTGTCAGTATAATGTATCGGCCATGTTCAGTCCCTGTGCCCGTATAATATAATGATAGAAATGTCGCTGCACAGTATCTGCAAAAATGCCGGCTAATCCAGTCCCTTAAACCCCTTAAAGTAAATTTTAAATGCATATTTAATCTTTTTATGTTTTCATTCTTTTGGGGTTAATGTGTACCGAACTGCGTATTCTGTGTACAGGCAGCTACACGACTGACAACGATGCGTTCCAAATATTGCTCAAAATACCAATGATGACTGATATAACCAGTGCATTTCCATATGCAATCTTAATTAATTTACATAAATTTAAAAGTCGTTGATACCCTTAGGCTTGATTGAAGATATGACAAGCTCTTCCCTGATGTTTTTCGGTGAGTTTGTTTACTAAATGGGATGCCTATCGATAGGTGTAGCCAAGTGGGCACGTAACGCGCATTGATACAATCAACGTGGCGAAGTGTTTATGCTAATGAAAAGCCTTTGGCCATGAGGCTAAAACTGCCACACAACAATGACATACCTGGCGGTAACTGTGGCAGAACATCAATGACACACCTTGCAGTATCTGACACATAACAGCAATGACACGCCTGGCAGCATCTGACACATAACAGCAATGACACACCTGACTGCATCTGACAGAGAACAACCATGACACACCTGGCAGTATCTGACACAGAACAACAATGACACACCTGGCAGTATCTGACACAGAACAACAATGACACGCCTGGCAGCATCTGACACATAACAACAATGACACACCTGACTGCACCTGACAGAGAACAACAATGACACACCTGGCAGTATCTGACACAGAACAACAATGATACACCTGGCAGTATCTGACACAGCACAACAATGACACACCTGGCAGCATCTGACACAGAACAACAATGACACACCCCTGGCAGTATCTGACACATAACAACAATGACACACCTGGCAGTATCTGACACAGAACAACAATGACACACCTGACTGCATCTGACAGAGAACAACAATGACACACCTGGCAGTATCTGACACAGAACAACAATGACACACCTGGCAGTATCTGACACAGAACAACAATGACACACCTGACTGCATCTGACACAGAACAACAATGACACACCTGGCTGCATCTGACACAGAACAACAATGACACACCTGGCAGTATCTGACACAGAACAACAATGACACACCTGGCAGTATCTGACACAGAACAACAATGACACACCTGGCAGCATCTGACACAGAACAACAATGACACACCTGGCAGTATCTGACACAGAACAACAATGACACACCTGGCTGCATCTGACACAGAACAACAATGACACACCTGGCTGCATCTGACACAGAACAACAATGACACACTTGGCTGTATCTGACACAGAACAACAATGACACACCTGGCAGCATCTGACACAGAACAACAACGACACACCTGGCAGTATCTGACACAGAACAACAATGACACACATGACTGCATCTGACACAGAACAACAATGACACACCTGGCAGTATCTGACACAGAACAACAATGACACACCTGGCAGTATCTGACACAGAACAACAATGACACACCTGGCTGCATCTGACACAGAACAACAACGACACACTTGGCTGTATCTGACACAGAACAACAATGACACACCTGACTGCATCTGACACAAACAACAATGACACACCTGGCAGTATCTGACACAGAACAACAATGACACACCTGGCAGCATCTGACACAGAACAACAATGACACACCTGACTGCATCTGACACAGAACAACAACGACACACCTGGCTGCATCTGACACAGAACAACAATGACACATCTGGCTGCATCTGACACATAACAACAATGACACACCTTGCTGCATCTGACACAGAACAACAATGACACACCTGGCAGCATCTGACACAGAACAACAATGACACACCTGGCTGCATCTGACACAGAACAACAACGACACACCTGGCTGCATCTGACACAGAACAACAATGACACATCTGGCTGCATCTGACACAGAACAACAATGACACACCTTGCTGCATCTGACACAGAACAACAATGACACACCTGGCAGTATCTGACACAGAACAACAATGACACACCTGGCTGTATCTGACACAGAACAACAATGACACACCTGACTGCATCTGACACAGAACAACAATGACACACCTGGCAGCATCTGACACAGAACAACAATGACACACCTGACTGCATCTGACACAGAACAACAACGACACACCTGGCTGCATCTGACATAGAACAACAATGACACATCTGGCTGCATCTGACACATAACAACAATGACACACCTTGCTGCATCTGACACAGAACAACAATGACACACCTGGCAGCATCTGACACAGAACAACAATGACACACCTGGCTGCATCTGACACAGAACAACAACGACACACCTGGCTGCATCTGACACAGAACAACAATGACACATCTGGCTGCATCTGACACAGAACAACAATGACACACCTTGCTGCATCTGACACAGAACAACAATGACACACCTGGCAGTATCTGACACAGAACAACAATGACACACCTGGCTGTATCTGACACAGAACAACAATGACACACCTG
The DNA here is from genome assembly GCA_007844125.1 of Sinonovacula constricta. NCBI lineage: Eukaryota > Metazoa > Mollusca > Bivalvia > Cardiida > Solecurtidae > Sinonovacula > Sinonovacula constricta. The sequence continues at coordinate 8,598,016 of CM017565.1, forward strand.
ACTGCATCTGACAGAGAACAACAATGACACACCTGGCTGCATCTGACACAGAACAACAATGACACACCTGGCTGCATCTGACACAGAACAACAATGACACACCTGGCAGTATCTGACACAGAACAACAATGACACACCTAGTAGCATCTGACACAGAACAACAATGATATACCTGACTGCATCTGACACAGAACAACAACGACAAACCTGGCTGCATCTGACACAGAACAACAACGACACATCTGGCTGCATCTGACACAGAACAACAACGACACACTCTGCTGTATCTGACAGAGAACAACAATGACACACCTGGCAGCATCTGACACAGAACAACAATGACACACCTGACTGCATCTGACACAGAACAACAACGACACACTTGGCTGTATCTAACACATAACAACAATGACACATCTGGCAACATCTGACACAGAACAACAATGACACATTTGGCAGCATCTGACACAGAACAACAATGATACACTTGGCAGTATCTAACACATAACAACAATGACACACTTGGCTGTATCTAGCACATAACAACAATGACACACTTGGCTGTATCTGACACATAACAACAATGACACACTTAACTGTATCTAACGCCTAACAACAATGACACACTTGGCTGTATCTGACGCATAACAATAATGACACACTTGGCTGTATCTGACGCATAACAACAATGACACACTTGGCTGTATCTGACGCATAACAACAATGACACACTTGGCAGTATCTGACACATAACAACAATGACACACTTGGCAGTATCTGACACATAACAACAAAGACACACCTGGCAGTATCTGACGCATAACAATAATGACACATCTGGAAACATCTGACACATAACAACAATGACACACTTGGCTGTATCTGACACATAACAACAATGACACACTTGGCAGTATCTGACACATAACAATAATGACACATCTGACAACATCTGACACATAACAACAAAGACACACCTGGCAGTATCTGACGCATAACAATAATGACACATCTGACAACTTCTGACGCATAACAATAATGACACATCTGACAACATCTGACACATAACAACAATGACACATTTGGCAGCATCTGACACATAACAACAAAGACACACCTGGCAGTATCTGACGCATAACAATAATGACACATCTGGCAACATCTGACACATAACAACAATGACACACTTGGCTGTATCTGACACATAACAAAAATAACACACCTGGCAGAATCGACACATAACAACAATAACACACCTGGCAGAATTTGGCATAGATGTTCATGTTAACTTATATGTGTTCGTTTATTGGGTTTATCGTCCGACCAAAAGTATTTCAGTTATCTGGAGACGGTGTTCACTTGAAGCAGATATAGTGCTGCCTTCACTGTATATAGCATGCCATGAACACCTGGCATAATACCTCACTCAGTCACATTATCCTGACACTGGGCCAATCAGTCGTGGAACTAACATTATATTTGCTTGAGCGTTTGCAAGGGGGCTATACCGATACCATTTCAACAATTTTGTATGTCCTGGCCCGGGATCGAACCCGGGGCCTTGTGTATCTGGATTGCCCTTGATTAACTTCGTAACGGCGATTGGATAAACCGGACAAACGAACCGATTAAAACCAGCGACTCGGAATATGTCAACCACTTACTGCTGAGATACGTGGTCTAGTGGTCATCTAATCATGAAATCGCGAGTTCGCTTCCGTCTGCGGACAATACGACTTGCTTAAGGAAGGGATTGGGATTGGGATTAGCCGGCATTTTTGCCGATACTGCGCAGCGACATTTCTATCATTACAGCACAGGGGCACTTATGAGGTGCCCAGGGACTGAACCCGGCCGGTCCATTATACTGACACCGACGAGTCAGGCGTAATGCTGTCCCCGTAGCCCCGAGCGTTAGGAGGGAAGCCACTACTACCAACTTTAAAGTCTTTGGTATGACCCGGCCGGTGTTCGAACCCACGACCTCCCGATCCGCAAGCCGACGCTCTACCATCTGAGCTATTGCGGCCGGTGCTTAAGGAAGTTTATAACTTGTATGGTTTGTTTTATTGTGTTGAACGCCATTTTAATCATATTTCACTCATATACAGGCGGGCAGTTCACCTTACTATCGTTCCTGGAATGAAAGAGTGCGATTGCCTACACTTTGTTGCTATGACAACACATTTATTATACATTCACGCATAACACCACGAATTTTACGAGTATAGAAATTTCAAGCAATTGCATATTTAAAAAGAAAATAATAACCACTGCACTGATGGTTCTACATGCTGTACAGCTTTTTTTTTTTTTAAAAAATCAGGGAATATTTTTTTGGAGCCATTTGATCGTGAAAGTGTATGGAGTTAACAGTAACACAAGGATTTAACCGAATATGCATCGAGGTCAAGTTGAACATTGTTAACAACAACACCAGTATGTTAACCTTGTAGCCTATTTTTTAAAATCCATGGCTAAATACAGAAATCGGATCTGGCGTAAAAATCAGCTTTATACGTCAGAATTTTGCGATCCATTTAAGGTTGTACAACACTGCTGATACATACAATTAACCGGATACACACAGTTTCTTTACTCCAAGTGTCTGTGGTATTATAGTGTGGTAAAGTAGTGTCAAACCTCTGCTGGCTCTAAAAATAGCTAACAATGGCGCATGTACGGGGGAGATGATTTACCACAATAAGATCATGTTTGTTTTGCTACACGTCAAAACCCGCTAAACATAGGACAATAACAAGCAATACAATTTTATGAAATTTTAATAACAACACTTTGGGGAAATAGTGGTATGAAACGATCTGCATTATGATGACGTCGACGACGTCCTCAATCAAAAAGTTATATTACACTAGTGTAATGTAGCAACATATGTAGGCCCTTATGGGTGTATTGAATGGAAAACAAGGGGAATCATGTGATAATTAAAAAATATGTAACAGTATTATAGGGCATATAGTCTTCGTAAACTCATACACAGCTACAAATGTTAAGTAAAGGCGATTTTGGCAATTATCTCAGTTGTTAGACAGTACAAATCACTGAACAAAACCATTATGTTTTCATTCTCTCCAAACCAATAAATAAACATGATGGGGATTTCTGCTAAAAATAGACAGCGACGTCAGAACGATGACGATATAGGCCCGTATTCACCAACCATTCCTAAGGCTAAGTCGTGACAAGCCCATGTCACGGTTTTCATACCAACAAATGTAAGCTAGTGTATGAAGTTTCATTGTGATTTTAAGCTGAAATTAGCAAAGTTAAAATATCATTCAAATATGCAGAAATGGAGCTAAATATATAATGAAGATATTGTGGATTGAAATCTATAACTTGAGCAATTCTTACTTAAGAATGGTTGGTGAATTCGGGCCGTCATGTAACTCAAAGGTTAGAGGTCATGTGGTTTTCTTAGTTAAAAAAGGTAGAGTTGCTCAGATAGGAAATACATGCGTGTGATGACGATGTGTTATGCCTTACTTTTCACATGAATGTATGGCGTTAGTAATCAGAATTATTCGAGACTTTTTCGGGTTACAGCAATTTATTTCGCTGTTTGAGAAACAAAACTTTGATCTCATACCACCTGCAACATTCGTATATACCGCCCCACTAACAGTGTAAGTCATACTACCCGCAACATTCGTATACACCGCCCCACTAACAGTGTAAGACATACTACCTGCAACTTTCGTATATACCGCCCCACTAACAGTGAAAGTCATACTACCTGCAACTTTCGTATATACCGCCCCACTAACAGTGTAAGTCATACTACCCGCAACATTCGTATACACCGCCCCACTAACAGTGTAAGACATACTACCTGCAACATTCGTATATACCGCCCCACTAACAGTGTAAGACATACTACCTGCAACATTCGTATACACCGCCTCACTGACAGTGAAAGTCATACTACCTGCAACTTTCGTATATACCGCCCCACAAACAGTTTAACTGCTGTGCACCCTGAAAAAAGCTATTACCTTTTCGACCTTCTCGACAAGCCTTAGAGTTGTTAACATGGCAACATGTTAACTTCAATGAGAAGATTCTTTTTCGCGCCTAGGTATCAGCAGGTTTTATTTTGTTCTATTATACATTGCGACTGCCCCAATGTTTGCGTTCAACTTTAACCATAACCTTTGTTTGACCTGTGCTTATCAATTAGAGTTTAGCATCGATTCCATGTCGGGATTACTTGCTTCGCTTTCAATCATACCTTAGAACCACTTGCACATTGCTTTGTTTGCTATATACATTATTTCCCGGAAATTGCTGCAAAATTCCGAACAATACTTATTTATCGTTCTGGGCGTCATAATTTGCTATTAATGTTTCATTAGATATATGTTGACCTTTACTAGCATACATAACATGTATTCATGGTGTTTACCCCGAAGAAAAGTCTTCGCTTGCTAACACACCAGAGTGGACTCTGGTATCGATTTAGTCTGAAACTAATCAATGAGCGTTGGGAGTATTCGATTTTCACCTGGGTGATCATTGGTCCAAATTGTTGGCCTCACATGGCAGTGTGTACTGCTTGGGACATGGTACATATGCGTAATTGAGTATACATGTATCTTCCGCCTGAAGTGGTACGGGTATACAGCGTATAGTCAGTCAGGCTTGTCCACTACAGGGCTCATTTTTTGTAGAAAGGTTGTGTGCGTGTGTAACCCGGTTCACTGCAAGGGGTACATACTTTTTTCTACTACACAATATTGTTTATATAAGTACTTACGTAAGGAACGCCGCAATAGCGTTTTTTTTTTTTTGTTGTTGTTAAAAAACAAACAATTCAAGCGGTTATTTTGGACATGATGTACGTGTCTTGAAGTGACAAAGGGGTCAGTGTAACACATTTGGATTTAATTGACGTAAACCGCTCCAAGACTTAAATATACAGGTAAATACGAACCTTATAACGTATGTTTCAATTATGTTATTTTTTCAATCAGCATCATCGCATTGCATTTGAGGAAAAACAGTTTTACGTCATAGACGGTTATTTAAGAAATCATGAATTAATAGTTGTGCTTTATAGTTGTGCTTGAAGCCCTTGATTATGAAGCAATATAACCTTTCGATAATATAATACAATATAACCTACACTGATCTTATTAAATAACATGTGTATTGATGTGGTTTGGCTCCTGGTCACCGTAATCACCATGACATAAATTAAAGGTGGTATTCGGTAGTTTGCCTATATTAAATACACGTAGGCTACCAACATATAACCACTAATTTGGGGAATTTGGTCATACTTTTTGAATAAAGCCATACGTAAGTCGTTATGAAGACGATTTTGACCACTTACTTTGTGAGACTGTACTTATAGCGAAAAGATGGCTCATCTGTTTGCAATGGCGACTGTGAATTTATCCTTGGTTGTTCATACAGATATTTGACATCAATGAACAGCATTTTGCAAGACCTTTTCAGGTGCCAATGACTTATTTGGTTATTTGAGAAAAAAAACAAACTGTCGGATACCACCTTTAAGTCGTGGTATGAAACTAATGTTTCAATTAATAAATGGTGTATATAGTGTGTGGTACAAGAAAAAAGCAACGACACTTATCTGATCATACATCGGATATATAATACGGTCGAAAGGAAAAGAAACCAACATGTAGGTTGACGCTTAAAATGCGTGAAGTTGTAATCATTACCTTTTCGGTTTCTGCTCCAGTTATGTTTTTCAATGCATCGTACCATTTTACGTACTGATACAATTAATAGCTACTGCAAACGTCCGTGTATAGTAGCTCTGTTCAGTTTCAGTGCAAAATTACTTATTCCGAATGTTTCTAAAATATGCAATACCTGACCATTATCTCGGGAAAAATGTCGAGCCGATTGTACAGCGGGACGCAAATGCACGTTAAATGATAATCAACAATAAGTGTTTAATTATATTTCTAAATGAGCATTGAATGCATCGACTACTTTTACATGGACACTTTTGTTGCTTTGTATAAAAATAACCATACTGCGTAAAACTTGTTTCATCAAAAATACAAAAATAAAATCTCATTTTGCAATAGACCAAGGACCCATGCGAGTTAGCATAACAATACCATTTGTTATGTTGAACACAAACTTCAATTACGCCATTTTTGAGTTTTTAGGTTCACCTTAGTTTCCTTTCAATGTACATAAGCAAGTAAACACATTGTTTATTATAGTGACAAGTGTACAAATATATATTCACGTCACCTTTAACTATATATGTCTGTATTTCCTCCAGTTTCATGAAGATTGTACAAGACGTTCAACTTATATTAGAACACAAGCAGTACAACATGAAGCACAGGTAAACTACATGAAAGCTCTCATCCATTGGACACATAATAATACAGGTATCTTTTTTCAAAAATGATATCATACACTGGTTATCATATTTTTGGCTCTGATGTCCATCGCGATTGAAAGCAACAACAACAAAAACACAAACATAACTGCACATTAATATGCAACCGAACATAAAAAATAATTCTTATGAAACTTAAATTTGGAAATTATATCTTACCTCCAAACGAAAAAACAATATTTAAACGAGGAGCTTACATACATGGGACACAAGTACCTCAGGAACGCACTTATACTCGCAAATTAAACATAGACTCAAAACAGAAAATAAAATAAATGTCAGATTGTGATTGACATTCTTTCTCTTTTCCCCCTGTACGTGGCGAAATCGAAAGTTTATGGCAGGAAAAAAAACAACAAATAAACGAAACAAAATCCTCATAAGCACACACTCACACACACACAGACATACACTAAGCGCGCTCACGTTGAAACTCTGCTATCGTGTATACATGAATATAACGTTATTTCCTACAGTAACGGAGAGCATTTACAAATAAACTTGTACAATTAACATATGTAACAGGCAGCAATGACAAATGTAATATGGTACAAATAAAGGGATGAGGTGCGAGAGAAGAAGAAGAAGAAGAAGAAGAACGAACGAAAAGGATGAGGTGGAAAAGAAGAAGGACAATGACAAAATGAAGGACAAAATAAAGAAGAAGGAGAGAGAGGTTAACAAACCATTATTGTATCTGAGTATCTTTAAAAAAAGAAAAAGAAAGAGTATATGTATGATTGTCGTTGTTTGACATTATCACATGGACTGTTGACCTGTTTTCAATTATTATTTATTTTTTTGCCTGATAGTTTTTATATTTTTCTATATTTTACATGCGTAGTTTGGTTTTAACCTGATTACGCTCTATTCACATTTAACTTTGTATTCGGCGCCGTATGACCTGTTAAGTGTCGGTGTGCCGTAAAACCCAAATAAACAAGTAAACACATGAACGATCCTAGCAGATAATGCTAGAAGACTGAGATCAGAAAATCAGGTCATATAAAAGTTTGTATCAAAACAATACCAGTATACAGTGAGCCGTCAGAATGGGAAAACATTTCTATAAGCCTACATATGACAACATAAAGAAGCCAGACATGAAATGAAAATGTTGATAATCAATAATAAGTTTAATGGGCGAAAGCGATATGGCAATGCAACCCGGGGCCAGTTGATAAAAGGTTTAAGTTTGGTTATCTAATTTTGGACCGGACCTCGTAGCACAATCGGTAGAGCGTCTGCTGCATGTACGGGAGGCGCCGAGTTCGACCCCGAGCCGTGACATACCAAAGTCATTAACATGGTTGTGGTATAGCTCTCTTGCTAACGCTCAAGCAAATATAAGGGTAGTTCCACGCCTGGTTTGCCCGGTGTCAGAATAATGTGACTGAGTTTGGTATCATGCCAGGTGTTCACGGCATACTATATACAGTGATGGCGGCACTATATCTGCTTCAAGTGAACACAATCTCAAAAAAACGTAAATACTGTTGGTGGGACGATAAACTCAATAAACGTAATATATTTTGCTCTGCCCCATCGATATCTCCTGTACAAGTCACATATAATAACTTTGAATGTGGCATTAATGATTAAAATCGTGTTGTACACAATCCGATTAAGTTCTTAACTGCCACAAAATGACATACCTATTATGCATGTGTGTGTATTTTCCAAATTAGCATTATCACAACAATTTTTTTAAATAAAAAAGTAATAAATAAAGCTAGTTATGTTTATAAGTCGGACAGAAGAAAAACAAGAATAAAAGAATAACAGTTTTGTCGGTGCTATCTATTATATTTCTGATACATTCCGTTTTCTGATACATGTGGTGGTATTGTTACTGATACATATGGTGGTAGTGTTACTGATACATATGGTGGTATTGTTACTGATACAGATGGTGGTATTGTTACTGATACATATGGCGGTATTGTTTCTAATACATGTGACGGTATTGTTACTGATGCATAAATTGATATTTTTTCTGTTACATGTGGTGGTATTGTTTCTGATACATATGGTGGTATCGTTTCTAATACATATGGTGATATTGTTACTGATACATACGGTGGTATTGTTAATTATGCATATGGTGGTATTGTTACTAATACATATGGTGGTATTGTTTCTGATACAATTGGTGGTATTGTTTCTGACACATATGGTGGTATTGTTTCTGACACATATGGTGGTATTGTTTCTGATACATATGGTGGTATTGTTACTGATACATATGGTGGTACTGTTACTGATACATATGGTGGTATTGTTTCTGATACATATGGTGATGTTGCCACTTATACGTGTTGTGGTATTATTAATGATGCATATGGTGGTATTGTTACTGATACATATGGTGGTATTGTTTCTGACACATATGGTGGTATTGTTTCTGATACATATGGTGATGTTGCCACTTATACGTGTTGTGGTATTATTAATGATGCATATGGTGGTATTGTTACTAATACATATGGTGGTATTGTTTCTGATACAATTGGTGGTATTGTTTCTGACACATATGGTGGTATTGTTTCTGACACATATGGTGGTATTGTTTCTGATACATATGGTGGTATTGTTACTGATACATATGGTGGTACTGTTACTGATACATATGGTGGTATTGTTTCTGATACATATGGTGATGTTGCCACTTATACGTGTTGTGGTATTATTAATGATGCATATGGTGGTATTGTTACTGATACATATGGTGGTATTGTTTCTGACACATATGGTGGTATTGTTTCTGATACATATGGTGGTATTGTTACTGATACATATGGTGGTACTGTTACTGATACATATGGTGGTATTGTTTCTGATACATATGGTGATGTTGCCACTTATACGTGTTGTGGTATTATTAATGATGCACGTGGTGGTATTGTTTCTGATACATTTGGTGGTACTGTTTCGGATGAATGTGTTGTTGTTGTTGTTTCTGATACATTTGGTGGTATTGTTTCTGATACATATGGTGGTGTTGCCACTTATACATATGGCGGTATTGTTTTTTCATCAACGTGGTTGTATTGTTACTGAAACATAAGGTGTTGTTGTTACTGATACACATGATGGTATTGTTTCTGATACATATGGTGGTATTGTTACCGCTACATGTGGTGGTATTGTTTCTGATACATATCATGGTATTGTTTCTGATACATTTTGTGGTATTGTTTTTGATACACATGGTGGTACTGTTTCTGATAAATTTGGTGTTGTTGTTTCTGATACATTTGGTGGTATTGTTTCTGATACATATGGTGGTGTTGTTACTGATAGATATGGTGGTGTTGTTACTGATACATATGGTGGTATTGTTACTGATACATTTGGTAGTATTGTTACTGATACATGTGATGGTATTGTTACTGATACATATGGTGGTATTGTTACTGATACATGTTGTGGTATTGTTTCTGATACATATGGTGGTATTGTTTTTGATACATATGGTGGTATTGTTTCTGATACATATGGTGGTATTGTTTCTGATACATATGGTGGTATTGTTTCTAATACATATGGTGGTATTGTTAATGATACATATGGTATTATTGTTAATGGTGCATACGGCGGTATTGTTAATGATGCATATGGTGGTATTGTTACTGATGCATACGGTGGTATTGTTAATGATGCATATGATGGTATTGTTACTGATACATGTGGTGGTATTGTTAATGATGCGTACGGTGGTATTGTTAATGATGCATATGGTGGTATTGTTTCTAGTACATATGGTGGTATTGTTTATGATACATATGGTGGTATTTTTACTGATACATATGGTGGTATTGTTACTGATACATATGGTGATATTGCTACTGAGACATGTAGTGATATTGTTACTGATACATTTGGTAGTATTGTTACTGATACATTTGGTGGTATTGTTTCTGATACATGTGGTGTTGTTGTATCTGGTACATTATGTGTTATTCTTTCTTATACATATGGTGGTATTGTTTCTGATACATTTGGTGTTATTGTTTCTGATACATGTGGTGGTATTGTTACTGATACAAATGGTTGTATTGTTACTGATACATATGGTGGTATTGTTACTGATGCATACGGTGGTATTGTTAATGATGCATATGGTGGTATTGTTACTGATACATATGGTGGTATTGTTAATGATGCATATAGTGGTATTGTTACTGATACATGTGGTGTTGTTGTATCTGGTACATTATGTGTTATTCTTTCTGATACATACGGTGGTATTGTTAATGATGCATACGGTGGTATTGTTAATGATGCATATAGTGGTATTGTTACTGATACATATGGTGGTATTGTTAATGATGCATATGGTGGTATTGTTTCTGATACATATGGTGGTATTGTTAATGATGCATATAGTGGTATTGTTACTGATACATATGGTGGTATTGTTAATGATGCATATAGTGGTATTGTTACTGATACATATGGTGGTATTGTTAATGATGCATATAGTGGTATTGTTACTGATACATATGGTGGTATTGTTAATGATGCATATAGTGGTATTGTTTCTGATACATATGGTGATGTTGCCACTTATACGTGTTGTGGTATTATTAATGATGCACGTGGTGGTATTGTTATTGATGCATTTGGTGGTACTATTTCTGATGAATTTGTTGTTGTTGTTTCTAATACATTTGGTGGTATTGTTTCTGATACATATGGTGGTGTTGCCACTTATACATATGATGGTATTTTTTTTCATCAACGTGGTTGTATTGTTACTGAAACATAAGGTGTTGTTGTTACTGATACATATGATGGTATTGTTTCTGATACATATGGTGGTATTGTTTTTGATACACATGGTGGTACTGTTTCTGATGAATTTGTTGTTGTTGTTTCTTACACATATGGTGGTGTTGCCACTTATACATATGGCGGTATTGTTACTGAAACGTAGGGTGGTGTTGTTACTGATACATACGGTGGTATTGCTACTGATACATATGGTGGTATTGTTACTGATACATTTGGTAGTATTGTTACTGATACATGTGGTGGTATTGTTACTGATACATATGGTGGTATTGTTACTAATAGATGTGGCTGTATTGTTACTGATACATGTAGTGGATTTGGTGGTAGAGTTTCTGATACATTTGGTAGTATTGTTACTGATACATATAGTGGTATTGTTACTGATACATTTGGTAGTATTGTTACTGATACATGGGGTGGTATTGTTACTGATACATGGGGTGGTATTGTTACTGATACACATGGTGGTATTGTTACTGATACATATGGTGGTATTGTTACTGATACATATGGTGGTTATTGTTTTTGATACATATGGTGGTATTGTTTCTGATACACATGGTGGTATTTTTACTGATACATATGGTGGTATTGTTACTGATACATATGGTGATATTGCTACTGAGACATGTAGTGATATTGTTACTGATACATTTGGTAGTATTGTTACTGATACATTTGGTGGTATTGTTTCTGATACATGTGGTGTTGTTGTATCTGGTACATTATGTGTTATTCTTTCTTATACATATGGTGGTATTGTTTCTGATACATTTGGTGTTATTGTTTCTGATACATGTGGTGGTATTGTTACTGATACAAATGGTTGTATTGTTACTGATACATATGGTGGTATTGTTACTGATGCATACGGTGGTATTGTTAATGATGCATATGGTGGTATTGTTACTGATACATATGGTGGTATTGTTAATGATGCATATGGTGATATTGTTTCTGATACATGTGGTGGTATTGTTAATGATGCATATGGTGATATTGTTTCTGATACATATGGTGGTATTGTTAATGATGCATATGGTGATATTGTTTCTGATACATACGGTGGTATTGTTAATGATGCATACGGTGGTATTGTTAATGATGCATATAGTGGTATTGTTACTGATACATATGGTGGTATTGTTAATGATGCATATGGTGGTATTGTTTCTGATACATATGGTGGTATTGTTAATGATGCATATAGTGGTATTGTTACTGATACATATGGTGGTATTGTTAATGATGCATATAGTGGTATTGTTACTGATACATATGGTGGTATTGTTAATGATGCATATAGTGGTATTGTTACTGATACATATGGTAGTATTGTTAATGATGCATATGGTGGTATTGTTTCTGATACATATGGTGATGTTGCCACTTATACGTGTTGTGGTATTATTAATGATGCACGTGGTGGTATTGTTATTGATGCATTTGGTGGTACTATTTCTGATGAATTTGTTGTTGTTGTTTCTAATACATTTGGTGGTATTGTTTCTGATACATATGGTGGTGTTGCCACTTATACATATGATGGTATTTTTTTTCATCAACGTGGTTGTATTGTTACTGAAACATAAGGTGTTGTTGTTACTGATACATATGATGGTATTGTTTCTGATACATATGGTGGTATTGTTTTTGATACACATGGTGGTACTGTTTCTGATGAATTTGTTGTTGTTGTTTCTTACACATATGGTGGTGTTGCCACTTATACATATGGCGGTATTGTTACTGAAACATAGGGTGGTGTTGTTACTGATACATACGGTGGTATTGCTACTGATACATATGGTGGTATTGTTACTGATACATTTGGTAGTATTGTTACTGATACATGTGGTGGTATTGTTACTGATACATATGGTGGTATTGTTACTAATAGATGTGGCTGTATTGTTACTGATACATGTAGTGGATTTGGTGGTAGAGTTTCTGATACATTTGGTAGTATTGTTACTGATACATATAGTGGTATTGTTACTGATACATTTGGTAGTATTGTTACTGATACATGGGGTGGTATTGTTACTGATACATGGGGTGGTATTGTTACTGATACACATGGTGGTATTGTTACTGATACATATGGTGGTATTGTTACTGATACATATGGTGGTTAGTGTTTTTGATACATATGGTGGTATTGTTTCTGATACACATGGTGGTATTTTTACTGATACATATGGTGGTATTGTTACTGATACATATGGTGATATTGCTACTGAGACATGTAGTGATATTGTTACTGATACATTTGGTAGTATTGTTACTGATACATTTGGTGGTATTGTTTCTGATACATGTGGTGTTGTTGTATCTGGTACATTATGTGTTATTCTTTCTTATACATATGGTGGTATTGTTTCTGATACATTTGGTGTTATTGTTTCTGATACATGTGGTGGTATTGTTTCTGGTATATTGGGTGGTATTGTTTCTTATGCATATGGTGGTATTGTTTCTGGTATATTGGGTGGTATTGTTTCTTATGCATATGGTGGTATTGTTTCTGGTATATTGGGTGGTATTGTTTCTTATACATATGGTGGTATTGTTTCTGGTACATTGGGTGTTATTGTTTCTTATACATGTGGTGGTATTGTTTCTGATACATTTGGTGGTATTGTTTCTGATACATGTGGTGGTGGTGTTTCTGGTATATTGGGTGGTATTGTTTCTGATACATATGGTAGTATTGTTTCTGATACATGTGGTGGTGTTGTTTCTGATACTTCTGTTGGTATTGTGTCTGATAGGGGTGGCAGTGTTGTTTCTGGTATATTGGGTGGTTTTGTTTCTGATACATATGGTGGTATTGTTTCTGATACTTCTGTTGGTATTGTGTCTGATAGGGGTGGCAGTGTTGTTTCTGATACATGTATTGGTATTGTTTCTGATACATGTGTTGGTATTGTTTCCGATACATGTGGTGGTGGTGTTACTGATACATGTATTGGTATTGTTTCTGATACATGTGTTGGTATTGTTTCTGATACATGTGTTGGTATTGTTTCTGATACATGTGGTGTTGTTGTTACTGATACATGTATTGGTATTGTTTCTGATACATGTGTTGGTATTGTTTCTGATACATGTATTGGTATGGTTTCTGATACATGTGTTGGTATTGTTTCTGATACATGTGGTTGTGTTGTTACTGATACATGTATTGGTATTGTTTCTGATACATGTGGTGGTGTTGTTACTGATACATGTATTGGTATTGTTTCTGATACATGTGTTGGTATTGTTTCTGATACATGTGTTGGTATTGTTTCTAATACATGTTTTCACTAAAGTCTCTTGAAGATTCTTTCAATCACTAACTACAGGTATTGATCCTACAAGAAACTTGCTTAGCCTGCTGTGAATACCACTAGTGTTCATTTTCCTGTAACAACTTAGCGTCATCTACATACCATGAACTCAAGCAGTATAAATACATTCGTAGAGACTATTCACTTAAATTAGTGTGGATCGTGATCGAAAAGCACTTATCAAATTCAATAGGAAATTTCTAGAATAGAAACAAACATGTTCAGACAAAATGTTATATGCACGGTGCTACATCAATGACAATGGTCGATTATATTTACAACTGCATCGACATCCGTGCAACAAATTACGTTAAACAGGAACATAGTTTGTATTATACTTGTAACCATAAAACAGGTGAGCACAGGTGAGTTCATTCGATGAGCTCGTTAAAATTTTATTACATACGCAAATGTATATAGCATACAAAACCAGCTCTTCCACTCCTTGCAAAATCAATCTTAAAATATTATAGACACGGGTCTGACAAGGCGTTCCTTTGACATGGGTTGCGAGAAACTTACTGTTCAACTGCAGACGAAGCAGCGTAAGACTTAAACATTCACATTTTTCCTTGTTTAGTTATACTTCATTAATGGCGACGGCTTTGTGATTGTTCACATTGAATGTCAACCTTTACCCCTGCGGCCTGTGCCCTGCAGAGAACAGAAGCGTATGCAACAGCGTAACGACAAAATAAAAGACGAAAAAGAAAAGAAATGAAAAAGGAAAAACAGATTAAAACAGACAAAAAACAACAACAAAAACAAAATCAGGCAAAAGAACACAACAACAACAAACACACACACAAAAACAACAACTAAATCTTAAGCGCATTCCTGAAATCTAGACGTGATTATACTGTTTTAAATGTTTATATAAGAAAGCTTCTATTTTAAAAAATAATCTTGGGAATGTTAGACCTTCACAATGATGCTTTTATCGACGAAAGTGGTTACTAAAGTCTGAATTATCTGCCCCTAGCTTATTAGGGCGTCCGTAGTCACCATAAAGGTACAGATATTTTATTTTATTTGATCTAAGACGTTCAAGCAAATTGCATATTCATCATTGCCCCATACGCACCATTTAAATAAGAATATATGACAGATTCATATGAGCATTGCAACATAATCTGAAAATTTGAAAATGCACAGGACAAGGGTATTCACCTGTAAGCCAAATGAAAAAGTAAGTACATATCTGTGATGAATCATTTAACAAAGAGAGCAAACCCAACAGTTAACGCCTTGGAACGGTCTGTTGGCAAAAGGTTTTTTACGACCGCCACACTGCTCAAATAACATTGTTGTGATCATGAATAAGAATATACAAGAAAAGTCGTGCATCAAAGGTGACCCAAAAAGTGGAAGAGGTAGAAATTAAAGCAATATGAGAGCAAGTAACAAAGACATTTGAACTGTTATGGTTTTTATTTAAAAGTTTTCAGTATACTATGTACTCGGGGAAAAAGTATGTTTAAAGCAGAATAAAACGCAAAAACCCGACAACATTTAATAGGTTTTCTAAGATGTTACATATGTAGATATAACATATGTAGAAAAAAAGTTGCAAAATTGTTAACTAGAAGGTTCAGTAAACAAGCAGAAATTGCACATGTGCAGCAGCTTCACATTTCACATGATAGATAGTATTTTTCTCGAACGTAGTACGTTTTTTCTCAGTATCTTGTTGTATATATAAAGTTATTTTGAAATTTACAGACACACAAACATAAATATAAAAATAAATAAATGAAAATAGAATGCCGTTTACCGGATTAGGACCCGTATTTTATCAGGTTTAGAAAGTCCGCAAAACAAACTTTCCCCCAAATTTCAGTGAGCATTCCATATAGAGGCGTCGCGCTCCAGCTCGTCGCCTATGACAAAGTCTCAGTGAAATCATTCCTATACACTTACAGTTACTTTTATTTAAACCAATTGTTTTGCAAAATCATGATTTTGGTGATGTGACATAAATATTTAGATCTCTTTTCCATTGTTTGAATTTAAAATAGCTTCAACAACTGGATCTCCAACCTGTTAGTTTTAAGTCTACAATATCGTTTGCGTGTAGAAAGACCATACCTATGACTGTGCCAGTTTTAGTAAAACAGATTTAGAGAGACCCCAAATCAAACCTGGATTGCTAATTGCTTTTCATAAGGGTATCATTGAATGACACCTGGCTCAATTTTGCTAGGCTTTGGACATTTAGAATGAATATTTAGAATGAAAGAATATGCACTTAATGGTAGTCCTGTAACACTATCAGTAAAACATATGATTTTAAGTAAAAACGAATGTCTCTTTTAGTGCCCTCGAAATGTTATGTTGGCTAGAATGTGTACCTAAAATGTATCTAAAACAAAAAGCTGGTGGATAAACGTTCGAAATATATCATCTGTACCAGAGTATATACTATCATAAAAATGAACCTTTTGTCAAAAATGCCATTATTACACAGTCGATATAAAGAAAGACTATTTTAGTCAGCAAACGTGATTTGCCATTTGAAATATTAATCTCCCCATCCTGTTACATACCCAAAGGGCACCACCTTAGCCCGGCGTACTTTTAAAATCTCTGAATTGACATGATGAATATAAAAAGCAGTCTAATTATAGATTTGTCTCTCTCTCTATATATAAATAGTCATGTACTCGATTTACGTAACCAGTAAACATGTCGTGACTTTAATTCTAAAAATATAATATCCCCCGTCCGCATTTCAACAGGATTAGTCTGGTATGGCTTATGTGTCGAATTGGTGTCTGATTTTATAAATACACTGAAGTTTATTATGCTTCCAGAAATATAACATGCATTCATAATTTGTCCATAACGTATATACAATTTTCGCTTTGTTTTTCTGACAATCATTTTACGTGATTTGTGGAAAACATTAATTGCAACCCTCATCACAAAAAAAGTATTTGTTCAAAATAAAGACATGTTTGGTGTGTGTGTGTGTGTGTGGGGGGGGGGGGGGGGGGGGCACAATTCATTTTTCATTTAATATGTTGTATATATCATGGGATTTCAAGAAATTTCTATAACCTTCACGATATATTTTAGTGAACCCGGTTCGTATACTGAAATATGCAAATAAATGTTGTTCATTATCTTTTCTTTAACACATCTGGTTGCTTCTCACGAGTTTGCCTTACTATAATTTCCTAATCAAGATGTAAAAACAAATATTGGCTATTTAGACACACTTTATCCTATGGAATGTTAAATTTAAACCCATTAATCGTTAGAGGCTTACATCTGTCTTTCAATTAATGTTGCTCCCTCTCGACTGCCCAGATCTTGGGCAGAACCAGTACTTAGCATACTACCAGGAGTAATGGTCAGTAAAAATATTGAAATACATAAAGCTGTCGGAATAGATATTTTTAGTGCAAAAATCAATGATACACTTTCCTTTCACTTATTGATCTACACAGCTTATTGATAAGACACTGTGGGTATTGTATGTTTAACTACTGAGTTTCATTTCAGGTGAATGCATAAAGCTACAATAAAATTTGTATTTGTTTAATGGATTGACTGTCAAAGTTTATTAGCCTTAACAGTGCCTTTTTCAAATGTGCTAGGAGTTAGCCAAATCTAAAACATACACATTGTATATTGAAACATATTTAAGGTCAATTTCATCCTCAGGTCATCTCATAAAACCAAAACAAACACCATAAAATAGCCACCAGTGCAAAAGCAAATGTTAAACATTCAAGTCACGAAAGACTGTGTTATAACCCTTTAACCCTTTCTTTCCTGTCCAACAAGGGACACTTTAAATGGCGCCTTGTTTGGTGTATATATATTGCTGCACGGTTGTGTTTGGGGTATGACATATTTCCAATTAGTAACTGTTGATACATGTACAAGACTCACCAGTTCATATGTAGATATGTTTACAGATATGCAGTTATATGGCTGCGGGAAAGGAAATAAATACATGCTCAATCTCTTAGACCGAGAAGGCTAAACAGAATTGGAAAAGTTGATAACGTCTATATTAATATGTTGTTTTTCTATTACAAAATGCAGCAAAATAGTTGTTTAATTTTTGCAGAAACAAAAATAATTATCTTAACATGATTTAAATACACTTATATTTTCATCCATGTTGTACCAGACAAGTTTTAAAAAAAAATATTTTTATGTATAAACTTCTGTTTTTTAATTGTCAACACTAGCTGTAGCGGAATTTTCCAGATGACTTAGTTTTATCTGCTTTTGTTTAATTGGCTTTTCAAATATTTCTCGAATGAAATAACAATCAGATTAGCCTGGCCAGCGTGGGCTTGCGAAGCTAGGTCAAAGGTTAAGCCGTGATTGACACATTGAGAAAGGCTTCTCAGGTATTTAGCACCTGTAACTACCTTGTAAAAACAATGACCTATATTTTGGGCTGTTTTCTATGTCCGGGTATTAAATCACAAGGATGCCCTGTAATAAAGACAATGTTTTACAACAGCCTGTCTACTGTTCTTTGCAGGTACTTTCCTTCTTTATTTAAAAATATCTTCTAATTATTTTTGTTGCTGCATTCTATATTACAAATCAGGAAACTACACAATGTTTATACGTTTAAGTATTTTCAACTAACATGCAAAAACTGTACTTGTATTCATATTTCTTGATGTTTGATTAACATTATTTATTAATGTATTTCATACTAACTGTGGACATTATGTATGGATATATTTAACTAGCATGTATTAAAAAATATTGTTTGTCCACCCACTAGTGTTATTTTATCTCACAAGGGACGGCCACAGCTCTGCAAGTCGGTTCATATGTGACATTACAAAATAACGAAGACAGGGGTAACGGATAAAATCGACTATAATATGAAACAAAATATTTTGGTGCAGTTTGAATTCTATTTCATCTTCATAGCATAATAATAGTGAGTGTGACATTAGAGAAGCCGAAAATACAACACCAAATTACACCCCACTTTGGTAACCTTTTTGAAATGTATGAAGGAAAGAAAATCCTGTTTACACTGATATTTTATTTCAATGTATTTTTTTATTTCAGATGAAAATAAAGCCCAGTGGCCAACCAGTAACAGAGCAGGTGTAAAAACTACAAACAGGAAGTTATGATTTATAATCTGTAAATAACCAAAGATAAAAACTATAAGGCACAACTCGCTGAAAACGTACAAGGAATTAACAGACGCGGAAGGTCTAAGCGTAACTGCGATGTAGTTATATAAAATTCACGAAATAACATGAATATTTATTTTATTATATTATATTTCTGACACTAATTTTTATATTTCTCTTGTTGGAGTGTGTATGTGATCAAACAAAAAAGGAATAACCAATGTGGTAGAATTTCGCGAAACTTGACTTTAAGTATGGACTGCCGACTCACAGCTGCTATTGTGATGGTGTTGACGTTGCTCATGGCGACGGTCCTCGCCCAGACTCCGGTACCTTCAACAGCTACCCCCAACATCCAAAACACATCACCGAAACCTCGTAATCCAGGTTCGTAACTTTGTTGTACGGTATACATATATGTATACATTGTGAGAATAACGAAACGATATTTATTATCATTTTCCATTTTTTAGTCGGCAGTGATGCATGTGATGGTATGTCACATTAAAACAAACCATTTTCTTTAACCAACTTTTGGCTGATCTCGTTTTTCTCTTGAGCATACAAATCGAGCTTTATCCAGAAACAATGTTACATTGTCTATGCCTTTCATGACTTAAAAATACTTAGAGAATTTGAACTCTCTGTGCTGGATATTTTCATCAAATATTTTAGGTTATGAAAGACACGTTCTGTTTCTAAGATTTACTAATATATGATCCGTTACATCACAATTTTTCTAAGTTAATGACCATTTTGATAATCTTGAAAATACTTTTTTTTACTTGATTATGTAATTTATGGGAACTTAACTAGAATTTAACTCACAATATCAAAAGAATCACCTTTCCTTTAATTGCAGAGCAAGGCGTTTTCTTCTCGACGTTCGGGGGCCAAGCCCAACTGCGCCATCTGCCTGTAATTCCGTACTACGAGAACTTTAACGGCGCGGTGCCTGGGATCTTTTTCTCCAACCCCAATATCCACTTTCTCAGTACAGACTTTGATTACAAGCAGAAGACGGTCTATCTATACGATTACCATTTAAGGTATGGTCACTTTGTAAGCCTTTTTATATATTATATTTGAATGCATTTCAATATTGTATTCGCTTAAAAAAGAAAATGTTGTCTTTGTATATTTTTTATGACGATACGTTGTCGAAAATGGCGTTACTTCGTTAATGACATGGATGGCGTATTAATCACGTTCAAATATATTTGAAACTGCATAACAAAAGATCTTTTATGTTTTTTGTTTCCTCTGTAACAACGTAAAGCCATTAGTCATTTCGCATCTGTCCATCCGGAAATTAAATAGCGAAGAATGATGTGTGAAGAAAACACTGGGAGTACACATATTTGGCATGTTACCATGTTGACTTATGAAAATTCATAAATTATGAATCCACGTTTGTAAACGTCTTTTTAATTTAGATTGGATAAGATTGATACAGTTAATTCAGCACGGTAAACATGTAAATATATTTATTGTCGATATGGAACCAAGTTCGTTTTATTTCTATTAGTCCCTCTCCACTGCCTTCTTTCTGGGTAGAACCAGTACTTAGTTGCTAAGTACCTAGAGCAATGTTCAGTCTTGCCCCAAAACAACAGAGTATATCTCAACGGAATGTCTATGTGAAAAATATAAAATAACACCCCCTTAAAGTCAATGTTGCTCTTATCTAGTGTAATGAAGCGTCAGGATATAATTATAAAAAAAAAAATTAAGCGTCATGTTACCATGAGGCAAAAGAAAGGGATGGTATAAAACCTTTTAAATATGATGTTATTTAATCACTCCTTTATTAGATTATTATCGTTATCTAAGAGTTTTATACATGCCGTATCCTTTTACAGCATGATCAAGGCCGAATCCGAGAAACGGATGTTGCAAACCATTTCGGTTGTATTGTATCCTGTATGTTATGAATTGTAACATACTCGAAATAAATCTTAAAGGTTGATGCTCCGCCGCCGTTCATCATTTCGCAGGTGCCCCAGCAATAGACCATTTCAAACATCCAGTGCGCATGCGCCGATTTATATCTCGCGCTACGAGACTTGACCCGTTTTCTTTCGATTGTCAAAACTGGGGGCTCTTGCGCAAGGTATTTCATCATTTGTGTCCGTACTTTCTTAGAACTTTCTTAGAGCGTACCGAACTAGAGTACCAGCTGAGTATTAAATTAGGGTTAACTATCATAAATAGAAAAGTACTACTGTTTCCGCCCGCCGATAAAGCAGAACCAATTAAAGCGGCTTTATTCGAATATTTAGAAAAAATCAACTATACTAACAACATGTAAAATTATAAAATATATAAATATGTAAAATATAGTTACGACATACCAGCCAATCAGAATCAAGCGAAATAGACGAACATTAAGTAGGTCAATCCGCTCGAATGCCCAGTATGGCCAAAATACAGTTAAAACAAGAACACACACAATTAAACAAGACACATTAAGGGGAATATAAAATACTATCCATTAGATGGAAGGTTGTTGAATAAACGGTGGACTCTTGAAGACCCCGTAAAAACAAAGGCACCTTAACACCACCATCTATAAAAGTCACATAGAAAAACCCACAGAAACAGCATTCAACATCAAACCAATAATAAAGTAAACTGGATTGCCAAATAAACGGGTGCCCCCTAAGGGCCCCGTAAAAACAACGGCAATCCGGGCTCATTATTACGACACCCACATAGGATTCAATATACTCCATACATATTGACTCTAAGTAGAACCAGGGTATGCTGAATAAACGGAAGCCCAATAGGGGGTCCGTATAAACAAAGGCTACCCATTTAAGGTTCACCAAGCCTAACAACATATCTTTGTGTAATATATATTACTATGTTATAACATGCATGGCTCCCCCCATCTAACAAATGTTTTTGCACTAGTAGGACAGTGGGAAAAAAAATATAAAAAAAAAAACCCTTCCACTACTGTATATAGTAGAGAAATGCGTAGTGTAGAGTAAGTAGAATAAGTAGTTAAAAGAATGCTTGGATGTATGAGACCCTGAGAGCGTGAATCGAGTGTGTGGTAGAATAGAGAAAACCATAAGATAATGGCCGCTGAATATACTGTATACCTGTATAAATAGTAATAGAATTAAGTAGTAGACAAAGGCGGGCATTATCTTATACCACCAGCCGGGGACTTCTTTCTTGGCATATACATTTCATATGTAAGACAAGAAAGATGGTTTAGTGGGCGGTCGGGCCCCGGGCGTCCAGACATCAAAACTAAACGGCTGTAGGACAAAATCCCCCCTGCCAAAATTTGCATAGGTGGACAAAATCCCCCCCATGAATTTTGTAAGGCGGACATAATCCCCCCCGTACTGAATCCCTCCCTGGATATTATATCTCATATTGAATGCTTAAGAATAACAACATTTCATTTTCTTAATTTTTATTTGGAAATATTCACCAATACAATCAACAATAACATTTCAGAGTTTGTCATGAAAATACAACAAAATCATATTGTGCATTTATCAAAGGAAAATAGCCTAATTATGATAATTAGTTCAAACACAACAGTCAATTTGAATTGTCTGAAAGTTAGATCACATAAATATGTTATTAATATTATTAATCAAATGTTTCAGAAATTTGCATAATAATGGTACAATAAAACATTTTCAACAGCACATAAACAAAAAAGCACCATTTTAAAGGAGCACATTGAATAAACTGCATAATTATTACCAACTTTCGCACATATTATTTGTGCGATGTTTGCCCATCATGGTCGCTTCATGCACATTTCATATCACGAGTTCAAACCTTGGGGAGGTTCTCCTGAACCGCATTTGACCATTGTCACACATGACAGCCCTATATTGGCCTGTGACATAGTTTGAGTCGAAGTATTCAACCAAACCATGTAGGCTGTCGGGAGCTGCGTCCTTCAAGGCACGCATACCCTTGCTCACATCAGTGACAGGTAGGAAGGCCAAGGCATCCAACATTCCACAGAAGGTTCTCACTTCTTCATCAGACTTATACAGTGTCTGTAAACCTTCAGCCTGCACATGCCTCCAAGTAGACTGGGTAAGGTGGTAAAAGCAGCCTTGGATATGAATGTCAGCTGCTAATACCGATCTCACCGCATTATGGATGGCGACCTCGAAGTCCACGATGACTCGAGTTGGGTTTGGCCTTATGTCTTTCGCCAGACATGTATCCAGGATGGCTGTCAGGCATTCTTCGTAGACCTCCTGGCGTTTAGACGGGAGTAGCGCGTATGCCACAGAGACACACGATTCTCCCAGTGGGACGCGGAGACAGAACAGCTGGGGGAACTGTGGTGGGGCTGTGGAGTGGGTCCCGTCCATGAACCAGGTATCTGCCTGGTCTAGGAGTTTGAGGCCATCATCACTGGCATACACGAGTATGCGGCTAGTTTCTTCCCCGTTGTCATAGACCAGAAAGGACTTGTCATTGCGAGTTGAGTACTCTTCTGGGATAGGGTGGGGGATGTCCCTCATTGATGCTGGCTCAGGGGGTGCTGTCCCACGCTTGGCCCGTCGCACTACCCGCTTCAGGGAGTCTATTCTTCCTGCTGCTGCCACCACTTCCTTTGGTACTTTGGACAGCTTGTCAGTTACTATTTGTCCAGGTTTCCCCCTGTTGGCTTGGACTGTTGCCTTAATGTCTGCCCTAACCTTCATGGCTTCCACACTGAATCTATCAGCCTCATGAGTATGGTCAGTAGTATACCTCACCACTGATTCATTAATGTCAGTTATTAGTGCACCTTTGCACTGTTGGCTGATACGGAGGGAACACTCCCAACGTACAGTTGTCTTTGATGATTTTTTCTTGGTGTAGGTGAACCCTTCATAGCAGAGTTTCCTTGCACCTTTGTTGCTTGTTATGAACTCCATAATTGGAATACAGGAAATATTTTGATGTCAGGCAATATATAATAAGAGATGTATCAGTTTGTTTATTGAGTAAATAATGACAACAGCTTGATTTTAAAAAACGTGTAAATTTGTCAAAAAGATTAACAATTAGCGCTAATTAAGAACAATTATTAATTAAAGTTACCCCACTGTTTGTAACAAAATTTCTAGCAATCAATGAGAAAATTGATTGAACACAATGCTTCATGTAATAATTATTAATTAAAGGTGTCCCACTGTTTGTAACAACATTTCTAGCAATCAATGAGAAAATTGATTGAACACAATGCTCAATGTATGAATGGGACACCATTATTTGTAACACATTTCCAATGAAATATATCATGAACAACATCAATTTCAATACTGAGAGGGTGTCAGTCCGGGTGGGATTATGTCCGCCTTACAAAATTCATGGGGGGGGGGGGGATTTTGTCCACCTATGCAAATTTTGGCAGGGGGGATTATGTCCGGGGGGGATTTTGTCCGGATACCAAACTAAACAAACACTAGGGTCTAAACGAGCTACCACAACTACTCTTTAAATACCAAAGCTTATTAGCGACACAGGTCCCTAAAAAGGTGCACCCCTTCCCCACTATTTCACAATTTCGTTAGGGGAAGAGGTAAGCCGAAAACAGGGAACCTTCTCATGGTAAAAAATAAAATAAACAAATACCAAGTAGAACCTAGTGTCAGGGGAAAGAGCCAGGAATTAGGGAGTGGAATTCACTCAAAATATGCTCAATCCCCTTTAAGACCAAAAAATTACTAAAATTATACCATCTTTCCAGTAAATGGGTACATAAACTAGGTACCTAATTAGGGCCCACTTTAGGCGATATTTTTTGGAATATACACATTTAAGCCATGCATGGGCAACATGGCGGGGTCATGAAAAAGCCCTCAACAGGGCGAGTAGACCCTTATTAAACTAGTTCCAACAACAACAACTTTCTTAGAAAACAAGTTGGGTTTTTTTTTCGGTTTGCACATATTAGCGCCAATTAACGGCTGTTAACAACATTGTTCACGCACTTATAACATGGAGTCGCTATTACATCACTTTGATTTTAATTCCTTCAAGGTTTTAAAAAAATAAATGCGGTGTTATTTCTTTCTGGCGCGGAGGGCTGTCTGGCTAACACTGCAACAACAAAGAAAATTCTGGGAAACAATCGACGGTCACTATCATTTGAAGTCGCCGAAAAGAAATATTTTTGTGTCAAATTGACCGACCCATTATTTCACAATACTGTGTAACATGATATCGATCGATAATTGTCTTCAAGCTGCCATTTAGAAGATAGAGAGGGTGTGAACGTTGGGTACTGTTGAGAGATTAAAAATGATAAGTTCACGTGGACGGCGTGTGCTATGAAAAAATATGCAACGTTATTGACGATTTACCTTCGCGGCATAAATATAAGTTCTAAAAGAGTGAGAGTGGAGGGGGGAAACTTTACTATGTAGTAATATTTCAGACTGCGCATGTTTTTACTTATATAAATATCCTTACAAACTTCTTTAGTCCGTTGAATGATCATAAGCATTTTTATAAAGGAATTATTTATATTTAAGGTATGGATTAACTACAAAAGAATAGGCGAGCTATTGAAATAATACCTTTGCAATAAACACGAGATGAAAATATACATTAGATTGTGTTCCTTGAAATCCCAACATCCACGTTTCCTCTTCCTTAACGAAAAAATAGTGGGGTTGGGAAAGAGTGCACCTTTGTGGGTACTGCTAAATATAGCGTTAGGTCCTTTTATGAGCCCAAAAAGATATTGTAGACCTTAGTGTTTTGTCCTTTTTGTTGTCCTCGCGTAAGTCAATGCATATTGGTCTGTAAATGGTAAATGGTTTCAAACACAGCTGCATAGCGGATGCATGTGTTAATTCTTGCGAAGGGGAAAAGACGCCAAAACACGGTCACACTTCCTGTCCACTAGACAAACAAGGTGTCATAAAACTGCCAATTAGCTTAATTAGTTGGGGTGTCCGCTCATGCCATAAAATTAGGGATTCAATTAGAGTAGAACTTTATGATGGTATGAAAGGGACCCACGCCCATAGAGAAACATACCCGGTAATATGAATTTACAATTAATACATTTCTATCTTTAAATGGGTACAAAAATTAAGTACCCGGTAGGGCCCACTTTAGACCACATTTTGGCATAGAACATTCAAGCCATGAATGGGAATATAAGACGTAGCCAGGCGTGTAGACCCTCATTCAAATAATTGCAAATCAAGTAAAGTCAAAAGTTGTATGCAGATTTTGAATCGCAGTCCACGAATTCCTATTAATCATTTATACGTAATAGCGCATTATGTGACCGATGCATTAAGAAATAGGGATTTTGACACCATTGTCCAAATTTACAACATTGTTCATTATAAGATATATAACAACTAAGATTAGAAGCATAAAAAATATTGCTTGACAAAGATCCATACCCCTGTAACTAAAGTAATGATGATGCAAATGACGGTGATGCTGCTGCTGCTACTGCTGATAATGATAACGGTGATACCGATGTAAATGGTAAAAACGGTTACGGTGATGCCCATGACGATTACGATGTAGATCGTGATGGCGGTGATGCTGCTGATGATGATGATGATTAAAGGTGATTATACAGGTAATATGGGATCATGATGATGATCATGTGTGGCCAGATAAATTTAATGGCGGTAATGATTATAATTTCTTTAATATTTAACATGTAAATGGACGTGATATAAGTTCGTTTTTATTACGGTTGTTTTATTTAACTTTTAATTGATGATTGTATACGTGCACTATTTGGCAACTTATGGTTATTCAGACGTTGAACTTTTGTCAATTTCATGATTTTCAGCACTGTATTACGTTCAATTAGATAATACAAAATCCGGAAGTGAAGAGCCCCCAGTTTTGCAAAACAGGTCGAGTCTCGCGAGATTTTCTCACAAAGCGTCTACTTGATCAGCGGAATAGGATTGGCTAGACGCTTGGTTTGAAATGGTCTATTGTCCTTTCATCTGCTGAAAATATCAGATACAAAGTAGTGTTGTGTAGGGAGGGGGAAGTGACGTTACCTGGACCGATCTGTTAGAGTACTTGGCTGCCCTAGCCCTTCCGCGCACTGGTTAGGGCGAACACTTTTGTGACAGAAGCGCTTCCAGCTGACCCGCGATGAACCGACGATTTTGCATATACATGTATTGTATTGCACAAGTTTTATGGCGTCAAAGCAAACTGATAATGTGTAAAAATCTGACAATGAGCGGAATGTTTCATTACAAGTTTACTGTATCTATCGCTGGTTAATGCAAAGGTTTACGTTGCTGCAGAAGTTGCGAACTAGATCAAGTATGCCTAGGACATTATTCAGAACACTTGACTGACATGAACACGACAGCTGTAAATGATACCAGCAGGACATGTGTCATTACACCACATGTTTACATCAACATATCCACGCTTGATGTATGGCTTCCAACGCCCAATTATGTAAAAGGTGAGGGGCGCCTGTGCCGTTGTGCTAGAGTCGCCGATTTGTAACTCCTCTGACTGCTTAGCCTCTCACCGCGTGGGTTCGAGTCCCATTTTAATGTATAATCATGCCCCCACCCCTCCCCGCCAAAAGAGGAATTTGAATTGCCAGTATAACACAGTTGTTCAAAGTTTAAAATATAATCGTTATTCAATGACACTAGCAACCATTTCGCCATTTCACGTTTCAAGTAGTTGCAAGATGCAGACGCAGTTTTTGAGGGAATTCTCTCTAAAAAAATAACTTCACAATTTTAATGGTGCGTAGGAAACAAGAAAGAGTTACACTAAAAAGTAAAAACACTTATTTCTTAACACGCTGTAGTTTTGCAAACGGCTGCGACAATGACTAATTGCTTTTCATTTTGTAAACATTTATGCTATTGGTCGCTAGACCATCTACACTAATCGGTTTGATGACACATGCTTTGAAAGTTTGGTAACCTGAACACTGTCAACAGATACTGCACTTAATATCCGAACAATCGAGACTTGAATCGTTTATAAAACTGAAACGGATCGACGGGCAGATTTAATCACTTTCATTAAATTGCGACAATTTAACCATTGGACTGTAACATATTCAATATTACATCGCTGAAGGTGTTTAAACATATTAGCTATCAACCTCCAATCAGAGTTGTCGTTCGTACCTCACTATAACACCACTATAACACCACTATAACACCACTGCTATGGGTTATCCTTCTGATATTATCAAACTCATCCTCTCTCCTGCTCATTATATTTTTTTCATATATGTTTAAATAATTATATTAAATCAATTTAGTACTATTAATCATATAATTGTTATGTAGTATTCTCCATTGTAATCTACTATTTTTTTTAACCTATTCGTCCTTTTTTCGCAAATAAACATGGCCTGAACCTATGTTTATAAATTACTGTATCGAAGACAATGTACTGTGAGCACGTCTAATTGTTCTGTTCTGATATATATAGTTTGAACAATATTTTTTAAATATTTACTTTTAATGGTTATATACATATATCCGTTTGCAAATATGTTTACATAAACTAAAACATTCGCAAGAAAATAAAATAAATTTAATTGTTATTTAGTATTAAATTACCAAGAGAAGTAAAAGCAGATTTTTTGACAAAAATATAAAAGACATTTCGCTTTCTTAAGAAGCAACGCCATACATAAAATGTAACATTTTAATACTTTTCTATACATAGCGTCACTTGATTCTAGTCACCTGTATGCTATGACACTTTGGGGGGATTTGCGGTTTCGCATTGTAAATAAATAAATATTATTATATTTTGTTATTACAATTAAACGTTCATCAATAGCCTGTAAATCAAAGTACACTTATGTATACACAGGCATCACTGTCTGCAATGTTTGAAAGTACTCCGTGACTACAATCCTTTGAGCGCGTTCATACAGACTGGTCGTACAGTTTGTTGTTGATCCGATTGTGCAATTTTGAAACTGTGCTTATTATGTACACATCATAATTTTGTGACATTTCCAACCTAAAATAAATCTATTTCAATCTTTATGATACGTCTTTTTTTGTGTTTTTTTTTGTTTTTTTTTTTTTTTTTTTTGCATTTGGGTCAACCAGAAAAGGTCACACAGAAGCACTTTGTTTCAATAAAATAAAATAAAAATTGTACCTAGTATTTTGACTAGACATTGATTATCTATCTTCACAGATCTATTGCCATTGGTTACAACTTTACGGCTTCGTTAGATGTTGAACGGATGAGCTTTGACTTTATGCACGCGGGCGTTTCACGTGGTACTGTGCAGGTGGCCGTTGATTGGCTAAGCCACATGGTGTATTGGACGGATCCAGTGTTTCAGTGGATTCTCGCCGCTCCTGGCGACCCAGCAAAGGTAGAGAAGGACTACTACAAAATCATCCACAAGGACCATCTAGACAAACCAGATGGAATCGCCGTCGATCCGCTAGCAGGGTGAGTATTATCAGTAAATATATATATATATATATATAGCTTGGGTTTTAATTATCACATTCCAATTGAAATAGCGTAAGCGGTCGTATTATAACAACATATTGTTTATTGTACATGATAAGCTAGCATAATTGGATATTTTGAGATGTTTGTTTTGTTTTAATTTTTCGTTTAAACACTTCGATAATGTTAACATGCAGATTTCAATAAACCACCCGTGTTATTTCTTTATTTGAACTCGTCTTTTACTTTAACATTCAGATGTTTAATCTTTATTTGAACTCGTCTTTTACTTTAACATACAGATGTTTAATCTTTATTTGAACTCGTCTTTTAACATTCAGATTTTATTCTTTTTTTATTCATCTTTTAGCATAACATTCAGATTTCATTAAGCCGCTCATATTAAGCCGCGTCTGGCACTAAGGACACGCTTGTAATTGTCAACATAAATATCGGTGTTAGTCTTGGAAAATGATGCCATGCAAGGAAATCCATGTTTTATGCCACTGTTCACTTGCAATCCAAAGACTCAATGATAATAAGGTGCAAAAGTATGGATTGTGAGATTGGGTAAATATATATATGATCATGTTATACAACCAAAAATGCATTCACGTGAATGTTTTCCACACGTTTTTGCACCGTACTACATCGTCGGACTCCCACGCCGATCCATTCCGTTAAACTTCATTCATCGCCCGTGGGGTATTTAGTTCACTTTTCGCCGTGTCTGGTTTTTCATTGGTCACTTCATAATCCGATGAAGATTTTAATCCATTGATAAAGCTCGTTCTTTCATTGTTTTGGCAGACTTGTCAAAATGGCGACGTCATTGTTATAATTCTAGTCTGCACGCTGAAGAGTATGGATTTTGTAAGCAGTATTATGATTGGCCAATCCTTGTTCTATTCAGTTCGATAAGATGACAGAAAATTTACCAATAGACCCACGGTCGAAGAATGTAGTAAAATGGAATAGTCGAGCGTGGGTATCCGACGATGACCTAATGTTTATATAAACGTTACCGAGATTAATACTGCTGGCAATGTGTAGAAATGTTTACATGATGAACAAGAGCCGTCATAATTCGCAAAAGATCAGTACTTAATAACCAACTGAAATCCTAATGCACCACACAACACTGGCATCGTATCCTTAACATAATGCTCATCCAAAACTTTAAAGCTACGTACATATCATAATAAATATAATTGCTGAATGTCTCTCCACCAGTTTGTTGTTCTGGTCTGACAACGGCCGCTTTGCAAAAATCGAGCGCTCCACACTGACAGGCGCCAATCGGACTACATTGCGGACTAATGTGCTTGATCCGATGTCGTTGGAGGCCGATTGGCGCGCTAAGCGCATCTACTGGATCGACGAGCTCAGGCAGACCATAGAGTCTACAGACTACGATGGCAACAACTGGCAGCTTACTCGCAGAATGACCAACACCATCCTTTTTGATCTGGCAATATACAAAGTAGGCTTGTATTTATTGACATTTTTGTTTAAACTTTGAAAATAAAAATGAGTATTTGTAATAGGACTACTTTGTGTGCATTCGATATAAAATGTGTCTTTTATTTAAGATGTTTACAAAACCTGCTTAATGAAGTTTAAATTCCATTCCTAAAATGCGTGTAATTAATTATTTACATGTGCACATTATGTGTACTGAATTTTGGCATTGATGTCCGAAGCCCCATAATGACCTTCTATTTCTACCCGCATTTTCAAATTGTATAAAAGCGGATATATTTTGGGCGTCGGACTCATTCTGTCAAAAGAAACGCGTACGTAAAATACCCACGTGTGACTATTGTGTGTGTATTTGTCTGTAGGACCTGCTAATTGTGACTGTTGTCTGTGTTCTTGTAAGTAGGACTTGCTGATTTTGACTATTGTCTGTGTTCTTGTCTGTAGGACTTGCTGATTGTGACTGTTGTCTTTGTGCGTGTCTGTAGGACCTGCTGATTGTGACTGTTGTCTGTGTGCTTGTCTGTAGGACCTGCCGATCGTGACTTTGATTGATTGTGGCTGCTGTCTGTGTGTCTGTAGGACATGCTGATTGTGACTATTGTCTTTGTGTCTGTAGGACCTACTGATTGTGACTATTGTATGTGTGTCTGTAGGACCTGCTGATTGTGACTATTGTCTGTGTGCGTGTCTGTAGGACCTGCTGATTGTGACTGTTGTCTGTGTGTCTGTAGGACGTGCCGATCGTGACTGTTGTATGTGTGTCTGTAGGAGCTACTGATTGTGACTGTTGTCTTTGTGTCTGTAGGACCTGCTGAGTGTAACTATTGTCTGTGTGTATGTAGGACCTGCTGATTGTGACTATTGTCTGTGTGTCTGTAGGACCTACTGATTGTGACTGTTGTCTTTGTGTCCGTAGGACCTACTGATTGTGACTATTGTATGTGTGTCCGTAAGAGCTGCTGATTGTGACTATAGTATGTGCGTCTGTAGGACCTACTGATTGTGACTATTGTCTGTGTGTCTGTAGGACCTACTGATTGTGACTATTGTATGTGTGTCCGTAAGAGCTGCTGATTGTGACTATTGTATGTGTGTCTGTAGGACCTACTGATTGTGACTATTGTCTGTGTGTCTGTAGGACCTGCTGATTGTGACTATGGTATGTGTGTCTGTAGGACCTGCTGATTGTGACTATTGTATGTGTGTCTGTAGGACCTACTGAGTGTGACTATTGTCTGTGTGTCTGTAGGACCTGCTGAGTGTGACTATTGTATGTGTGTCTGTAGGACCTACTGAGTGTGACTATTGTCTGTGTGTCTGTAGGACCTGCTGATTGTGACTATTGTCTGTGTGCGTGTCTGTAGGACCTGCTGATTGTGACTATTGTATGTGTGTCTGTAGGACCTACTGAGTGTGGCTATTGTCTGTGTGTCTGTAGGACCTGCTGATTGTGACTATTGTATGTGTGTCTGTAGGACCTACTGATTGTGACTATTGTCTGTGTGTCTGTAGGACCTGCTGATTGTGACTATTGTATGTGTGTCTGTAGGACCTACTGATTGTGACTATTGTCTGTGTGTCTGTAGGACCTGCTGATTGTGACTATTGTATGTGTGTCTGTAGGACCTACTGATTGTGCCTATTGTCTGTGTGTCTGTAGGACCTGCTGATTGTGACTATTGTATGTGTGTCTGTAGGACCTGCTGATTGTGACTATTGTATGTGTGTCTGTAGGACCTACTGATTGTGACTATGGTATGTGTGTCTGTAGGACCTGCTGAGTGTGACTATTGTCTGTGTGTCTGTAGGACCTGCTGAGTGTGACTATTGTATGTGTGTCTGTAGGACCTACTGATTGTGACTATTGTCTGTGTGTCTGTAGGACCTACTGATTGTGACTATTGTATGTGTGTCTGTAGGACCTGCTGAGTGTGACTATTGTCTGTGTGTCTGTAGGACCTGCTGATTGTGACTATTGTATGTGTGTCTGTAGGAGCTACTGATTGTGACTATTGTCTGTGTGTCTGTAGGAGCTGCTGAGTGTGACTATTGTATGTGTGTCTGTAGGACCTACTGATTGTGACTATTGTCTGTGTGTCTGTAGGACCTACTGATTGTGACTATTGTATGTGTGTCTGTAGGACCTACTGATTGTGACTATTGTATGTGTGTCCGTAAGAGCTGCTGATTGTGACTATTGTATGTGTGTCTGTAGGACCTACTGATTGTGACTGTTGTCTTTGTGTCCGTAGGACCTGCTGATTGTGACTATTGTATGTGTGTCTGTAGGACCTACTGATTGTGACTATTGTATGTGTGTCTGTAGGACCTACTGATTGTGACTATTGTATGTGTGTCCGTAAGAGCTACTGATTGTGACTATTGTCTGTGTGTCTGTAGGAGCTGCTGATTGTGACTATTGTATGTGTGTCTGTAGGACCTAATGATTGTGACTATTGTCTGTGTGTCTGTAGGACCTACTGATTGTGACTATTGTATGTGTGTCTGTAGGACCTGCTGATTGTGACTATTGTATGTGTGTCTGTAGGACCTGCTGATTGTGACTATTGTCTGTGTGCGTGTCTGTAGGACCTGCTGATTGTGACTATTGTCTGTGTGTCTGTAGGACCTGTTGATTGTGACTATTGTATGTGTGTCTGTAGGACCTACTGATTGTGACTATTGTCTGTGTGTCTGTAGGACCTGTTGATTGTGACTATTGTATGTGTGTCTGTAGGACCTACTGATTGTGACTATTGTCTGTGTGTCTGTAGGACCTACTGATTGTGACTATTGTCTGTGTGTCTGTAGGACCTGTTGATTGTGACTATTGTATGTGTGTCTGTAGGACCTACTGATTGTGACTATTGTATGTGTGTCTGTAGGACCTACTGATTGTGACTATTGTCTGTGTGTCTGTAGGACCTGTTGATTGTGACTATTGTCTGTGTGTCTGTAGGACCTACTGATTGTGACTATTGTATGTGTGTCTGTAGGACCTACTGATTGTGACTATTGTCTGTGTGTCTGTAGGACCTACTGATTGTGACTATTGTCTGTGTGTCTGTAGGACCTGTTGATTGTGACTATTGTATGTGTGTCTGTAGGACCTACTGATCGTGACTATTGTATGTGTGTCTGTAGGACCTACTGATTGTGACTATTGTATGTGTGTCTGTAGGACCTACTGATTGTGACTATTGTCTGTGTGTCTGTAGGACCTGTTGATTGTGACTATTGTATGTGTGTCTGTAGGACCTACTGATTGTGACTATTGTCTGTGTGTCTGTAGGACCTACTGATTGTGACTATTGTCTGTGTGTCTGTAGGACCTGTTGATTGTGACTATTGTATGTGTGTCTGTAGGACCTACTGATCGTGACTATTGTATGTGTGTCTGTAGGACCTACTGATTGTGACTATTGTCTGTGTGTCTGTAGGACCTACTGATTGTGACTATTGTTTGTGTGTCTGTAGGACCTGTTGATTGTGACTATTGTATGTGTGTCTGTAGGACCTACTGATCGTGACTATTGTATGTGTGTCTGTAGGACCTACTGATTGTGACTATTGTCTGTGTGTCTGTAGGACCTACTGATTGTGACTATTGTATGTGTGTCTGTAGGACCTACTGATTGTGACTATTGTCTGTGTGTCTGTAGGACCTGTTGATTGTGACTATTGTATGTGTGTCTGTAGGACCTGCTGATTGTGACTATTGTATGTGTGTCTGTAGGACCTACTGATTGTGACTATTGTCTGTGTGTCTGTAGGACCTGCTGAGTGTGACTATTGTCTGTGTGTCTGTAGGACCTACTGAGTGTGACTATTGTATGTGTGTCTGTAGGACCTGCTGATTGTGACTATTGTCTGTGTGCGTGTCTGTAGGACCTGCTGATTGTGACTATTGTATGTGTGTCTGTAGGACCTACTAATTGTGACTATTGTCTGTGTGTCTGTAGGACCTACTGATTATGACTATTGTATGTGTGTCTGTAGGACCTACTGATTGTGACTATGGTATGTGTGTCTGTAGGACCTACTGATTGTGACTATTGTATGTGTGTCTGTAGGACCTGCTGAGTGTGACTATTGTCTGTGTGCGTGTCTGTAGGACCTGCTGAGTGTGACTATTGTATGTGTGTCTGTAGGACCTACTGATTGTGACTATTGTCTGTGTGCGTGTCTGTAGGACCTGCTGAGTGTGACTATTGTATGTGTGTCTGTAGGACCTGCTGATTGTGACTATTGTATGTGTGTCTGTAGGACCTACTGATTGTGACTATGGTATGTGTGTCTGTAGGACCTGCTGAGTGTGACTATTGTATGTGTGTCTGTAGGACCTGCTGATTGTGACTATTGTATGTGTGTCTGTAGGACCTACTGATTGTGACTATTGTATGTGTGTCTGTAGGACCTACTGATTGTGACTATTGTCTGTTTGTCTGTAGGACCTGTTGATTGTGACTGTTGTCTGTAGGACCTGCTGAGTGTGACTATTGTATGTGTGTCTGTAGGACCTACTGATTGTGACTATTGTCTGTGTGTCTGTAGGACCTACTGATTGTGACTATTGTCTGTGTGTCTGTAGGACCTGTTGATTGTGACTATTGTATGTGTGTCTGTAGGACCTACTGATCGTGACTATTGTATGTGTGTCTGTAGGACCTACTGATTGTGACTATTGTATGTGTGTCTGTAGGACCTACTGATTGTGACTATTGTCTGTGTGTCTGTAGGACCTGTTGATTGTGACTATTGTATGTGTGTCTGTAGGACCTACTGATTGTGACTATTGTCTGTGTGTCTGTAGGACCTACTGATTGTGACTATTGTCTGTGTGTCTGTAGGACCTGTTGATTGTGACTATTGTATGTGTGTCTGTAGGACCTACTGATCGTGACTATTGTATGTGTGTCTGTAGGACCTACTGATTGTGACTATTGTCTGTGTGTCTGTAGGACCTACTGATTGTGACTATTGTCTGTGTGTCTGTAGGACCTGTTGATTGTGACTATTGTATGTGTGTCTGTAGGACCTACTGATTGTGACTATTGTCTGTGTGTCTGTAGGACCTACTGATTGTGACTATTGTCTGTGTGTCTGTAGGACCTGTTGATTGTGACTATTGTATGTGTGTCTGTAGGACCTACTGATCGTGACTATTGTATGTGTGTCTGTAGGACCTACTGATTGTGACTATTGTCTGTGTGTCTGTAGGACCTACTGATTGTGACTATTGTCTCTGTGTCTGTAGGACCTGTTGATTGTGACTATTGTCTCTGTGTCTGTAGGACCTGTTGATTGTGACTATTGTATGTGTGTCTGTAGGACCTACTGATTGTGACTATTGTATGTGTGTCTGTAGGACCTGCTGATTGTGACTATTGTATGTGTGTCTGTAGGACCTGCTGATTGTGACTATTGTCTGTGTGTCTGTAGGACCTACTGATTGTGACTATGGTATGTGTGTCTGTAGGACCTACTGATTGTGACTATTGTATGTGTGTCTGTAGGACCTGCTGAGTGTGACTATTGTCTGTGTGTCTGTAGGACCTACTGAGTGTGACTATTGTATGTGTGTCTGTAGGACCT
This sequence comes from Sinonovacula constricta, assembly GCA_007844125.1. Lineage (NCBI taxonomy): Eukaryota > Metazoa > Mollusca > Bivalvia > Cardiida > Solecurtidae > Sinonovacula > Sinonovacula constricta. The sequence goes on from CM017565.1 coordinate 8,635,203, forward strand.
GCTGATTGTGACTATTGTATGTGTGTCTGTAGGACCTACTGATTGTGACTATTGTCTGTGTGTCTGTAGGACCTACTGATTGTGACTATTGTCTGTGTGTCTGTAGGACCTACTGATTGTGACTATTGTATGTGTGTCTGTAGGACCTACTGATTGTGACTATGGTATGTGTGTCTGTAGGACCTACTGATTGTGACTATTGTATGTGTGTCTGTAGGACCTGCTGATTGTGACTATTGTATGTGTGTCTGTAGGACCTGCTGAGTGTGACTATTGTCTGTGTGCGTGTCTGTAGGACCTGCTGAGTGTGACTATTGTATGTGTGTCTGTAGGACCTACTGATTGTGACTATTGTCTGTGTGCGTGTCTGTAGGACCTGCTGAGTGTGACTATTGTATGTGTGTCTGTAGGACCTGCTGATTGTGACTATTGTATGTGTGTCTGTAGGACCTACTGATTGTGACTATTGTATGTGTGTCTGTAGGACCTACTGATTGTGACTATGGTATGTGTGTCTGTAGGACCTACTGATTGTGACTATTGTATGTGTGTCTGTAGGACCTGCTGATTGTGACTATTGTATGTGTGTCTGTAGGACCTGCTGATTGTGACTATTGTATGTGTGTCTGTAGGACCTACTGATTGTGACTATTGTATGTGTGTCTGTAGGACCTACTGATTGTGACTATTGTATGTGTGTCTGTAGGACCTGCTGATTGTGACTATTGTATGTGTGTCTGTAGGACCTACTGATTGTGACTATTGTATGTGTGTCTGTAGGACCTACTGATTGTGACTATTGTCTGTGTGTCTGTAGGACCTACTGATTGTGACTATTGTATGTGTGTCTGTAGGACCTACTGATTGTGACTATTGTCTGTTTGTCTGTAGGACCTGTTGATTGTGACTGTTGTCTGTAGGACCTGCTGAGTGTGACTATTGTATGTGTGTCTGTAGGACCTACTGATTGTGACTATTGTCTGTTTGTCTGTAGGACCTGCTGATTATGACTGTTGTCTGTAGGACCTGCTGAGTGTGACTATTGTCTGTGTGCTTGTCTGTAGGACCTGTTGATTGTGACTGTTGTATGTGTGCTTGTCTGTAGGACCTGCTGATTGTGACGGAGGTATTATTCGAGCAAGTACACTTTCTCAACAAGTCCAGTGGATCGTATCTCGCCAATTCAATCTCTTTCTCACCGGAGGTTGTGTACGGTGTCGCCATCTATCAGGAAGATAACCAACCACCTCGAGACAAAGGTAAGGGATGATTTCCGTATGAAACAATAATCCGCTGACATTGTTTTTATAGTTACTATAATGGTGAACGCTCAATATTAAAGATAAACATTGACCATTAAGAAGGCCATATATTGTTCAATGATACCAGGGGCAAAGCTAAAATATAACATTAGAAAAAGTCAGACTTTTTGGGTTTTTTTTATCAAAATATTCGTTATTCAGAACCTCATGTTGTGATATATCTAATGCGATTAAAATATGCACGTGATATTTAATATTGTAACAGGTGTTACTCACCTCTCTAAAACGTGTTTTTACGTGCGTATGTTAACCTGGCCAATGCCTAGCCATTGCGTTAGACACTTTAGCTCAGTGGTCACGGTATTGGCTTCTCTCTCTTTCTCCGTCAGATCGGGTTCGGACTGTCAAACTCGTTCTATACTTTGCTGCCAGTCAACAAGATGGGGGCTCGTCTAAATAACTTTAAATATCGAAATGTTATTTTCGTCATCCCAAATAATAACTTCTTCGAAGACAAAAGAACATAGTGAGAATCCGTGTGCATTCATATTATAAACAGAAAGAGCACTAATATGAAATATCCAAGGCGATACAGAGAGCATAGCTTAAAATAGGAAGACGACTATTCCAAAAGCACTCTCTTATCATGGAAATTTGACTACCTGCTACTTTGTTTTCTTCCTTGAATTGGTCTGCTACATCTGTAATCACAAGCTGCATTGTTTAAATCGGCATACTCGGTTCTTTTGTAAGACATGACCTCGCCAAACAGTTGTGAAATCGTTTTAATGCCTGCTACCCTTTTTTTATAATTGCAAGCTACACTTAATTGTTGTATGCTACAATGTTAAAATCGCAATACTCGGTTCTTAACTCTGAAAAGGGACACATGGAACAGATGCGATTTCCAACTTTGCTTCACTATCGTCGCCATAAAAATGCATTCCATAAGAAGCAAAGCTTTTCAGAGCGGCACTAATTACCTTCGATATTCTTTTCCGAATGTAAACATGTAGTGCCGAAGATAGTGCGAATGTCTTGACGATTGTGATTGGAGGTTTACGGTTGGGCCTATGGGCGGTGCTTCTGATATGGCCCCAAATGTGTAATATCGTGTCTGTGCACGCAGATGTACACAATGTAATCCAAGATGGAAATGTTGTCTATTTAATGTGCATTCGTCTGGAATATAAGATCACTATGAACATTTTAATATGAAAATGTTTCGTGTACTTCCAATAACATATTTACAATATAAAATTATGAATGATAAAATACATATCTTATTTAGTCGTCGCCTACATTTGTAGCCAATCAGAAGCTATGAAAATTAAAGTTCCCCAGATATTTATTTCCATAGAACTCCTTTCTATTTTACAATGAACGAAATAGATCGATCTATTTTGGATTTACTTTGCTAAATGGTTTTATTTTCGACTGCCCATGTGCAACAATCCATGCATTCTGGCGTGACTCATACCCTTGTGACGTCAAGTTTCAACACGTCAGGACGATTGACAGTTTGATTGACAGTTTTATGGGGCGGATTACATGTCATTTTGGTAGAACAGGTAGAAATGAGGCGGGGACTTCTAAGTCGGATAGAACCTATTAAGACGTTTCCATAGAAAATAAAAGCCTGCGTTTGTTGCGCTCGTTTCGGCTTCTATTTTCTATAGAAAAGTCTTATAGACTCTATCCTTATAGACTCTATCCTATACATATCAAATGTGAAAGGTGAAAGGTCAAAAGTAAGCAAGTAATACAACTCTATGTTTACATAGTTACGAAATCTCAAATTCGTCCCTACATGTAGACCGACATGCAGACGTACATACACTGTCTTACAGGTGGTATCTAACAGTTTATCAAATGTGAAGATCTCATTCTTGTTTTGGAGAATTTCGGCATTGTTTCTGTATAAACTCCTACTTTAGTTTAAGTTAACACGATTTTGAACACTACTGCCATTGTAAGTTAATTTATACGAATCTCATAAAATCACTCTTAATGTTCCCTTTTTTCAAATCTATAACAAACATGTGATCATGTGGTTTTCTTAGTTTCGAAATAGATAATTGTGCAGCGTGGCTCAAATAGGAAATACATGTTTGTAATGATAAACAGTGCGTTGTGTTTCACATTTTATGAAGACGTAGGGAATCAATAAACAACATTTCGCTATATTTTTTCCAGTGACAATAATTGATTTAATTGCTTGAGAAAAGGTGTTACACCTAACTGTGGGATACATGTTAAAGTAACAAAGACCTTTATATATGTACAATTATTTGGAAGTAAAAACGCACAGGGTGGCTCTAAAAAAGGAAGTTGTTATATGACAGCGAATGAAATTAATAACTGAGTTAACCATCTTTATGAGTTTTTGGGCGGTGTCGCTTGCGGCACTGTTAACAGTTCTTAGAAAGGTGGATTTCGGAAGAACTCGGGATTGACCCTGCATGACCTATACTTCTCGCGGTCTTTTGTTCATGCCAATAAAGAAGTAGTGCGTGTACAGACCAAATATGAATGTCTATGGAGATTAGACGCGTAAATTGTGCACAGGCTTGCCACAAATGTTAACATTGATATTGTTGTCTGTTCGAACTGGAAGTTCATTATATTGTGTAATTCAGATATACATGAACTGCAGATTTATATATGAACAATGACCCGTACAAATTTCATTCATTGACTAGAGGAAAAGATCGAAATGGGTTGAAATACGGAGCGAACTGCTATTAGAACGGGTGTTTCACGGACTAAGCATTATCTACTATGCCAAGCTATTTGCGATATCCCGCGCGGGGCTTCACTGCCTTGTAATTAGTATCATATCAGGATCTCAGTCTAAATCTGTCGCACACATGCGGAAGAGAATGGTGCACCCATGATTTTAAGGTTCAAATCACAGGGGTGTAAGAGGTAGTAATTAATTTCTTTTGGTCGAATCCGGTAGCATGTATGAGCATTTATTTTAAACCTAACTTAATATGCAAACTTATATTGTATTGAAGGTATTGAATGTTGAATAAAATATGTTCTATTATAATGTTCTATTAGTGACTATGATGTAACTGTTGTCCCAATGTATCATCAATATTCAAGAAGAGGTGTTTATTTGCAGCTGAAGACTTGCCTACTTTCTAACCCCAATGCGTTGTACAACTGATTTACGACGGAATAATTTTGACCATTGTTTGAACGTCTGTACAGTGTCCAACTATATGTCTATAGTCAAACTTACACCGCCTACATAGCGCTTTCATTATTTTGTCCGGCAGATTTAAATAAAATTGTTGTAACTGTTTTATCTTAGATATATTATTCATGAGAATGTGTCAGGCAACAAGATTACTCAACACAATTCCTATGATAAAATATGTTTTAAAATAAATGATGTAATAAAAAAGTGATGTAATAAAAAGGAAAGTATGACGTCATATGGCCTATCGAGCAACCACTTTGCACATGTAGCTGTCAATAAGGACGGTTTTCCATGGCGGGAAACTATTTTAATAACTGTCTAACTTTCTACTTAATATCCCGGTCACTACAGATTACTGCAAGGAGCTTCAGTGTGAACAGCTGTGTTTCACCACGGCGACTGGCGCTATCTGTGAATGTTCTGTGGGCTATATCTACAACCAGTCCACCATGGCATGTGAAGGTGAGTGGTCAGGCTAGTGGCCCTAGCAGGGTGTGTAGGGTAATTCGGAACTTGCTATATCTTTCAACAATAATAAATTCTTGGTTATATGTTAAGAACATTATTTCAAAGGTACCAAAACATAAAGAGGGCCTCGACAGCAATACATGCAGATCCTGATGAGACAGCTCCCTATCTAATATTGGAGATACATTATTATTTTCGGAGATCTCACCCTTTGTTATTTTTCTTAGCAAATTATTTTGCAAACAACTTCGCCTTCATTTTCTCCAAAATGCCTTCATGCTTTCGTAGATGATTGATTTGTACCTGTGTGCAACTCCTCTTTTGTTATTCACTTGAATTTTGTCATACTTACATAGCTTATTGATATTGAGCGCCGCTCCCTGAAAAAACACCAACACCACCACCAAAAACAACAAACAAACAAAAACAACAACACAAAAAACGGGCTTAGAGACAAAAAATTCGATTTTTAGATAACCAAAAATTCAATCTTTCTTTTAAACGAAACTGAACGTTTTTTCCCGATCTGACATTTAGTTTTTGATTTAGTTTAAACGACGCTACGGTGCGGGTTGACATCGCTTCAAGATTAGAACGTTAGCGACGTCGAATACAGTTGCTTTAGCTCAGTAACGTTGAACACGTAGTCTCCAGTCAGTAGTGAAATAATAATCATGGTGATGGAATCTATCATTCAAATAAACTGAATCAAAGTAAGACCGATTTCCACCGGTCTGTGTATCAAAGCCGCTGTCTGAAAAGATAAGCAATAACAGTGTTAAATGTCAGTACTTTTATAGTTTAGGGCTATTTTTAAAAAACACAACAACAAACGATTAATTAATTTGATAGACTTTGTGATTGTGCCTTCCGGTCTTTAACCATAACAAATGTCCGATGGTAAACTTGTTCTTTTTTGGCTTGTATAAGACGTGCGAAATTATATTACTAAGCTTATACTCTTGTTTAGTGCAAACACTTGCTTAAACTTGTGCTTATCACAAGATTACGATAGAAATGGCGCGCAGTGATTAAAAAAACCCCAACTTCTTTTATTTATTAACCAAAATACTATATACCATGGGTTATCTTACCAAGAGCAAATGTTGTCAGTACAACACGCTTGTTTCCCCAGACGCTCACAAATGACACATACATCACGCGGAGTCGCTATTGTAACATGCAACAGACATGTCTTCAAAATATGATTATACATATGTAGAATACTTAAAAAATCGGGTGTAGCCTGTCTACACTTTTCTGAATACAGTTTGTAAATGACTGTTTTTCTGTAGTGTCGCTGGGGAGATATAAAGGTGCCTCTCCATCATGACCACATGAAGCCGCTGGCTGATGTATTACAATTTCATCAGCAAAGATGTTGCAAATGCGCGAATCTATTCATATTTTAATTACGTTGAAGGTCTTATGAACAAGCGGTGTCGTTCCATGCTCTTGCACGTGTTTGGCTATATTTTGGCGCGCATGTTTACCAATATCAAAGACCAGCATGACATATTACATTACTGCGACACCTTGTAGGTGAATTCAAAGTGGGAGAGTTGTCTCTTTATCCCACGAGTTGTTGTCTCCATTTCTTTATGATGCCATGATAAACATTTCTTTTGCGGACTTTTCCCTTGCTCTTATGTTTAAGATGTTCGAGTACAACTTCGTGACTGCATGTTTTTCAAAGCAGTTATTGATGCAGCAGCCATTTTTTTAAAAAGAATTATCGTATCATAACAAGAATCGCTTCTACTTTTTCATCACTGACTCGGTCGACATTTCCATCAAAATAGATTATTGCACGACTATCAACATCCATGTAGTTGTCTGTGTGTACATGGATTGCTTCAACTTTTTCATTATCGTAAGTTAAGTCACTTGCTTGCGAAGCTGTCGTTGTCCTTCAAAAATGCTCCGAGAATAAGTTCTCAAGTTCATGGGAAAACACAGAAATACGTAGATCTACCAAGTTATGTAAATATACATATAAAACAGTAATAGTTCACATTTAATATGCATTCACATTTAATATGCATCAGAAATGAATACATAAATGAGCGCTCAGCAACAAAAAATGAGGAATGATAACACAGTCAAAATATTTGTCAATATTGATTTCTAAAATTTAATAAAGATTTGTAAAATTTTTTGTTCCTCAACCGGTAGACCTGTTCGATCCCAGTGTCGTCTGAAAACATACACGTACCCAATCGGTACGTTCTACTGACTGGCTATCGCGGCGACACTACAAAGGTTATTTAAAAAGCCTATTCACATTTTCTGGTAGGCCTAAATATCGATCACGCGGTTCTGTTTTTGACACAGGCATGCAGACACTTCTATACACTGCTGGTTTAAATAAATATTACCCATAGAATGCATGTATATGTAAAACGATTACGTACTTAATGGTTATAAAAATTAAATCATAAAATGTAAACAATAGTAATATATGTCGAATTAAGATTCAAGATTGACATTTACTTGCTGTAAATAAAGATTCCGATGTGTTTTTGGACGTCATTTTGTCAATGTTATTAAGCCCTGTTTTCATGGAGCAGCGATCAAATATTGATGTTTAGTTGTGCCTTAAGTTGAGATAACTCAGGTTGCATTGTTCCTTACAGAATTATTGTCTTTTTTTTACTTTCATAGCAAATTCTTGTGTCGCTAATTCGTCCTGTATGTCTGAGTGGAATTTCTTTACAGATTGATCATTAGTGAGTAAGCGTTGTATGGTCACTGATATAAATGTGTGGGGAAATGTGTGGGAATATTCTATTGTTATTAAGCCTTTTGAAGGCCTGTGTCATCAGGTGAGTGCTTCAGGTCCATCGTGGCCCTCTTGTATGTATGATAAATGTGCGTATTATTAGGCACCACTAATAACCTCATTCTGCCCTTCGTGCAGGCACACACTGCATGTACGATTTATTGATTTATAAAGTTAATTTGCACTTTTAATCTTTGAATTAGAGCAAGTAGTCTTTGCAGGAAGAAAATTCTTTACTTCAGTATCATTGTTAAAAGCTTATTGATTAAGTTCAGGATTAAGTAAGTGTTACTGCATTATGTGAATAAAAAACTTCTTTGTTCCAGAATCTGTTGGCACCAATGGGTTTCACAAAGCACTTGTTGTTGGCAATCAGACAGAATTGTGTCTTCTTGACATCCGCTCCCTTGCCCACTTCTTTTACGATCTTGTCTGCATCTACACTGTCAAGAGACAGCCAGAAGTTCTAGTAAAAACTTTTATTTTTATTTTTATACTCCATTTTTCTTTAACTTCTGACTAAAATCACATTTGACCTATGGTTATATGTCAAAATTTCAAAATCTTAAGTTAGAAATAGACTTAGTTTCCATTTTAAGTGTACAGTGTATATGACTTGGAAATTAAATTTGTTGATTTTCTTTGAAACAGTGTTAAGTGTTTTCAGTCCATGTACGTTTAGCACGTATTTATAGGTCATAAGCTAGACTAGTCTATAACTTAACATTTGGTAGTGCAGAATCTACTGAAGGTAAGATCATTGTTAAAGCCAGGACTGCTTTATTTTTCATGCATCTTATAAATAAATGTGATGATAAGGAATGCCTTGAGCTAGCCCTTAAATAAAAGGTGCAGCATGCAAAGTATTTTAATATGATATAGATACATTAAACATTTGTGTATTGATATTTCTTTTTATAAATAGATAGTGGTTTTGAAGAGGTTGGAATTTAGCTTTAAACCAGACAACTGAGTCTGTAATGTGATTAGTTTTATGATATAAGGTAATATAATAAAGGCTGTTCCTATTAGGCAATAGACAGTTTCCACATCAGTGAAAATCGCTTATCTTGGCAGCCATCTTTGATGGTAACTTCAAGGGATTTTCATATGAATTGTATAGAAGGGTAAATTTTATTTTCTTGTAATTTCTTCATTTGTGGTCCGAAGATTAAAAGCTATACACCAATGGAAAGCTCTTGAAATTCATATTTTTAGATTACAATATTTTTACAATTGATAAATGCACACAGAATTAATACACAGAAATAAATAAAACTATTGGATCATACTTTAAACAAAATAAACAGTGTATCATTTTCGGTTGTATTTCTTTAACCTTTTAAACAATCAAAATATAGTTTTGATATTTAAAATACTTTAAAAAAACTGTTAAATTTCATATAAAATTCAGTAAAATAGACTGAAAAATAAAAACACAGTGGTGAGTTTAATACAGCAAATATTTCCCGATTTGGTCCTGCATTAGCTTCTGCCCACAAAGATGGCTGCCTTAAACTGTCTTATCAGTGTCAATGACATCACATGGAAACTATCTATAAAGTTATACAATGTATACCATCAGCAACATGGGGTCGGTGTGTGCACAGGATATCATGATCTACAGACAAATGTCATAATTATTAGGAAGGGTTGGCAAGTTTCATCATTTCATACAACATCATGTAAAACCATCTTATTCTGCTATATAAACAAGCTGTACCAGCATTGTAGGTAGAAAGGTCTGGGACATGGAAAGAGGTAGCTGGGAGTACCTCAGAGCTGGGTTCTCAGTGAGGGTAGTCTGGCATGTTGTTAGTTTCCTTATGAAGGTTACAAATAAAAGTTCATATGGACTTAATCTTCATCATCATGTGTGATGCAACAATGTCAAAGGTGAATTATTTTGAGCATCTTTTCGTTATTTTTGTAGGATCGGTCGAAGCGTCAGACTAACATCATAGACCCTACACAGATGCCAACACCTCCTCAGACCATGAGACCATCAACACCCGCTCCCAGACCTCCCATAGGTAAGATGGTTTAACAAAGTTGTGTTAATCTTTTTAATAAAAACATATAATCTTCTGAACCAATATTGATATCCAGAACATCCAAGGTACAATAATGGTTTCATAACTGGAGGGTCATTCAGTATGATTCCGTGGCAGCCTTTTATGCTTGTTTTTGGGCAAGACAAGTTTCTTTGGCTAGTAAAGAGGTACTTGGAATACTATTAAAGTTTTGTTTTTTACTATAAATATATATTTAAACTAAAGACAGAGTCTGTGCTGACTTGGACAGAAACTCACTTGATTGTCCTAAGCCTTTCATTATATGGGTTTAAGTCAGTGTTGGTTTGTTCATCAGTTTCATATGGGGAACTTTTCCTGCTGACTTGCAGCTGCTGGTTGGTCTACTCAGACAGATGTCTGGGTTTTTTATTCACCAGCAATAATTGAATGAAACCAAAATGATCATAACTGTGTCTGTGTACTTTATCTGGAAACCAAGATCAAAGGGACATATTTTTCAACTTCTTTTAGTAATAAGAAACTTCCTGCAATTGGAAACCCAACTATCATTTAATGAAACTAACACCTTGATTTCAGCTAATCCCATGAATTACATGAAGATGTTTGAGGTGAATTCTGAGAACAGAATTGTCTACATTGTGACAGCAGACAACACAATCTATAGCAGAGATATAGACCTCACTATAGACAGTTTTGCCACACAGCCAATTCTGGTTGCTACTGGAAACATATCTGGTAACAATATTTTATATAACTTAACTGTTTAAGACTGTTTTTTGCATAAAACAATATTGCTTTTTGAAAGACCATGGTATTTAAAATAACTAGCTAGCTTTCTGTGGTATATATAACCAATAACTAACAAATGTGGTACAAGGGTTGTTAAATAATTAATGAGCCTGTAGCTCAACTGTTCACATCTTTTAATTTACATACACAATTAAACATGCAAGAAATATGTCCTCTACATACTGTAAAAAAATACAATATGCTAACAAATGACAATTCTGTGAATATTAAAAATTACAATAAGTATGCAACCTGACGCACACTAACAATACAACAAATAATGTTTATGCTGTCACAAAAAAATTTAAAATGTCATCAGTTTCATTCTTTCACAAAGTACTTCTCAGAGTATTCTATGCACTTAAGGTGTTGATGAACCCATTGTCTTGTATGCATCCTTATACCAGTCAGCACCAAACTATTGGGTGATGCTCATCATCACAGCCGAAAGCTCCTTCAGAGAGTTCAAACACTACCACTTCAGCTGTGATTTGATCATTGGGAAGACTGCAAAATTAAAAGGCACCTGATCCAGCATCAAACATGCATAGGTCTATAGTGTGAATGAATTAGTCTTTAGTATTCATTTACATGTCATCATCCGATCTTAAAACAATAGGTGCATGTACAGTAAAGAAAAATATTTCTTGAAAAGTATTCTGTTCTAATTTATTAATCAAAATCAGGGAATGTAGTTCTTAATAATTACTGTGTATTAGTATTACATTAATTTATTCAAGATGCACAAAGATCTAGGCAAATATAATAGTGTTTAAAGATATCTCTCATATTCACTTCTTGGGTCAGAATTGAATGGATAGGCCTGATGCTGACATCAAACATGCTGGACAGCTCGCAAACTGTATACCATTGATTCTTCTTTAGCGCTTCTGCAATTGATGTTACTAAGGTCTCACCAATTTCCTGTTTTTTTACTCACCATTTCCTGTCTATGATCTGGTCTTTGTCGTCTTTTAATTGCTTGTCAACGGACATCATAATTGTATATTGAATGCTATGACCACCACTTTCTAAAACTTGTTAATTTAGCAATTTAGTATCCAAATGACGTCAAATTTTTGACATGATGTCACCTGAACATAACAAAATGTATTTGCGGATTAAAAGGAAAAACAGACATCGAATTATGAATAAATTAAAAGTACAAGTAAATATGCGTTTAGCAATATTATATTGCAAAATTATGCTCATATTGTAGACAACATTTTATGTTCACTATGCATATGAAATTATGTCAGATTTAATGGATTATAAAAACGCAGGTCTCCCAGTCATATTAAATTTTGAGCAACCCTCCTACTGTTATAGAGTCAGTCTCTCTTGCTCATTGGTTATGGTAGTGACCTTTTTCAGTCTGTCTGTCCTGGTAAGACTCTTGCTTGGCACTGAGAATTGTTTCGAGCTATGCTGTGTTATGTGTGTCAATCAGAAGATACCATTTCAATAAATCTATTTTGAATTTTTTGATTTTATTTTGCTGAAACTACTTCATAGTACTTTATATATCACAGTACTTCATAGTAGTTTGAAAAAGTGACCTAATGAATCAGAAATGATTAAACTAGTACTACCAAGAAAAGTATGTTACGTTTAACTTTTTTCTTTTACATTAAGAGACCACATAACATAGGTGTTTAAGGTAAACATTATGCTGGTATTGCTTATTGTAAATTCCAGTGGACCTGTTGACTGGTCATTTTAACACTATAGTATGTAGAATGTCCTCTTTAAGGTCCTGATGGCAGTTGATTCAAACCCAGGCTAGAATAGAATAGAAAAAACACTGGTGTAGCTCCATTGTTATAGCTTAAGCAGTTATTAAGGCAGTTAAATAGCTAGTCAGGAATATGTTTCTGTTTGTGCTCACCTATTACTGAATTGGCTCAACCTGCTTCTTTTTCTTCTTCCAACAAGATGTTTGTTTATGCCAATATGTATGACTGGTCTATGACTGGACTGGCTCTAAACTGTTCATTTCTTCACCAAACATGATGTTTATGTCTGTGCAGGACTGGTCTATAACTGGACTGGATCTGACCTGTTCCTTTCTTCACCAAACATGATGATTATGTCTGTGCAGGACTGGTCTATAACTGGACTGGATCTGACCTGTTCGTTTCTTCACCAAACATGATGTTTATGTCTGTGCAGGACTGGTCTATGACTGGACTGGCTCTGACCTGTTCGTTTCTTCACCAAACATGATGTTTATGTCTGTGCAGGACTGGTCTATAACTGGACTGGATCTGACCTGTTCGTTTCTTCACCAAACATGATGTTTATGTCTGTGCAGGACTGGTCTATGACTGGACCGACTCTGATCTGTACTGGAGTGAGGAGGACACTGGCAAGATCTACAGAGTCAATGTGAAGGACATGGCCCAAGAACAAGTCATAAGCCAACTCACTAAGCCAACGGAACTGGTACTGCTTCCCCATCAGAGGTACCTGCTTGTTCTGGAGGTTTCATTATATGTTCTGGTAATATGAATAAGATTTGTCTGTGAAGTTTGTGGAATTGTGCTAAAATTTTCAGTCTACATGAAACTGCAACAAAATACCATGAAAAACAGCTTATGTTAATGTTTTATCTGAAGAATATTTTCATGAATGCAATTAGCCATAAGACATGTAAGCTTTTATAAAAATTTCTATCCTCACTTTGGGGCACATCACTGTCAAAACACGGGACCTGGTAGTGCAATTGGTAGAGCATTGTCACATGCAGACATGGTTGAAAGTGGTAGTGGTATAGCTTCCATGCTAATGCTCAAGCAAATATAAGGGAAGTTCACAACTAGTTGGCCCGTTGTCATGATAATGTAACTGGGTGTGGTATCATGCCATGTGTTCACAGCATTCTATACACAGTGAAGGCTATACACAGTGAAGGCAGCATTATATCTGCTTCAAGTGAACACCATCTTCAGATAACTAAAATACTGTTAGTGAGATAATAAATAAAATAAAAATCAACAGTCAAAATGCATCTTGACAATTTGCTGCCAAGCTGTGTACATATTAATGATTCCATGATACCAGTAGTGACACTAGTTGTATAAATAGTGTATGTTTATATTAAACTCTAAATCTAAAAGTTAAAAATAATTATTGAGGTGCCAAATAATATCTTAAGCCTGTTAAATGATGTCATTTTCTGTCAGCATTAAAGAATTTTTTGTTTCAGTGGTAAACAACAAATTTTAAGACTGGCTTTATCAGACAGATGTTTTGAATCAAACTGACATATAGTCTTAATAATTTAATCTAATTTATTTTAATTTCTTTGCACATCAGAAAAATCAGAAAGCCTTGTATTGGTTTCTATAGAAGTGCATTAAATGTATTGCTTTCTAAATAAAGCCTGATTAAAGTGATCATTTAAATGCAAAACATTTAATTTATTTATTTTTAGGTTACTTTATGCCAGAAAATAAAATTCCGTAAACTTTCTGGACAGCCCTTAACAGTTTGACTCCTAATTTTATTGTATTCCAAACTTCATGGTCAGCCTCTTAGCTGAACAGCACTAGCTAGATACTTGTTTCCCCTGCTTCTCTTACAAATATTAGGGATTGTTTAATAATTTTAGGCAAAGCTGTCTAACCTCACTTTTGACATTTTGTAACAGTTGCAGATGTAAGGTCAGCTCAAATGAATATCAGAGCAACTTATAGAAATTTCAGAAAACACCATATACCATATTGTTCCCATTAAATGCCCCTAAGGTGTAACACGTATTACAAGGTTGGTTATTGAAGTCATAAACAGTCCAAAATAAATTCAATAGTATTAGCATCTATGATGCAACATAAATTGATCCTGGTTTGTTTGGAGCGAGTTACTTATGTCAAAACTGTATAATATTTTGGTGTCTCTGTTCTTATAAGCTAATTCTCAGAAAAACTCAATAAAATTGTGTTTATTTATGCCTCACCGATGCCACATTTTTTTAAAAAGATTTTTCCTGGTACTGGTAGTATAGTGACTGTCCCAATTTTCATTGATTTTACACTTTGTTCTTTTAATCAGATTGTTAAAGATTTTAGATAAATTATTATTCTAGGATTTGTTTGCTTTGTTTCGACAACATAAGTGCTTTAAAGGTAAGAAAGGCAAGTTGTCTACATATTTAATATTTTATGCCAGTTTTAAAAAATTCTGCTATAAATAATACATTATTGTTTTATATACATGTAGAATACATTATTCATCATATTTGAAGTTGGTATGTGTGTTCTGTTTTCTGTTGTGTGATTTTTATTATGTTTACCAGGTGCATGCCTAGGCAACTTTTGAGTACACACACTATTTCTAGGGGGTCCAGGGGCATCCAAAGAATTGTCTTAGAGCAGGAAGAGACAGAAATATGTCAAGCAGGATTGCAAATGAATTTGTAGAATTTGGAAAAAGGCTTTAATTACATGGATTTAAATAATGAAGACAACTAACTAGTAGTACCAAACCCGGGTTAGGCAATGATTTTTATTTGCTTTTTGACATTTTTATTTTTCAAATTTGGAAGCAATTCTATGCATTTGTGTAAGTGCGTAAGCCCAGGCACCCCACAGTTTACCATAGTGATGTGTCATTTACTTTCTGCATAAGATTTAATATCAGCTACATAGAAATGACACCATATTTTTGTCACACTACATTTTGTATGACACCATATTTTATATCATATTCAGTTTTATCACTTTTAATGGTGGTTTCCGGCGATTTGCCTATATCTAATATATGTAATAAATGCAACAATATCTGACCTTTGTTTGGGGTATTTGTGGATAATTTCTGCAGAAAAATCACAGGTCAGTAAAAGTCGTTAATCAACACCTAAAATGTTAATTCTTTTCACATCTATAAATAAGAATGATTGGGATTCCTACTAAAAATAGACATCAACATCCCAGTGGATGATTTGGATGAGGTATCATATAAGTGGTCATGTGGTTTTCTTGGTTTAAAAATAGCTAATTGTGCAGCATGACTCAGATAGGAAATAAATGTTTGTAATGATGATTGTGGCGTTATGGTTCACTTTTCAGGCAGGTGTAGGACATCAATAAGCCACATTTTGCAAGGTCTATTCAGACAACTATGGTTTTACTAAGAGGTTTAATGAAAATATTTTTATTCTAAACTGTTGGATATCACCATCAAGGAAAATATATTGTCTGTGGTAAAACTTTATTTTGTTTCAGTCCATCAAAGGTAGGAAAATACCTCAATTTTGTAATAAACAAATACCAATACTGTAGCTATTCTATATCTAGTTTTATTGGTACCAAGCATATATGGTGCATGTGTTTGCAGGAAATTGGCCTGGATATCTGGAATGGGTACCAACAAGTCAATACAGTCTGTTGGACTAGATGGAACTGGACTGAAAACTGTCATTACTGGGAGAAACTTTACATCATTAACAGTTGATCAACACTACCAGAAGTAAGAAAAAAAACGTTCATTCATGTGCATCTAGTGTTTAACTCAGCATTTGGTTAGGAGGGTTCCAGGTTTAGACACAAAGACCAACCGTGATTTATTAGTTCTTGAGCAAGATAATTTACTGTACAAATGACAGTGCCCCAGGTATTTATATTTACTACTTTCGTACTTATAGTTTCAATATAAACATTTATTAACTCTCCTTTACTTCTCTTAATTTAATCATAGTGACTTGGTCATGGTATGTCAAACTTGCATTATTTATGTATATGCTCAAAAAACTGTTAAGTCATAATAAATATTTAAAGATAATATGTGTTAAGTGTGACAATGCAGTCCTTTAAAGATTGTGCTTCAGTTAAGTTGTGATCTTGTAAATCCTTACCCGGCACCTGTTGGGAAACTGTCCTTCATGTAGGTTGTGGTCTTGTAAAAACTTATCCCCTCACCTATTGGGGAGCTGTCCTTTGGTTAAATCATGGTCTTGTAAATCCTTACCCTCTCACCTGTTGGGGAGCTGTCCTTCTGTTAAGTCATGAGCTTGTAAATCCTTACCCCATCACCTGTTGGGAAGCAAGCCTTCGGTTAAGTCATGGTCTTGTAATTTCTTACCCCGTCACCTGTTGGGGAGCTGTCCTTCTGTAAAGTTGTGGTCTTGTAAATCCTTACCCCCTCAAGTGTGGAGAGCTGTCCTTCTGTTAAGTTGTTGTCTTGTAAATCCTTAGCCCCTTTACCTGTTGGGGAGCTGTCCTTCAGTTAAGGCATGGTCTTGTAACTACTTACCCCCTCACCTGTTGGGGAGCTGTCCTTCTGTTAAGTCATGAGCTTGTAAATCCTTACCCCATCACCTGTTGGGAAGCAAGCCTTCGGTTAAGTCATGGTCTTGTAATTTCTTACCCCGTCACCTGCTGGGGAGCTGTCCTACTGTAAAGTTGTTGTCTTGTAAATCCTTAGCCCCTTTACCTGTTGGGGAGCTGTCCTTCAGTTAAGGCATGGTCTTGTAACTACTTACCCCCTCACCTGTTGGGGAGCTGTCCTTCAGTTAAGTTGTTATCTTGTAAATCCTTACCCACTCACCTGTTGGGGAGCTGTCCTTTGATTAAGTCATAGTCTTGTAAATCCCTACTCCCTCACCTGTTGGGGAGCTGTCCTTTGATTAGGTCATGGTCTTGTAAATCCTTACTCCCTCACCAGTTGGGGAGCTGTCCTTTGGTTAATTCATGGTCTTGTAAATCCTTACTCCCTCACCTGTTGGGGAGCTGTCCTTTGGTTAAGTCATGGTCTTGTAAATCCTTACCCACTCACCTGTTGGAGAGCTGTCCTTTGATTAAGTCATGGTCTTATAAATCCTTACTCCCTCACCAGTTGGGGAGCTGTCCTTTGGTTAAGTCATGGTCTTGTAAATCCCTACTCCCTCACCTGTTGGGGAGCTGTCCTTTGATTAAGTCATGGTCTTGTAAATCCCTACTCCCTCACCTGTTGGGCGCTGTCCTTTGGTTAAGTCATGGTCTTGTAAATCCTTACTCCCTCACCTGTTGGGGAGCTGTCATTTGATTAAGTCATGGTCTTGTAAATCCTTACTCCATCACCTGTTGGGGAGCTGTCCTTTGATTAAGTCATGGTCTTATAAATCCTTACTCCCTCACCTGTTGGGGAGCTGTCCTTTGGTTAAATCATGGTCTTGTAAATCCTTACTCCCTCACCTGTTGGGAAGCTGTCCTTTGGTTAAGTCATGGTCTTGTAAATCCTTACTCCCTCACCTGTTGGGGAGCAGTCCTTTGGTTAAATCATGGTCTTGTAAAGCCTTACCCACTCACATGTTGGGGAGCAGTCCTGTGGAGTGCCTGTCTTCTTTCCCAAGTACCCAGGTATTGGTATTTGGTCATCTTCCACTTATAATAGATGGGCATCACTAATATATTTCTGATGTTATTATGTTTCCTAAAAGATAACATAAAAAATCTATTACATTTTTTGTAGTGAGATATGCTTTGTGTGAAGTAATGTTTTTGTTTTGTTTTCTGCTATATTTTCAGTTGTTGTTTTTATTTTCTAGGTTTTACTGGATAGAAACCAACTCCAAAGCTATATATTCCACCAACTTTGATGGTACTTTG
The DNA here is from genome assembly GCA_007844125.1 of Sinonovacula constricta. NCBI lineage: Eukaryota > Metazoa > Mollusca > Bivalvia > Cardiida > Solecurtidae > Sinonovacula > Sinonovacula constricta. The sequence goes on from CM017565.1 coordinate 8,653,337, forward strand.
GACAGATCCTTGGTTACATCCTTGGTTGACAGAGACAACCATAATATGATTCTTTACAAGGTTGGTTAGTTATGTTCCATTATAGCCTTATTGTTGACCTATCATACTTAGAAATGCTGACACAAGACCAGCTTGAAGGTATATTAATTTGTTACCTATAAATAGAAAGGTCTTACTCTGATTGAGAACAGAAACACACCAATGACCTTCAAAAGTGTATGTATTGAGTGTTGACCATACTTTGACCTACCCAGTAAACACACTGCAGAAAGACACGGTTTTGTTTTAATGTTGGATTTTGGTCGTGACGTTAGTGACTGGAGCAAAGTCAAATAAATATTGAATTCAAGTTGTCAGGAGGACATCAAAAAATGGACACCAGTTTGATGTCAGGATTTTGGAAAATTGTCAAATTGGTGTATACATGTATATTTGTCTGATTTATTTATTTGGGCTAATTTAAGTTGGCAATATGATCTTTTATATTGATAAAAATATATAAAATCTAATGACAGTTTTATGAATTTATTCAAATAAAAAAAAAAGACCCACTTAAATTTCTTATACTGTTGTAAATATACATCTACAGCAGAATTTGCAATATGATTAAATAAAGTTCCATTTTCTCCAAAAAATCTACTTATTCTTATGAACAGATATCAGCCTTTATATTGCACACTGCTTTATAAATATAACAAACAACATTAATGCAGACTAATTATTTATACTCTTCAGACATCCTGAACCAAATCATAGATTCTGAATTTGAAACCAGATTACATTTGCACATACACTCAGAGCCATAATATGTAAGTTCCTTTCAGCCAAAATTGTAGATATATTTTTTCTGTGAAGAGGTTAACTTAACATCAAGATATAATAAACATACTGCAGATATTCCATTAGCCCATGAGATTTTTTCTGTTAGCTCTGACTATGCAATTTCTTTTTCTTTAATGCAAGCTATGCAAGAAAACGTGTTATCACAGTTAAAAACAAACATACTTGATAAAATATGAAAACACTAAGTACTCTTATAAATTTTAGTTAATTTCATCACAAAGGTTCCAAAGTATAAACATGGTTTTAATTGCAATCTTCTATTTATGTTGTATTCACTGTCAAATTTTTAGACTAATATAAGAAAGAATAATTTGGTTGACTCTCTAAATTGTTCTTTTTGTTTGCCAGAATGTTTTCATAACACATCTACAACCCATGTCACTTTCACTTGAACCATGTGTACTTTGAGACCTGCTGTATAATGCTGGATAATGTTCATACATTTGAACAAACCTGAATGAAAACAAATAAATAAAATCAGTTAACGTCTTAACTAATTTGAAATCTAGTTCTGTATTACAAAATCACAAAGCATGTCTAGAAATCTTTTCCAACATATTAAATCATTATAATGTTCTGAGGGTTTGTTTGTTTTTAAAGAAAAGTTGAGATGAGAGTTGATGAAAGAGTGACAGGTCTAGGACTAAAGTTTTAGAAAGTTACTGAATAAAAACATAAACATTGATTTATTTATAACTTAAATCCATCTTTATTAAAATTCAGAGTAGTTACTTTAATAATCTGCCCATTAGCGAGGCACACATGCAAAGTTATGGTTGCTGCTGACGGTGCCAAACAATATTTGAAATCAAAAGAATTTTCTAGACATCAATAAATATTAACTAAAATATCAATTGTAACCATAGCAACCACAGTCCAGTGTGTCAGAGTTAACTCAGGACTGGTCAGTAAAGGGTGAAGGGTTAAGTTATTTGTTGGTTATTGTAATGTAGTCATCATTTTTTGTAACTTTGAATTAGTGAGACTAACCGTTTTAGATGGTTTTTGTGGGAGAAATCAACACAAATATATTGGTTGTTTTGAGAATGTTAATTGATTTCTTTTAGGACCTGGATTGTTTTTTGTTGCAGGCTCAAACCTTTTGATGTTCAGTTAAATTATCTATAAATTATGCCATTTGCATCTATGCTTTTTCTAGATTTTAAAATCAATGTATATTTCAGGATTATCTTGCCTGGGTTTACAACAACATAAACATGTCGTTTATCAAGACATACAGTATCTCCTCAAACACCAGCAATGCCCATGGCTACCTAGACATCGGTTTTACTATACATGAGATCAAAATACTGGACACAGATATGCAGCCAGCTGATAAAAGTGAGATTTGTTTCTAAAATACTTTTAGTTTGTTTTAGGCATATTAAGTATATGTACCACCATTTTGTTCTTATGTTAAAGTAAGATTTCTTGCCTATCATTTTCATTAAGTTGCTATTAGAATGATTTCTTTACAGATGACTTAATGCAAGGGGGAGCCATGACTTAGTTTTGGGACATGGCCTCAATCTTTTTGTTCTTTTTTTTGATTGATAAGCCTGTTGGTTCTCTCTTCATGTTAATGGTTCTCTCTAAGAGAGAAGTGAGTTTTATGTAGGTTGCCAAAAGAAAACATGAAAACTCTCATTTTCTTTCGGTGGCCAAGGTAAGATATACCGGTATGCATTTTCACTAAGAGGGACTCGGTGCCATAAAGTGGGAATCAAATCGCTTATACACCATATTTTAAATGTCATTTATCATTCTGACATATCTTTATAGTTAATATCAGAGTATGTTCAAACCAAAGCAAGCAGTAGCATGGGTCCAGGGAGCTGGAAATGCCACTTATTTAGCATATCGTTAAAAAGATCTTGTGAGAATTCCATAATCTTTATTGTTGCCTCACTGTCTAAGGGAGCTATAAATTATTCATGTGTGTTTACAAAGTAAGTTTGATAAAGTTTTTTTGAAGTTTATTACAGATCTGGTAAAGATTTACATGTTTAACATGTTTTGGTTATCCTTTGGTTGTTGACAAATATACCACTCTTCAAAGTTAAGATGTGGACAACTTTAGTGCATGCCTGTTCCCTCATATAATTTCTTGGTTATTTACTTGGACTTGAAATTCTCACATGCATATAAAAACTACAGCAGAGATCACTGATCACTTTATTATTCATTATGTCAATGTGCTTAACTTTAATTTATGAATGACAGTAACATACACTCTTTATTCTCAAAAGAACAATTAAGCTAAAGAAAATGTTGAAATAAAAAATGTAATCCAAATTTTCTATTAGTTGTGATAAAAGTTGATATTATACTTTAAACACTGTTGCTTCAATTATGTTAACAAAGAAATCATATAAAGTTTGGCACTTACTTGATTAATTGATTTATTGATTAATATCATTTGCAGTTGATAGCAATATTTTTATGGGCATTTAAACTGGTTACTCGAGGATATTTAATATTTGCAAAGTGATAAATATTGGGAACTGTTGGGACCTGTTGAATTTAAGAACTGAATATTCAGTTGTACAGTTGTACACTTACCTACTTAGCAGTCAATATTTAACTGTGCTGTTAATTGCAAATATTAGAAACAGCTTATATGGATTTCTGGAATATTTGCAGCATTTTTTCTCTGCATCTGTTTAAATTGGTGAAGTGACAAGAACAGTATTACAATCCTGTGTTTGTCGTTCATAAACAATGATGTATCATTTGAAGGCTGCAGCTGCTTCATGAAGTCAAGAACTTTTATATTGATATTAATGTGATGTTATGCTTATAACCACCATGTGAATGTTGTTAAATTACTAACATCAGTTCTTCTATATGTCATTTATAAGGCTGGGAGGTAAGTGGTAATAGATTGCATGTAAAGAGAAAATATGACCATGCCCCACTTGCAGAATCCTTTTTGCAGCTGAGAGTTAGCTCAATCTCAAATATTTGATTGCACAGAGTTTATTTCTAGTAGCTTGAACATTTCATTTTTTCTTAATATCACATTCTTTCCAAGATCGTGGTATATACAATTAAGAAATGGTGTATTCTGTCTTTTTAGTAAGTTTTCTTAAAGGAAATATTTGAGCTGAGAAATGATACTGCAATTTGGGCCAACTCAGTTGGATAAATGGCAAAGGGTCAACAACAACTTGCTATTGTTCTATAGGTCCGTGCAGAGATGACAATGGACAATGTTCACAGATATGCTTGACGACTCATGAAGCAGACAAACCTACCACAGAATGTCGCTGTACCCTTGGTTACAAACTGGTAAACAAAACCATGTGTGTGTTTGGTAAGTCAACTGTAAATTGGAAATACCTGTAAATACCCTAATACAGAATTACTGCTTCACACAGGAAACTATCTAATTAACAATGTAAGATGATCTTCCTTCATGTTAAAAAGTAGTTCTACATATTTCCATGATATTTTGTACATCAAATAGAATAACCACAAAGTGTAAGTACCATAGCAGAACCAAGTCCTCACATGTTTGCATTGATATGTCCATCCTGTGTAAAGAGTTTCCTGACTATTAGCACTATGGTATTCACTGCTATATAAAAATAAGTCTGATTTGAGACAAAAGCAACCACCAGGTGGAGATAAGAAGCTGTACATATTTATTTAGTTAGATGAACTGTGGTTTCTCAAACTATACAACTCCTAATTCAATGTAGTTGGTAAAGCACAAGGTTAAGGGTTGAGATCGATTGATTCACTTTATCACAGGATACCACTATGGCTCTAAGATGTTATGCAACATGTGAGTCTAGATACTGTACATATATTTTTTTTCATGCTTTAGTGAGAGCTTTATCTTCTTTAAGTTTTTGACCTTATAGTTTAATATATTTTGTCTGCACTATTTCATTTCATATTTCACCATTTGCCTGTTTTGGATAAAACTTTAATGGAATGTCTGACATGGGGACAGTAACTGTGGGAAGCAGTATCTGGGGGTATTCTAGGATGAGTGTTCTTGTTTATTATAGAACTTTGGGATAAACTTTGTTATACTGTAGTAGGTTCCCATTTCCACTAGGAGTTGGCTGATCAGAAACACCACTGTTTGCTACTATGTCTTACAGTCTATCTTAATGCATTTTACCTATTCATGAGGTTGATTGCTAAAAATAATAAATTTTGTGTCAGTAGTTGTATCAGTAACAGACTAGGAAATAGTGGGTTCAATCTTGTATAACTGACATCTACTTGATTTAATTGCTTACCTTTTCAGTTTCTGAGCATTATAATTAATCGTATGTTTACTGGTGTGCTTCAGAGTTGGTAAAAGACAACTTTGCCCTGGTGACAGACTGGACACATGACAAGATATATCAAGTGGATCTCACATCAGAGGACATCCATGCCTTTGAAACGACAGATTTCATAACCCCAAGCAGTGTCTTCTTTGATCCCATCAGAAAAAATATCTTTTGGTCTGCCCTTAACGATGTCAGTGTGTATGTTTCCAGTCTCAACATGAGTCAGAAATTGTATGCAAACTTAGGTACTGACTTTAAACTTGCCTTATATAGAATAAAGTTCTTACTTACAATGATGCTTAATAACCTTAAGATAGTATCCCTACATAACTTATTGTTTTATATTAATTTCTTACTTAAATGGATGGTGTGCCGTAAACCCCCCCAAAACCAAAAAAACAAAAACAAAAAACAATTACTTAAATGGGAAATGATCATACATAAATATGGCAATTTATACATGTATAGCTAAGTGAAATTGAGTGAAATATATTGAGTTATCTACTTTGTATAATTATATGAAAAGGTAATTATTAAGATTGCTTTTAATTATCTAATGATTTACAGAGTAAAGTGATGCCATTTTTTCCTCTTTTAAGAAGAGCATTTTTCCTTTTTTTAAGTTTGATAAAAGTATAGATGGTTTATTAAATGATGATGAGTATTTAGTATTTAACTTTAAAGCTGTAGCTGTATTCCTACAGGATACATGGAAGCTTTTAGATTTGCCATGGATGAGACAAGTGGAGACCTTTACTTTGGCTCTAACACCTGGGGAAATGTGGGCATGGTCACACACACTGGAGAGGTACTTGACCTCTTTGACCTAGAACTTGGCTACAAATTCAGTGCAATTGCTGTGTTTCCAAGCAAAGGGTAAGTCAAAGTATTTGTTTGTTGAGCTTATTGTTGCACCAACAGTATTTTTAGTAATTTGGAGTTCATGTCCTCTTGAAACAGATATATTGCTGCCTTATCTGTTTTTAGCATGCCCTTGGCATAATGCCACACCATATTATCCTGACAATGGGCTGACTTTGTCATGAAACTACCCTAATAGTTGCTTGAGCATTAGAAAGGGAGCTATTCCAGTACCATTTTGAATGACTTTGGTATATCACCACCCAGGATCGAACACAGGGCACCTCATACCTGGAGCTGACACTTCATAATATTGGTTATTAGAAAAAGTAGTACACCTTCAATTGTATCACTTAATCCTGTTTATATCAAGTATTCATTAAAAAAAAAAATCTTTTTGCAAAAACCTTTGACATGAAAATTAAATCAAATGTGTCTGTGAATAGAGCTTTAAGATTGAAATTAACATAAATGTCCTCCTTGAACAAATAAACTGATGCAGTATAAAACTTGCTTTCAAAAGGCATGAAGCCATGCTACTCAATAAAATGGTTTCAAAGGGCAAGAAACAAATGTATAAATCATGCACTAAAATGGTATGAAACCATGCCACTGAAGTAATTTCCAAAAGGCATGAACCCACACTACTGTATACCATATATTTCCAAAAGGCAAGAAACTGTGCTTCTGTTAGCAACTCATTTAACAATGCATAAAAATATGCTTCAAAATCATGCCGCCATGTTATATTGTATACTTCAGGTGGTTGTTCTATGCTGCCCAAAGTCTGAGCATCATGAAATCCTCCTACATTGGCCGAACAAACATGGATGGTACAGCAAGTATCAAGCTGATCCAGAACTCTGATGTTGTGTCACCCACTGGACTAACAATTGATTACACAAGTGAGTTCTTTGTTTATCTGCTTCTCACTAGTGAATCCCACCGACTGTTATGTTTATTGAAACAAATGTGTGGCTCTGTGGTATAAATTGGGTTGCTAGGGATGGAGATTAGAGTGTTAGGGTGGGAGATTATGGTGGTAGGGTGGGAGATTCTGGTGGTAGGGTGGGAGATTCTGGGGGAAAGGGGGGCAGATTAGGGTGCCAGGGAGGGAGATTAGGGTGTCAAGGATAGAGATTTTATTGCTTGTGGAAGATAAATGTGCCAGGGAGGGAAAATGGAGTGGGAGATTAGGGTGGTAAGCTACGAGATTAGGGTGCCTAGGACAGAGGTTAGGTATCCAGCTTAAACAATTTGGGTGATAGGGAGGGATTTAAGTAGGAGTAGGTAGTAGATTAGGGTGCATTGGAGGGAGATACGGGTGCCAGAGAGGGAGATTAGGGTGGTAGGAAGGGATATTAGGGAGGTCGATTAGGGTGCCAGGAAGTGAAATTAAGGAGGGCAATTAGGGTGCCAGCATCAGAGATTAAGGTGCCAGGGAGGGGGATTATGGGGTTAGGGAGGGAGATTAGGTTTGAGGATGGCAGTAAGGATGCTAGGGAGGGAAATAAAGGTTCCAGGAAGGAAGATTAGGGTGCTATGGAGGGAAATAAGGGTGCCAGGGAGTGAGATTAGGGTGCTGAGGAGGGCATAAGGTATCCCCCGATGGGGATTAGGGTGCCAGACATTGTGATTATAGAGCTAGGGAAAGTGATTAGGTAGCAATGGATGGATATGGTGGCACAGAGGGAGATTTGGGTGCCAGAGAAGGAGGTTAGATGCTGGGGTGGGTGAGGGGGGAGATTATGGTGCCAGAGAGGGCAGTTAAGTAGCCATAAATGTAGATTAGGGTGTTGCCTAGGGAGATTAGGGTGCCATAGGGGGAAATTAGGGTGCTAGAGGGGGAGATTAGAGTGCCAAAGGGGGAGATTAGGGTGCCAGAGAGGGAGATTAGGGTCCCAGAGAGGGAGATTAGGGTGCCAGTGTGGGAGATTAGGCTGCCAGTGTGGAAGATTTTTGGTTCATGGGGGGGAAAGTATTGCTACTACTTAACATAAGCTTTGTTTTACTATTTACTGTCTGCGCTGCTGGAGGTTGCACAGCAAGTACCATCGCCAGATGTCGCAGTGCATGGGGAAAATTTAGAGAACTGCTTCCCATCCTTTCCAACAGGACCTTATCCTTAAAAACCAGGGGAAATATATACTCTGCCTGTGTGCGTAGTGATATGCTGTACGCGAGTGGGTGCTGTGCTACAAGGAACGAAGACCGTGCAAGACTAATGAGAAATGATAAAGCGATGGTGAGGTGGATATGTAGAGTAAAAGTAAATGACTGGTTAGTTCCGAGACTCTGTATGAAAGGCTCTGCATCCCACATCTCGACTCCATACTGCGTCAGAATCGCTTACGATGGGCTGGGCATGTTCACCGAAGTACTTCCTGGACCAAAAGATGTCAAACAATTCAAGTTGAGGGCAATAGACCGAGAGGAAGACCCAGAAAGTCGTGGAAAGAGTCCATTTCAGAAGATCTGCGTGCCTGGAATCTAACCATAGACATGGCTGAGGACAGGAGCGCCTGGAGAGAGAAACTGCGAGCTGCCAACAGACAGTCCAACACCCTTGGCAGGGTACAACGGACTTTAAATGCATGATGATGATGATGATGATGATTTAAACACTACTTAACCAAAGCAACCACAACGAACATATACTTCTTACTTTTTCACTATATTTTTCAATGATTTATTAGAATATACATTTCTTGCCATCTTACCTTTACAGATGAGTATTTGTACTGGTGTGATCAGTACACAGACAAGATCAAACGCTGCAACCTGAATGGTCAGAACTGTACAGACATCTACCTGGACTTTGGATCAGATCTCATGGATATCACAACAGATGGAGACAGCATCTACTACATTGGCTGGAATAGACCGTATGTATATTATGTATATTGTTATCAGTGAAAAGGGATTTAGTCACAGTTTTATTGAAGCAAGGTTTCAGATGATTCTTTGCCCAATGGTTTTGCCCCTCACAATTTGAGATTTGAGAGTTGAAATATAAAACAACAGAGGTATTTTCTCATTATTTTCTGCTCCTTTACTGTTTAATGTTTTATATCATAAAAAATTGATGATACATTTTGTTGTAAATGATTGAAGTTAGTTTGGAAAACAGAAAAATCGCTTTGCCATTGCAGAGTATGAATGTGTAATTTACTTATTAGTTGGACAGTCCACTACTAGTTAACCAATCTTTACAATACATGTAAGCTGAGATGTATTTGTTCAGTTGAAAATTTACACCTAGAGAGAATCATTTATATTTGCACATATAAGCCAGAGAATGTTTACCATTACACTGGAAGATTAAAAAATATATGAAGCCAGTACTTAAAGGTCATAAACCTGCACCACTTAAAAATCCTTAAGGAAAGTTAGAATATTGTAGGTTATTGCCAAATGTGTCAGGTTATGAGCTTGAATGTGATAAGTTATTGACAAATGTATCGGGTTATGAGAAAGAATGTTGTAGGTCATTAACATATGTGTCAGGTTATGAGTTAGAATGTTGTAGGTTATTAATAAATGTATTGGGTTATGAGTTAAAATTGATTCCACGTTATCACAATCCAGGCACATTGGGCAGGTTAATCTACAGACTCTGAAAAAGAGTGACATTGCCACCAGCGCTGATCTTGGACGCCTGGACTCTCTCACCATCTACAAGAGCACCTCTAAAAATTTCCAGCCAAGTAAATTTTGTTTTGTATGAAGAAAAGATTTGTTTGCTTTAAATAATAATGTTTCTTTTTGGACATTTTAGCTCATAGATTGACTATACATTTTACACTATGAATAGATTCATAGCTCTAAAAGGCATAGGCCAAGCACATTTGCCATATCAATGTTTTAATTAAAGTGTAAGTCCTAGACGTCTTCTAACAGGGACATAAGGTTAAATTTATAATTAGTATAGATTAATAACCTGGCAAGGTTAAGGTATCGTCATATTATAATGGACTATTAAAGAGACTTTATAAGTAAATAATAAACTGTTCAAGGTTGAGCTTCTTCAAAATCTTAAAGAACATTGTAATGTGACCGTATCTGGTTTCACAATGTGGTAACACTGGCAAGCTTAAGGCTTGCAGGGTGGGGTCGTTGGGTGGATAAACCCAGTTGGACACAGCCTCAGACTGCAGTTGTATCAGGAAAGGGGTGGGTAGTGGAGGTGTGTTGTACCCAGCTGAACACAGCCTCAGACTGCAGTTGTATCAGGAAAGGGGTGGGTAGTGGAGGTGTGTTGTACCCAGTTGGACACAGCCTCAGACTGCAGTTGTATCAGGAAAGGGGTGGGTAGTGGAGATGTGTTGTACCCAGCTGATCACAGCCTCAGACTGCAGTTGTATCAGGAAAGGGGTGGGTAGTGGAGGTGTGTTATACCCAGCTGGTCACAGCCTCAGACTGCAGTTGTATCAGGAAAGGGGTGGGTAGTGGAGGTGTGTTGTACCCAGCTGGACACAGCCTCAGACTGCAGTTGTATCAGGAAAGGGGTGGGTAGTGGAGGTGTGTTGTACCCAGCTGGACACAGCCTCAGACTGCAGTTGTATCAGGAAAGGGGTGGGTAGTGGAGGTGTGTTGTACCCAGCTGATCACAGCCTCAGACTGCAGTTGTATCAGGAAAGGGGTGGGTAGTGGAGGTGTTATACCCAGCTGGACACAGCCTCAGACTGCAGTTGTATCAGGAAAGGGGTGGGTAGTGGAGGTGTGTTGTACCCAGTTGGACACAGCCTCAGACTGCAGTTGTATCAGGAAAGGGGTGGGTAGTGGAGGTGTGTTGTACCCAGCTGGACACAGCCTCAGACTGCAGTTGTATCAGGAAAGGGGTGGGTAGTGTAGGTGTGTTGTACCCAGCTGGACACAGCCTCAGACTGCAGTTGTATCAGGAAAGGGGTGGGGATTAGAGCGTTACTGATACATTACAATAGTGCAGTAAGCATATGTGCATCAAGTGTGACTAATTGTTTTACGACCTCTTTCATTATGACATCTCTGTAAATAATAAACTAAACAAGTGTCAAGCTGTGATCTCACAGCATAATGTCATCTTTGGTTTTGAGGGGGACTCTATAGAAGGCCATTTTCAATGCCTTTAACTAGATACAAGTCATGCCAGATCATTGCTAAATGAATTGAGCTGCCATCAACATGCCAAAAAAAAAAAGATTATATGTACATGTTCTTATTATATTTGTTGCAGAGCATAACAAGTGTGCCAACAATGCTGGACGTGGTGACTGCAGCACAATATGTCTACCATCCCCTACCGGACATGTCTGCAAATGCAACAACGACACTCTGAAACCAGATGGCAAAACATGTTCCAATGGTATGGGCACTATTTGTCATTGGCATTCATTGTTGTAGACATTACATACCATACATTTGGAGCATGACCATAATTAATTGTGTTGGTAGACTTTCCTTTCAATATGTATGGAGCCTGAAGAGCATCCTGATATAACTTACTTGAAATATTTCAATAATGTTTTAACCTTACAAACATTTTAATGCCTATAACTTTGGTAAATTTGGAGTGTTACAAAAAGTATTGAGGGAATAGGGGGGCCTGCTGAAAGTTAGAGTCACAGACTTTTTCCACCAGAGTTCAAATCTTTGTCAGAACCAGAACAGACCAGCAGTACACTGATTCTATTCTAACTTGGGTACAGTCTTCAAAATATATTGATAACACCAATATGACAGGAATCCTGTTGTTGCTTTATAGTAAACAAAAAAAACCCATCAGTTGTGTTTTTTCTTCAGTCTATCAGTGTGCGACTAAGTTCCTGTTGTTTGGGACTATGTCCATTGTCCAGATAGATGAGGCCTGCTCAAGGTACTTTGGTGTGAATTGTTCCTTTCACTGCCCTTCGGGGTATCTGGCCAATTCTAGTTACAAGGCAGTAACCTGTATCTCGAATGGTTGGAAGGAAGAAGAAAAACCCGATCTTTGTATAGGTATGTATCTCTCATAATTCCACCTACTTGCATGACTTTTTCATATTTTCTCCTACCTGCATGACTTTTGTAATTGCTGAAATTTTGCTATTTAAAAGTAGGGATGTCAACGAGTACTAAAGTCAGTACTTGAGTACAGTCATTTTTCCAATCGAGTACTCGAGTTACTCAATAATTTTTTTTATAAAAATGTAGTTTTCATTTCATATTATCAACAATATACAAGATTACAAAATACGATCAGCGCCATATGACCTATCAAGTGTCGGTGTGCCATAAAACCCAAAACCCAAACAAAATACGAAGGGGCGCCTGTGGCGTAGTGGTACATTCACAGATTTGTAACTCCTCTAACTACTTAGCCTCCCACTGTGTGGGTGCGAGTCCGTGTTGGGCCGATGGACTTTATGCGGGAAGGTCTTCCAGCTGATTTGTGATGTGCTGGTGGTTCTACCCAGACATTTGTCTGGGGTCTTTCTCCACTAAAAAGCTGGATATTGCTATAATGATCATAATTGTTTGCTGCAATGTATTTAAGAAACAAAACAGAAATGAAATTTACAAAATAGAATTATATTCCTTGCATTGGCTAAGTATGTTAAATTGATGTTGAATACATTTTGCAACTTTATTGCTGGAGTAATTTGTAATGAAAAACATGTTTCCTGTTTGTAATCTATACACTTATGGAGCATTAGTCCGGTGTCCGGTGACATTGCCATGTAAACAATATTGCACATGCGTTGATTGGAAGATGATAATATACACAAATTGTCCAGAGGTTGTAAAAATTGATAAAATGTCCCCAAAATAGAAAAATATATTGTTTAAAAGGCATTTGAAACATGTTTAAACTAGCTATAACATTATCTTTTTATGTTACTTTTGCTGCCACAAAAAAGAAGAGTGCTAGTGTTTTCATCCAGACTTAATCTGTTCTATGTTTAGATCGACATATGTTTAGTTGTCAATATTGGCTTTTATTTAGTCTTACTAACTCAGAAACTTTTAGTCATACTAATTCAGAAACTATGTGAAATTGGTTTAAGCTGGAGTTGCTGTAATCAACATAGAATTCAGGTGATAATAGAAATAAAAGAAAGGAGTCAAAGAAAAAAATAAAAAAGTTGGATTAAAATTAGCAATACTTCTAAGAGATTGTCTTAATTAGCGGCAGGGTTTTCGCAGATAAGACAAACTGGAATAGTGTGGTCCACCATTACACCACGAAACCTTAAGTCAAAAATGAAATAATGGTTGCCGATCTATCAATTATTTTTATTCAATTTCTGCCTTACCTTACATGCCAAGCAAGAGTTGCTGATTGCATATGGTGTCCAATAGGAGCTCAGGAAAGATCTCTGCTGAGGGATCAATCAGTAGTTGATCAGCTATTAATGAGCCAATCAGAACAATTTGCGAGCATCGCTGAGACATGCCAGTCAATGTATAATTAGAGACATGCCAGTCAATGTATAATTAACCTGTCGTAAAATTTAAAGGAAAATGGGGACAGGGTGTGAACCTGTCACAAACTTTGAAGGAAAATTGGGACAGGGTGTGAACCGGTCACAAACTTTGAAGGAAAATTGGGACAGGGTGTGAACCGGTCACAAACTTTGAAGGAAAATGGGGACAGGGTGTGAACCGGTCACAAACTTTGAAGGAAAATGGGGACAGGGTGTGAACCTGTCACAAACTTTGAAGGAAAATGGGGAGAGGGTGTGTGTGTGGTGGTGGGGAGGTACTAAGATGACCAGGACTAATTAGCGAAGAAGTGACTAGACGTAGGGTTTATTTACTGACATACTATGGGGTGCCTGCTGGGACAGGGTATTGAGCATCAAGGATTGATACTGCAATCAGGTGGTACAACAGACAGTAGTTAGGTAGTGTCTAGTTTACTGAGAACACAGCTTTTAATTGTTTTTGTTTTTATTGTTTTGTCTTGTTGTTTTCAAATTATTTTTTGTCAAATTAAACCTTCTTATCCATTTTACTGAGTACTGGAATAGTGATTTTAATACTCAAATATAATCTTCCAATTGAATATTCGAGTACTCAAGTAATCATTGACATCCTTAGTCTTTTGCCTATATCTAGAGTGATATATGTGTATATGTCCATGATATTATATGCCATGAACAGTTTTGCATCTTTATTTATTGTTCTGCCATATTTGCTTTAAATTTACTGCTTTAAAAATTTGGTTGTAATGGAATTTAATGTCAGACCTGCCTTTAAATCAAATTCATCTCCACAAGTATTTTATGCATACATATCAAATGAATTCCAGCAGAAAAGTGTTTTGTATGATTCTCTTTCTATTATTTTCACACACACAACTCCCTAGTATTTGGTCAGCTGATAAAGTTGGTGTATCTGTTATGTACCTGGTGTATGTAGGATGTCTATTTTAAGAAGATAATATAATTGTGCTAGTTTCATTGTTACTAGGGAATTCCAAACACACATATATACCATGTACCCTTTTCTCCTTGAAAATAATGTTAATAATAAATAGTAAAAACTATCATTTCCGATCACAGTTATAAATAAATTGGTGTATAGAATATGGAAACAAAATGCCAAAACAAATAATGTTTTATATAATATTAAATCTGACCAATCAATTGACTCTTCCTCCAGTAACTGTAGCCATGCCTCCCATAGCAATGGGTCCTTGCTGTAACTAGGTTACCCTTTGTGTTTATTTGTTTTAATACATTCTTTATGTGTAATAAGTTAACCACTGCCTTCCCAACAACTGTAAGACCTTGCGCAGGCTATTGCAATTATGTGGAGAATTTGATTACCTGATTGGCTACAAGTTTCTGTCAGTCGTTACCTGAGGAAGGGTCAGTTGCTTGAGACTGGGCATAAGTTCAGCTTTTGAGGTGTGATGGTGTTACAGAGGCCAAGTGCCCTAAGGCAGCTATACCAAATGGCCAGTTGGAGATGACATGCAGTCGAGAGATAGGAGCTAACTGTGCACTGACATGTACTGCTGGCTTTGTGGCTAAAGTAGACAGTCTGGTGTGCACACAATCCTTGGCCTGGAACACAGATGTGAACACTGTTTGCAAAGGTATTGCTGTCATTGACAGAACACTATACACTAACAAAACATTAACAGTGACTGCCTAGGTACTCTGTATCTAAATAAGCATTGACTGCCTATGTACTGCAACTAAATATTAGCCTTGACTGCCTATGTACTGCAACTAAATTAGCAATGACTGCCTTGCTACTGCAACTAAATTAGCAATGACTGCCTAGGTACTGTAACTAAATATAAACATTGTCTGCCTAGGTACTGTTACTAAATATTAGCCTTGACTGCTTAGGTACTGCAACTAAATTAACCTTGACTGCCTAGGTACTGCAACTAGATATTAACATTGTCTGCTTAGGTGCTGCAACTAAATATTACCATTGACTGCTTACGTACTGTAACTTAATATTAGCCATGACTGCCTAGGTACTGTAACTAAATATTAGCCTTGACTGCCAAGGTACTGCAACTAAATTAGCCTTGACTGCCTAGGAACTGCAACTAGATATTAACATTGTCTGCTTAGGTGCTGCAACTAAATATTAGCCATGACTGCCAAGGTACTGTAACTAAATATTAGCCTTGACTGCCAAGGTACTGCAACTAAATTAGCCTTGACTGCCTAGGAACTGCAACTAGATATTAACATTGTCTGCTTAGGTGCTGCAACTAAATATTAGCCTTGACTGCCAAGGTACTGTAACTAAATATTAGCCTTGACTGCCTAGGAACTGCAACTAGATATTAACATTGTCTGCTTAGGTGCTGCAACTAAATATTAGCCTTGACTTCCTAGGTTCTTTAACTTAATGTTAGCCTTGACTGCCTACGTACTGTAACTTAATATTAACATTGTCTGCCTATTTACTGCAACTAAATATTAACATTGTCAGCCTATGTACTGTAACTAAATATTAGCCCTGACTGCTAAGGTACTGAGACTAAATATAAGCCTTTACTGCCTAGGTACTGTAACTAAATAAAAGCCTTAACTGCCTAAATATTAAGATTGTCTGCCTACATCGAAAAGTTGTTAAAATTAAATTGTCTGCCTACATCGAAAAGT
The DNA here is from genome assembly GCA_007844125.1 of Sinonovacula constricta. Taxonomy (NCBI): domain Eukaryota; kingdom Metazoa; phylum Mollusca; class Bivalvia; order Cardiida; family Solecurtidae; genus Sinonovacula; species Sinonovacula constricta. Next base: position 8,669,430 of record CM017565.1, read on the forward strand.
TGTTAAAATTAACCAAGATTGTCTGCCCACATACTGCAACTTAATATCAACATTGTCTGCCTAAGTTCTGTAACTAAATATTAGCCTTAAAATGTTAAACTAAAGAAAAATTAAAAAGAAATGATGATGTTTGTTGTTATGTACAGCACTTTTCATCTTACCCCTTATTAAATTGACTAACTGGCTTTAAAAGCAAAGTATTGACCATAATTTCATTTCAGTAGATTGTAAACTGACCAATTTAATTTTCTGAAAGTGAGCATTTGTTGTTTTAGAAATTAATGGATAGACACATGTTTCAGTGTTAGTTTTGTGTTACCATAGGTTCCATTTACCTTATGTTTTATATTTACTTTGATGTTTTTGTATTATTTGGCAACATTAAACTGACTCTCTGCTTAGCATTTTATTATCTGATCAAAGATTCCATTTAATTCTACAATTTCTTCACATTTGTTTGAAAGACAAATGTGTTTTTGACAGTTAAATGGTTATTATATTATAATGAGTGTCAGGTGTTGACATTCTTCAATTCAATATCAACCTGAGATGAAAAGACACATAATTCATGTTATGTTTTTGTACACTATGGTTAGGCTAAAATTATTGATATATGTCTTTTAAAAGACTCCCACAATGCTTCTAAGGAATTATTGTCACTCATTGAATGATATTGTACCTTTAAATGCAAGGCTTTATTTTACCTGGTATAGATAACTTTTTTCACACTGTTTTATGTTTTGACTTGCTCACCAAAACCACTTATTTTATTTACTTCATCCATGTTGTGGTTCATCTTACTTTGTGCATGTTGTGGCTTGCCTTTCTTAGTGTATTCAGCCCATATAGTCCTTTCTTATGCAAATCACAAGCTGTCATGTACATTCCTCTTAAATATTTTATGCATAGTTTTGTATAAGACTTGTAGGACATCCTGATATTCTTGTCTCATTCAGTTTGCAATTAAAACGGCACTAAAAGTAAAAAAATATTCTTTTTAAATTTTAAAATATATTTATTCTAAATCCTCCTAAGATTGACAGCCATTGGCCTATCTTGGGGCTCCACTTTATTTAAAATACACTTATAAACACCAATTGAAGTCTGTTTTATAAATATAATATAGGTTGTGTTGAAAGCTGTATGTTAACATTGTGCCAAGTGCATGATTGTTATTAAACTACATTAAACACATACATTCCTAAGCTCTAAAAAAATCTGTTTTAAAACTATTTTAACAAAGGTAAGCAAAGTATCTTCGAAGGTTAGAACTGTTTTAACTTTTTGTTGATTGTTTTTACATGCATCAAAACAATATCTGTTTTATTGGAATTCGTTCTGATAATGGTAAAAGGGAAAGTTAAGTTGTAAATACTAGAAACTGTATGAATATGTCAAGAAATGGAAAGAATATGCAATATTATTTTCTGTTTGAAAACTAAACACTACATTATTATACCCTTTTTCCTTCTTTATCTGTGCAGATATTAAAAACAATCTTGAGTTTACAACTCATTTTTAATAAAATGTAATGAGCATTGAAAGACAGCATCATTAATAAAAATATATCCTTTCCACTAAATGGGCTCTTAATTGGACCTTATTTCTTTCTGAAAGTATTTTTCTCTAGCATAATAATTTATAAGTTTCTACCAGTATTTTCCCTTTTCAGCTGTGTTATGCCCCAAAACTTTAGCAAATGGTGAGTTTTCTGCTGGCTGCACCTTCAAGGCAGGTACCAGCTGTGGCTACACATGTGCCAGTCTGTACAAGCCTAACCCAGTCTACCCACAACTGTCATGCCAAACCAATGGAACTTGGAACCTTGATACATCCAAGGCCTGTATGGGTACGTGGCCCTTGTTTTTGAGCATCATAATAATTATATAATTGTGTCCAACCTTATTTTAAGCTTATCACCATTCACCTGGGAGCTACATGGAAGACACTTTGTCCATCTGTCATTCTGTCCATCCATCCATCTGTCCATCCCTTTGTCCAGAAATGGGCATTTTTGTATTAACATTGCATGGTTCAGTAGATTTCATATAACCATGCCTTATTGAGATGGGGTGTAACATACAAGCACCGGATTGCTGGCATAAATGCACTACTCTCCAGTTAAAGGTAAAACATATCTGTCAATTTACCTGTTTTTTGCACTAACTTTACAAAGGTTGAGGGTTTTCAGTGTAAATAAATGCCAATTGATTTTCAAAGGGAATGGCTCAAATTATTTTGATATTCACAAATGCTAAAATTAGACAAAGGCATGCAACTTTTTAGTTTGTGCTTGTTCTGTCCACATCGTTAATCTTAAATTGTAAACTGTGTGCTGCATAAAAATACACTATGTAACTTATTATTACCACAGATCTTAATATTATTTGATTGCATTGTTCATTTGAATAACATTGTTGTTTTCAGTGGTAACTTGCCCAGCTAATATACCAAATGGCCAGGTAGTAGCCTGTGCTGGCACTATTGGTTCAATTTGTAATTATACCTGTAACCCTGGCTACATGGCCACGCCCCAGATGGAGCTGTTAGTGTGCACAGACACAGGGGCATGGCATGGACCTTCCCAGGGGCCATGTATAGGTGACTCCAGTCACTATTATATTGAAATCTGTCTGGGAAATATAAATATATATATATATATATTTATACAAGTACCTAAAGTGCTTATTGTTTGTCTTTCAAATGGCATGACTAAAAAGCTGCAAAAGAATTGAAATCATTAACACAGTTAACTCTGTTGCTTTTTGTATATTTTATTAAATGTGTTATTTATTGTACACTGGTATAAAGGTATGACTACAAATCTTTATTTGTGGATGTCTTAATTGGCCCTCATCTATAGTTAGACTTTTATTTATATTAATTAGAAAATTAACCATATTTATTATAAACTATAATTAATATGCATATTTTCTATTTATTATGTTGAATTTCCAAACTTTAATAGTTAAGCATGAATTCTTTGGATTTAAATCAAATTAACTCAAATATGGTCCAAACTTTTATCAACGTTTAAATCGCATGCTTGTTTTCTTTTTCCTTAAATAAATATTGCACAAACCTAGGAGGCATGTGCTTACCAGTAAGAATGTAGTAGGGTACTGACATGGCAATGCAGTTAATCATTTACAAGTAAATTGGAAATGCAAAAGGCAAAGTTTAAGAAAAGCAGACAAAGTTATGAAATAAAGTTTAAGGTATTTCAAATGCATGACCAGACATGTGATCTTTCCTTGGTTCCAAAGAGGGAGACTTAGGCTCACAGAGAGGGAGATTAGGGTGCCAGGGAGTGAGATTTCCATGAATATGCATTAGATTGACTATGTGGCTTACTTCTATTTGTAAAACAGTTTTTTTTGTCTCTTTTATTAATTATCACAGCAATGTAATTTCAGTTATAAAATTTTTCTTTACAATTTTTTAAATGAATTTTGAACTATATATATTTATAACATATTTAAGTTCACTCTCTAGACATAAATTCTATGCTTTGGTTCTAAGCTTGTGGCCTACAAAAACAACAACAGCCAAACATGGTGTAAACAAGTCAAGTGTCAACAGCACTTCACTACAAAATGATCTAAATATATTCTACCGTTAAAATAAAATTTACACAAAATCTCATGAAATCTAAAAATATTTATGCACTTATTAAAACGTTAAATTTGAAATAAGGAGTATGCAAGCATAAAAGTAATTTATTAAATTTGTAAGTTAGTGACAAAAGAGTTTTGATTATATTATGTATTTGATTTTATATATTAATTATAAAATATTAGTGGTAAACACTTTGATACCATTACTGCCTAAACACATTAAAGTTAAATGAATTAATAATAATATATGAAGGCATTGTACTAATCAAGAATAAATAGCAAACAAGTGCTTTATTTCTATGACGTAGTAAATGGATAACTGTCCAGATTTGTTATTGTTTTTTTACTACAGAAGTCACTTGCTAATGCAAAAAAAAAGTTCAATATATTTTACATTAATTGATGAATTCTTTTGATAATGTATCATCTTATAACATAAATGATGTAAACTGGTTTGAACTAGCTGAAATGGAAAATATCTTTTAAAAGTGTCTGTGGTTGGCATTTTATTTACTTTTATGCACATTTACTTTTATGATAAATGTATATTTGCTGGAAGATGACACATTTTCTTTCAAATAAAAACAAGACTATTGAAAAAGAAAGAAACGATTGACTCCTCTTAAAAAAGCTAAAGTCAAAGTAAGCTTAACATGATGTTGGGAAACTCTGCCGTGTTTCTCCATCTACTAGCTTTGATCTGTTCCCAAGGTTCCTGTGACCCTTGTAAATTTGTCTTCTAATACCCTTTAACATATTTCAGGGCTAGAAGCTTGCCTACATGTCTTACACAATGCGTTGCTTTGTGAGTGCCGATAATGTCCCAAATAATATGCAGTTGGCAAAAGGCCTTACTAAGTACCAAATTAAAATCAACGATTGTTTAAGTAGCATAATTCGCAAATATACATTTTGCAAGCTGTGTGTATTCAGCAGCATTATTGTTTCATACATTCATCTCCTCCTTGCAAACTTGTTTTTGTATTAATTTCATATACACATTATTACTTTTACATAATTTTTTTTCAACCATGTTAAGTACATGCAACAGGTTCTTAGTATAAATCTTGAGACTAAATTGTTGATTCTTTCAGTTAAAAAAACTTTGGCCGACTGTTCCAAGGCAGTAACTGTTGGGTTTGCTCAATTTGTTAAACAACTCATCACATATTTACTTTTACATTTGGCTTGCACATGAATACCTTTGTCCTGTGCCGTTTCAAATTTTGGTATATGCTGCAAGTCATAGGACTTTGTCTTATATTCTTATTCATGGAATAGAAACCACAGTCGCTCCCTTTGGTTTCTTATTCCAGGATGAGACGCATATTTAGACACTAACTTTAACATGGTAAAACTTAACACAGCAGTCACAGTTTAAGAAAAAAAAAGCAATACTAGACTAAGTTTTATGAGTACACACAAGCACATCAGTTTTAAAAAATGTTGAAGTCTGCTGACAAAATGGAGATAGACGCGATGACATCAAATATTATTAGCACTAGTTTGTCATGTAAAATGCCTGCATTTAAGTGAATGCATATCCATTTTTTTAAATATTTACTCGATTTACGAAGCATAGAATACCAAAGTAAACTGAAATCATTGTACTTTTGCAGTTAGGAGGTTTGTCAAATGCAATAATAATGCTGGAAATTAGTACCTTGACTTGATTAGGAAAAAATGAAGACGTTCAGTCAAATTATCCTGAGCGTCCATTTGGGTAAATACATAATGGTTCTCATAGCATCCTATTAATGGGTTACTGAAAATTTCAAAGCTTAGTCCAATGCTTGCGTCCCCACATGCGTTAAGCATTGTTTCCATTTTCAACATAGTGTTGTGTTTGCAAATAGAACGTGTGACACTGATTGGTCATGATCTCAGCCATTCATTAAATGTGTATGGTTATATGGTCAATCAAGGGATTATAGTTTGTAATGGTTGCCTTCTTACACCAGTAGGCAGAGCACAAAATTGTTGTTTGGATCAATGAACACTCACAATGCTCAATGATAGGCAGTGATTAGTTGTGATTAGCTGCACATATACACACGCAGGTGCTGGTCGCTTGCAGTAGGTCTAATTGCATAGTCAAATGATTGGCTGGTAGCTACTGACCCCTGATATCGGAGTCTTTTGGGGAAATCGGGAAAGATCATATGTCTGCATTACACAATTTAAATGGGTAGATACTTCATAAATGTAGTAGTTTTTCTTGATTTATATGTAATTTCTGAAAGGCATAATTACATTTTATGTCTCCTTTTGCCATTCTGTATTAATTACTTTTTGCTTTTTACACAGTATTTTACACTTCACATATAAAGATGACTAACAAAACTATTCCCCAAACCAAGTGACTAGGATAGTGACCATTGTATTACCAGGGCTTGGAGCTTACTGATATCAGCTTCAATACAACAAATATTCCAGTATGGGAAGTGCTTCTGATAACAAGAAACACAACATTCTAACCCTTGAGCTCATAATATTACCTGCTATATTTATTACCACCTATTACCTGTATAAATTCATAATAACCAGTATCTGTTCTCAACTTCATGCATTCTTAACAGGATATATTGATACTCAGCAGCAAATAGATCCTGATCAGACAGCACCTTGTGAAGGGATCTCGATTTACATTTCTTGCTTACATTTAATTGCTTTTGTACACCCTTGACTAAATCCTACAATTAATTTGATCTCAAACTTTAAAGTGGAAAAGAAATTTATTAAACAAAGACACGGTCTGTTGTTAGACTTAAATTAACAATCTTATTATCAGATTAATAAAAATTATAGAAAGAAAGCTCTGCAAGTACTGTGGTATTTACTGCTCCAGAATAGTTGGTCACATTTCGAGGCAGTGACCAATCTGATGTTTAATTAACCATCCTACCATCTTAATCTGTTCCACGGGACAGGAGGTTCCAGGTTCTATCCCAGGCTGCGTCATAGTAAAGTTGTTAAAAGAGGTTGTGTTATGTCTCCTTTGCTAACGCTCAAGCAAATATAAGAGTAGTTTAACTAAAGTCACAGATGATTTTAGATTACCTTAAGATTATTGTTAAGACGATACCTCTATATTGCCCACCATTGACACATGTTTGGCTACCCTGACCTGATCAATATTTGTTGACATATGTTTGCAGTTGTGTGTAATGCCAGCCAGTTTGAGTGTGGAGATGGCACCTGTATTGATAAGGCTCAGATGTGTGACAAGGTGGCCCAATGTGTGGACAAGACAGATGAGACACACCCAGACTGTGGTGAGTTAGACCAGGGTACTGCTGGGTACTAGTAGTTATCAGTGGGTGGTAATACTGTATTTCTCAAGAGATTGGTACCCAGGATTAGTGGTAGGAAATACATCCAATAAACAACCTATTATCATCATAAAATTACCAAATATAACCATAGGCACCATAGGTTTAATGTATATTTATGTTGATTAACTGTTTAGTAGAATTATAGTTGTACAGTTTCAAACTGTAGGTCAACATTAATCAATTGAAACCAATTGTCTATGTTGTACTGAACATATTCAGGACACTGGAGTGAGGAATGGTATAAACACAAACAGTAATGTTGGACTTTGATAACATCAGTTTCCAACAGAATACTTTGCAAAAGAACCTTTGCAATGTTAACTACTAAATGGTTTGCGAAAAAGATGTCAAGTGATCTGTTAATTTTGTTTATTATAAGATTTTGTGGATATTTACCTACTTCATTATGTATCAAGGCTATTATGTAAGAAGCTGGAGAATTCAAATGTATAAACAATAGTTTTGAAACTTTTCCATGTACAATGTATTTAGTTTTTTTAAGTTTCGTTTATGTTTTTGATTATTGGCAAAATAATTCACCATATATCACAATATTGTGTTCAAATGCTTCAGTTTGTCATGATTTCATTTTCTTCTGTGGTACCCATCCATAGTACCCAGTGGGTGTATGAGCTATAATTAATAATATTTAACATTAAGTAGCTGAGCCAGTAAATGTTCTATACATTAGGTATAAAATCATTGGATGGGTGCCAGTGGTGGAGAAATTAGAGTCCTTGACTTACAAATCCTCAGCCAATTATGTAAGACCTATAAATAGTACAACTGTATGACATTTAAGTTTCGATCATCCGTGATCTGGAGTGAACAAACAGAATGAAATGGTATCAACCTCACTGCTGAAAACTATTCATGAAGTGTAGTAATGAGTTTAGTCATATGTCTGCAATTAAAGTAGTTAAAAATGAAGTTGTTTCTCTAGAAAACAATTTAGATTATTTTGTATTATTTATGAGCTGTTCCATAAACAGTTGACATAATATCACTATTCCAAATATTTGGTAATAAATTAGACTCATCCTAAGAATTTTATTCTTTGGTACTTGACAAACAAGCTGGCACAGACCACAACTTGGGGTTGTCTCAGTATGGAGTAAAGTAAGTAAAGATCTTAGCCTAGTTGATTCATCTCTTTGTTCATCCTAATTATTTAGGAAATGATGTGTACTTAGCCAACAGTCTTATACATTCTATATAAAGGAATTATCTCTTTAAAACAGTCAAAGATCACTATTTACTTGTTACAGTTCCACCGTGCCCTGAAACCTACCCAAAAGCCATCTTGCCTAATAACTGCCTTACGGAAAGTTAACTCAACTTGTGGCTTTCAATGTGAAGATGGCTACTACAATATAACATCTTTCATCACCTGCTCCAGCAAGTCTCAATGGCAGCCTTCTGGGGCCTGTGTCGGTAAGTTGGGGGTTAGTGTGTAATGGGGCACATGATAGTCAAAATGTTTTAGATTCCTGCTCTGTTTGACAGGGTCAACATTTAGGTCCTAGCCATTCACTGTCTTAATATTTACCCTCCTTTACAATTGGTCTTTAAAATATTTGCCCTCATGAGTATATCACCTCCCAAACATTTGCTGTTATGGGCATATGGCCTCTTAAACATTTAAACATTTGCACTCCTGCACATATATGGCAACCTAAACATTTGACCTTGAATTGTGGCCTCCCCAGCATTTAATCTCCTGGACATATGACCTTTCCCAACATTTGTCCTCATGGACATGAACTTTTCTAAAAGATTTACAAAACAACCATTACCTTAGTTCTTATTAATTTTACAATCATTTCTGTTGTCAATAAATAGGACATTATGAAAAATTAGAAGGATTTATATCACAATATTAGTAATACATTTAATAAAAGATAGTTAATATATAAAGCATGTACATTTTTATGATATATGTATTAATTATTGTTTTGCAGAGATTCTTTGCCCAGAGAGAATTGACCAAGGCATGTTTAGCAGCTGCAGCCGAAAGCCAGGGTCATCCTGCGAGATCACATGCATGCTGCCCTATGTTACCGAGGAGACCGATGTCTCTTGTTCAATGCCTAGTTACTGGTCAATGGAATATGACAAAAGAACCTTGCATCTTAAGTAAGTAGGAGCATACTGACCTTCGGAAAATTATCCCACAGTCTTCTACAATTGTTAGTACAAATCTTTTATTGTTTTTGCTTACATCTACAATGTGTAGGTATCAAGATACAGTGTGAGGGACCAGGCAAGTAGTGCAGACATTGATCTGTATCTACAACATTTGTGTAAGCCAGATAAAGATCATAATGAAATTTGCAAAGCAGAGATTTTTTGTCACTGAAAATGCTGTTTACTTGGTACAAGTTCATCTGCTTAGCAGTATGTAATAAAATAGGTAATAAAAATTATGATGGACATTAGAAAAATGATCAAGTCAATGGTTCAGACCTTAATATCAACTAGAATGGTGATAGTGGACCAGAAATCCAATCATTTATTTAACTGATCTCAATTCATGATGCATGATTGTACATCTACCAACAATATTATAATCTTAAAACCTCTAACACAAAAGATTCAAGAGGCAGTCATATATATTATTGGCACATTTCTAATTTTAAAATCCTGATTCTTTGTATCAATAGACATGCTCTTGAACTGCATGAAAATTACGTAAGTACTCTATTAAATAAAATTATATACAATTATCTACTTATAATTTTTGCAACCAAAGACCTTGGCTAAACATGTTGTTTTAAAAACAGCATACAAATTGGTCTTGCCTTAATTTTCTCTATGTTAGAGCCCCTGCAGTATGCCTTACACAATTAAATTGAAGCAAGCACACCTTTACATCATTTCAATTTAACATCATTTAAGTTTAATAACTTGTCCCAGGCATAACAAAGTTATAAAAATGGTAGTGGTATAATATTCTTGCTTATGCATAGCAATATGTAAGCATATAAAGGTAGTGTCATCACTGTTCAGGATAGTATCAGGATAGTGTGGATTAGTGAATTATGCAGACATTCCTGTCTTGCTGATAACAGCCAGGGCAGCACTTTCCTTTAAATGATCACTGTCCCAAGAACACTGAAGGATTATTTGTAACACAATTAATGTTAGTCAATGGCTAAGCATTTCTATATTTATTGTTTATTTTTAAAGACAGGTGTGTTTCCTATGAGAAACTATAAAGAAAAAAAAGAAAACAGAAAGTATGCTTGTCATCAGCAGTGTGATCATTTTTAGAAAAAATATCTTCACATGCTTAAAAAGCAGCATTGAACCTGAATACATCAACATTATAGACCAAAACACTTCATATGTATAAATAATCTGTTATTGAACAGCATCTCTGCCAAGGTGTTACTTTACAGTCACAGTAAGTGTAGCATTTAAAATGGTAGTGTTTAACTTTCAGAGGATAGTGCTTAAAAAAATCACTCTGAGAATGTTTCTTAGCAATACTGAAACAGTACACTAAACCTGACAAACAAAATACATGGTCAACATAGTAACTGTGTTTTTGTCAGTTTTTTTTTATGACATAATGTGTCTTTCTTTGTATATTTCCTTTTACTTATATTTTTGTTGTTTTGTCTTGTGTACAACAGTATACTTCCATGTAAATGTTCCATTCCAGGTGCCAATCAATCCTCCCAGATGGGCGGTGCCTCTAACAGCGTCAAAGTCGGTGTGGGAGTGGGTGTGGCAGTACTAGCTCTCGTCATTGTGGCAGTGCTCCTGGCTTTTATCATCTTCAAACGGTAAGGCACACTGTCTTCATGTCTTCATTAACTGTCTTCAAGAGGTGTCCCCATGTACTGTCTTCATGATATGTCCCCATATACTGTCTTCATGAATTGTCCCCATATACTGTCTTCATGATGTGTCCCCATGTACTGTCTTCATGATGTGTCCCCATGTACTGTCTCCATGAGGTGTCCCCCATGTACTGTCTTCATGATGTGTCCCCATGTACTGTCTCCATGAGGTGTCCCCCATGTACTGTCTCCATGATGTGTCCCCATATACTGTCTTCATGAACTGTCCCCATATACTGTCTTCATGATGTGTCCCCATGTACTGTCTTCACGATGTGTCCCCATGTACTGTCTCCATAAGGTGTCCCCCATGTACTGTCTTCATGATGTGTCCCCATATACTGTCTTCATGAACTGTCCCCATATACTGTCTTCATGATGTGTCCCCATATACTGTCTTCATGATGTGCCCCCATGTACTGTCTTCATGAGGTGTCCCCATGTACTGTCTTCATAAACTGTCCCCATATACTGTCTTCATGATGTGTCCCCATATACTGTCTTCATGATGTGTCCCCATGTACTGTCTTCATGAGGTGTCCCCATGTACTGTCTTCATGAGGTGTCCCCATATACTGTCTTCATGAACTGTCCCCATTTACTGTCTTCATGAGGAGTCCCCATGTATTGTCTTCACAAGGTGTCCCCTTGACTGGCTCCATGAGGGTGTCCCCATGTACTGTCTTCATGATGTGTCCCCATGTACTTTGTTCATGAGGTGTCCCCATGTACTGTCTTCATGACGTGTCCCCATGTAAAGTCTCCTTGAACTGTCCCCATGTACTGTTTTCATTTACTGTCCCCATGTACTGTCTTCATGAACTGTACCCTTTTACTGTCTTCATGAGGAGTCCCCATGTACCGTCTTCACGAGGTGTCCCCATGTACAGTCTTCATGAGGTGTCCCCATGTACTGTCTTCATGAGATGTCCCCATGTACTGTCTCCATGAGGTGTCCCCCATGTACTGTCTCCATGAGGTGTCCCCATATACTGTCTTCATGAACTGTCCCCATTTACTGTCTTCATGAGGAGTCCCCATGTACTGTCTTCACAAGGTGTCCCATGTACTGTCTTCATGAGGTGTACCCATGTACAGTGTTCATAAGGTGTCCCCATGTACTGTCTTCATGAACTGTCCCCATTTACTGTCTTCACAAGGTGTCCCCCATGTACTGTCTCCATGAGGTGTCCCCATGTACAGTCTTCATGAGGTGTCCCCATGTACTGTCTTCATGAGGTGTCCCCATGTACTGTCTCCATGAGGTGTCCCCCATGTACTGTCTTCATAAGGTGTCCCCATGTACTGTCTTCACGAGGTGTCCCCATGTACTGTCTTCATGAACTTTCCCCATGTACTGTCTTCATAAACTGTTCCCGTGTATGTCTTTATGAACTGTTCCCGTGTACCATCTTTTTGAACTGTCCCCATGTACTTCAGGAGAGGAGGATTGAGCAGTGAGGTTCCCTATGCCAATGCCAGTGCCTGCCTACACCAATGACTGGCAACGTCCAAATAGAGAACCCATACTATATGAGAGAGGAACTGCCAAAGACTGAACAGCAGCCGCAGCCAGATACTAACATGAATGCTGAAGTGGACCCTAGCAATATTTACATGAGGTTAGTTTCCCTTAGATATAGTTGAAAAAAAAATCAACAGTCAGACATGCTTATGAATAAGATGGTAGATAAAAAAATTATTATACATGGGTTTTTAAAAAAATAGTGCTCCTTTTCTTACTTTTCAAATTACATTTTTGAAATTATGAATCTGTATTTGTCTTGGAATGATTATCATAGCAATGTCATAATGAAAACTTTGGGTTGATGATGGCTGTGGCACCTAAATAAACCCTATGCTAACCATGTCAAAATAAAATGGCATATACCAGTTCTGTTGATATTTGATATACAAATTATGACAGGTGCAAAAATGGGTCATGCAGCTATAAAAACCAGTTACTTGTGTGAAAATAATGTCATTTTCCAAGAGAATAACAAGGGCACCATGTTTGATAAAGCTGCAATGATCAATGCTCAACAAATGGTACAAGCAGTTTCAAGGTGGCTGGAAAATGTATGCCAAGTTAGCAAAACATGATTTTCATCAGTGTTGTTTCTTTTCAATGTTGCCAAACAAATGCTTTACAACAATGTTAAGGTGACAACAGAAACTTGCACATACACAGCTTTTGAAATATATTGGTTAAGATGTTTGCCATGTTGAGGCAGTGGCTAGCAAACAAAATCCAAATTGGTAGCACAAGGTCAAGTGTCGACATTCATTGCAGTTCTGTTTGTTGTTTAATATTTATATTTGCACTTTCATTGCTGCAGATATAAAGGGATTTAACTTTTTAATGTACCTCTGGTTATTGAATAATATTATGTCTTTAAAGCTTACAAGCTTTGAACATTGCACTTTTGGATCTCTTTACAGTTTATATGGCATCATTAATAATAATAATGTAATTATTTTCATTTTACTTTTAACTTTTAATGTTATATTTCAGCATGCCCGCACCCTCAGAGTACAGTTCTGTTGATGATGGTATAGTGAACCCCTTGTATATGCAGCATAACCAGGAAGCCATGGCAGCCAGTAGTGACATCACCAATGACAGCCAGGTTCTAACCACTGACTCCTGGCTCAAGGAGATGGCCAAGGGACCTGACAAGTAGTTGCGATGGCATCTGCTAGCAGCATTAACCTGACTTATATACAAAGCATGTGGCATATTATTAAGCACATATCACAACTTTTAAGTCACCATGTATATATAAGCAGAAATCATACTTTCCTAGGCAATTGTGGTTGTCACCCACAGTAAGCAGTAAAAGATAATGCAAAGATTTATACTATTTTTAAAATAGCATGTCCTGGAACCATTATTTATACCTATATGTAATATTTGCATGGTAAATTTAGGTTGATATTTAGTAAAAACATTAATGTGATGAAATGTTACTTTGTAACAGTACTTTGTGTCCTTTGTTGTGCATAAACAGTTCACCTCTAACCTTCATATTGGCATTTCTTTTACGTCTAAAATCAGTATATTCTGATTAACTTTAACTTTAAATAAATCAAACTTTTATCATTCTCCAATGTTGGCAAACCTGCAAAGAACAATTATATACAGGTATATTGATATAAACTGCACAATAAATTCCACAGTTGAGAGAACCATTGATATTAAATAGAAGGCTTTTACACTGTGCAGTACAATATGTCAAAAATCAAACTAACCCAATGTGATTTTTTACTGAAACACTCATTACCAAGCAGACCGAACACCTGAAATTCTGCAATTAAATGAACAAATAAGTAGGTTGCTCATACAAATGTCACTGTAGTTCAGTATGCATGTTAATACATACTTTAAAACAGGATGAAGGAAGTAAATTTCTCAAAGGACAACATTTCAGTTTACCTTGTTGAACGATTTTATTCTTTTCTTTTCATGTAACCTCAGTAATTGTTGAGTGTTTCAGGCACTTTTACATTAATTGGAATCCAGTAATTTGGCTGATTTTACTGATTAATCCAGTAATTTAGGATGTATTATTACTTACTTTATGAAAGTAAAAAGTGAATGTGAAATGCATTGAAGTCTTGGTTGCTCTTATTTCTGTTGATATTTATAGTGAGACTCTTTACTTATGTTGAATAAATGATACTCATTTTTGTCCTTTTATGCTGTAAAACATATTTTGTGTATTTTTCTTTGCAGCATAAAGGGTTGTTACTATGTGTACTGTTTTTTCAAAGTCAGTGCACTGATACTTTATATGACATTTTAAATACCATTTGTTGTGTTATAACATTTGTTGTTATTTTTGCTGATGATAATTAAAATATACTGTACAAGATTTCATCACCAAAGCTCACATTTGAAAAATTATATATTAGAATATATATATATATATATATATATATATATATATATATATATATATATATATATATATATATATATATATATTATAATTTCTAGGGACTGGCTCCCAATTTTTGTTATAAATATTTATGATTCAATTGATATTCTTTATATGTTTTTATGGACAGCAAACTCTTTAAAATTAAAGCAGTTTTGTGAGGGTTTTAATGAAGACTGATATGAAAACATGCCAAGTGAACATATAGTATAATAAACCAGACTGTTACATTCGACTAGTCAATAATTGGGACAATTCGGGTTATTTTCATTGACAACTTATTTGTCAATTAAAATCGTTACAATATGTTCCTGTGGTCCTACAACATGAACTGTACCTATTGACTTACACTGCAGCAAAAAGGATAGTAAAATGTTGTGATAATTTAATGTTAATTTGTACTTAATCTTTCTTTGAATTTATATTGAATTAAAATAGAATATTTTTTTTAACAAAATGTTAATATCATTTTTTTATTTATTTAAATCTCAAAGCTGTATACCTTTTTTCAGTATCAGAATCTCATTATTATTTTTTATCAATGTGCAATTGTTTGAACTAGAATCTCAGCAGTGCCTTGTGACCATAATACTTATGGTTTTATCTGAATGGCTAAAATATGCTATTCGACAGACAATGAAGATGTACCGGTAGGTATAATTTAGTGAAATGACAAATTATATGAAGAAAACATTAAGCTAATGGCTAATTCAAATTACATTGTTTCTTGTTAATTGTATGTATATTGGTCAAAATTTCACCATATGTATATCACACATGTGAACTTTTTTCTAAGACCAAATAGGGAAGATTTTCACTTGTTATTTTCATATAAACAACCAAGGAAAGCAACCTGTTTCCAAACAGGGAGATTCTGAAAATGTGAAAAACATCTCTTATTTTCAAACCATTTTGAACCTTAAAAGTGGGAGTCCTCCCTTCAAAAGAGTTCACATGTATGGTATATATGATGCAATGCATAATAATATAATCTTTTATACTTTGTATTTGAAGCAACATAAGACATTAACGTTACTCAGTTTATATAATTTTTCTATTATTCCTTTTTTTTAAATTTTTCACATTGCTATGCTGGTCCCTAAATGATGTCATTTGATGTCAGGCATAGAAATCCAACTGTGGGCTAACTAATTAGGTTTTCAGCAGGTATAGTTGAATACAAAGTCATGAAATGTGCAGAGAATTTGAAAGAAAATAGAAAATCTACAATTTTATATGTTAAACATTAACACCAAGTGTCACATTTATGATTTATTTATTTGTATATTTGACACTTATTGTTTACATAATCATCTGAAACAAGTCAGCAAACATAGTTCTTATAGTAAGGTATATGTAATAATGTTAATCAAACTGTTAAAAACATTTCATTAATCAAAATGGCTAATTAGCACATGGTTTAGAGTGTAAAAACATATTTTAATATCATAACTTTGTCATATTGAGAGGTGTGTACTTTGCAAGGAAAACTTTCATAGCTATAAAGACAAAAATGACAAAAATGCTTAGCAAACTTATGTTATCACATGCATACATTTTAACATATATACATTGCTTGATTTACTCTTGTACTTCTATCAATATCCCTTGTATCACAAATGTTTTTCTTGAGATAATGAAATAACCTGTAAACTTGTTAAGAAAGTCACTTTTTTGTGTGAATCTATACCACAATTATATAAGTATGTACATTCATTATTTTGTGTTGAAATCCTCGAAGTCTATTTTACAACATTCCTGTAATGACACTGTGATACTGTTCATAATATTATCATACACTAACTCACTTTGTTGCTTTTATAAAGAGACAAACTAGATTTCTAAATA
Source organism: Sinonovacula constricta (assembly GCA_007844125.1). Lineage (NCBI taxonomy): Eukaryota > Metazoa > Mollusca > Bivalvia > Cardiida > Solecurtidae > Sinonovacula > Sinonovacula constricta. The sequence goes on from CM017565.1 coordinate 8,686,019, forward strand.
AATGCTAACAAAAAACGTGTGTTGCTATTTATCGTTATGTATCCATTTACTTCTGAAAACTGTTCATAAAAAGGAGCAGGAGGTTGTGTGGTAGAACTCTGGTCTTCAGTTCAGATAGATGGATGGACTGATGTATAGATGGATGGACTGATGGATGGATGGACTGGTGGATGGATGGATGGATGGACTGATGGATGGATGGACTGGTGTATAGATGGATGGACTGGTGTATAGATGGATGGATGGACTGGTGGATAGATGGATGGATGGACTGGTAGATGGATGGACTGGTGTATAGATGGATGGACTGGTGGATGGATGGATGGACTGGTGTATAGATGGATGGACTGATGGATGGATGGACTGGTGGATGGATGGACTGATGGATGGATGGACTGGTGGATGGATGGACTGGTGTATAGATTGATGGATGGACTGATGAATGGATGGATGGATGGACTGGTGGATGGATGGACTGGTGGATGGATGGATGGACTGGTGTATAGATGGATGGATGGACTGATGGATGGATGGAGTGATGGATGGATGGACTGATGGATGGATGGACTGGTGTACAGATGGATGGATGGACTGGTGTATAGATGGATGGATGGACTGATGGATGGATGGACTGGTGTATAGATGGATGGATGGACTGATGGATGGATGGACTGGTGGATAGATGGACTGGTTTATAGATGGATGGATGGACTGATGGATGGATGGACTGGTGGATGGACTGATGGATGGATGGACTGATGGATGGATGGATGGACTGATGGATGGATGGACTGGTGTATAGATGGATGGACTGGTGGATGGATGGACTGGTGTATAGATGGATGGATGGACTGGTGTATAGATGGATGGATGTATGGACTGATTGATGGATGGATGGACTGGTGTATAGATGGATGGATGGACTGGTGTATAGATGGATGGATGGATGGATGGATGGACTGATGGATGGACTGGTGTATAGATGGATGGATGGACTGGTGTATAGATGGATGGATGGATGGACTGATGGATGGACTGGTGTAAAGATGGATAGACTGATGGATGGATGAACTCAAGTGGTCTTTGGTTCAAATCGTGGCTTGGACTAAACATTTTCTACTCTGCCAAGATGTGTAAATGAGAACCTGCAGGGTTAATAATTAATTTGACTTTCTGGAGACCGATAGACATATTGACTGATAGACAGATTAACTGATGGATAGACAGATGGATAGATGGACTGATGGATAAATAGATGACTGATAGACAGATGGACTGATGGATAGACTGATAGATAGACAGATGGACTGATGGATAGACAGATGGATGGACTGATGGATAGACAGATGGACTGATGGATAGACAGATGGATGGACTTATGGATAGACAGATGGACTGACAAACATATTCCAGCACTCTCAGCTTCCCCCCCCCCCCCCCTCCTATTATGTTTGTGTGTGTAGGATAATAATCTTTTTACAGACTGGTCTACTCTGATTGATTCGGCCAGCAAAAAGAACACAAGTTGCTAACTCTAATAATTTATTAACAATTGGAATATTTATTAACAATATTAGTAAAATATTTTAAGAGAAACATAGGTTCACAATGTACAAGAGAAGCAATTTGGCAATTTACAAGATAACCATTTTTTTACATTTATATAAATGAACATTTTTAATAAAATATAGTGTAAATAAAACCAGGTCAGCCAAGAATCTAATCTAACTGCCTGTCTTGCAACTTTGAGAGGGGTCAGATAATCAATAAAAATGATAACAAAGTGTTACATGTTACCACCAGTTAAGTACAGAACGTCTATTTAGCTTATGTCACTAGTAAAACCACCAGAATTAACAAAAGCAATAACATGCACTGAACCATATTCAGTCATTTATTGTGCAGTATAACTAATGAAAATCACTTATATAATTAAGTCAATACTTTATTTTAGCAAAAAACAGACACTCAGTTCAACTTGCTAAAAACTGTCGTCTGTTGACAGTTCAAAACATGTTAAAGTAGAATTTCTACCTCGTCATTAAAATTGAAATAAAAATCTAAAACAGGTTGCAGATGTTCAAGTTTGATCAAAATGACAACAACAATAATGGCCATCCCCAAAGGAAATGTCCAGCAAATAAGCCAGTCATAGAAACCACTAGATTTTTAAACTTTTGACAGGTTTTGTTGACTTTATGTTTGTCTGAGTGCTCTCATGTTGTCATTTCTTAATGTTAAAACAGCTTGTTTAAAGTTTCTTTATGCATGTTCATGTACTTATTAACATCAATCTTTGGTATGATATCAGGATTACACTTAACATAAGCCTTTGTTTGAGGGTAACATTTTACCTGGGCCAGTCTTAAGTAGTCCTTCCAATAAGTCACAAATATGATCACTTTTCCTTTGGCACAAACAGCTGCTTAAGATAAAGTTTGGATGATTTTCAAACAATTACAATCTTGCATAGGGATGCATTGTTTAAACAAACAATCACAATCTTGAATGATGATGTATTGTTCAAACGAACAATCACAATCTTGAATGATGATGTATTGTTTAAACAAACAATCACAATCTTGAATGATGATGTATTGTTCAGACAAACAATCACAATCTTGAATGATGATGTATTGCTCAAACAAACAATCACAATCTTGAATGATGATGTATTGTTCAAACAAACAATCACAATCTTGAATGATGATGTATTGTTCAAACAAACAATCACAATCTTGAATGATGATGTATTGTTCAAACAAACAATCACAATCTTGAATGATGATGAATTGTTCAAACAAACAATCACAATCTTGAATGATGATGTATTGTTCAAACAAATAATCACAATCTTGATGATGATGTATTGTTCAAACAAACAATCACAATCTTGAATGATGATGTATTGTTCAAACAAACAATCACAATCTTGAATGATGTATTGTTCAAACAAGCAATCACAATCTTGAACGATGATGTATTGTTTAAACAATCACAATCTTGAATGATGATGTATTGTTCAAACAATCACAATCTTGAATGATGATGTATTGTTCAAACAATCACAACCTTGAATGATGTATTGTTCAAACAATCACAATCTTGAACGATGATGTATTGTTCAAACAATCACAATCTTGAATGATGATGTATTGTTCAAACAATCACAACCTTGAATGATGTATTGTTCAAACAAGCAATCACAATCTTGAACGATGATGTATTGTTCAAACAATCACAACCTTGAATGATGTATTGTTCAAACAAACAATCACAACCTTGAATGATGTATTGTTCAAACAAACAATCACAATCTTGATTGATGATGTTTTGTTTAAAACTTGTAATGCAACTCCATTACAGGTCATTATAATGTAGGGCCATAATTATGAACCTAACTGGCAGGAGAAGAATCAAGAGAAATATTCATATAACTAAACTACTGTCTGTGGGACAGTAAGCCCGGCAAACAGAATGTGAAAGCATAAGCAGAACAGTGCTGCTTTCACTGCATTGTTATATTATTAGCTCATGTTATAAAATAAACGTTAGTTTAATAAAAATTAAAGTCATAACAGATCTACATTATTTTAAAGATGGAGAATTTACAGTTTCAGTATTTTTTTCTGCTTTAACAGATTCTTTTTTCATATGTAATCAGCCATGACATTTAAATGGAAAATGTAAGTTGCTAATGCTAACTATACTTCCACAAGCTGTGTTAAATTAGTGTGATATTTAAACTTGTTAGCTGACTCAGTATTTGTTAGCAACATGTTTACAAATTAATCATAACTGCAACCTGTATATCCTTTAACCTGCCTTAAAGTCTTTATTATGCATATCAATTAGCATGTTTTTTGCAAATGCCAAACTTACCAAAGAAAACTTTACTTCTAGAGACAACAACAAATACTGCTGGGGGGTCCTTTCCAAACAGATCTTTGGCTTCTTTTAATCATTTACACTTAGAAATTTGGAAAAGAACTTTTAGATAAACAAAGTTGTTTAGCTTTAAATTGTTTTATTATCATGCATACAAGTGCAGAAATTGTCTTAAATTAAATTTCATATCTTAGTTTAAGAATAATTAACCAAGACTCCTTACAGTACTGATGCAGACTTTGGAAGGTAAGGAATTAAGATGTGACTAATAGCTGTAATCTTGTGACTAAACCAATGACAGCATCTCAGCTGGGGTAAATTAGCACAATGTTAACTACGTGTATTAGCACATGACTAACAATACACACCTGTACAGGTATGTTTACTATTAGCCGACCATACTGTTTGTTGGCTTATCATACATGAACCTATAATGTAAAGATTGGACAAGGATGTGTTAATGGCATATTTACTGGTTTAGGAAAGTTAAATACTTTAATGTCATAATGTCAACATTTTCTTACATGTTTGTACATTTATCGAAACTCTTATTAACATGTCATATACATTGGTTTTTTTTCAAAATTATATATGAAATGCTGGTAGCATTTTTTAATATGCATATTTATCAATGGTTTGCAATGGTATCTGATATCAGTAAATATCTGTAACAAAATACAGAATATATTGAAACTGACTTATGCATAGTTATACAATATATATATATATATAAAGATATGTCATATTAAACAAAAGTTAACTGAGAAACATTAAATGATATGAATCTTGTAAATTGAACACTAATTTACAAACTGAACAACATACAGAAAACATGAGTCATAAATTAACATACTGATGTCATAAACAGTAAACACTGAAAGGTAAGAGCCAGAGACTAATGACCAAAACACTAATTGGGGATACATCTACTACAAGGGGGGTAGAATTATATTCCAAACAAAAAGTGCAAACATCCCTAATAATATAACAATTAAGAAAATAGTGCAGTTGATGACATTTACCTATCCTTAACCTTTCAATTCAAATACTGTAGCTTGATACAGTTTAGCTGGATAGGCTAGAGCAGTGCATCTAATGAATGCACTAGAGAGCTTAACTGATTTACATACACCAATCAGTTTTTAGTACATGTATGCCCTTAGAACAAAATAAAATCTGTTTTGTTGTAGACAAATCAGTTAAGCTGTCAAGTATGTTCAGTAGATGCATGGCCCCAGAACAGATCTGACCACTGGTCTATTAGTATGTACAACTATCATGCATCAGTGCAGTTATGTTAGTATAATCTTCAAAAGTAACTTAGGGACTCTTGTTAGGCAGAAGTAAGTAATAACAGATAAGCCGAGTTGGTAAAAAGACTGATATCCTACAATGTTATAACAAGTGTTTAGATATTAAATTATTTTTTGTATATTTATAGCAGAAATTATACTTTTTAAATTGTTATAGAATTCAAAGAGCAGTATGGATATAGGAAATATTTAAAATGGTGAGATTAATATGTATATTTTATCACCAGGCAGAATGTATGAGCTGTTTTTTTTCTGTCAAGATTACACAGATGCTAATTTTACAAAATAATAATTTCTTTTTCACTGTGACTTTGCTCCAATATTGTAAATGATGTCCTTGTTCAAATTGTGTTGTACTTATTAAATTCCTTCTAAACATTGTACACTCCTTGACAAACTACTCCCAACCATTAGGATAAACTTGGCAGGAATGAAGATCAATGTTCACTGACAAGGACAGTTGTTAACCTTGTACTAAACTAGTACATGTACTTTTATGTGGGAAGATGTGGAAGTTTTACCTATTAACCTGCGGGGCACATTGTAGTTCTACCCAGACATGAGGTTGCATGTTGCCAGTATGACCATAACTGTGTCAGTTCTATGTACAAAAAATAAATAAATAAATATATAATATAGAATCAAATAAATAAAAATAATGTATAGAGTACAACTTAATATCCACAAGTGTACATTTCATTAATAAAGGTTGATTTATGCCCTACCAGTTTTTGTTACCTAGTACATCTGTTTGTTGGGTACAAGACACATGTCTTAATAGTCATAATGGCAATGTACACCAATGATTTGTGGAGGACCCTAAATAAATGACATCAACAGACAATAAATAATTGATATCGACAGAACTAATAACACATAAAGGTGAGCTAAAAGAAACCACTCAATGAAAATCCTCAAAATGGGATTCTAACCCACTTTAAGAGGGGCTTTAGTGTTACAAGTTGGCAACTTCACACAGGTTTCTTTCTTCACAAGGAAGTTATTAAGAAATGGAAAAGGTTCAATGATCTTAACTACCATACTCACAATTTAAAGCTTAACCTCATAAAGAATTGTCTTGTTCCAAACATTTGACATCCAACCAATAGGATCATTAAGAATTGTCTTGATCCCAACATTTGACATCCAACCAATGGAATCCTTATGGATTGTCTTGGTCCAAACATTTGACACCCAAGCAATAGGATTGTTAAGAAATGTCTTGGACTCAACCTGAATTTTCAGGAAAGCTTTTAAATTTGTGTTATGTGAGTGTAGTTGAAATGTGTTTTTGTCCTATATGTTATGACAAACATACATATGAATGTTAAACAGAGGAGAAAATACATTATGCTATGATCTGTTAAAGAATTGGAATCTGAAATTAGATCCAGGGCCATGCATCCTGTATTGTGGAATTCATCCTATACAAAAGCTGACATTAAAGATGCTAGGTCTATATAAACACAAGTCAGATAAAATAATATTTGATACAAGACAGACATTGTCGTTTAAACACAAATGGTCAGTGATTTCAACTGAAGTTTGCTTATTTCCAGACTGTATCTAGAAACAACACCATAATAAGTCTTCTCTTACCTAAGCTGTTAAAACTCCCAATGTTTCTGTTAGCAAGCCAAACACTTAAGGAAAAACTTCAGCTATATAAATAGAGTCCTAACTGTTATATAATAACAGCTATTGTCAAACTATCCAATTGTTTGGAGAGAAAATAATCCAACTCAGCTTAAAGCAGTTGATCTATTGCTTTGATAAGCAGAGAAGAACAATAAAAGACAGTCATTTAATGACACATTATACACACAAACTACACAAATTATTGTGTGCTGAACTTAAAGCCCCCTACTGTGATGTCAAAAAAGTGTAATTCTAAACATCATTTCCTTACATGTTCAATTATTTATACGTGCTGCATATTTTAATTTCTTTGTTATTAAATGACACTAAATCTAAATTAATACTTAAGCTAACTCAATATATCAATCAGTATGTAAGGTTGGCTGATTCAGTCAGTCTTACATACGCATATCTTAGTTTTAAATGTACATCACAGTCCTTAGTTACACAATCCAAAGGTAACAGGATGTTGAATGGATGCCCTCTAGATAGCTCTTCTGGTTGAGTATTACCCTTGGTAGCATAGGCTCAAACACGTGACACATTTTTCTCCAACGAATTAGCAATGTTTCAGGACACTAGTTCCCACCATTAGTACACAAAGCCAGACGACTCCAGACCTAGCTTCTTCTGCAGCTGTACAGCCGATCGTTTAAAGTCATTCTCCATCTCACTCATCAGCTTTAACTCCTCAACAAACTTGTCTACTGGATCATTTTTCTTTACGTTCACTTTGATTGGTGCCTTGTCAACTGCAGACCTGTCCGTATTACCATTCTCCTCCAGATCATCTTGGTTACCAGTCACATGACCAGTGTCTTGTTCCCTTTCATCACCTTCAGTCTGGTTCCAATCATCAGTTCCCCCTGCATGGCTCCCTGGAGAATGAAGTTCCTCACCCTCTAATCCATTCTCTCCATGCTGCTGTTGATTTTTACGAGAATGGAGTGCCTTCTGTTTGACTGTTGTTGGTGCAGATTTTTTGGTAGGTGCAGAGTTTCTTCGACCAAGGTGAGACGCACTAGCTGCCTGCCTGGAGGGTTTTCCAGACACCGGTCGAGTTGTCTCATATTTCAGGGGTCTATCAGGCCTGCCATCAGTGAGGAACACTGATTATAGAAAAAATATATTGTTATTTAGTTATATGCTGTTATATGCTTAGCTTGGATTAGGTTGACAAATGGCATTAAACAGACAAAAAATCCTGACAAATTGTCTCAAAGTTTGAGTATGAATTGATTTTGAGACAATTTGTCAAATATGAAGTATGTAGATTTATTGTTTGTTTTTGTTCTACCACACTGACTACTATGTAGATTTATTGTTTGTTTTTGTTCCATCACACTGACTACTATGTAAATTTATTGTTTGTTTTTGTTCTACCACACTGACTACTATGTAGATTTATTGTTTGTTTTGTGTTCCATCACACTGACTACTATGTAGATTTATTGTTTGTTTTTGTTCCATCACACTGACAACTATGTAGATTTATTGTTTGTTTTGTGTTCCATCACACTGACTACTATGTAGATTTATAGTTTGTTTTTGTTCCATCACACTGACTACTATGTAGATTTATTGTTTGTTTTTGTTCTACCACACTGACTACTATGTAGATTTATTGTTTTTGTTCCATCACACTGACAACTATGTAGATTTATTGTTTGTTTTGTGTTCCATCACACTGACTACTATGTAGATTTATAGTTTGTTTTTGTTCCATCACACTGACTACTATGTAGATTTATTGTTTGTTTTGTGTTCCATCACACTGACTACTATGTAGATTTATTGTTTGTTTTGTGTTCCATCACACTGACTACTATGTAGATTTATTGTTTGTTTTGTGTTCCATCACACTGACTACTATGTAGATTTATAGTTTGTTTTTGATCCATCATACTGACAACTGTGTAGATTTATTGTTTGTTTTGTGTTCCATCATACTGACTACTATGTAGATTTATTGTTTGTTTTTGTTCATCACACTGACTACTATGTAGATTTATTGTTTGTTTTTGTTCCATCACACTGACTACTATATAGATTTATTGTTTGTTTTTGTTCCATCACACTGACTACTATGTAGATTTATTGTTTGTTTTGTGTTCCATCATACTGACTACTATATAGATTTATTGTTTGTTTTTGTTCATCACACTGACAACTATGTAGATTTATTGTTTGTTTTTGTTCCATCACACTGACTACTATGTAGATTTATAGTTTGTTTTTGTTCCATCACACTGACTACTATGTAGATTTATTGTTTGTTTTTGTTCATCACACTGACTACTATGTAGATTTATTGTTTGTTTTTGTTCATCACACGGACTACTATGTAGATTTATTGTTTGTTTTTGTTCATCACACTTACTACTATGTAGATTTATTGTTTATTTTTGTTCCATCACACTGACTACTATGTAGATTTATTGTTTGTTTTGTGTTCCATCACACTGACTACTACGTAGATTTATAGTTTGTTTTTGTTCCATCACACTGACTACTATGTAGATTTATTGTTTGTTTTTGTTCATCACACTTACTACTATGTAGATTTATTGTTTATTTTTGTTCCATCACACTGACTACTATGTAGATTTATTGTTTGTTTTTGTTCATCACACGGACTACTATGTAGATTTATTGTTTGTTTTTGTTCATCACACTTACTACTATGTAGATTTATTGTTTATTTTTGTTCCATCACACTGACTACTATGTAGATTTATTGTTTGTTTTGTGTTCCATCACACTGACTACTACGTAGATTTATAGTTTGTTTTTGTTCCATCACACTGACTACTATGTAGATTTATTGTTTTTGTTCTACCACACTGACTACTATGTAGATTTATAGTTTGTTTTTGTTCCATCACACTGACTACTATGTAGATTTATTGTTTGTTTTGTGTTCCATCACACTGACTACTATGTAGATTTATTGTTTATTTTTGTTCCATCACACTGACTACTATGTAGATTTATTGTTTGTTTTGTGTTCCATCACACTGACTACTATGTAGATTTATCCCATCACTACGCCCTCTACTGACCTAATAAAGGGGGGGGTCGAATAAACTTAGGTTTATTAGGTCAGTAGGTGTATTAATATGTAGGTTCAAGGAACTACTTTTAAAAGAATGTTTCGTCAAGTTTAATTTATTCATTATAATTGATATTGTTTTCATTTTGCTGAAAATCTCTCAATTCAGATGTATTTTTAATACCTATAATAATTTACGTGGATTTAATAAAAAAAAAAAAAAAGTTTTGAAAAAAAAAAAGTTGTCTTCAGGTGGATTTGAACCGGGTCCGCTACTTTCCAACGCGACGTACAGACACATTATCCTACTGAGCTATTTCGTTAGCTGATTATTATTGTGTCAGATGATGTATTTATTTCTACAAATAAATACGGAATATTAAAAAAAAAAAAAAATACGGAATATTAAAAAATAAAAAAATATATACTGTATGTTCTCAATTCAAATGATATTTTTTCTTTTTGATGACTTACTTTTATAAAAACAGCAATGACTTATGGGACTCTTTTTTATGTGGTACTTCGGCCGTTAGAAACTTTTTGAGGGAGCAGTTATTATTTTTTTTACAAATTACAAAACAACAACATATGATTTATATGCATAAAGTTTAAAAGTGTTATTTAAAATTGAAAAGTGACGGGATAAATGGAATAATAAGTCAGTAGCAGATATGATTATAGTTTATTCGGCTCGGGAGAAATAATTATTTATAATCATTTATTGTTTTTGTTCATCACACTGACTACTATGCAGATTTATTGTTTGTTTTTTGTTACATTGCAGCAACAACTATGTAGCTTATAGAATCAGGGATTAAAACTGTATCATTTAAGAAGTATTTCAGAAAGCTTATTATTTCATTTGACAAATGATACAATTATCTCAAATGTAAGTCACACAATACTGTTTTGTTACATTCACTGCATTATCAGTGATTCCTGTCTCCAGCATGATATAAAACAGCTCTACTTTTTCTATGTGACATGAAAGGTAGGGTTACAAAGTTAATATTCCATAACCAAACAAAATCATCAATTTTTACATTAGTATGTCCTGCATGATTATCTAGACAAAAATGTAATTTCTACACTTTATTCTTCAAATTTATAAATAACTAAATGACTATGAAGAGCCATATAGAAATAAAGCTAGTTAAATGTAGTAAAGTTATGTAACTAGCATAGGGCAATAATGATGACCTTTCCTGCTCTACAGTCATCAGTGGGTCAGTTTGACCCCTACCTCTTTATGTTTATTACACTGAAGTAGGGGAGCAGAGTTTTAGATGGGGTGGTTAATTCTAACACAAAAACAGTGTAAGGGAGTTTTTCTTCCTAAGTTCTCATTATCTCTAAATGTGACTACCCTACCTATGCAGTTATTACCACAGGACACTTTCAGCACTTTCATTTCATACATATTTAAAATCCCCCAAAATAGTAATTTAGATACAGTCCATCGTTTCATTGACATAATGTTGGAATGTGCAATTACTATTCAGTCTAAATGAGACTGAATGCAAACAACAGATGTTCAAGAGATTAAATAATCATTTTTAAATGATTTAGTAATACAGTTAAGCTTCCAAAATAAATTTTAATAAGCAATATAGTTCTATTAGATTTTTGCCTCTATCTAATTTACCCAATACTGAGAGACAATCCAAAGCAATGCATAGTTTTTGCTTTTTATAATTTTGATCGAAGTGTCATCAAAGCAAAGAGGTTCAAGAGTGGTTGTTGTTTCTTGCAGAAAGTAAGAAAAAATGCTGAAGTGCACCTGTATTCCTATAACAATGTACTTGATGGCTTCAAGATATAAAATAGCTATCAAATCAAGAATGATAATCCAATAGAATGTTGTCTTCATGATAATGATGTTTGTATTCTATAACAGAAGAGTAATGAGACAATCTGCAATAGTTATAGCTTGTATACTTGATAAATTGAAATCTAAAATATTGATCCAAATGTACATTAATGTACTTATATATTTACAATTAATCCTTGGTTAAGTAAGAGTAATCTATCATTTTAAAGAATCAAACTATTTTCCAGCAATTTGCAATGCACAAGGAGACATTTTGTCTTTTTTATATCTGTACTCATTATAAGTCGTTTGAGTACTAAAGAAAGGCTGTGCATCAAGAAAACATTGATAAATCACAAAATGTATTAGTCTATGTTTTCAAAGAACGAGACAAATGTTTTTAACTTACCTGCAGATTTGGGCCTGGCTCTAAGATTGTTCTTGATTGACTGGGTGGAGGTAGCACTCCCTGGTCTGTCTTTCTGGTCTCTTGGTGGGGCCATCATCTCAGGGCTGAAGATCACATCAGGGTCAAACAGGTTGTTCTGCAGCAGGCAAATATACAGGTACATCATTTAGCACTTTTTTTTAATTAATTTTTGCAATGCATATGCTTTCATATGACAGCTGGCCATACAAAGAGTTGAATGAACCAATACAATAACCACTGAGCTAAAGTGTCTTTTTTTCTTGAGAGTTGTGTAGACAGTGATATTTTTAAAAGGAAGTGTTTTTTTTTTAAATTCTCTTTAAGCATGGAAATACAAACAGTGTAACAAATGATGTCCTTCGTTGCCAGATGTTTTTGAAGATTCTTGAATGGTGTTTTGTCATGATGATCAGTCTCTACTGGCAGATGATGGTCAGCTGTTCCAAACTGTAGCATTGAAATGGCCTGATATGTACCTTAATGTAGTTTTCCATTTGATAAGAAAGTTTAAAGCTGCAGTAGATTTTTCCCTTTGGTACTTCTTGTGGTTCAGCATTTCAACTGATTTCAATTTGTTGATTAGAGTTGTTTATATAATGAGGTATTGTCGATTGACATTCGTTTTTTAAATAAGTTGGGTCTTCCAACAGCTGAAATAGTACTATCAACCCACTTCTTGGTGAGATAAGAGAATGTTTTAATGTAAAAAGTGGTATACAAAGCACTTCTGAGAGCATGCGCTTTATGACAAGAAGATGACTATGCTGGGAAATAAACACTCTCTTAAACTGTAGATTCATTACATACATTTTTTAGAGTGATGAACGGTAACTCTGATAAGAACTAGGATATATGCTACTTTACTTTCATCCTTGTTATATGCTTCATTTATAATTACAAGCTGCATTGTTAACGTAGGCATACTCAGTTTCCTTTGATAAACAAAACCTCACCAAACAGCTGTGAATTCTAATAAATGTCTGCTACCTTTTCATAATTAAAAGCTACACTTTACTGTTGCCAGCTACACTGTAAAAAAACCCCAGGATACACAGCTCTCTGACAACAGAGAACAGCTGCGATTTCCTGTTATTGTCTGCTACTATCCCCATAAATAATGCATTCCATAAGAGCGTCACCAATAACTGATTTCTTTTATCATGACTACTGTTTCACAGTCACAATATAATAAAGAAATATAATGCCTTGTTTGCTGGGTCAGTAACATGTTTGGGTGCTTTAAAAAATTAAGCAGTAAGAGATATTGCTCAAAACACTAAAACAAATAGTGCAGACTCTGACCAGACAGATCCCAGCTTGGGCTGGCTGATCTGGATCTATACTATTTACCTAATGCTGATAGGTTCATGCCTACCAGGTTAAAAGTAACAAGTTCCTTGACAGTGTTGCTGGCAACATCATACAGAGCTTTTATAACTGAAAATTGGAGTGACATAGAATGAGCTTAGATTGATCCTGCAGTCAAAAGACTACTCTTCAGTTTTCATACCCAGGGACAGTTGTGTGAGTACAGAAACAAATATGGCTGTAGAAATATATCAAACATATCAACTGTGTTTAGGCATGTTTCAACAATAAACATTAATGTGGTTATCTGTATAATCTTGATTTAAAAGTGATTGTTTTGTGAAATGTAGATATACATCAAATAGTGATTTATGACTGAATACCATCATGTTAGAATACAAAGCCCAGCCTCCCCAGTGACTAAAGGAAAAGGACAAAATGACATGTGTTAACTTGTCCAAGTTTACCACTGACTGAGTATGCATTGCTTACTAGGCATTTGATATTGAGATATTTGTGATATTCCATGCCACACCTCATGGCCTTCTGTGGCTTCAGTATACATAGGAGATGTACATCACCAGATAATGTTTAAAGTTGTTTACAAGCCTTAGGTACATGTATGCAGCATCAGAGTCTAAATTACTGTTCTCTTTGGAAAATAACAGTGCAACTGAGATTAAGATTCTGATCACAGAGGCATTGTGTAAGTAACACAACTGTAATAGGGAGGATGCTCACCAAGATCACTGTGACAGCCACATTATTTTGGCATTCTTTAATAGTTTCTATTATCCAGGTTAGTGGCTGTGTCCTTACTTTAGTTCCAATAAATCATTGTTTTTTCTGACAATGATTTTCAAAATAAAACTCCACCACAATTACAGTGCTTTGATTAGCAATGTGTATGGTGTTCCTTGTTCTATGAGGCGAATACAGAGACAATAACCACTTTTGTAGAATGGATTCAGACTACAGAAACATGACAAATGCAAAGATTTTACAAATGTGTCTTTTTACTTTTTTTAATGTGCACAAAACCTTCTATCAAGTAAATAGACTTTTCTGCTTTTGTATTTTGACTTTTAACAAGTTTCCCTTAGACACATTTATAAATTTTAGTTGATAGTACTCTGGATAATTAGTTATGCATGTTTACATTATGGCTACAACATAATGCCAGTATACAGAAACAAATGCTGCACATTTATTTCAATGTTAGGATTGTAATAGCCTGTAAAGTGGACTGACCTGACGATATCTGTTTGGATCATCAAAATGGGGCTGTGGTCGGTAGGCTCTCCTGTCACCATCAGCAATGCGATACAGGGTGCTCATAGTCTGAATAAGACATAGAAATGTGACAAATAATCATTGGCAAACCCTTACCATCATCATCATCAGCAGCAGCAGCATCATCATCATCACCACCATCATCATTATTATCATTATCACTATCATCATCTTCAGTCATCCTTGTTGTCCCCATTATTATCATCATCATCAGTCATTGGCATTGCCAAATGTTTTTATCATCATTATTACTATTTTTCCCTTAACTTGTTGTTGTTGCAACCATAACCATCATCATCATCATCATCATCATCACTGTTGTATGTGAGATTATCACCAGCAAATCAATAGTCAATGGAACACAATCATGGTTTA
This sequence comes from Sinonovacula constricta, assembly GCA_007844125.1. Lineage (NCBI taxonomy): Eukaryota > Metazoa > Mollusca > Bivalvia > Cardiida > Solecurtidae > Sinonovacula > Sinonovacula constricta. The sequence continues at coordinate 8,701,126 of CM017565.1, forward strand.
CATATAAGACAAAGAATATCAAGACAAGTAACCATAGCAACAATTACTGTAATGCTTTCTCATCATCAGTATCAGTGTCCAAAATCAACAAGTGTAATCATAATGACAGCACTGCATGCACTGTGGTGTTTGCTGATTTGTAAACACTATGAGACAGCAACATATAGTAAGGATAAGCTGCAGTAAACAGTTTTAGTGTCAGATAAATCCTTCTCAATTTTGCTTCAATGAACTGGGCATAAGCAGAAGGGTTAAAGGTCAGGATTCAGGACCTGTTGACCCTAGCCTCACTACCACTCTATATTGGTTACATCCCATGTACAGCTATGTCCTACCACCTTAGGAAGGATGTCTAGTTCATCTAGTGTTACTGTGTTTTATAATCACATTGTAAATATTTGATGATTTTGTTTTATTAAGGATTTTAACAGTGTGGCACTGCATTATGTTTCAAATCACGGACCCAGGTTAAAACTAAGTTTTCTCACTCTAGAGACAGAAGTAGTGTTAAATTGTTTAGTTGCGTCTTCTTCTGTAAAGCAGTAATGATAATGCCATGAATACAACAATCATCATCAAGATCATTTTAAAATCTTCACCAAACATCTTGTCATTGATAGTGTCAATGATTGTGTCATTGCTATCCAGCCATCAAATTTAGTTGGACTTAACAAACCATTAACATTCCCATTAACAAATCACATATCCATTGTATTGTTATATGATATGTTTATCTCCATCATAAATGGTGATATGTTATGTGGTTATATGATCCTATATAATCAAACAAGAGAGCATTGATGCAAAGGATCAAAGGTCACAATCGAGGTTCTGTTCAACAATGGAACATTTTTACTTAACAACACAATGACCAAGAAACAGCAAAGTCTTGCTGTTTTTATTTATGATGATGTCAAATTTTCATGTCTTAAAATTATATGCAGTAATGAATTGTCTTTGGATGCATGGGAAAGGTCCAAATACAAACAACCAAGCAGAGGACAGCATATGACTTAAACATTATGTAATCATCTTAACAAATGCAATTTAAATTAAACAAATCAAACATAAACATATGGCAAAGTTAACAATTTCAAGTGACAGGTAATGATGTAGCAACACTTTAAACTACAATTTAATGTAATTCTGATATTTTTCAAAGTTGAATAATTACCCAAATTCAATGCATGAAAGTGCCACACTTCACTTGCTTACAGAACAACATAGTGCCATCCACAGCATACTTCTAAGAATGATTTTATATAGATGCTGCGCTCATGCATGGTGACAATGAAGAATTCCTAGAATAGCAAAACTTTCATCTTTCCATGTTCACTCACAGATGGAGATTAATATTAAGAAACTTTTAAAATTCTTTATAAACTGGCAACTTTTATTACAAAAAAAGATAGAAAAGAACTAATTAAAGAACAATCTGTTTGCATAATTAGGCTCTCTGATTTTGGAAATTGAACCCAAAGCTATTTACATGCTTGACAATAATATCTTGCAAACCAAAGATCAATATAGACCTTTATTTTGCATTTTTATGTATTCAACATTAAACAGTGTTATGTGGTGTAAATGCTTACATTAGACATACAGCCATAGTGTCTGAAATATTCTATCTATAGGTGGGTCGGTCTATATAAAAGGTAGGTAGGGTTTGATTGCTTCCTCCCCACTCATCAATCAGAAACTGTCCTTGCCCTCGAACTGATTTCATATCATTTTTAAACTTATCTTTATTTTTTACTATTTTTTGGTTCATTAACTTTTAACAGTTAAAATTTAACATTGTTTTGCATAGAGATAGTCACAAAAAAGTATATATTGAGAATTTATTCTTTAAATCTTTTACATAAAATATGTTGCTATACAAATAAAGGTCATCATATTAAGTAACATTTTGTTCTCTGTCTTTTTGAGAGCCATTTATACTCTCAAAGAATTCCTTCACCATATGTGTATTAATTGTAACAGCTGAGGACTGTTGATATCAAATTGTACATCTCCTTGGAAAAATTGGTACCAATTAGTTTGTGTACATTTGTACTGAAATTCAACATGTTATTATATTAATTTGTTATATGTAATCAAGTATTACCTAACAATAAGTTAACATAAATGCCTTACATAAAATTATAAATAATAATATCTTATATAAATTTATAATAATGGTATACAGGTACACATTATTATTTTTTTTACAAAGTATTGTTTCCTTAGAAAGGGATGCAACATGCTGTTGTAAAACATGAGGAATAATTTTACATCTTGATCTGTGTTTAAGTTTTATTTTGTCAGATTGAAGCAAAAGGAATAATGATATTGCCTACAATATTTCTAAAACCTTTAAAATATGAGGCATACCTATAGTATGGAGCTAGGGCCATATTATTCAATAAATATTTCTTATAAAAATTACTTTTTCTTGGAGGTACATATAACACTACAGTCAACTCTCATTATCTCAAATTTCAAGGGACCGTAGAAAATAGTTTGAGATATCTGAAGTTTGAGTTATCCGAATTTAAGGATAGTTTGTGTAAATCTTAAAAATCTTACCTACTACACGATGACTGAAAATCCTTTTTATATCTGCCACTGTAAACTAAGTTTCTGCAAGTTTGTGTGGTTTTGCATGTTTAAAGTGGTATGTTGCCATAACCAATCTTATTTTTTTATTCAATAATCAGTACGTGTATTGTGGGTAGGAAGTGGAAGAATGATAAAATCACTAACGACCTCTCATTTTATTTACAAGTTGAGAAGGCCGTGTCAACAAGTTCTCAAAAACTGTTGCAACAACAAGTACAAACTGAAACACTTTAATCAGCGTTAATTGATTAACGAAATTGTTGTTCATTAAATCAGCAAATTAAATAATAATCAATTAACCTCTTCTCTAAATTACGTAACATCCTGATTGCCGATAATTGGCAATAAAACTCGCGCCCAAATCTTCGCGAGTTTCACGGTAGGTGTGAAAATCACTATTGTTGCCGTTTTGCATCTTATAGCAATTTGAAGTTTGAGATAGACCAACTGATTTCAACAGTTTTATACATGTGGGGACAAAGAATTTAGTTTGATATATCCGATAATTTGACACATTCGAATTTGAGTTAAGCGAAGTCGAACAATATAGAAACTACAGGGAAAAAACGGGACCGTAGAAAACAGTTTGACATAACCGGAAATTTGAGATAACGAGAGTTGACTGTATATGAAGTAAGAGGAATTTTATAAAAACAGCAAAAGGACCACCCCGCTAAGTGGGACACCCCGCTACACAAGCCACTTTTCCCCAGAACTGTTTTATTCCTTCATATTTTAATGCTTCATAACCTCATAAAGCAGGGCACCCCACTACCTGAAACAGAGGACAGTTGCTTAAGAATCAATTAATAAATTCACAGCTGTCTTAATACTAACTACTATGGCAAGCTCATATGGCAAGTGTCATTAATCAGTTGATCAAGCCTGACAACCATGCTCGAGTGTTGGCACATTTTATGACTTTAAATTAAGACATTAACAATTAACATATGGTAATGTAAGGAAGTCATTTATGGCATTGATTTGTTTGATGTTTACAAACTGTTGTCGGACCATAAGTTGTATGTTAAGCAGTACAAAAGGATCTGGGTGAAATGATCTTATCTCTTCTTAGCATCAAGGTAGACATCCAGAAGCAGGCAGTGAAAGTCTACACCAATAGCAGACATATGTTGTTTATCAGTTTATCCAGTAAATTAGAATTGGATACATGCTGTTTAGTAAATTAAATGTGCTATTGTAAGTATGTGCTATCACATAGAAAAAACAGTTTATAACATGTTCTGTTTAAAATTTCTAGCTCACAAATTTGAAATAAAATTAGAAGTACAGAAAATTTACATTATTTTAACTTTAAGTATATCCTTATGAAAAATTACTCTAATACAACAAAATAAGCAATAAAACTTACCATAGAAAGATGAAATAAATAAACTATAACACAATAAGTACACTAGATAATATTAATACAATATAAATATGATATAATATTACACCATTGAACAGATACAATAGTATTATATATGAACTCACTTAGCGGGACACTTTACAAAAGAACCACAGGTGGTCCTTTTAGAGAGGTTTTAATGTACATTTACAAGGTACATTGGGTTAAGAAGCAAAATAACTTGACTGCCAATTAAGTACTTCTTATCATTTTGACATCACATCAAGCATTGAACTGGTGTAATGCAGCAATGTAGTGACTTAACACTTACAGTATTTGACTGGCTTCTGTTCTGCAGGGAGACAGGTGATGGATGGTTACCAATCAGGTCGGCTACATTGACTTCTGTTCTCTCCACCATGTCAGCTGCTGTACGAGGCGCAGGCCTGTAGGCTGACCGTGGACGATATGCACTCTTCACTGGTCTACTGCCTTGCTTCTGTGTAATAAATAAAAGATAAATAGGTAAAGAGAATTCATAATAATTAGATAGGAAAAGAAACACTTAATAGCCACTGTTCATTGGGTTAGGGATTTTGTCTATCAAGGGCCATAATTTGACACGGAGTGAGAGTAACTACAGGTGGCGCCTTCTACTTAAGGAGTTTGTATGAAGGTCATTTTTTATATTTTATATATCCCTTTTAATACTGATGATGACAATGTCCAATGTGGGATTGTCAGGAGTATTTTTTAAAATTTTATTACTAATCTTAAAATATGCATGGTCAGCTTTCATCTTAAAAAAGGTCTTGAAGCAATATATAATTAATTGGTATAACTATACAAAATTTCTTTAAAGAATAAATTTCTTTTAGAAGGAATACATTAAGGGGCAAGAAACTGGTTGGCCTATTATCACATCAATAAACATAACTATAGGATACAACATTAGGATATTAAAGTTTTAAACATAAGTATGCACCTTTGCACTAAAGCATCTAAGGAACTGTCTGTCTACATCCTCCACTGTAGTTTTCTTATGCAGATCATACCGTGACATCTCTTGTTCATGATCAACGATCACTTCTTGCATATACATCTGTCGATTCTGAAATGAACATGTAAATATACCCAACCCAACATAACAGGAGTAAATAACAACTCTATTATGACCTTCTTAAGACAGCCCTAGTTATAATCTTATTCCGTATGAAACTTATTTCCTATGAGAAGAACTTTTTTATTGCAAGAAAATGGTCTCTTACAGCCTCATTTTTCCTAATGTGAAACTTTAAAATCTTGACACTGACTTTCAAACCATTTCCAAGCATGTGATTGGCCAATTTAAAGAAGCATATTAAACTCAACAAATATTATACTGAAAACATACTTAGATTTAAACTAAAGATTTATGTAATCTCTAGCTACATACCAGTACTACAAAAATTTACACACTTTAAGAAATGCATTTTTTCTAAGTGTTGTAATTTATTCCTTTCCTAGACAATTCCTCAACTACTTTTTTGATATGTTGGTACAAATGTTCTCCTGTTATTTTTCCCCACCCACAACAAATCCTCTAAGGGCTTTTTTTCCTATCATTTTCCATACACAGTAACTATACTTTTCTGATGCCATATTCATTAACTCTGGTCCTAAAGGGTATATAAGAACAATTATCAAAGTTCATTAACCCCTAGTTGTAATGGGTATATAAGAACAATTATCAAAGTTCATTAACCCCTGGTCCTAAAGAGTACATAAGAACAATTATCCAAATTCATTAACAACTGGTCCAAATGGGTATATAAGAACATTTATCAAAGTTCATTAACCCCTGGTCCTAAAGAGTATATAAGGACAATTATAAAAGTTCATTAACCCCTGGTCCTCAATGGTATAAAAGGACAATTATCAAAATTCCTAAACCCCTGGACCTAAGGTGTATATAAGGACAATTGTCAAAGCTCATTAACCCCTGGTCCTAATGGGTATATAAGAACAATTATCAAAGTACATCAATTTCTTATCCTAAAGTGTATATAAGTAAAATTATCAAATTTATACCTGTAGATAGAGTTTTTGTCTCTCCTGTATTTCTGCCTGCACCTCTGCATAGTCCTTCTGCAACAATTTGATGGCAAACCGCTCCCAATTCTCCACAGCACGAGTCTACAGACAAAACAAGGACATACTATCAGCAGCATTAAGTCATTTAAAAACAATATAATTATTGAATTATTGTAAAAAAGAGTAAATTTAGTTTTTTACAAAAAATTACACAATTTTACATACAAAATATGAAAAGTTTATTTAACCGGAAAGCAAGTCGGTGCAGTTGTTTACTTACATACTGGTAGATTATTTATATATTTTAAAGTGACTTAATTGGACATTGTAGGTCAAATTTGCATTTTTTGTTGTTGTTAAAAAACAAAGCTTGTTGAATCACTATGAACAGTGTAAGAATAGTGTAACAAAATATTATGTCTGATTACAAGATTAAATTTAACGATGTTGTTCTTCCAAAGTTTTTGCTGTCTTTAGTTTATCAGAATCAAACGGGTGCATGGCACCATTTGCTATTTTTTTAGCTGTTTTATCCTATAATTTTCAAAACTACACAAACAGTAATATACAATCATGAATAATACACTAACTTACTTGATGATGACACAATAATTTAAATACAGACACGATTGTTGGGTTCTATGTGTCATGTACATATTCAAAACTATGACCAAGACTTCTTAAACAGTGCAAAATATACAAATATACAAAATCAGGGCTATAACAAGGCTACTGAGCATATTTCAGACATTTTTACTATACTGATAGATTGAAAAAGAACTTCATGTCAAATTTGTAAGAAAAGAGAAATAACAAATATAACATGCAAAACACTAAAACTTATATGTGCACACAAAACGAACTGGGTCAAAATATGTCCATGTTTACCTTTTCTGGAACTGGAGTGTTTCTATTGACTGTAGAATTCATCATAGCTGGTGCCTCTAACCCTGCAAAACAACACATCACCTGATTAATCTGTGTGCAACAGACATTATATTAGTGCTGGGGTTTCATGCCACACAAAATGCATTATACTGACTAATTATGCTGATTTACGTTCTATAGAATGTGCAATATTTGAAACATAATCAGATGTAATGAGAATGAAAATGATGGTGGTAATGAGATATAACAGTTAACAAATAAAATTTAATGTATGCAATTTTAATGTTTTTTTTTGGCTTCATTTCCACAATACAATGCAGCAACCAATTATAATAATAATGATATTGAGCTATAATGGTGGAGGAAGACACCAAACAAATGTCTGGGTAGAACCACTGGGGCACTGCAGGTCAGCTGTAAGACCTTCCCACATTAAGTATTTTGCCCTGAAATGGGATTTGAACCCATGCAGTGAATGGCTAGGCAGTTCAGAGGACTTAAATATCCATGACTAACTTTTGAATGAACATTAAATGAACTTACACATATAAACAGACATACATGTATAGTTACTTAACACATGTAGTAAAAGTATAGCTATAGTCTGGAGTTCCTTCCCCTTTCACTACATTATCGGGTCAGGCACAGGCTGAAAATGGCGACCGCCAATGTAAGTTTACAGACACATTTAGCGAAGCACGAGTTACAATTTATCGCTGTGCCATTCGAAAGATGTTTTTATTATGATCATAACTTAGTTCATATAAGCGATTACAATAACTAACATAAATGGTACATTACCTGTTTCTAGAAATTTGTTAGTAGAATAGTGTCGAAGTTTTTACAATAATGTCTTTACATTACTTAATTATAGAGTCTTAACTTCTTGGCACACTTGCAAAGGTTATAACACCAAACAGTACCGTGTTATTTTCCAATACAGCGGAGGCTGCCATTTTTAGCATCAGCCAGACGTACTATTGCGTAGGATAGTACGCTGGGAACCAGACTAGTATAGCTATCCAGGTATTTATGTGAGTTAGGAGGAGCTTGGGTTAGACAACAAAAGTCTCCCACTATGTCACAGCTTTATGTTGTAGAATTTGGAAAAGAAAACAGAATCATGTTATTGTTAAATGGGTTAGAAGACAAAGTCAAAAACAGACACACATGACAATTTGTAATATGAATTAAACATTTAGCTGATTGTTCTACAATTAGTAAAAAAGCATATCTCAAACTCACCAATTATATTTGCTAGGTGGATCATGGCACCTTGCTCTCCTGTCCAGGCTCTACAAATTGTAACAATAGACATGCTGGTGAAGTAAGCAAACTAATTGAACGCATCCAGGCTAGATTCCCTTCATCAATTATGACATTACAAATAGCGCCTTTTTTGTTGTTGTTGCTAGAGCTCATTCATATGTTGAAATAAATGCAGTCAAAGGATGGTAAATAAGTACACTGCAATATATTATTAAGTAAGTATTTATAAAATATATGCACTGTTTGATTTATTGTATAACATAAGGAAATTAAACATAAAACCCTTAAGATTTAAAAAAAAAGATATATCTAGTAGAGCAAATAATTAATAAAAATTTATGTGGAATCTGATTTTAAGACAGTGGTGACAAACAATTTTGCACATACACTTGTAAAAATAATAAAATGGCAGTAAGAACAATTAATACTAACACCTGAGTTATACATCTCAACAATGTGACAATCATAAACAAATGTTGAATGTGGCATGCTGCAAGAATGAATTAGTGCACAATTTGGTCATAATGCTAAAGCTTTGACAGGGTAGTAACTGATCGATCCATCTAGTTTGATGCCTGGTCCAGATAATTAAAGATAGGAGGTGCATAATTGTAGTGACAAAGTTTGAGCATCTTCAAAAGCTGCCAGGTTAAGCAAAAGTTAGTGTGACTGGCAAGTGGATAGGTGACCGTTGGAATGTGCCAGCCTGTGTTACATAAAAATATACTCTCCTATCTATGAGTTGTCTGCCCATGTATAGTTCAGTTAAAAATTGACTTGACCTCAGGGCAGGGAGTTTCAGGTTAGATCCTATCCCTTTGCCTATTTATATTGAATGTCATTAATGCATGTGGACAAAGTAATGTAGTGCATATAGGCACTTCCAACAGCCTTGCTGTTGGGTTAACCCTTTGGCGACGTGGTTGAGTGTCAGCCTACTGATCTGAAGGTCCTGGGTTAGAATACCCATTAGGAACAGCATTATTTTCTCCTCTCAGATTTACTTTAATGGTGTCAGAAGTAAACAGAAGCTTGGTGTGGCTCTCCTGAGATGGGCTTGGGTCCAGAAAAAGTAAAGTGGAAGGAGTGTAGTGCATATAGGCACTTCCAACAGCCTTGCTGTTGGGTTAACCCTTTAGTGACGTGGTTGAGCGTCTGCCTACTGATATGAAGGTCCGGGGTTTGAATCCCCATTAGGGACAGGATTATTTTCTCCCCTCAGATTTACTTAGTAAGTTCTAATTTGACTAAACTGTATTTAGCACCTACATTGTATGTTGATTCGGTAAATAACTTGGATGTGCAACCAAAGGGTCGAGAAAAGAGATAGTTCAAAAGGACATGAAATATATCCTCTATGAAAACGTCTGAGACAACTTTTCTGAGATGACTTTTTAACAGTTGATTCGTTTCTCGATACCCCTGTTGTATGATTAGCTCGGTTTCGGTAAATAGATTGGCTTAATTTTCCATCAGACAGACACATGCTCGAAAATTTTAATAAGTTATAACCAAGAAAATAATATATTAAAGGAAATTACTTCTAGTACCTTTTCACAAGTGATATGAGGCAGTTTAACTGGTCAACCAGCTTGTTGTTCTCAGCTTTACTTTGTTGAAGCTCATGCTTCAGCTTTGTTATTATTTCCATCAAAACTGCGCTGTTCTGTGGACCTGGTAATCCGTACAACTTCTCAGATTGTGATACCGGCATCTTTATTATATATAATTATGGAGTAACGATAATATAGTGGTGAATTTCGACTACATGGACCAATTTAATGATAACAAGTTACAACATCTCTTATTCCGGCGGCCATATTGTTTACATCGGATACCAACTATTCCGTTACCGCTCGTCTAAACTCGGTGTTGTTCGGTTTCAATCGGATTGGTTCGGTTTCAACTGATTTTCCGGAACATTTATTCCGGGGGATCACAGAGGTTGCGATTTGGCCGAATATCCATCGCGGTTGTCTCGCTTGAATGATTGTGCGTCTAGGATTATTTAGTAAACAAATTCTCTTAACACGTTTTTCATAAGATATTGTTCCATAAATCTGGAAGCACGTGATGAAGCAAAATCATATTGTAACAGTACAGAATGAAATCCATTTTCAAATGGTGATCTGAGACTGAAGTTGAAGGTAGTTTCATTAAATGTGTTTTATTAGAAACAAGGAAACTCTAAATTATATATCTTTCTCTTTATCAATTCTGTTGTGCAATTTGGTTTCGTTAGCAGCGACAACAAATGTCTAACATCATATGAGGACACACTAACCCTACCTAATTTAATAGACAGTTTCCATGTCATAGGTACTGATAAGACAGTTTAAGGCAGTCATATTTGAAAGCAGAAACAAATGCAGGCCGAAATCTGGAAACATGTGCTGTATTAAACTTACCACTGTGTTTTTATTTTTCAGTCTATTTTACTGAATTTTATATCAAACTAAACAGCTTTTATGGAGTATTTTAAATATCAAAACTATATTGTAATAGTTCAAAAGGTTAAAAAATACAACCCCAAAAGAAACACTGTTGTTTTAGGATGAGCCAATAATTTTATTTATTTCTGTGTATTAACTCTTTGTGCATTTATCAATTAAAAATGAATTTCAAGAGCTTTCCAATAGTGTATAGCTTTTAATTTTTGGACCACAAATGGAGAAATTGCAAAAAAATAAAATCTACGCTTCTATACAATTCATCTGAAAATCATTGAAGTTACCATCAAAGATGGCTGCCAAGATAAGGGATTTTCTCTGATGTGGAAACTATCAATGATCCTTGTGACTTATTTGAGCTAATCAATAGGTTGAGAACAACTCCTACAAGCCTGTGATTTAACCATTTTCTCATTATTGTGATGAAGCTGAACTCTACATGAACGAGCGTTTAGCTAAACGTCAGACAAAAATTAAGCACAAACAATCTTTGCTCATGTTGCCCTGAACAAAATGACAGTAAGCTGTTGCTTTAGTCTTCATATTTTAACCGAGCATTTACAACGTTTGTATTTAATATCAAAGTTAGCTTGATTCTTCACTAATCAACTCTGGTCGTAAAAATCGGAAAGAACATTTTTCTATCTATATCTAGAAAAATCTGCTGTCGTAAAGTGGCTTGCTCAAAATTTGCGTAGATACATACAAACAACCACAAGGACGCTGAAGGTTAATGAGCTTAAAGGCTAAAGCGAATGTTTGACACATTTGATAAAACAGGTAATGTCATCAGATAACCATGCAAGGCCGTGGGTTTGTTGGCACAATGTCTGTGAATGGCAGTTTTTGTCGAGATCTTCTGCCAGGTTCCAGTCACTAGCTTGATGTAAGAATGCCGGACCTGTAGACTATCTTTGAGGCAGCTGTCTCACCTTCTTTCACAAAAGCACCACAGCTGGTGACCGTTTGATCAGTAATTATTGTTTGACAAAGTTTTGTCGGTTTGGAAAAAAAAGCAAATTTAACTTACTTTGACCAAGTCGTTCGAGAGGCCCAAATATTATAATATATTCACTGTAGAGTCTAATTAGATTAGCACGAAATAAAAAATACTTTCGAATAATATACGCTATTATTAGTTTTAATTTTGACTTACCATCCTGCCATTTTGCAACGTTCACAAAATCAATGGCTTCGAACATTTACGGCTTATTCTAGAGTTTTATCACGACATCACCAAGTAGCGTAATCTCTTAACTCTAGAAACTAAGAAGCATTTTTCCGCAATAACATCTACGATATATCACGTGCTCCTTCTAGTTTACCTCACAATTTGTTAAAAACAGTTTTCCCAATGTTCTTTATTGGATCTCTTCCATTATATCACTTTTATAAGAAAATCGATTAAAGATGAATCAGTATTTAGTGCACCTATGTGATAAAAACACATCAATTAATTAGTATTTGATTTAACTATATTATTCAGAACACAAATGGAAATACAAGATATTTTCAGCAAATCAGGCTTGTTCGACAGTTTACATATACAGACAACAATTAGCCAGAATAAACAAAACGGAGGCAACATTTTAACCAAATGGAAATCACTCACACCTTTGTCTTCCTTTTATTGATGATATTCACTATTCCTTGGACAAATGTAAAGACATATTGACACAGATGTTAACCATTGTTTTGATGTCTTCGGCTGTGCCATGTCAGTCTTTCATTGAAAAGGATTCTAGAAGATGGGTCCTTATTGCACCCATGTAACTCCAGTACAAACTCTGAGTGGTCGTCGGTAGTAATGATCTGTCATTACCAATTGGTGGATGGATTCTAGCTACTGACATCTGTTCTAAGTTAATTTCAGCAGTAGCTTCCTTCTGAGGTCTGTGCGATTTTCTGCAGTCTGTGCGGTTTTCTTAACGGCCACCTTCCTAGTATTTCCAAATAGGCAAAGTTCTTGCATCATCATGAACAGTGATGGGGCTGCAAAACCTCTACACCCAACTCATACATGAAAGACCATTGCTCTCCAGCCTGCATCCTGGCATTGCTTGATCCGGATAATTTGCCCTCATCAGTCTTTTATGGCCCCCCCCCCCCCCAAGCAACCACTAGTTCGACGAGAAGTATCTTAACTTGTTGAACTAAGCGTTATGTCGTGGGTGCAATGTTGTTTGAACCACTTCTGGGAATCTGTGAGCGGTCGCTCTATATATAGATTCTGAATCACTCTAGACATCCCAAAAACATTTTTTTTCGTAGTAGTAAATATATAGTAGAACAATCAATAGTTATTTTTGTCTTAAGCAGCCAACTTGATATAAGCAGTCAGTTTTAGGCTTTCCCTTGGGTGGCTGCTCAATACAACCTTGACTGTAGTTTAAAGACAGACTCTCCATTAAAAATCATTGACATCATTAGTAGGGTGTAGATCAATGAGTAAGGGATGTTTTGCGTCTAAACAGCCGAGGACGCTGACGTACAGTCGGGGTCCGGACGTTGCTCGTTCGCTGAAGGGTGATGACAAGTACCAACCTTTGCTACCATTAAAGAGCCAGATCAGGCTAACTTGATTTTGTGTATGCGACCCTACTCACTGCAGAGATTCCTTTATTTCAACCAGTAACGTACAATACATTGACAACTGATAGTACTCGATCAACTTAGTAACTGAATGTCCCGCAGAACTTCGAGCCACTGCACTCTAAAGTCATAGGCTGCCAAAGGATATGCCATAAATGTGGAATAAGACTAAATTATATCTTGATAATACTCAAACTAAATAGTATCGTTGAATATTTGTCTGGCGATTGTGTTTTCGGGAACTCTGTAGTCGAGCTGAAAGGGTGATTTGTGAGCAGGAACTAACCAGAATGCGTCGCCGATAAAGTAAAATACCCTTACAAATAATGCCTTACAACCTTCTGTAAGTCGCACAATTTGTGAAATTGTGGCCTTTGTTGTAAAAATCTATATTGGATCTTGTTTCAGTCTTATTTCTCGCTGAAAACGTATGTGGTTTAAGATGCAAAAAAAATGATGCAAGAGGTTTTAATGAAGAGCTTCTCAACATTTTCATTTCTCTGAACATTTAAAGTTGTAGGCTCAGTTTGCACCAGACGTACTAAAAGTCAATAATTGTCTATTTGCGCTTGTATTTCATGGCTACCGACATTGGTAATTAGTAGTTTTTAACACATACTTATGTATACTGCACACGCAATGGAAACACAAAGTAGGTTATGTTCTTTTAAATCAAACCACTTTTATGTACTGTACACCGGCGTTTAAGGTTACGCTAGTCAGGTTAAGGGTTGCTTACCATTGTGGTTTTGATGACGTAGCATTCGCGTAACTGCTAGAAAACAAAGGATCACGCATCACGCAAGAAAGTTCAATTGTTTATTTTTAACTGTCTTCGAGAATGTTCTGGGTTCGTGAATGTTCTGGAAATTCTTTGGGTATATATAAGGGCGTGTTTGCCGATTTAAAGGAAGCTTGGAAGTTTGGATAAAAAGTTTACTTTAGAGTTTGGACATATAGTTTGGAAATACTTGCAGCTTCTATATTAAATCTTTCTGTGTTGGAACTTACGTGGACTTACTATATTCTACAGCGATATAAATATTAAAGTGTTGGATTTGGAATTGCATTATTAACATTCGTGTATTGTTCTACCTTAGGATTATTTCAACTGTGCTTATCTACGGTGGCATTCTACCGAAACTCTTCAAGATTATTCGACGTGGATTATTGATTGGACCATTTAAGAGACACCTCCTTAAGGGACAAACTGAAAGCTAACATTTATTTTTGCCTTCTGAAATTTTGCTTCATTTATTTGTTATTGTTTTATTACGCCATAGATTTAATTGTTTATTAAAATAAAACATTATTGTACTAGTTTGTTGCTGGCTTGTTCTTTCTGTTACATCATTTCGTCGTTTAGTAAACGTGCCATTTTGTAAATAAACTTATATAGCGACACCGTTCGTAACACCACTCCTGCAATGACATTTAATAAGACTCGAATCTGACATCAAAACGACACAAGCCAAGCGTATATGCGTCACAGCAGTATTTCTGGATCTGTCTGCTGTTTTCGATTAAATGTGGTCTGAAGGAGCGATAGCCAGACTGAAAAAATATGGAATTAAAGGCAAAATGTTAAAATGGCTATCGACATTCCTTAAAACAAGAAAAATTAAAGCAAGATATGACAGCAAAACATCATTTACTCATACCACAGAAAATGGCTGTCCACAAGGCAGTGTCTTATCACCAATACTATTTACTCTGTTCATGAACACATTAAATTACATAGTCAGTAAGCACAATATGAAAAATAAGTACTATAGGTCAACCTAATTAATTAAAGTATCACAGTTTATAGATGACAGGGCAGTCTCGGTAACAAGTAATAAACATCTAACATGGAAGGACCACATCAACGCACTTATTGGAAAATGTCATAAAGACCATAACGTAATAAGATCCATCAAAAGTAAGAACTGGGGAGCCAATAAAAATGTCTAGCTACACTCTATAGGGCACTGATAAAATCCAAAATACAGTATGGGACAGTAGCATTTGGCTCCGCACACAAAATACACCTTGATAAATTACAAATACTTCAGAACAAAGCAATAAAGGTTATAATAGGTGCTCCAAAGTACGCTCGTACAGAAGAAATTCATGCAGAAATAGGAGAATTTACAATAAGAGAACTAATAAACCTATGTAGTCGTAAATACTGGGTACGAGCAAGCAGGTTAGGGCATATTGATGAGTGGGGAATCTATGTGTATTATTTAACGACAGTAGAGAGAGCGCCATATGTGAAATGTAAATGCTAGTTTCGTGTATTCCAGATTAAAAGACTAGAGCTGCAATAGAAAATACAGATAACGAAAACTATGCGCTTTACAAAACAAACACGCAATGAAAAAGTTCCTTATTGCGCAGGTAACGTGCGACAATATCTACATAAAATAATTCTGTAATAAATGAATTGTTTAGTACTTAGCCAGCCGTTTTACTTAGAGACATATGTGCTATTGCAAAAAACAACTGGAAGACATGTTTCATTCGCTGGTATATAATATGCAGTGTAATAATGAAAATATTATTTAACAAAGAGCGATGAAAAGGAGAAAAAAGCTGAAAGAAAATAAGGTTAAATAAAAAACAACTATACATATACTTTCAGGAAATACAATGTGGAACATTTCAAAATAGAAATTCTGCAATGTATAGAAACAGTCCTTTTTATAACATATCGCGTAAAATGAACATTCGTTATAAAAAGTTAAAGTACGTTCATATACTTAGACTTAAAACGCGCTAAAAAGACAGAAAGTAGGTTTTATTAGCACTATTCACAGATATTTGGTTTTCAAAACAACTTAAAAGGTTAAACGCTTCGAGGAGGTATAATTATATGATGTCTACGTAAAGATGAATTTTCTAGAATATGACATGGTTAACAATGTTCTCCTCGATGCATAATCTTACTGCGTCAGAGTAGCTATGACTACGGCCTAGGAAGACGCAAGCAATCGCAAAGGCGAAATCTGTAAACTTTTGAAAGAAAATTTTTAAATTGCTATAAAATTGCACACTCGGACATTTGCGTGCGAAAGAATATAATAAGTGTAAAATAATATTTGCTATTTTGACAGCATATAGGCATATAAAAGAAAATATAACACAACATTCTATGTTTCTTTAATAAATATTTCTACGTTGCTTTATTTCAAGTTTTAAACATAAGTAAGAACCTTTGCACTAAAGCATCTAAGGAACTGTCTGTCTACATCCTCCACTGTAGTTTTCTTATGCAGACCATACCGTGACATCTCTTGTTCATGATCAACGATTACTTCTTGCATATACATCTGTCGATTCTGAAAATAACATGTAAATATACCAAACCCAACATAACAGGAGTAAATAACAACTCTATTATGACCTTCTTAAGACAGCCCTGGTTATAATCTTATACCTTATGAAACTTATTTTCTATGAGAAGAACTTTTTAATTGCAAGAAAATGGTCTCTTACAGCCTCATTTTTTTAATGTGAAACTTTAAAATCTTAACACTGACTTTCAAACCATTTTGAAGCATGTGATTGGCCAATTTAAAGAAGCATATTAAACTCAGCAAATATTATACTGAAAACATACTTAGATTTAAACTAAAGATTTATGTAATCTCTAGCTACATACCAGTACTTAAAAAAATTACACATTTTAAGAAAAACATTTTCCTAAGTCTTGTAATTTATTTCCTTCCTATACAATTCCTCAGCTACATTTTTAATATGTTGGTACAAATGTTCTCCTGTTATTTTTCCCCACCCACAACAAATCCTCTAATGGTTTTTTTTCCATCATTTTCCATACACAGTAACTATACTTTCCTGATGCCATATCTATTAACCCCTGGTCCTAAAGGGTATATAAGAACAATTTTCAAAGTTCATTAACCCCTGGTCCTTAAAGGGTATATAAGAACAATTATCAAAGTTCATTAACCCCTGGTTCTAATGGGTATATAAGAACAATTATCAAAGTTCATTAACCACTGGTCCTAAAGGATATATAAGAACAATTATCAAAGTTCATTAACCCCTGGTCCTGAAGAGTACATAAGAACAATTACCCAAATTCATTAATCCCTGGTCCTAATAGGTATATAAGAACAATTATCGAAGTTCATTAACCCCTGGTCCTAATGGGTATATAAGAACAATTATTGAAGTTCATTAACCCCTGGTCCAAAAGGGTATATAAGAACAATTATAGAAGTTCATTAACCCCTGGTCCTAATGGGTATATAAGAACAATTATCAAAGTTCATTAACCCCTGGTCCTAATAGGTATATAAGAACAATTATCAAAGTTCATTAACCCCTGGTCCTAAAGGGTATATAAGAACAATTATCAAAGTTCATTAACCCCTGGTCCTAATGGGTATATAAGAACAATTATCGAAGTTTATTAACCCCTGGTCCTAATGGGTATATAAGAACAATTATCGAAGTTCATTAACCCCTGGTCCTAAAGGGTATATAAGAACAATTATCGAAGTTCATTAACCCCTGGTCCTAATGGGTATATAAGAACAATTATCAAAGTTCATTAACCCCTGGTCCTAAAGGGTATATAAGAACAATTATAGAAGTTCATTAACCCCTGGTCCTAATGGGTATATAAGAACAATTATCAAAGTTCATTAACCCCTGGTCCTAAAGGGTATATAAGAACAATTACCCAAATTCATTAATCCCTGGTCCTAATAGGTATATAAGAACAATTATCGAAGTTCATTAACCCCTGGTCCTAATGGGTATATAAGAACAATTATTGAAGTTCATTAACCCCTGGTCCTAAAGGGTATATAAGAACAATTATAGAAGTTCATTAACCCCTGGTCCTAATGGGTATATAAGAACAATTATCAAAGTTCATTAACCCCTGGTCCTAATAGGTATATAAGAACAATTATCAAAGTTCATTAACCCCTGGTCCTAAAGGGTATATAAGAACAATTATCAAAGTTCATTAACCCCTGGTCCTAATGGGTATATAAGAACAATTATCGAAGTTTATTAACCCCTGGTCCTAATGGGTATATAAGAACAATTATCGAAGTTCATTAACCCCTGGTCCTAAAGGGTATATAAGAACAATTATCGAAGTTCATTAACCCCTGGTCCTAATGGGTATATAAGAACAATTATCAAAGTTCATTAACCCCTGGTCCTAAAGGGTATATAAGAACAATTATAGAAGTTCATTAACCCCTGGTCCTAATGGGTATATAAGAACAATTATCAAAGTTCATTAACCCCTGGTCCTAAAGGGTATATAAGAACAATTATCAAAGTTCATTAACCCCTGGTCCTAAAGGGTATATAAAAACAATTATCAAAGTTCATTAACCCCTGGTCCTAAAGGGTATATAAGAACAATTATCAAAGTTCATTAACCCCTGGTCCTAAAGGGTATATAAGAACAATTATAGAAGTTCATTAACCCCTGGTCCTAATGGGTATATAAGAACAATTATCAAAGTTCATTAACCCCTGGTCCTAAAGGGTATATAAGAACAATTATCAAAGTTCATTAACCCCTGGTCCTAAAGGGTATATAAAAACAATTATCAAAGTTCATTAACCCCTGGTCCTAAAGGGTATATAAGAACAATTATCAAAGTTCATTAACCCCTGGTCCTAAAAGGTATATAAGAACAATTATCAAAGTTCATTAACCACTGGTCCTAAAGGGTATATAAGAACAATTATCAAAGTTCATTAACCCCTGGTTCTAATGGGTATATAAGAACAATTATCAAAGTTCATTAACCCCTGGTCCTAAAGGGTATATAAGAACAATTATCAAAGTTCATTAACCACTGGTCCTAAAGGGTATATAAGAACAATTATCAAAGTTCATTAACCCCTGGTCCTAAAGGGTATATAAGAACAATTATCAAAGTTCATTAACCCCTGGTCCTAAAGGGTATATATGAACAATTATCGAAGTTCATTAACCCCTGGTCCTAATGGGTATATAAGAACAATTATCGAAGTTCATTAACCCCTGGTCCTAAAGGGTATATAAGAACAATTATCGAAGTTCATTAACCCCTGGTCCTAATGGGTATATAAGAACAATTATCAAAGTTCATTAACCCCTGGTCCTAAAGGGTATATAAGAACAATTATCAAAGTTCATTAACCCCTGGTCCTAAAGAGTACATAAGAACAATTATCCAAATTCATTAACCCCTAGTTGTAATGGGTATATAAGAACAATTACCAAAGTTCATTAACTCCTGGTTGTAATGGGTATATAAGAACAATTATCAAAGTTCATTAACCCCTGGTCCTAAAGAGTATGTAAGGACAATTATAAAAGTTCATTAAACCCCTGGTCCTCAATGGTATGTAAGAACAATTATCCAAATTCATTAACCCCTGGACCTAAGGTGTTTATAAGGACAATTTTCAAAGTTCATTAAACCCCTGGTCCTCAATGGTATATAAGGACAATTACCAAAATTCCTAAACCCCTGGACCTAAGGTGTATATAAGGACAATTGTCAAAGTTCATTAACCCCTGGTCCTAATGAATATATAAGAACAATTATCAAAGTACATCAATTCCTTATCCTAAAGTGTATATAAGGAAAATTATCAAACTTCTACCTGTAGATAGAGTTTTTGTCTCTCCTGTATTTCTGCCTGCACCTCTGCATAGTCCTTCTGCAACAATTTGATGGCAAACCGCTCCCAATTCTCCACAGCATGAGTCTACAGACAAAACAAGGACATACTATCAGCAGCATTAAGTCATTTAAAACAATATAATTATTGAATTATTTAAAAAAGAGTAAATTTAGTTTTTTTACAAAAAAATTACACAATTTTACATACAAAATATGAAAAGTTTATTTAACCGGAAAGCAAGTCGGTGCAGTTGTTTAAATACATACTGGTAGATTATTTATATATTTGAAAGTGACTTAATTGGCCATTGTAGGTCAAATTTGCATTTTTGTTGTTGTTAAAAAAGAAAGCTTGTTGAATCACTATGAACAGTGTATGAATAGTATATCAAAATAGTATGTCTGATTACAAGATTAAATCTTACCATGTTGTTCTTCCAAAGCTTTTGCTGTCTTTAGTTGATAAGAATCAAAGGGGTGCATGGCACCATTAGCTATGTTTTAGCTGTATTAACCTATAATTTTTAAAACTACACAAACAGTAATATACAATCATGAACAATACACTAACTTACTTGATGGTGACACAATAATTTAAATACAGACACGATTGTAGGGTTCTATGTGTCATGTACATGTACATATTCAAAACTGTGACCAAGAATTCTTAAACAGTGCAAAATATACAAATATACAAAATCAGGGCTATAACAAGGCTACTGAACATATTTCAGTCATTTTTACAATACTGATAGATTGAGAAAACATGTATGGCTTCTTTGTACTAAAGGAACTTCATGCCAAATTTGTAAGAAAAGAGAAATAAGAAATATAACATGCAAAACACTAAAACTTATGTGTGTACACATACAAACTGGGCCAAGATATGTCCATGTTTACCTTTTCTGGAACTGGAGTGTTTCTATTGACTGTAGAATCACATCACCTGATTAATCTGTGTGCAACAGACATTATATTAGTGCTGGGGTTTCATGCCACACAAAATGCATTACTGTGAAAGCATTTTATTTCGTGGGGGCAGAAATTTCGTTGTTTGAAGAGGACGGGCATATTCGTGGGTACTTGATTTCGTGGATTGCCCTACCCACGAAAATAAAAAAAAATACCTTCGATTTTTGACAGATGCGAAACTGAGGCCTAACACTGAAACAGGGTCAATTGCGAAACTACGGATTAGCGAGTGACTCTGCCTATTGTCTTACGTCACGCCTGGTGATATTGATCCACGGCAGCCGGTCAATGTTTTCACAGCCGAGTCTCATCAGACGACTTTTATGACACCTGTCAATTAGCGTGTCATTTAAGGGATTATATTCATAAAGATGTTAGGGGCGAGGGTTCTTTTAAGGGTCTAATCTAACGTAGCCATTGACTGTCAATTTACGCCAATTAGCGTACGATGCAAACTGACACAAAACAGACCCTTGAGTAAACACCCTACACCTATAAAGTTGATAGTGCTCATGTATATATTACAGTATAAAATTACTTAGCATAGATCGTTTTTTATGATTAAATGGCTTATGTTCGTAAACATGTTCTATCGTTCTATGTCAATACAATGTTAATAAAGTGTGGTAAAATCGTCTGTTTGTTTGAGCTTTATGTCCTGTTTAGTAAAAATATGTTGACATGATTTACAAGTCAATCTAGCATTCGAAAGTCTAACCGAGGGGATTTTATATCGTTGGTACTTAAATTCGTGGATTGGCTTGCCCACGAATTCCACGACATTAAATGCCCCACGAAATAAAATGCTTTCACAGTATACTGACTAATTATGCTGATTTAAGTTCTATAGAATGTGCAATATTTGAAACATAATCAGATGTAATGAGAATGAAAATGATGGTGGTAATGAGATAAAAGTCAACAAATAAAATTTAATGCATGCAATTTTAATGTTGTTTTTTTTGGCTTCATTTTTACAATACAATGCAGCAACCAATTAAAATAATAATAATGATACTGAGCTATAATGTTGGAGGAAGACACCAAGCAAATGTCTGGTTAGAACCACTGGGGCACTGCAGGTTAGCTGGAAGACCTTCCCACATTAAGTATTTTGCCCTGAAATGAGACTTGAACCCATGCGGTGAGAGGCTAGGCACTTCAGAGGACTTAAATATCCACGACTAACTTTTGAATGAACAATAAACGAACTTACACATATATACAGACATATATGTATAGTTACTAAACACATGTAGTAAAAGTATAGCTATCCAGGTATTTATGTGAGTTAGAAGGAGCTTGGGTTAGACAACAATAGTCTCCCACCATGTCACGGCTTTATGTTGTAGAACTTGGAAAAGAAAACAGAATCATGTTATTGTTAAATGGGTTAGACGACAAAGTCAAAAACAGACACACATGACAATTGGTAATATGAATTAAAAATTTAGCTGATTGTTCAACAATTAGTAAAAAAGCCTTTCTCAAACTCACCAATTATATTTGCTAGTTGGATCATGGCACCTTGCTCTCCTGTCCAGGCTCTACAAATTGTAACAATAGACACGCTGGTGAAGTAAGCAAACTAATTGAACATATCCATGGTAGATTCCCTTCATCAATTATGCCATTACAAATAGGCCTTTTTTTCTTGTTGTTGCTAGAGCTCATTCATATGTTGAAATAAATGCAGTCAAAGAATGGTAAATAAATACACTGCAATATATTATAAAGTAAGTATTTATAAAATATATGCACTGTTTGATTTATTGTATTACATAATTATTTTAAACATAAAACCCTTAAGATTAAAAAAAAGATTTATCTAGTAGAGCAAATAATTAATGAAAATGTATGTGGAATCTGATTTTAAGACAGTGGTGACATATAATTTTACACATACACTTGCAAAAATAATAAAACATCTCTTATTCCGGCGGCCATATTGTTTACATCGGATACCAACTATTCCGTTACCGCTCGTCTAAACTCGGTGTTGTTCGGTTTCAACTGATTTTCCGGAACATTTATTCCGGGGGATCACAAGGGTTGCGATTTGGCCGAATATCCATCGCGGTTGTCTCGCTTGAATGATTGTGCGTCTAGGATTATTTAGTAAACAAATTCTCTTAACACGTTTTTCATAAGATATTGTTCCATAAATCTGAAAACACGTGATGAAGCAAAATCATATTGTAACAGTACAGAATGAAATCTATCTTCAAATGGTGACCTGAGACTGAAGTTGAAGGTAGTTTACATTGTAAAAAAGACACCTTTTAATGGTAGTGTGTGCATTTATTGCAAATTAAACATACTTTAAATACCTCCCGTAATTAAAGGTAAGGACATTTTGCTTATTTAAAAGTTGTACATTAAATGTGCTTTATTAGAAACAAGGAAACTCTAAATTATATATCTTTCTCTTTATCAGTTCTGTTGTGCAATTTGGTTTCGTTAGCAGCGACAACAAATGTCTAACATCATATGAGGACACACTAACCCTACCTAACTTAATTGACAGTTTCTATGTGATGTCATAGGTACTGATAAGACAGTTTAAGGCAGCCATCTTTGAAGGCAGAAGCGAATGCAGGCCAACATCTGGAAATATGTGCTGTATTAAACTTACCACTGTGTTTTTTTCAGTCTATTTTACTGAATTTTATATCAGACTAAACAGCTTAAATTATGGAGTATTTTAAATATCAAAACTATAGTGTAAAACTATAGTTTAAAAGGTTAAAAACTACAACCCAAACAGATACACTGTTATTGTAGGATGAGCCAAACAATTATTTATTTCTGTGTATTAATTCTTTGTGCATTTATCAATTAAAATATGAATTTCAAGAGCTTTCTAATGGTGTATAGTTTTAATTTTTGGACCACAAATGGAGAAATTGCAAGAAAATTAAATCTACGCTTCTGTACAATTCATCTGAAAATCCTTGAAGTTACCATCAAAGCTGGCTGCCAAGATAAGGGATTTTCTCTGATATGGAAACTATCAATGATCCTTGTGACTTAAAATATTTGAGCTAACCTATAGGTTGAGAACTCCTCCCACAAGCCTGTGATTTTACCATTTTCTCATTATTGTGATGAAGCTGACCTCTACATTAACGAGCGTTTATTTCAACGTAAGATAAAAATGAATCACAAACAATCTTTGCTCATGTTGCCCTGAACAAAATGACAGTAAACTGCTGCTTTAGTCTTCATACTTTGACCAAGCATGTACAACGTTTGTATTTATTATCAAATTTAGCTTGATTCTTCACTAATTAACTCTGGTCGTAAAAATCGGAAAGAACATTTTTTAAATCTATATCTAGAAAAATCTGCTGTCGTAAAGAGGCTTGCTCAAAATTTGCGTAGATACATACAAACAACCACAAGGACGCTGGAGGTTAATAAGTTTAAAAGCTAAAGCGAATGTTGGACACATTTTATAAAAACAGGTAATGTCATCAGATTATTTATCTTAATGTTTTTGTTGTTGTTGTTTTTTGTGTTTTGTTTTTTTCTCGGGTCATGACTGTCACTCTGAGTCAATGTTTGCACTAAAATTAAATATAAATGTATGCCAGCACCAAGCACAAAATCACTAACCCTTTCACACACTTAGAAAGTGTATAGACCGTTATATTTCCATTGATATGCCAATTACTATTTGTTATCCGTAAATTAAAGTATTGACTAGAAACAGCCGTGCCCTACCCATTTTCTCTCCTTATAGCTTGTAGAAAATGTGCGATTTTCACTTTTCCAGCATATTGTTCATGACTGACGTACGGCTATGACGTGTATTACCAAGTGCGCAGTTCCGATATGTTCTAGATCGCTGACCTAAAAATGGTTATAATGCAGCTTAAAAGCGTCGCGATGTAAGTAATATTCTAGTGACCAGAAGGGAAATATCTATTTTGACTATAAAATTTATTGTGCGAATATACAGTACGTAAAAGTTGCTTCACCACCGATGTCATCAGCCGAGACCAACCCTCGAACAAGTGCTTCGACCCCTAACTCGGAACATTCTCAGGTTGGGGTATCCACAGTACTAATTTTACTGTGCGTCAACCGACATTACTGACGAGTCTATTCCAAGCACAGTGAACATTCGCCACACTGACTGTGCAGGGAATCGTCTACAGCCGACCTCTATAGGCAGGTTCTAGGTTTGCCAATCCCTTTCCCTGTACTCCATCAGCAGCTCGTCATACTGAATATTTTTCTTGTCATGAGCTTCACTACATCTGGTTTCCCACGGGACTGCTAGTTCAATAACAATCACCTTCTTTATTGCTGGTGACCAGAGTACCATGCAAGGCCTTAGGTTTGTTGGCACAATGTCTGTGAATGCCAGTTTTTGTCCAGATCTTCTGCCAGGGTCCAGTCACTAGCTTGATGTAAGATGGCGGACCTGCAGACTGTCTTTGAGGCAGCTGTCTCGTCTTAACTTCTTTCACAAAAGCACTGCAGCTGGTGACTGTTTGATCAGTAATTATTGTTTGACAAAGTTTTGTCGGTTTGGAAGAAGAAAAAAGCAAATTTAACTTACTTTTACCAAGTCGTTCGAGGGGCCCAAATATTATAATATATGCACTGTAGAGTATAATTAGATTAGCACGAAACAAAAACGTACTTTCGAATATTATAGGCTATTATTAGTTTTAATTTTGACTTACCATCCTGCCATTTTGCAAAGTTCACAAAATCAATGGCTTCGAACGTTTACGGCTTATCCGGTCAAGCGTTTTATCACGACATCACCAAGTAGCGTAATCTTTTAACTCTAGAAACTAAGAAGCATTTTTCGCAATAACATCTACGATATATCACGTGCTCCTTCTAGTTTACCTCACAATTTATTAAAAAAGTTTCCCCAATGTTCTTTATTGGATCTCTTCTATTACATCACTTTTAATAAGAAAATCGATTAAAGATGAGTTGGTAAATAGTGCACCTGTGTGATAAAAACACATTAATTAATTAATATTGTATTTAACTATATAATTCAGAACACAAATGGAAATACAAGATATTTTCAGCAAATAAGGTTTGTTCGACAGTTTACATAAACAGGCAATAATTAACCAGAGTAAACAAAACGGAGGCAACATTTTAAACAAAGGGAAATCACTCACACCTTTGTCTTCATTTTATTGATGATGTCACTATTCCTTGGACAAATGTAAAGACATGCTGACACAGAAGTTAACCATTGTTTTGATGTCCTGGCTGTGCCATGTCAGGCTTTCATTGAAAATAATTCTAGAAGGAAAAGGAACTACCAAGATCCACTTTTAATAAAGATTCACTTCTTTCCACACTTACGTCACCAGCTAGGGGCTACTCGCCATTCCTTATTTCACCAGTGTAACTCCAGTACAAACTCTGAGTGGTCGTCGGTAGTAATGATCTGTCATTACCCATTGGTATGTGGATTCTAGCTACTGGCATCTGTTCTAAGTTACTTTCAGCTGTAGCTTCCTTCTGAGGCCTGTGCGATTTTCTGCAGTCTGTGTGGTTTTCTTCACGGCCACCTTTCTAGTATTTCCAAATAGGCATAGTTCTTGCATCATCATGAACAGTGATGGGGCTGCAAAACCTCTACACCAAACTCCTACATGAAAGACTTTTGCACTCCAGCCTGCATCCTAGCATTGCTTGATCCGGATAGTTTGCCCTCATCAGTTCGTTAGTGCACCCCCCCCCCTCAAGCAACCACTAGTTCGACGAGAATTATCTTAACTTGTTGAATTATTGGGGCCTTTCTTGTAAAAATCTATATTGGATCTTATTTCAGTCCCATTTCTCGCTGTAAAAGTATTGTGGCTTATGATGCAAAAAAATTGATGCAAGAGTTTTTAATGAAGAGCTTCTCAATATTTTCATTTCTCTGAACATTTTAAGTTGTAGGCTCAGTTTGCACCAAACGTACTAAAATTTAATATTTGTCTATTTGCGCTTGTATTTCATGGCTACCGACATTGCTAATTAGTAGTTTTTAACACATACTTATGTATACTGCACACGCAATGGAAACAAAAAGTAGGTTAATTTCTTTTAAATCAAACCACTGTTTTGTACAGTACACCAGCGTTTAAGGTTACGCTAGTCAGGTTAAGGGTTGCTTACCATTGTGGTTTTGATGACGTAGCATTCGCGTAACTGCTAGAAAAAAAGGATGGCGCAAGAAATTTCAATTGTTTATTTTTAACTGGGCTTCGAGAATGTTCTGGGTTTGTGAATGTTCTGGTAATTCTTTGAGTATATATAAGGGCGTGTTGGCCGATTTAAAGGAAGCTTGGAAGTTTGGATAAAAAGTTTACTTTAAAGTTTGGACATATAGTTTGGAAATACTTGCAGCTTCTATATTAAATCTTTCTGTGTTGGAACTTGCGTGGACTTACTACATTCTACAGCGATATAAATATTAAAGTGTTGGATTTGGAATTGTATTATTAACATTCGTGTATTGTTCTACCTTTGGATTATTTCAACTGTGCTTATTTACGGTGGCATTCTACCGAAACTTTTCAAGATTATTCGACGTTGGATTGTTAATTGGACTATTAAAGAGACACCTCCTAAAGGGACAAACTGTAAGCTAACATTTATTTTGCCTTCTGAAATTGTGTTTAATTTATTTGTTATTGTTTTATTACGACATAGATTTAATTGTTTATTAAAACAAAACATTATTGTACTAGTTTGTTGCTGGCTTGTTCTTTCTGTTACACCATTTCGTCGTTTAGTAATCGTGCCATTTTATAAATAAACTTATAAAGCGACCCCGTTCGTAACACCTCTCCTGCAATGACATTTAAATAAGACTAAAATCTGATATCAAAACAGCACAAGCCAAGCGTAAATGCGTCACAGCAGAATTTCTGGATCTGTCAATAAAATGTGGTCCAAAGGAGCGATACCCACACTGATAAAATATGGAATTAAAGGCAAAATGTTAAAATTGCTATCGCCCTATCGGCATTCCGTAAAACAAGAAAAATTAAAGTAAGATATGACATCAAAACACCATCAACTCATACCTCAGAAAATGTCTTATCACCAATGCTATTTACTCTGTTCATGAATGCATTTAATGATATAGTCAGTAAGCAGAATATGAAAAATAAGTACTATCAACCCAATCAATTAAAGTATCACAGTTTGCAGATGACAGCGCAGTCTCGGTAACAAGTAATAACCCGAAACAAGGTATTCAGAAAATAAGAAATTGTTAGTTGACATAGAAAAATGGACCTTAAACTTTGGCTTTCTAATCAACCCAAATAAAACTCAGACTATCATATTTAGGCATGGAAGTTCAATAGCAGACGATATGCTCAAATTAACTTCATGTAATAAAATACTCGAATACAGCGACACCATAACGTTCTTTGGCCTTATTTTTGATAAACATCTAACATGGAAGGACCACATCAATGCATTAATTAGAAAATGTGAAAAAGACCTCAACGCAATAAGATTCATCCAAGGTAAGAACTGGAGAGCCAATAACAATGTCTAGCTACACTCTATAGGGCACTGATAAAATCCAAAATACAGTATGGGAAAGTAGGATTTGGCTCCGCACACAAAAAACACCTTGATAAATTACAAATACTTCAGAACAAAGCAATATAGGTTATAATAGGTGCTCCAAAGTACGCTTGTACAGAAGCAATTCATGCAGAAATAGTTGAATTTACAATAAGAGAACGAAATAAACGTATGTAGTCTTAAAAAACTGGGTACGAGCAAGCAGGTGAGGGCATATTGATGAGTGGGGAAGGAATCTATGTTTATTATTTAACGACAGTAGAGAGAGCGCCATGTGTAAAATGTAAATGCTAGATTAAAGTATTCCAGATTTAAAGACTACAGCTGCTGTGGAAAATACAGAAAATGAAAACTATGCGCTAAACAAAATGAAAAAGTACTTCATTGCGCAGGCAAATTGCGACAATATTTACATAAACTAATTCTGAAATTAATGAATTGTTAAGTACTAAGCCAGCCGTTTTACTTAGAGACATGAGTGCTATTGCGAACAAACCGGAAGACATGTTTCATTCGGAGGTAAATAAATTGCATTGTAATAATACAAATATTATTTAACAAAGAGCTATGAAAAGAAGAAGGAAGCTGAAAGAAAACAAGGTCAGATAAAAACAACATAATATATACTTTCAGGAAATACAATGGAACTTTTCGAAATAGAAAACCTGCAATATATAGAAACAGACCTTCATATCACGTAAAATGAACATTTGATATAAAAACATTCGTTACTGACATTATGTATTTAAGGTTCTGGACTTGTAACTAAGTTCGGTAAACATCGCCACTCGGTATGATCCGGTTTTATTTGAATAGCATTCGTCGTAAAGTTTCGTATTTGCTATTTTTAGTAGTTTTTCACTACGTGATATGGATTTTCCATGACGTCATTGGGTTACCCATTTCTCAAAAATGAGGGAACCGGGAGCTCGAAAGCGTGATCGTCGAGGGCGATATTGTAAAAATAGTGGTTTACCGACAACAAAGTCATGTAAAGTTGAAGTGGATCATAACTAATGTGTTGGTTTCCTGTGTACAGGTGAAAAATGCACTGTTTCATCTTGTGTTTGCTATTTAAATTTGCCTTCGCATGCTAACCGCGAGAGTTAGCGACATAGTTTGACGCTCGCTCACCTTCGTCTGATATTTTCTCGGGATGGCCAGGATGGACTTTTAAATGTGTTCAGGGGTAAAAATTGTGAGGGACAACCAAGTGTCACTAATACCAAAGAGTACTTGACTCAGTTATTCCTAAACTGTCGGATTTGTTTACGAAAAACGTGTAAAGTGGTTAATTTCAAATATTTTCCTCAAGCCAGCCAAAATCAGTAAAGAGAAGGTTTTCCTGTAATAATGCAGAGTTTTACATACATATTTCCATCTCATATACCAACTGTAGGTGATTTTTGTATAAAGGGGTATAATCTGTAGTTGGGACATTTTGACGTTATTTTTCGCTATAAATTCTCTTGCAGTTTCATTATAGAAACCTTTACAAATTCTTATAAATTTTATTAGGAACAGTAAAATGCCTTTAAAATCTCATATTATGGGCAGTTCGTATTGCAGAAAATTTCAAAACTAGTTGTATGTGTCTAACTAGCTTCAAACTTGAGATATTTGCTTATATAGATAGAGTTAATTTTTTTAAACACACCCAAAAAACTCGGATTTTTGCTCGGGGGTACATGTATGCAAAGTTCTGTATTTTTATAAGTATTTGTCCAAAGTGTGATCTTATTGTTCTGATTTATCATGACATGATTGTGTAACAGGAAAATTGGTTAAAATTTTAATATAGAACAGTATAATTTGAAAAAATGGTACTTTTCATTTTTTGTTCCAGCACAATTTACGGTGTTTTTGAAAATCAAGGGTCACTTTATAGAAATGTGCATAACTTGAGTTTCAAACGGTAAACTTCCTTAAAAATTCACCGTACGATGTGCTTTTTAGTACAGATTAAAGAAACAGTATCATTATAAGGATTGTGGAAGGTCACCATTACAGGTCCAGAACCTTAATGATCACGTAAAAAGACGGTCATATAGTTAGACTTAAAACGCGCTAAAAGGCCAGAAAGAAGGTTTAATTAGCACTATTCACAGATGTTTGGTTTTCAAAACAACTGAAAAGGTTAAACGCTTCGAGGAGGTATAATATAGGATATCTACGTCAAGATGAATTTTCTAGAATATGATATGGTTAACAATGTTCTCTCGATGCAAACTCTGACTGCGTCAGTGTAACTATAACTATGGCATGGGAAGACGCAAGCGATATAGATGATGCGAAATCTGTAAACTTATTGTATCCGGGTGTTCTTATTAATTTTATTTAAAAAACACACGAATTAGGGTTCGATAAAAACACAGTGGTCTATAAGTAGATTTGTTATATAATTTACTCTTCTATAAATATTATACTGTTTATTCTATTAATACTGTTAACACTGGTAATACTTGTAAGACTGGTAATAATGGTGATACTGGTAATAGTGGTAATAGTGGTGATAGTCAGCTCCTGTAAAATAAAAGTAGCAATAATAAATATACAATCAGCACTTTACAAAGTTAACTTATCACTGACAAATACTGAAATACAGGGATTTATAGGCAATGAATTATTATATAATAAACATAAATGTTAACTTCATTACCATAAATATTAAACAACATGAAATAATCTTGATCAGAGGCCTTTTATAAAAACAATTATGCACAATATATATATATAACCATGTTCATTATAAAACAACAACAACAATGATAGATTTATTACCATGTCTAAAATAGTTATTAACCTACCAGTTGTGGACTGGGGCCTTTCTTTACTCTCTCTCTCTCTCTGTGAGGATTATGGGCAACAAGGATGCTGTAATAATGAATGTGCCCATAGTAATACAGAAGAAGAAAACAGTGATGTTACATATAAAACCAATAACCAATTCATCATGTCAGTTAAATTAGTTGTACGGCAGCCATCTTGAAATTCCATGTATCATGTCAGAAATAGACAAATTACAATTTAAATAATTCAGCTTCTACGACACATCAGTTATAGAAAGCAACTAACCTGATACTGTCCCAACCTCTCTAATGCAAATAGCTTACTTATATATTAAGTAAAAGTTAAATAAATACGAATATCGTCTTAAAGTAAAGAATACATCTGTACTGTTTCACTGTAACCTCTCTTCTGACTAAAAGAACATATCATGTGACCACTAAAGGCGGGAAACTAAAAATAGCATGGTCAGTTCTCAGTATATTTCCAGTCAACCATGAAAGGGAGATAATAAATTAAAAACATTTAATCCAAATAATGATTAAAGGAACATAACTATTAAAACAGGTCTTTAACAAAAGTTGACCTGGTTACATTATGAAAGAAAAACCTTAAATACTATAAAATTGCACACTCTGACATTTACGTGCGAAAGAATAAAGTTAGTTTGAAAATAATATTTGCTTTTTTTAACCGCATATGGGCGTATAAAAGACAATTTAACACGACTTTCTAAGTTTCTTTAATAACGAGTAAATATTTCTACGTTGCTTAATTTCCGATGTTTGATGTTTGTCTATGTATCTGTGTATGTGAGTATTGATATAAGTCAAGCATCTATCTCGCTTTGTCTTTTATTTCTTCGTCTTAAATGTCCGTCTTGTCACTTAATCAACCTGCAAAATTTACCAGTGTTGAACAAAATGGGTTCAGCTGCAGCCTTGGCCTATTCACACCAGGGCCATAACTGTAGGAAATGTTTTAGACTGTGTGAAAACTATAGACCTGACGTTTTAATAATTATGATGGTAGTCAAGGAAAACTGCAATCAGAAAGCCTCAAATTTGTTTCTACAATTTCTTTTTCCACATGTGGTCAATATGGCTCATTGCATCTTTGACGCAAGGTATATGCTTAACTAGACCATCAGGTGAAATACATCGCTGTGGTAGAACAGTGCCGGAAGCTATACAAAGTATTTACATAAACCGATATCAATTACATCGCACACGTAGTAACATACACGTCGTTATATACATTTTAGCGTCTCCAGTTCTAGACAGCCTTGGGTATGTTGTATTGTGATGATTGTATTGGGATAAAGGAGTAAACAAGCCCTCTCTAATACATATCGCTCGATACATGTAAATATATAGCTAAGGGAAGCCATTTTTCTTACTATTATTGTATAAAAGCAGCGGGATATTGGAGGTATATTCCATTAAATGTATGGCGAATATATTTTAATTCTCCTCAAAAAGAAAACGAAAACCTTCCGTAAGGGTTCATCTGTACTATGTATCCTTTGAATAGTACGTTGTGACTTTTCAATGGCATATGCAGAATGCTTATATAACTTGATAATTGAAATATAATTACAGTTACATAATTTGTGTTATATGCCATTGCATTTATTTCGTAAATTAAAAACAAACAACCTAATTTGTTAATTGTAAGTTTAAAAAGTAAATGTTTAATGATGGGATATGCTATTCAAAACATACAGCTATGTTAGACATAGTAAATGTTATTCAGTATGGTCGATAAGCTGCAAAAGACAACAGACAAATCTCTGAAGAATTCAGAATTCTAAAAGAGATCTCTAATGCGATTTAGATGACATAAGATTTATGTACTTTTGTTTTGTTGGCCAGTGACAATAATACGTTGAAAAATTTTGTTTGCGCAAATTTCTATAGTAGGGGCAGTTGCAGTCGCACAATGAATGTTTGACAAGTAATCCCCGATCCCCACCCCCTTGTCACAATTATTACATGTTACTGTCCCGATCTTCTAATTAAGATAGATTCCTAAGAGCCATCCACCTGGTTGTCGGAGCAAAATAAGGGCCTCAGCTAGTAACTATTCAGCATATATTGTTGTGAAAGAGTAAGCCGATAAGTGATTTATTGGCAAGTTAATTTATGCATAGATTGACACCGACAAATGAACTTGACTACCTGTGCTTAAATTATTGCAGTTTCGGTTTTTTGGTGATACAAACCTTGCTTAAATGTTGTTTAAAACTATTTATATCGACTAATAACAAACCAGTTGCTATTTAAGTTAAAGAATAGTTAAAAACTAGCACCATCCAGAGTTTGCCTGTCCATATGTATGAACACTCTTTGGCTATTTGTGGAACTACAATTTGACACACGCTTTGGTACATACAGTATAAATTTGTTGTGAAATTATTAAAATGGTATGCGTTGTACTGTAAAGGACCAAACTACTAATAGGGAGCAATATTTGATTCAGTGAGACACTTCTGATACTCTGAATCATTCTAGACATCCCAAGAGCAGTTTTTTCGTAGTAGTAAATATATAGTAGAACAATCAATAGTTAGTTTTGTCTTAAGCAGCCAACTTTAAAAAGGAGCAAGTAAGTTTTAGGCTTTCTCTTGGGAGGCTGCTTAGTACGACCTTGACTGTAGTTTAAGGACAGACCCTCCAGTAAAAATCATTGATACCATTAGTAGTGTTAGATCAATGAGTAAGGGATGCTTCGCGTCTAGACAGCCGAGGACACTGACGTATAGTCGGAGTCCGGACGTTGCTCGTTCGCTGAAGGGCGATAACAAGTACCAACCTTTGGTTCCATTAAATGGCCAGATCAGGCTAACTTGATTTTGTTAATGCCACGCTACTCACTGCAGAGATCCCTTTATTTTAACGAGCAATGTACAATGCATTGACTACTGATAGTACTCGATAAAACTAGGAACTGAATGTCGCGCAAAACTTCGAGCCACTACGCTCCAAAGTCATAGGCTGCCACAGGATATGACATAGGTAAATGTGGAATAAGACTAAATTATATCTTGTTAATACCCAAACAAAACAGTATCCTTACTTTTTTTCTGGCGATTATGCTTTTGGGAACTCTGTAGTCGAGCTGAAAGGTTTTTTTTTGTGCACATAAACTAACCAGAATGCGTTATTGATAAAGTAAAATACCCTTACAAATAATGCCTTATAGCCTTCTGTAGATCGCACAATTTGTGAAATTGTGGCCTTTGTTGTAAACATCTATATAGGATCTTATTTCAATCCTATTTCTCGCTGTAAATGTATTGTGGTGTATGATGCAAAGATTTGATGCAAGTGTCTTTAATGAAAAGCTTCTCAATAATTTCATTTCTCTGAACATTTGGAGTTGTGGGCTCAGTTTGCACCAGACGTATTAAAAGTCTATAATTGTCTATTTGCTCTTGTATTTCATGGCTACCGACATTGGTAATAAGTAGTTTTTAGCATATACTTATGTATACTGCACTCGCAATGGAAACACAAAGTGGGTTATTTTTCAATCAAACCACTTCTGCAATGACAATTTAATAAGACTCGAATCTGACATCAAAACAGCACAAGCCAAGCGTAAATGCGTCACAGCAGTATTTCAGGAACTGTCTGCTGTTTTCGATATTTACTGATTGATTGATAAAATGTGGCCCGAAGGAGCGATAGCCACACTGATAAAATGTGAAATTAAAGGCAAAATGTTAAAATGGCTATCGACATTCCTTAAAACAAGAAAAATTAAAGCAAGATATGACAGCAAAACATCATTAACTCATACCACAGAAAATCGCTGTCCACAAGGCAGTATCTTATCACCAATACTATTTACTCTGTTCATGAACACACTGAATTACATAGTCAGTAAGCACAATGTGAAAAATAAGTACTATAGGTCAACCCAGTCAATTAAAGTATCACAGTTTGTAGATGACAGGGCAGTCTCGGTAACAAGTAATAACCCCAAACAAGGTATTCAGAAAATAAGAAATTTTCAGTTTACTTAGACAAATGGGCTTTTAACTTTGGCTTCCAAACCAACCCAAATAAAATCCAGACTATCATATTTAGGCATGGAAGTTCAATAGCAGACGATATGCCCAAATTTGCTTTATGTTATGAGGTACTGGAATATAGCGACACCTTAACCTTCTTAGGCCTTATTTTTGAAAATGTGAAAAAGACCTCAACGTAATAAGATCCATCAAAAGTAAGAACTGGGGAGACAATAAAAATGTCTAGTTACACTCTATATGGCACTGATAAAATCCAAAATACAGTATGGGATAGTATATTTGACTCCGGTCACAAAATACACCTTGATAAATTACAAATACTTCAGAACAAACCAATATAAGTTATAATAGGTGCTCTAAAGTACGCTTGTACAGAAGCCATTCATGCAGAAATAGGGGAATTTACAATAAGAGAAAAAAAACAACGTTAGTAGTCTAAAATACTGGGTACGAGCTAGCAGTTAAGGGTATATTGATGAGTGGGAAGGAATGTGTGTGTATTATTTAACGAGAGAGCGCCATATGTGACATGTAAATGCTAACTTCGTGTCTTCCAGATTAAAAGACTAGAGCTGCTATAGAAAATACAGAAAATGAATACTATACGCTTTACCAAACAAACAAGTAATGAAAAAGTACTTATTGCGCAAGTTACGTGCGGCAATATATGCATAAAATAATTCTGTAATAAATAAATTGGTAAGTACTAAGCCAGCCGTTTTACTTAGAGACATGTGTGCTGTTGCAAACAAATTGAAAGACATGTTTCATTCAGTGGTATATAATTTGCATTGTAATAATACAAATATTATTTAACAAAAAGCGATGAACAGGAGAAGAAAGCTGAAAGAAAACAAGGCCAGATAAACAACTATACATATACTTCCAGGAAAAACAATGTGGAACTTTCGAAATAGAAATTCTGCAATATATAGAAACAGTCCTTTTTATAACATATTGCATAAAATGAACATTTGTTATAAAAACATATTTTTATGACAATGTGTATTTGAGGATCAAGTAAAACGACGTTCATATACTCAGACTTAAACGCGCTAAAAGGCCAGAAAGTAGGTTATAATAAGCACTATTCACAGATGTTTGGTTTTCTAAACAATTGAAAAGGTTAAACGCTTCGTGGAGGTATAATATATGAATTTTCTAGAATATGATATGGTTATACAATGTTCTCCTCGAAGCATACCCTTACTGCGTCACTGTAGCTATGACTACGGCCTAGGAAGACGCAAGCAATTTAAATGAGGCGAAATCTGTAAACTTATGAAAGAAAAACCTTAAATACTATAAAATTGCACACTGACATTTACGTGTGAAAGAATATATTTAGTTTAAAAATAATATTTGCTATTTTTGGCCGCATATGGGCGTATAAAAAAAATGTAACACAACGTTCTAATTTTTTTCAATAACAAGTACATATTTATACGTTGCTTAATTTCCGATGTTCGATGTTTGACTATGTATTTGTAATTTAAATTTGTTCTTACTTTTCGCTTGACTTGCATGAGAAATACTTTTGTTCTGTGCCGTTTTGGAGTTTGGTATATGTTGCAATGCTCATAGGACTTTGTCATATATTCTTATTGATAAAATTCAAGCATACATCTCGCCTTGTCTTCTATTTCGTCTTCTAAATTGTCCGTCCAATCAATTAATCAACCTGCAAAACTTATCTGTGTTGAAAAAAATGGGTTCAGCTGCAGCCTTGGCCTAATCACACCAGGGCCATAACTATAGGAAATGTTTTAGTCTGTGTGAAAACTATAGGACTGACATTTTAATATTCGTGATGGTAGTCAAAGAAAACTGCAATCAGAAAGCCTCAAATTTGTTTCTACAATTTCTTTTTCCACATGTTCTCAATATGGCTCTGTATCTTTGACGGAAATACATCGCTGTGGTAGAATCACACTGAATGTCACGCTTTTAATGGGTCACCAAAACATGCTGTAGCTTCGGATACCCTCCGTGGTTTTGCTGAGTCATCTCCACTACTCCACTTAATTCTTCGCACAGCTCCCGTTGTGAAATATCTGGTAAAAATATAAAGGTTTCAGTGCCTTTTTTATCATGCGGACAGTATTGCTAAAACGTTCTATTCTTGAAAGTTGTTCCATTTCTTTAGTCTTTTGTACAATATTTTGGATGAGAAAAGTGCCGGAAGCTACATACAAAGTATTTACATACTTTACATCGTACACGTGGTTACATACACGTCGTTATGTACATTTTAGCGTCTCCAGTTCTAGACTGCCTTGGGTATGTTGTATTGTGATGATTGTATTGTGATAAAGAAGTAAACAAGCCCTCTCTAATACATATTGTTCGATACATGTAAATGTAGCTAAGGGAAACCTTTTTTCTTACAATTAATTTATAAAAGCAGCGGGATATTGACGGTATATTCCATTAAATATATGGCGAATATATTTTATTGTCCTCAAGAAGAAAATATATTCGCCATTTAAATGATTTATGGGCAAGTTAATTTATGCATAGATTGACACTAACAAATGTACTTGACTACCTGTGCTTAAATTATTGCAGTTTCGGTTTTTGGTGATACAAACCTTGCTTAAATGATGTTTAAAATTATTTATTTCGACTAATATCAAACTGGTTGTTATTTAAGTTAAAGAATAGTTAAAAACTAGCACCATCCGGAATTTGCCTGTTCATATGTAAAAATTATGTATAAACACTCTTTGGCGATTTGTGGAACTACAATTTGACGAACGTTTTGGTACATTCAGTATAAATTTGTTGTGAAATTATTAAAGTATTAAAATGTACTGTAAGGGACCAAACTACTAGTAGGGAGCAATTTATTTTGATTCAGTGAGACACTTCTGATACTCTGAATCATTCTAGACATCCCAAAAGCAGTTTTTTGTAGTAGTAGTTTTAGCACATACTTATGTATACTGCACATGCAATGGAAACACAAAGTAGTTTTTTTTAAAAATCAAACCACTCCTGTAATGAAAATGTAACAGGACTCGAATCTGACTTCAAAACAGCACAAGCCAAGCGTAAATGCGTCACAGCAGTATTACTGGATCTGTCTGCTGCTTTCGATATTTACTGATTGATTGATAAAATGAGGCCCGAAGGAGCGCTAGCCACACTGATAAAATATGGAATTAAAGGCAAAATGTTAAAATGGCTATCGACATTCCTTAAAACAAAAACAATAAAAGCAAGATATAACAGCAAAACATCATTGACTCATACCACAGAAAATGGCTGCCCCCAAGGCAGTGTCTTATTACCAATACTATTTACTCTGTTCATGTACACATTAAATTACATAGTCAGTAAGCACAATATGAAAAATAAGTACTATAGGTCAACCTAATTAATTAAAGTATCACAGTTAGTAGATGACAGCGCAGTCTCGGTAACAAGTAATAACCCGAAACAAGGTATTCAGAAAATAAGAAATTGTTAGTTGACATAGAAAATGGGCCTTTAATTTTGGCTTTCTATTAAACCCAAATAAAACCAAGACTATCATATTTAGGCATGGAATTTCAGTAGCAGACGATATGCCCAAATTAACTTAGGCCTTAAGCCTTATTTTTGATAAATATCTAACATGGAAGGACCACATCAATGCACTAATTGGAAAATGTGAAAAAGACCTCAACGTGAAAAGATCCATCAAAGGTAAGAACTGGGTAGCCAAAAAGAAATGTCTAGGTACACTCTATAGGGCGCTAATAAAATCCAAAGTACAGTATGGGATAGTAGCATTTGGCTCCGCACACAAAATACACCTTGATAAATTACAAATACTTCAGAACAAAGCAATATAGGTTATAACAGGTGCTCCACAGTACGCTTGTACAAAAACAATTCATGCAGAAATAGGGGAATTTACATGTACAATAAGAGAACAAATAAACGTATGCAGTCTAAAATACTGGGTACGAGCAAGCAGATTAGGGCATATTGATGAGTGGGGAAGGAATCTATGTGCATTATTTAACGAGAGAGCGCCATATGTGACATGTAAATGCTAGATTCGTGTCTTCCAGATTAAAAACCTAGAGCCGTTATAAAAATTAAGAAAATGAAAACTATACTCTATACTGTGTATTTAAGGATCAAGTAAAACGACGTCCATATTCTCAGACTTAAACGCGCTAATAGGCCAGAAAGTAGGTTATAATTAGCACTATTCACAGATGTTTGGTTTTCAAAACAATTGAAAAGGTTAAACGCTTCGTGGAGGTATAATATAGGATATCTACGTCAAGATGAATTTTCTAGAACATGATATGATTATACAATGTTCTCCTCGATGCATACCCTTACTGCGTCACTGTAGCTATGACTACGGCCTATGAAGACGCAAGCAATTTAAATGAGGCGAAATCTGTAAACTTCTGAAAGAAAAACCTTAAATACTATAAAATTGCACCCTCTGACATTACGTGCGGAAGAATATATTTAGTTTAAAAATAATATTTGCTATTTTTGGCCGCATATGGGCGTATAAAAGAATATGTAACACAACGTTCTAAGATTTTTTAATAACAAGTACATATTTATACGTTGCTTAATTTCCGATGTTCGATGTTTGACTATGTATTTGTAATTTAAATTTGTTCTTACTTTTCGCTTGACTTGCATGAGAAATACTTTTGTTCTGTGCCGTTTTGGAGTTTGGTATATGTTGCAATGCTCATAGGACTGTCATATATTCTTATTGATAAAATTCAA
This sequence comes from Sinonovacula constricta, assembly GCA_007844125.1. Taxonomy (NCBI): domain Eukaryota; kingdom Metazoa; phylum Mollusca; class Bivalvia; order Cardiida; family Solecurtidae; genus Sinonovacula; species Sinonovacula constricta. The sequence continues at coordinate 8,741,125 of CM017565.1, forward strand.
ACATACATCTCGCCTTTTCTTCTATTTCGTCTTCTAAATTGTCCGTCCAATCAATTAATCAACCTGCAAAACTTATCTGTGTTGAAAACAATGGGTTCAGCTGCAGCCTTGGCCTAATCACACCAGGGCCATAACTGTAGGAAATGTTTTAGTCTGTGTGAAAACTATAGGACTGACGTTTTAATATTCGTGATGGTAGTCAAAGAAAACTGCAATCAGAAAGCCTCAAATTTGTTTCTACAATTTCTTTTTCCACATGTGCTCAATATGGCTCATTGCATGTTTGATGGAAATACATCGCTGTAGTAGAATCACACTGAATGTCACGATACTAATGGGTCACCAAAACATGCTGTAGCTTCGGATAGCCTCCGTGGTTTTGGTGAATCTACTCCATTACTGATCACGAAAGTACAACTCGCCATTCAGATGACATTCTTGCTGTATGCACATGTGTTGTGTAAACAGCAAGAATTTGTATCTTCCACAGCAACGACAAACTAATAATTTAACAAAATTATTATTATTTTGGTTATTAATATCATTGTTATTTCATTTTTTTCACTTACTCGTTAATCAATTTATTATTTAATTAATTCTATTTTTGTATTTATATTAATTCAATTGTTCTAAACAGCCAAATACCTAAATATAAAACAAGTTTGGTAACCTTAAATTTATTATCCTTTAAAACCCAACTAGTTGTTCATTCCCAATTTACTTAATTACTTTTTTCCACACCGCCCCTTATTTCAAATATTACTAAGCATTCTATCCTTAAAAAAGATTCACACACTAAATGTTGTACTCTCCTCTGATACCCATCCTTTGTTTGTACTGTATAATTCTCCATGATGTAAACTGTATACCTGAAAGAAATAAAGACATGTTCTGTTCTATTCTGCTTATTGCTGTGATTTTATAATGGCAATGTAAGACCCATTTTGATAACAGCTAAGTTTTAACATCTGCTATGAATAAACTCAGCACCCAGTAGAACCAATCTGTTCATGTCGGAACACCTACAAAATTGAATATTACTGACATTTAGGTCAGCATATTCCTGTCGTTTTACAGAAACGATTTCTTTACAGTTACTTCACCACTTTTGTTAAATCATAGAAACTGCAGGAACTACTCAATTATCATCTCAGTCAGAAAAAAATATTGCTAGTATAATTTTCATTGTTTACATGTAGGTCTGTGTTGCATCTTTTTAGTATATTTTACATATCATAATTTGAGGATTGTTTTGATCATTGCCTTGCATTAGCTCTGACTAACGCAGGTTAATGATCTCAGATACGTGGACAATAAGAGCCATTAGCGCATCTATAAATGTTGACGTTAACAATATACACTTCCCACACAGTGATAACAATTGTTGATACAACTAGTACATTAATTGGGATTTATCGGGAGTGTGTGCTAATTTATATCAGATTTACCGTAAGTAGTACAAGATGCGATTTTTTATAGACTGTTTACGAATTATAAGAAGATTTGATTTCATAGGGTAGTTTGCTGTAAACGATTATAAATACACCCAAATCATAAATTATAATTAATGTTAAATTAGATTTAAATATCTGTGTTAATTCTTGAAGGACCTTTTGTCGTTTTATGATTTGGCTGCTTTATTGACAGATTGTTTGTTTATTGGGTTTATCGTCCCACCAACAGTATTTCAGTTATCTGGAGACGGTGTCCACTTGAAGCAGATATAGTGCTGCCTTCACTGTGTATAGCATGCCGCGAACACCTGGCATGATACCACACCCAGTCACATTATCCTGACACCGGGCCAACCAGTCGTGGAACTACCCTTATATTTGCTTGAGCGTTAGCAAGGGAGCTTTACCACTACCATTTTTAACGACTTTAGTATGTCGCGGCCCGGGATCGAACCCGGGGCCTCCCGTACCTGGAGCCGACGCTCTACCGATTGCGCTACCAGGTCTGGTCACTTTATTGACAGGAACAAATACAAATTTTACATTGATATTCTGATAATATATTCCTTAAATATACTAAAATGATGAGAGAACGGAAGAATTAAACCATCAATTATCCAGAATCTAGTTTTCTTCTATGTACTTAAGGTCGAGTCGATGGAGTGTGGGTGTCTGGAGGGATAGAACGCAAGATTAAGAGGTCGTTTTTCCAGATTGTTGAGAAAAGAAGTGCCGCAACGCTTGTACCGATTATACAGAAGTATATACGACCTGGGGCAACGGCCTGGTGAGTGATTGTTGGAAGGCTTATTCAACGCTGTCGGAACTTGGGTACAGCCATCAGATTGCAAACTACAGCATTGAATTTATCAACCAGAAACGGGCGCCTTCACAAATACAATTGAAAGCACGTGACGTGAAGTCTTCTAAAGACAGGAGCGGTAAAAACACTATATTACCAGTATTTCGCCCGCCGAGTATTGCGTTCGAAAAAAGTATCTGTGCGGGTCAGAAGACAAATTCCTCGACTTTCCTAACCTTATTAAGCGGGTCTATTCTGTTAAAAAAAGAATGGTGTTTGCTCCTGTACAGAAAACGCAGATCAGAAATCAGGACCACAGCCTTGACGATTTCGCTTTATAAAGGAATGGTATGTTAATGCTGATATTATGCTAAATATTATATTATGTTAATACTTTTTTGGGGGCTCCGCCCCCAAGCTCCCATCCCTAAGCCCAAACTTATAAACTTCCGCATATAGAAACGTTCGAAACTTCCGCATAGCAACGTTCGCGCACCTTGTTGGGCATGCACAATAAACATTAACAAAATGGCGTATCTGCGCCCGCTAAAGTGCAATCTACCCCGGTTTCATAGGTAAGGATGAACGTTTCTTGCGACGGATAGTGATGAGACATGGATCAGCCTATACGAACCTGAAACACAATCACAGTCTTCTGTGTGGATTTAACCGAAGTGCTAGAAAAAAGTTGTTTTATATAAACATTTCAAGGGTTTATTGTCTTTGTTGCCTGAACATATGTAACTGTTTGAGCAGCACATAAAAGTAATGTAGCATTTCGTTACTGTTACTCAGAGTCGTCATTCGTTTGATAATGCAGTCTTAGATTCAACGTTTCTTTTGCAGGAACTTCTTAGTATGATATTAAAACAGGAACACGCATTAATTCTTCGCACAGCTCCCGTTGTGACCTCTATGGATACAATATAAAGGTTTCAGTGCCTTCTTTATCACGCGGACAGTATTGCCAGAAACGTTCAATTCTTGAAAGTTGTTCCATTTCTTTGGTCTTTTGTACAATATTTTCGATGAGAAAAGTGCCGGAAGCTACATACAAAGTATTAACATACTTTACATCGTACACGTGGTTACATACACGTCTTTATATACATTTTAGCGTCTCCAGTTCTAGACAGCCTTTGGTATGTTGTATTGTATTGGGATAAAGAAGTAAACAAGCCCTCTCTAATAAATATCGTTCGATACATGAAAATGTAGCGAAGGGAAACCCTTTTTCTTACAATTATTTTATAAAAGCAGCGGGATATTGACGGTTTATTCCATTAAATGTATGGCGAATATATTTTATTGTCCTCAAGAAGAAAACGAAAACCTTCCGTAAGGGTTCATCTGTACTATGTATCCTTTGGAATAGTACGTTGTGACTTTTCAATGGCATATGCAGAATGCTTATATAACTTGATAATTGAAATATAATTACAGTTACACAATTTGTGTTATATGCCATTGCATTTATTTCGTAAAGTAAAAAAAACTTATTTGTTTAATGTAAGTTTAAAAAGTTAATGTTAAATGCTGGGATATGCTATTCAAAACATACAGCTATGTTAGACATAGCAAATGTTATTCAGTATGGTCGATAAGCTGCAAAAGACAACAGGCAAATCTCTGAAGAATTGAGAATTCTAAAAGAGATCGAACACTTTATTGTCTTGTTAATACTTGTTACCTCTACTATTTTTATTGCTCTATTATGTTATGTCAGTTGTCTGTTCCATAACCGTATCAAGGTGAGAGTGTAAGCTGGTGGAATAAAAGCAACAGACGACCAAACAGGGAAGCTGTTTGACAATGATCGCAGGTCAGAAACATACTCTTCGAAAGATAAGTTTTTTTAATAAACGCTCTTTTATTTTTTTTCCTAAAAATGTTGTTGTAGGAGGCCTAATGAACCAGGCATAAAACCCGCCGAGATGAGGCTAAATATAACAGACAAGATGCCTATCGTACCATGCTGAATAAAACATCATTGTGTAGTTCTGTTTGCCCACTTTAGCAATACGATTTGTATACTCTTCAATACTGGAGAAACAGCTTTTGGAGTTTCTTTTGAAGCTGGGCACCAGGCATAACAATAGTCTTTGTTCTAATTATTAAAAGTGTATTTACAAGAAAACTCAGACACGAAGTTGGCAATAGAGGTGTAAACATGTGTAGCCAGTTTTGTGTCATTGTTCAAACGACATTTCACAAAGACCTTCAATACCTTGGACATGAACGGATATATTTAACAAAAATGGCAGCGATTATTAATTCAGATTCACATATTTTAATTCGTTCAACGTCTATTTTTATTTTCTTTATCCTTAGTAATTTAGTAATTTCCTTAGTAAATCTTTAGTCATTTTTAAACAACATGTGCCAAATGGGAGTAAAACACTGAAACTGTTGCAGACTTTGTGTTGCTAAGCTTTTTGTTTCCATGGCTACAGACTTTGTGTTTTTTTTTATTTCTGATCATATATTTTGATCTCCATTAATGAAAGCCGATGAATAACTCTAATAAGAAGGCAGTATATTAAAAACTTCCATGACATACTATTTTCAAATATACTAAAATATTTTAAGATAAATCAAAAACGTTTAGCAAGGCATTTAAGCTTTGCTGCTGTAATGAAATCTAATAAGCTATAACCAGTTAAAAGAGACTGAAATCCTTACAAAGCTGGCTTAAAAAGGTCATTTTTTTCACAATGTTTGGGTAGTGTCAAATTGACGGATGATCATATGGTCAGGTATATGCGCAGGTCTGCATTTATCGGGACAGCTCATACCTTTGTACAATTGTTAACATCTACATTAATCTATTTAATTTAATTTTAACTATGTAATTTCACTCTAGAACAATTGTTGCCAAGACCTCTTGCCTAGGCCAGCTCCATAATTCTTCATATTAATTGCAGTCTAACACATATAATACTTTTAATCATAGTTTAAATCTTAAATAGATTTGCAATATTAGCAAACCGATTTGTATAACATATGTAAACTGATACCAGTTATATTAGTATTTTAAAAACCCTTCTGTTTATAAGATTTTTGTTTTGTCAAATGCAAAATGTATGTCAGCCACATAATCCATTTTCTGATATTATGATTTTTCCTTACTAAATACCAACTTTATGTTTCATTTGAATTTAAAACTGAGTTGCTTACTATTGTTGTATCTGAATGAGACTCCAGTTGATGCAAAATCGTAAATGTTATTATGTTTACATTTTTAATGTATAACATTTGGTATGAAGAAAAGAAAAATAACACCAAAGAAAAATGTAGAAACAACATTATTTTTGTAACGGACAAATAAAACATAAAAATTGTTTGTCGATCTCTAAAGAAATGTATTACAGTGAAGTCAATAGACGTTTAGTTAGACCGAATTTAGAAACTTTATGCATGTTTTGGAAAGCAATATTTAATTAAAATGAGTCAAAAAAGTTTTATATTGTTTATTTAATACCTTTTATCAGGAAAACACTGGCATAGCCGAGTCCCCGACCCGAGGTACGAACGTTTCCAATTTTCCACACAATGGAATAAGGTAACTGTTGTGTTTTCTGAGCAAATTATCTTTACGAACTGATTAATACGCACATACACTTTCGATCAAACACAATATTTTATTTATATAACAAAAATGCAATAACCCGAAGTCAAGCGCGCAGAAGTTTATACTTTTATTGGCCGTCGGCTTAAACCATGTGCGTGTATCACGTGCCAGTAATTTCATGCCTTTTGTGAAACAGTAAAACCTGTTAGCCCGATGTGACGGCGTAAATTGTGAACTGCTACTTTAGGCCGAAGATGGGGGCAACAGTTCAAAATGCCACCCCACACGGAGGACAACAGTTTGCACTTTCCACAAACAAAAGTAATTTTTTTTATTTGTTTTAGAAATTAAAAAAAATGTTTTTCTTGTTTCATCAGAATAATAATATGGACATCAACTAACTTTAAAACACAACGTGGATTAGCTTATAATAATAAATAAAGAATAAAAATGCCGAATCGATGATAAAGTGCCATGAGAGTCAATAGTTCATACTTCTGAGCGGTCAAAGGTTCAAAACGTTTGTCTGTACCATGTGACTAATGGAAGTTTTAGCGTTTGTTTATATAAAATATCAGATAATAGCATTGATTGCTACAGTGGCCTTTAATATTTGTAAAAGGTATTAAGAAAGGTATCAAGAATACTCTTTCTTATTGAGAATAGCATCGCTTTAAGGTCTTTGCAAACATTCTTTTCATTAGTCTTATGTTAGGTTTCTTGATAAGAAAAATCAGGAAACAACATATAAATGAATCTCATTTACCGATGTCTGCATTTACTCTGACTATTGTTCCCATTGCGATCTCTCTATATTCAAGGTTATAACTTCCAGGTGGTTTAGACTGCCTTGGGTAAGTTGTTTTGTGATGGCATCTTTATTTTACAAAGGTAAACAGTCGTCCGTAGTATATATATCGTTCACAACATTTAGACGTTGATTTTCATGTTGTTATCTTTCTTTAGCATTTTGAAATAGTAATGGCTGATACGGTAAAGAATCTTAAATTGTGAATTTATAAGTGCATGAGGAATTTGCTTTCTTGTGGAGAATATAAAGGGCGTTATTGTCAAAGCAGTAAACATTTATTGGTTACATGTATTTAAATTTACGCCACATGATGATCAGTAAAAATTAAACCTTTAAGAACATCGATGTTACTCTGAAACATTTTCAAGTTTCCAATGTTATTGCATTAAGCTTAATAGCTTAAATTTGGTTTTTAACATAATACTAACATAGTTATGAGTCATGTGTTCTTATTCTATAAACAAAATCTTCATTGTAGGAAATATGAAACAGCCCTACAGCTTATATACAATCCGAAAGTAGGAATAGACAATGAGAAAAACATGCAAACTAGATTGAATCTCACGCCAAATGATCTATAAGATCGTAAGAAAACAGTATAAACGCGTTTTTTTGTCGTTTGCAGATAATTTTAAGCAGTTTAAATAAAGTTATAATATTATAAATAATTTAAATAATATTCACAGGACGTTAGTTAAGTTACCTCAGACTACCTCAGATATAATGTATTTTGATTTGAGTTTCTGTCACGTCCATTCGACTGTCATCAAGGAAATCCAAATAATTGCTTCCACCAGCATATGTCTCTAGTAACAAAATAACGATTGCAAACCCGCGCTGGTATGTATGGCCAGTATCAACATCATCGGCGGTTTTTAATGACTTGATTTGTTGATCATGACATATACAAGAAATACAATTTTACAAACAACATGACGAGTCGTAACCCTGTTGCAACAACATATTCTTCATGTGTGCCGAAGTATTTTAATAGTTTAAACATATAATAAACACGTTAATGTGAGTGTTTTATTTATATCATCACAAATACAGGATTCCGTTCTTCTCAGCCAAAATCGTTTAAAATGGATTTGTTGCTGCAATTTGAAATTGATAACTTTAGACAATATTTGCTCAATCTAACACATGTTTTTACCAATAATAATCAGTAGTTATCTTCCCTAAGAATATGCTTAACAGCCCCTTTCTATCCTTCTATTTTTGAAAGACTGACCGAAGTAAGACTTTATATGCATAACAAAACAGTCACATGTGAAAATTTATCATTAAAGTCACCAGATATAATTTTTTATCCTGAATTCTTCGAAATAACTTCTCTCATTTCTTAGATTATGAAAACTCTTAATGAAACGACCAACGTAAGAAATTAATAAATACAAAACAAGAGATAAATTAATACGAAAAGTATTAAGAGGGGACGCGAATTAAAATCTTACTTGTGTAAAACATTTAATACTTATATTATAATATCACGTATTGGGTAAAAATAGAACAAATTACAACATGCATTATTAGAGACATGTACATATATTTATAACGAAGGAAAGACAATATCCATTGAGTATTACAGCATATACTAAACGTGAAACTGCAATTAGCAAAGTTAACACAAGTTTAATTTACTATATAAAATATATTAATTTAGAAAATTATTCCATGAGGTTTTTATATTTTAAACATATGCGTTTGTACCCTTCATTTTCTACAGGTGCATTGGTTTAAGCAGACTTCAATGGCTTAATGATGGAATGTTACACTTTGAATTATTCTATAATCATTATATAAAATCATAACGAATATTCCTCGAACTGATAAAATGAGTCAGAAATGAAACAAAGGTATAGTCATACTGGTTTGTAATGAAATAGGTAAAGTGCACATACTTGCATTCTTGAAACATTCTATAATTATAATAGTTCAAGAAGATTACGTGTAATGCTTCCAACCGCTGGTATTGATAAATTCCACATGTTCTTTGGCGGTATTATGATGTTGAATAAGCACTCATAGATACTGACTGTCTCTGTTTTTCATGCTGCAATATCAGAATTGAAATAGTTCCTTCTGTATTATTTACACTTTCAGAATGGTTTCTTGCCTTTCTTTGCAAGATTTGATAGTTCGGTGCAACAAACTAATGGAATTTGAGTTCATGATTTTAAGATACTGTATAATGGAAATGTTTTTCGCCTTTCTCTGGAATACTGTATTTATTGTATCGTATGCTTGAAGTTGTTTGATGTCCAATTATGAAAAAGGTGTTTGCTATTTCCTAAGGTGGTTATAATATCTGTCTTGTTTCAGAGCTATTTAGTCTTCTACTTTAATTCGTTTATGTAAGTTCGTATAGAATGCTATGAATGATGTTATATTTTGAATGAACTTTGCCCATGCGTATAGCACCTCATATATGAATGACTTGTCTTTATCTTTTTTTTCAGCAATGTTTATGTCAAAAATACTGTCAACTATCAGTGATAAGTACATAACATTTCGCTTTATTTTATCAGGTTTATATTCTTACATGAAACATGATTATACTCTATTTGAATTATACTTTGATCTGGATTTGGTAACACGAATAAATGATATAACAATTTTGGAATGGCGAATGTTTTACTACAATAACTTTTCCTATCAATGGAAGCACTTGATTGAATTCATTTACTTTCTTTCCTAGATTATATCGCTTTGTGATGTTTCTATCATTATAAAACGTGAATACCTAACGTATATGCACTTTCTAAGGTCCAAGAAAATGGTTCACCAAATTTGGTTTATGATTTCTTTTAATGAACCCACTCGTAGGATCATGGACATGTTAGTGTTGAGGTGAAGACCAGAACATTTGAAAAAATGTTTGTTTAAGGTTTGCATTAATGCATTAAATATCATTTCGTCACCGTTATTGAAAAACGTTGCATCATCTGCAAAGAGGTGTTGTTTTGTACTTCCTTTGATGGACATTGAACTCTGGTTCTTCAATTCCATCTTCACGTGAACAGGATGCTACAACCATTTATTCGTCTCTGGTCATGTTTGTTCATTATTCAGAATGCTAATTTTATTTATAGTTAACCATTTTTGTGTAGTTTTTCAAATCGAAATAATACCATATTCTTTTCTAAACACTATGTGGACATTCTTTTTCAATGACGTCACTACTTTCGTCATAACGTATAAAAAATATCAGCGCATGGACATTTTGTTTTCAAATAGATCGTTTTTTCTTTTCATTGCTTGCATTTGAGAAACTCGCCAGGAAGTGCGAGGTTAGAGCTCTATAAAACCGGTTTAAGCACCCCAGTCGGTCCATGTTGCCGACTGACCGTTCCAGGGCGGTTACTGTCGGGTTTGCTCTTTTCGTTAAATAACTCATCACAAATTTGTTCTTACTTTTCGCTTGGCTTGCATGTGAAATACCTTTGTTCTGTGCCTTTTCGGAGTTTGGTATATGTTGCAATGCTCATAGGACTTTGTCATATATTCTTGTTTAATTTTTGTCTTATAAATAGTAATATCTTTACTTTCATTTTTTTCTTTGAATTTATTGGTTAGCGTATAAAGACAACGGGCATCCCTGTCTCACGCCCTTTTCTATATTAAACGATTATGATCACTGCCCATTATTGATAAATATGCTTTGAATGTCCGTGTAAAATTGAAATCCATTTTCTCAGGTCACTTCCAAAATTAAAGGATGATAGACACTCGTGTATAAAAAGTGGTTTATACTGTCAAATGCCTTTCCTTTCATCTTGTAGGCTTGATATTGTTTGTCCGAATAAATTAATTATAAACAAAATTACAATATTACAATACACTTACTGTTTCTTCTTTAGTCTGAAAACACAACCGGATATGTACGCTGTTTTCTACAATAAAGTAAATGTTGATACCATATATATACATCTTTTATGGACAGGATGGCTAACATAAAATTAATAAACATATTACACAGTGCGTTGAGATAATACTATTGCAGTAAATAAAAGTTTAAACAGGTTAAGTTCCTCCATTTAATTACGCATTGCGAAATCTTTTCAATTGACATTTTTTACATTGTATTCCATAACTAGACAGCTTGATATATTCTAATTAACAGGAAATTTTCATAGAAAGTCTGCATACTACATATTAAACTCGTAAATATAGATGTTAGTACATGCTTGTGTTGGTTTCTTAGACGTTCAATAATGTTTATTTTAGGAACGTATGTGTATATTTGTTAAAAATGTAAACGTAATAAAGAAAAAAGAGACATATCTTCCTGAGTAATAAGGCAACATAAGAAAACAAGGCAATGAATTAGTAATGTTACTAGTTTCCTGTTACTATTATTATTATTATTATCATTTTATTATTATTATTATTATTATTATTATTATTATTATTAATCATTGTTAATTCCACGGTTAGTTTTAACATCAAACATTTCACTACGGCTTAAGCCTGGAATATTGTACCTTGAATGATTTGCTATAATAAAGTGTACATTTTATGTTGTAATGCCACCTTATTTATATACCGAAACAACATGAAGAGGGATCAACCAATAAAGGGATAATTTAAATGGTTGTGCAATATAAAACTGAAACGTTCATGGATTCATATTTCGAATTTTAAAACCCCTCCTCGCATTTTATAGGTCAGACTGGTTACATTTAATAGTTCCACCCGTCGATATCGATACATGTTGATATAGAGATAGAAAGTTAGGTACATAGGTAGGTAGGTAGGTAAGTCGTTAGGTAAGTAGGCTGGCAGACATGAAGACAGGTAGGTAGGAAGATTGTTTGGTAGGTAGGCTGGTAGGTACATAAGCAGTACAGGCAGGTAGACATGCAGGTAAGTAGACAAATGGAAAGCAGGCATGTGGGTAGGTAGGAAGGTAGGTAAGTAGGCAGGCAGGTAGCTAGGTATACGGGACGGCAGGCATGAAGGAAGGCAGTCAGGCAGGTAGTTAAGTATGTATGTATGTAAGAATGCAGGCAGGAAGGCAAGGTAAGCAGACAGGAGGGAAGGCAGTTAGGTAGGTAGGTTGGTAGGCAGGCAGGCAGACCGACAGACAGGCATGCATACAGTAAGGCAGGTAGGTAGATACGTATGTATGTATGTATGTATGTATGTATGTATGTATGTATGTATGTATGTATGTATGTATGTATGTATGTATGTATGTATGTATGTATGTATGTATGTATGTATGTATATATGTATGAATGTATGTTATCTTTGTTATAAAACATTTCGACATTGGAATAGGAAACATGTCTAATCATTATTTTTCAGATTACTTCATTAATGGTATGTATGATAAGTTTAATTATCAATAAATCTAATTAGAAACACAAAGTATCATATAGAAATTTACGTGAAAAAAGAGCTCACATTTTTAAAACGATAATCAAAAGTACTGTCTTGCTTTATGTATTCGGTTAAATTTTAATTATACATTTATTCGTTCAACGTGTTAATTATGCGCAGCAGCAAACACTTTACTTAGAGTTTTTGAACGAAAACCTGTTGGAATTTTTTGTCCGTTGTGCTTTTTTAGGATTGATGATCTATTCCACATTCTGTTTATTCCGTAAATTTCGTTACCATTACAAAACATTCCTTACATCAATTATTATTAATATAAAACAGTTTTTCATAAGTCGTTACAAAAACATTGATCATTGAATCTCTGGTACTAAGCCAATCGCAAGTCAAATGATAACCACGATGTTTAACAATAAATTGTTCAATGGTTTAATTATCCCTGGTCTCACGCATAATGAATGATTTCCTTAAAAAGAATCAAGGCATAGATTTGGCATTCTTGTAATTGTAATTTAAGAAGTCATATTAGATATGATCGAAAGGTCCATCATTCTTAGTTATTGTTAGCATTCAACACAAGCAACGACATTTTTTTATATTTATTAATGTCATCTGTAATTAAAAAGACATGACCATAGCTTAATGGCGTTATATCCTAAAGATTTATAAAGTGCTTGTAAAATTAATTCGACTATATATCTGAATGTCAAGTTAAAGGTGACATGACTTTGACTAAGACCAAGCCTTAATCTAAATTGTGTGATCGGTCTCTCGACTATAGATGGTATAACTCGGCTATCTGGAAAAATCAAGTTCGATTAGGGAAAAAAGCAGCGTTTTAAAATTTAAGATAGGTATTTTTAAGTTGTTGTGGTATGGTCTTTATTGTCAAATATAAGTATGACTTGCGGCTTGTGTTAATCTAAATGAAATGAAATCGTATTTATCCCCTCATCCAAAAAAAAAACAATGTGGACACTATTTTAATTAGGTCTCTACATTCTTTTCTTAATGACATCATAATTAAGCTCTAAGAATAGGTCATCACGTGGACAGTTTTGTTTCAAATAGATCTGTTTTCTTTCACAGATTGCTCGTGAGAAGGCCATCAGGAAATGATAGAGCTTTTAAAAACCGATTTAAACACCCCAGATGGCTCCTTTGTAGATGGACCGTTTTAAAGCGGCAAGTATTGGTTAAACTTTAGTTTATATATATGTCTTGTCACAGTTGTAACTTTTTCATTTGACTTGCATATGAATACATTTGTCCTGTACCCTTTTCAAATTTTAATACATGCTGCAATGTTCAGATAAGGAACTTGTCAGTATTTTCCTATTCAATAACTTAATGGTTCCTAATTTATGTGATAAGTTGTGTAACAAGGATTATTCAAGCTTTCGACCCCCCATGATAACTTTGTGAACAGATTGGGTTAATTACTCTGTCAGACTCTGTATATGTATACGACCATGACAGATAGATAAGAGCAAGTTAACCCTGTTTCATGTTCTATTGGTCCGCATACTGCACTTTATTTCTGTTTTCATGTTTATAAATTATAACGTTATTCGCTTACTCTCGAAAATCTATAATTAGCGAAGAAGGAATTAGGTTTTTCGAATAATTTGTTTAAAGAAATTATTCCTGATGGTAAATTGACTTTTCGGTTTCATTACAGAGAAATATTTAGCTGTGTGAAACAATTGTAGTTGTTGTCGATGCTACTGGCTAGCTATATATTTCAATATGTCCAAATGAAGTTCTATGTTGTCAACTTACAAGCAAGTAGATTTACTTGGTGGTTACATGTTGCAAATAGAAAGGGCCACGGTATCAGTTAATTTTACTTAAGTATTTATTCTTTATGACTAGTATTAAATATAATATAGAATATTATTCATATCTATTTAGACATAGGACTTAAGACATTTGTTCCATTCTTTTCTATATATATATGATCAACTTTTACAATAACATGCTAGCATAGTTTTCAGATTGTGCAAATTTATACTGAGTCGCGAATGTGAATAAAGTAAACGTAAATAAAAAAACTGTATATTTAATTTTGATTTCGTATATAACTATATATCAAGTCACCTATGTGCTTTTATAAAACTTACTGCTTCGCCATTTCGACGTATAAAGCAAAATATTATATGCCCCATGTAATAATGATATGCTCTATCAAACCATCTCTTCAGCTAACAACGTTTATGGCACGGCGAAAAAACAACACACGATAAAACACCTGTGTACCCTCTAGTACAGCTGCTTCCAAAACATTCCGACATAAGTATACCAATATTAGTTTTCTCGTTTCTCTAATTTCCATATTAAAAAAGAATGCCTAACATGATATAAGAAACATCTCTGTTGTAACTACGCAATGAAAACGGTATAAAACAAGTTGGTGAACATTGCCAGTACTAGATTGTACAATGAACATATGGCGGCCTGTTTTTGAGGTCTTCTTTAAACAATCTTTAAGAAACCAAACAAGGGCAATAATGTATTTAGGATACATACTTAACTAATATGACACGTAATATATGCATCTTGTATGTGTATTTTAAACACATTATACAGCGTATTATGCAGAGTATGTGCTCATTTTTCATTATTTTTTCAGTACTTGCCAGTTTTCTTGAGGTTAAGGTGTTATTGTACTTTGATTTTATAACGATAAACACAAGTCTACGAAGACTCAATTCCCTTAAACAGGGGTAAAAACCCAGTTTGTGAGGTTGTAAGTAGGTTGTATAAAGTCAATATACTTGTATTAATTTTCAAATATTTTCAGTTGGAATCTTGATATTGCAAATATAAAAATAATGACAAACATAACCAGCAAGTACTCACGCTACATCATATCCTCGTTACAGAACACGTGGGATTAATATGTATCAGAGGGTAGTAGAATTTATATTAATATTATTGAACTATAATTGTGGAATGCATAAAGCGATCGAATTTGCTGCACTGTTCCTAAGTTATTACATAACAACTTAAATATAAACTTTGCTGTTTCATTTAATAACTAGTTATTACTGGAATAATGAGGAATGAGTTTAATTCAAAATCAACAAACTTATTACAACAGTTTATTGAAGAAGACTGATGCATCGGTAATTGACTTGTACGGTAAAATCCATGTATTTGTAATAGTAAGATTGTAAACAATAGCTAAAACAGTATAAAAATGTTTTCAGCATTTCTTTATTAAAATAATCTGGTATTGTTGTTTTTATGTTATGCAGAGTCCAGAATGAAACTATGTATACAAGCCTTATTATTAAATTTAACATACATTCAAACGTAACTTGATTTTTGTTTAAATAAACAAGCACTCTTTAATTGTTCAGTTAGGGTCTTGCTACAAACATATAGTCTTTTTGAAATGTAACAATCGTTCACTTACAATACTGCCGTTTACAACTACACTAATCCGTTGTTGCTGTTTTGTCTGTTTTCTCAACAACATGTTGTTTATATTCTGTGGATTTCTATAAAAACTTCCCTTATATAAGAAATCTCATTTAACGTTTCTTTTTGAGAAGTCCCTCAAGTAACGTCTTGTATGTACAGTAGCATCATCGGAATCATAATACAACTAGCCCTGCAGTCTAGACGTAAAAATCTAACAATATAACATAGCGATAAAATAATAAACATATGTTTAGATAATTATTTTAGTCGCAGACGTAGTTTCCTGATTGTGTATTATCTCTTATTTTTACGTTAAAGAACATTAGATTCCATAGAAAAAACTACAAACTGACTACGAACAAACGGTCAAACCTGAAGGGCAACGAACCGTTTGTAACATTTCTACAGAACAAAGCGAGTATTTCTATATTTCCACCCATTTCTTTAAAACCCGCTTAATTAAAAAATGTATTTGATACGTTTCTTTTTCCCCGGAAGTTAATACAGATTGAGTTAATGATGTACAAATGAAGTCATTTTGCACGAGACACTGGATACAAAAGCTTAACAAACATCATGTTTAATTGGAAACCAAATAACAATGTAGATAGGATGTAAAGCAAACTTCAATTTTAACCCATCTTACTTAATTCTATATGATAAACTGTCTAAAACATGTCTTAAAAATGAAACATCACATGACAATTGTGTTCACAGGCCACTGTATTGTTGATGTGACAATAACATCGAGAAGAGAGATAACGTTGAGCAATAAATAACCGCCTTGGAACGGTCAGTCGGCATAAAAGAACCAACGAGGGTGCTTTAATGATTACCTTGGCACTTGACCTATCAGACAATAGTTTCAAAGAAAGATAGAAGTCTGGAGACAGCATTCAAGAGTACGGACAAATGACGCTGTGTAACGAGATGACCATACTTGTTTCGTTTTAAAGGTTGAGCGCATTTTACACTGTGGCGAATATATACTTAAGTGAACATGTTGCTTGTTCAAAATGTGTCTTGTTGTTGTTATTTTTCCAAATATACGAATGATATTTCTCCGTCTTGTATTCATTTTGTTATTTGTAATAAAGGAACACAGAAAACAACATTTCAGAGTTATAAAGATGTAAAGGGTATTTTTGTTACATATGATTTTCATTATCATTTCTTTCAAGACATCTTCAACGATATGATAATGAATGAAAACTCTTACAATGTTATCCAAACGTGACTGTCCTTGGAAGGCTCCTGTTTTTGCACTGGCTGGAACTAGTGCACAAAGGTAAAAGATATTTGAGTTATCAGATGTTATTTTATTTCCCGTAGAAACCAATTTAAATTTACCGGAAATCATATCTTTATATTGCGATTGTTCTTCCCACGCATGATCTATGTAAGCGAATTTTAGATTTTGTCTAGAGGTAGTTTAGATTTTATTTTCCTATTGTTGGTTCATTTCTTACTTGCTGGGGAGAGTTGAAGTTTCAAAGAATATTGCATCCGTATTGTTTTTTATCAATATTAACTACACAATATATCACTATTATCTATAGGGTAGTATGTCCCTTCTAAAAGTAACAAATACTTTTAACATAATGATATTATTATACTTATTATCACAAGTACATTCATAAAACAAATTGTGCATTTAGTTACAGGTTACAATATTAACAATTACTTCTAATAACCATTGTAATAATCCGGTAATATTAATGCCAAAACAATTAAACTAAATATAAATTATTAATGTTCTTACATTAATTTATCTTAATTCATATAGGTGGCTACTTTTTAACAAATTAAACAGATATATTTATAAAAATCCAATTAAAATAATATAAATGAGAACTAGCAAAGTTCTTTTTATTCAGATAAAGGGCAATGTGAATCGTGTACCTCAACCACTCTATATTTCTCTCTCTTCCCCCCACCCCAGGCGCATGTGCTTAGTTTCATTGTATTTAAAGGTCATAAATAGGTTTGAGCAACAAGATCTAACAACTCAACAATTTATTCTTCCCTTTAAATTTAATACCAACTTGATATAACAAGGTTATGAAAAGAAGGAATTTAAAAGAACAATACAAAGAGAATTTGCCAGAGACTATTAAACATTTAAGAATATCAATACAAAGCATACTGTGTTCAGCATTATACTTCTTCACAAGAGCTCAAGGCAAAAGCAAAAACTAACAATATTGCTCACCATTCAAATTACTACAATTATTCCTAATTCCTGCAGTATAATCGAAAAATGACATTTTTTCATAAGAGAAAAATCAGAAACTGTATGAACCCATAAGCTTTCATTTAATCGACAAATAAGAAAAGTGTATATTGCAGAAAGGTCTAATTAATTCCTTAAACAAATACTTGATCACGATGTCTGAAAAAATCTGGTTCTACAAAACGGTTATTATGTATCGTTCGGCTTCTAAACAGATAATGTGTTTTCTTTGGAACTGTTAGTCGAAACAAGTTTAAAATTTAATTTGGTCAGAAAGTAATTGCTAACTTTGTATATGAAACATAGTTTTTGTCTGTTTTCTTGCTAAAACGATCCCAGCCACATTTTAGCATATAAGACAGATCTCGTATTGATACAATGTACGAGCTGTTTCTAGTTGCAGTTGCTCAACAGACTCATTGTATAATACGTCCTTCTCATACAACTTTAAACAATGCAAGACTTGGGCGAACATAAGAAACATACATTTGGCTTAGTGCTTAATGCTTTATTCCTAAAGAATACCTAAATTTGCTCATTATTCCAAGAGCCTTTTATAAAGACTTGAGAATGCTAAACATACGTGTTTTTAACTGAAGAATGCCTACATATAATAAGTCCTTAGTTCTTATGGGAATAAAAAAACTGAACAAGAGTGTAAGCAAGATAACCCTCGGCAACATGTATCTATCTCATGTATCAAATCACGAAGCAAAACGTTTTAGATATTAACCAAACAGACAATAACATTGCTTACATTTAAATTGTGTTTATTAATGATGATGTGTATCTATTAGTTTGTATGTTTTTGAATGATTCGACAAAACCAGACTACCGCCTTCATCAAAATGAGCCACATTTGCAATTTTCCGACGGGTCAGGTATTTATCTTCATTAAGAGGCCGAAGTTTGGAAATATACTTTATTGTATCTGTTGGAATGCTATGACTAATACGACTATGTTTACAGTCTTTATTTAGATTTAAAGTGCTTATAATATATTCAATTTCTGACACATGAGGCGTAAAGGCTGAAATATTAATATGAATTATAATGGTTGCAGATCACTTGCAATTAAATGCTGTATTAATCTTTAGTTTCAAGAATGCCTGAAAGATTATGATTAACTTTCGTTTCTTGATCAAAGTAATTCTACCCCAAACTTTAAATTCTAAAACTCTGTTGATTTGAATGATTTATTAAAGCACCTTAATCGTTAGGATAATACTTCAATAAAACTATGGTTATTGTCTTTTTTAATTATAGATGACACTTAGGCCATGGGTATTATTATTAAAACAATAGATGCTTTTGCGTTATATTCCTTGTATGCGAACAATAACATATCATGAACCATAACATATCATTAACCTTTTGATCTTGACCAGTAACATTTATGATTGAATATATTACAGTTAAAAGAATGCAAATTATCCCGAAACAAGAACAGCGATGTACGCCTTAACTTCCCAATTCTTATTAAAATGTTCATAACGTGTGTTAGTCAGTGATACATAAATCAGTTAACAATTAAAACATTGTGTTTTTTTCTAAGTGATTGGATCTGTACCACATAGTCAAAAATTGGAGCCATATTAAGTAATTGAAGTAAGGAATGTTTCGTAAGTTTTGTAATGTTAATGGAATTTACGGAATGAACAAAATGTGAAAAGGAAAAACTCAAGACGCTTAATCTTAGAGACAAAGAATCCGATGATAGTCGCAAAGCAAAGCCTTTTGCTGCTGATAACAATTAAGAAATCGAATGGATATATGTTACACATGAATAACTATATAAATTCGCCTATATCTGAGGTTGAAAATGTCTTTATGATAAACATTGTTAGGCGATATTTTATTCGGTGTGGTTAAGAGAACATTCATTAGCATCAAAACATCACACTCTTTTTGATTACCGGCATGATAACATACAATTAACATATCAGAGGCTATCGAATTTGTCATACACCAGACAAAATGCAAATTTGACTACCTTGGACACTAATATGCTATTTTTGAGTGTCCAGGGGTCACTTTATCCGTCCATCATGAAAGTGTTTTATCTCAGCAAATTGGTATGAGTGTGGGAAAGAAATGTCAATAATGATAAATGTACATATAAACCTTAAAATATAAACCGATAAAATGACCAAAAAACCCCCAAAAAAAACACAATTTCTACCTTTTACAGGATTATCATTTTAAACTTATAACGCCAATTTCTATTCCGCAAGCCCACGCTGTTTTAGTCTTCCTTTGGTCATCAGTGATGTCAATGTCATTTTATTTGATTAACACGTGACCAACAATTGGCTTACCAACACACTTTTAATTTATATGGCATGCAATATTACGTATGTCATAAAATGTATCATCAATACTTCAGTTGCGTGCAATGCAGCACGAAAGACATTATACTGGAAATAAATAGTAAGCAACTTGGGGAAGATACAGACGATTTAAAGAGTTGCCAAAACTTTTTCTCTGAAACTGTTACGAGTGTCACTGTTCTCAATCAAGACATGCCATTAAACAAAGAGTATGTACATTACAAGTTAACATAGGTAACACGTGACTGATAGCACTATTTGATTCATACTTCTGCAAAAGCCAAAATAACATATTACATGAATTATCTGGATAAGCTTTTATAATTATATTTTTGTTAAGGAACATGTGGGATCTATCTCTATCAATGGGTGGTACCATTAAATGTAATCATATTGACCTATAATATGCGAGGAATGTCTTCAACATGCAAAATGCGAAGCTCTGAACGAATCAGTTTTTCTTATTGCACAACAAATATAAATTATTCGTTTATTGTTTGATCCCTGTTAATGGTATCCGAGTTTATAAATAAGATGGTATTACAACATAAAACGTACGCTTTATTATGGAGAATGATTCACGGTACAACATTCCATGCTTGAGCCACAGTGAAATGATTGTTGTTAAAAAGTAAGGTGGAATTCGCAATGAATAACAAAAAAAGAAGTTAAATAGCAGGACACTAGAAAATTAAATCTTAAATATTTAAAATATTTCCTTCATTTTTAACTATAACCAAATTGCTTATTGTAACGTTTATTGTAATATATACAATAAAGCTTACAGTAAATGCCGGTGACTGATTGTGGCTAACATGTAGTGTTGGTTTCATTGTGTGCATTGTGTTTGTATATGCATCCTCGTTGCACGTACACTGTGTTTTTATTGGTGTGCTTCTGTTTGTTTCTTGTATTTTCATATAAATATATATTTTATATTTCATATGTAGCGTTTTGATATTAAGAAAATAAATCATGTGTTGTATTCCATTGGAGGGGGGGGGGGGGAACCACAAGGTAAGGCCGGTGCCACAATCCATTTCTTAGTTCCCAGAATATTTGTCTGTCCTTAAGCATTGGATATCTGTCGAGACCTTAACAACATGTCCATTATTATGTAACAAACCAACAGATTGAAACAGAATGCGCTTTTGTAAAATAGCTTGCATAATCAATTAAACGAACAAGAAGCTATAATCAATAAAATGTTATTTTGCAATTTTTCATTAACATAAGTATGAGAAAACGATGCTGCTGATAATAATAATTTCCCCGTTTACGTAATATGTTTTTTTTTTCTTTAATTCAAACCAAACTATCGTTAATTAATTAATTAATTAATAATAACTATATCTCACCTCTATGAATAAAACATAAGCTATTCACTAATTTAACAAATTATTCAAACAAAACAATATTTTAATATGTAACCATTTTCTATCATAAGCCTTTGGAGACAAAACAAATATTGTTTGATAGCATAGTCTACAATCGACATGTACATTGTTTATAGTTACTGGTGTTACGTATTTGATGTTATACAAAATATACTTGCCTTACGAGGATGTTAAGCATTACGAGGCAGGAAAGACTTGTTCGTCGTTATATTTACAATATCAGAATAAACCCATTTGCAGCTGCGACTTTATTCTACATTTTAAGAAGATAAATGTCATAAAGAAAGAAATAGATCATAACGTAACTGAGGTTGTTACTTTCTACGTGTTATGGGAAGTCATAAGTATAAACTGCTACGTAGACTAATAATTACAAACACTTCATTTCTGACACTGATTTATATTACTAATATAACCAGAATGTGATCACAAGCAAATTTCGAGCATTGAAAGACTAAAAAGCTCCGTTTTGCTGGTGTGTATGAAACTTTTACGGATGTTTGCATATAAACATATCTTTAATAATAGAATGATGTTCCAAGAACTATTTGTTTTAGTAAAGCATGTTCTTTTATCCTACTTGCACACCATAAACACACTTTTAACTATGCAACAACAGTAAAACAATACATTTATGGTATAGATTTATAATTTATGTCCTTAGTAATAAAATATAATAGGTAAATATTGCGTTCCCAAGACATTCCATAAATACTGAAGGTCAACAAAAACAACAACAGATATTACTACTTCCCCTGGTCTAAATAGAAACCACATGTTACACGAGAATGTTGAATGGAAAGATCATACCTGCAGGTTTGCCATAGGAAAGTTATTTTTGTTACTAGTAATCTCATCACGTTGTACGCTGTAAACTTTGCAGGGTAATCATGGTTACTCTATAATATAACAGTAAATTGCAAGTTGTATCTTGCATACCACTTACAGAGTGACATTATTTGAGCGACTCACTTAAATCATTTAATCATTTCATTTTAAAAACGGAGTAGAATTCCAGTAGGTATGCAACACGAATCAAAGCAATTACCTTCATACTCCATTGACATTTATATTTTAAGCCAGCTAAAAATATGCGCACTCTTGGAACATGTTCTGTTTATTTTCAATGCAAACTAGTAATGTTGAAAGATGCGTCTTGTTATATTTTTTTTGTATATGTTACGTACATTTTTGTTACTTTATATACAGTTCGAACTCAACAGATTTACATACAATGTTGTTTACAGGTGATAGATTCAGAAAAAAGGTACACGCGTGAGATTAATCAGTACGTGTGCGGAATGGATGCCACACAAGATATATATAGCGAGCATAAATTACTAAGCAACGGAAAATGAGTCTGTTATACCATATTCCAAATTTGTGACATGTGATTTTATCTTTAAATAAATAAATTCGAAAACTTCACACTGTTCACTTTAATTCAGAATGTGTACATAGACAGATGGACCAATAAAATGCAAATGTTTTCCGTCTTACGATACTTTACTAATATGAATGTTTTTAGCTGAGGTATGTATTTGCACTTTTATGCTTGGTGATTTATTGAATTTCTGAAACATTGCTTTAACCGATGGTAAGATAATTATAACTATATACGCATGTTCACTACAGCAGTAATAAAGGACCCTACAGTTGAAGAAGGTTGTATAAAGTCGATGTAATTTTAAATCGTGCTATTGCAAAAAACAAAATCAAAACATTAATCGCAAATATCGCTAATATCTGGGAGAATGCACTCTACATCATATTCTCGTTAAATAACACGTGGAATCAATCTGTGTGTCAGCGGGTAGTAGAATTTATTTTAATCATAATGACCTATGATATTTGTGGAATGTCTAGAGACTCCGAATATTATGCACTGTTCCTACGTAATTTCATAACAACATAAATATACACATTATTGTTTCCTTCATAACTATTTATTGATGTTTAGTTTTGTTAAACTTATGAGTTTAATTATAAATCACTGTATTTTGTAACATGATTCATCGAAGAAGACAAGGAAATGGTCTTTTACGTGAAAAATTGCTTTACAATTTATAATTTAAACAATACACAAACACGTTGTAAACAGCTAGAAAAACAACATCAAGTAAAATTCTAAGGCTTTCTTTAATACTTTTTTTCTCAGAATTTATTTTTTCATAATATCTGATAATGTTGTCTTCACGTTATATATGTAAGCCTAACCGATATTTTGTTTCCAATTAAATAAGACAATCTCCTCAAGCTATATCATTAATTTTGTGTAAAAACATCGGAATTATAATATACCCAGCCTTTGGCAGTCTAGACCTGACCAATCTATCTGTACAATATTGATGGCAAGCAGTACAAACACGAGTAAAGATTATTATGTGTGTCACAGCTTAACCAAACATTTCTCCAAAACAACATTCGATTCTAAGGAGACACGCAAACTAATACATACTGACAAGTTCTATATATCTCCACAAATCTCATTTAAAGTCACTGAATTGAACTAATACCATTCCTTCGTTTCTGTTTTTGTCCCGCATTAAGGACAAAGTAAGTTACATAAGACAAAGTAGGGACAAAGTAAGTTACATAAGCACATAAGACCTTATTTACATAAGAGAAATTGGATACAACAGGTAAATAGAACAAATTGGAAACAAAACAATAACTCTTAATGGTTACTTCCATATGATAAACAAATATAAAAATAAGATATTTAACATAGCATGCGCCTTATATTCCCATATAAAATATTCATTTTCAAACTAGCAAGACAGTAAACGCAGTCTAGTTGGGGGTTTCCCATCTACCAATTGGATTACAGTCGTTTTGGGTGTAGCGGATCACTAACGACATTTTCGCTGCATACGCATTAGAAACAAGTGTTTTCAAAATACAGAATGTGCATTTACATTGCAAAAAAATGTCCTCTTTCCAAAAATGCTAACCATTTTAATCTCGGACGCATATTTCTTGGCAAACGCTTCAGTTTTTATGCATCAATTTGGGTAGTAGCGGATCACGTCAGGGTAAAGCAGATCACGTGATAAACGCCACCCAGGGATCGTCTCAAAGCACCAGAAACTGGGTATTTGTCACAACAATGCAACTTAAATATGTTAACGGTATGTTTGACTTTTTTCTCATGAAAAATGCCATCTTATTGTTTTCAACGAAGCATACTCAGATCATATGGCTTCTCCTTCAATTTGAGTCTGCTGTTTCCAGCAGATGTCTAGTCTGCGTCTCCTCTATGCTACTTCACTATTTGGGTGCAACATCTACACAAAGTATGGTAGTTAAAAAACACTTGTATCACCCAAGAAAACAACTACTGCAAGCACAGAATAAACACACACACACAGCACGCGCGCGCGCACACACACTCACAAATTTAATTGGGACGTGGTATAAATACAAGACCAAATATTACTGAGTAAACTTTTATTGAAATCAGTGATTGAAATTTTAACTTACAATGACTAAATCAAATGCATTTTGTTCCTTTTGTCAGGTCAGTGATTACTTTTTACAACAATCCTGGATTAGTATGAATTTATTGAAATTTGATAGTCGGGCAAGACAAAGGGATGTGCAAGCAGTAAGACCCCCAAAAACAAACGTGCATTCAAGCAAACATTACCGATCTTAATAAGATTTTTTTTACCTGTGGCTGCTTTATTTGGTACTTAGTACGAGATGTATGTGGAAGATAACAAGTATTTTAATAACAAATAAGGCCAAATGCTTAAAGGGTTCTAGACACCGCTTGGTTATTCTGTGATTAACATAATTTAAGTGTCATATATACTATCGATAACATTGACAAACGAATTTGAAACCTTGTCCATTTGAACATACCAGCTACATCTATACACCAGACATGAGTTGGGATGTTTTCGTAATAATTTCAAGGGCAGTGCAAGTCGTTAACAGTTGTGATTGATATTGCATTTTCATTGCAGATAGTGTGTAACTCACGGGCTAATCACTATTGTTTTTAAAGTAATACATCATGATATTTCAGTAAAGATTGAACGGGGTTCATCAAAGTTTCAGTGAATGAGCAAAGGTTGAAAAAATTCTAAATAGAAAATCTGTGTCCAGGCCTATTTAAACATTATTGCAGCATAATCAAAATGGAATTAAGTCTACCAAAAATGTCAAGACAACTGCAAATGATTAAAAGGAAAACAAAAGAAACCTCTCCTCAACAATTTACTATGAAATGATATAAAATATACACAAAATGCCACTGACTAAATCATTTGTATATGTTGAATAAAAATACAATAATAAGGATTGGTACACTGATTGTAAGGATAATGAGACTGCTTGTAGTATCATGTCATATATGCATGGCATGATTTTACAGTGAATGCGTCAATATATCTTGCGTATTATCCTACAATATTTCTTTCATCCTTCCTATTGTTATTGATTCTTTCTTTCTCGTCCGTAGTCTAACTATGACGGTAATTTGCCTCATTGATAATTTATTATAGTACTAGTTTTTTGTCTGTATATAAGTTAATTTTATCAGTTTTATACCGGTGCATGTGCTTATAGTTAGTTGTCTCACTTTGACGGGATATTTTTAATTAACTATTTGTTTGATAGGAAAACTTTCAAGAAGTGCTCCACGAACCAGGTTTTAGCACTTCAGTGGTCGTTCAAAGGTAGTAACTGTTTTTTCTCTGAACATTTGTTTGCCCTTTCTATGTGATTTATTTCATTTGTACATAATCTAATTAAATAATTATGATTCTATGTTTTACTATGTGTTCAGTCTTTGGAGAAAAGCCACCAGGAATTGCGAGGTTGGAGCGGTCCACAGAGGTTTAAGCACCACAGTCAGTCTTTTACTGACTGTTCCAAGGCGGTAACTGCTGGTTCTTATTATTTGTGTGTTATATCTCGTCTCCTTTTTTCACTTTTACATTTACCCTGTTTGCCTTTGTCTAGGGGTAATTTAGATTTAAATATTTTATAGGACATTTTCTTATGTACCCATAATAACATAATGATGGTTTTACAAACCTAGGCAAACGTTGAAATAATGCCAAATGTCGATTATTCAACATCCCCGAAAACAAAAATAGAAACAAATGTAAAGAACTAGGGAAATTATGGCATTTTTGCCACAACGTAAGATAAATGTATACTTTATTTTCATTTAATATATAAAAAAGAAGGACCGTTTGCTTCTCTTTATATATTTGTTTCAGTTAAGGTTATTTTGATGTTTAGCTCGTGTTGTGTTCATTTGTCATCTAAAAATATGCCAGCGAATAAGAGTGACTGAAATTAGTAAGTATAAAAATAGTTTATATAAATTTCACATTTTTATTTTGACATCACATTTTGTTTTGTTATGAGGTCATTAACTTGTCCTTATTATCATCGCTTGGACAAATGTATTGCAAACTATTCTCTCGTTTAGGAGTCTAGGCTTTAATCTACGAGACATATGTTGATAGCACATTACGTTATTGTTACATTGTTTCTAAATAGCATTCTTTATGTTTGTTTAACTCCCGATTTATCCACTATAAGTTGTCTCATTTTGATGGAATATTTTTATTTATATGTTTGTCTGTAAAAAAATATCCGGAAGTACGAGGTTGGAGCGCTCCACAGTTCAGGTTTAAACAACCAAGCCGATAATTTAACTGACTGACCGTTCCAAGGCAGCAACATTTTTTCTTTGTGTGCGTCATGTCTAGTGTCTGTGGTACTGTCCCCCTAACATTTAAAATATGTAAAAAAAATATTTTACACAGTTGTTGCTTTAGTCGAAAATAAGTATTATTTATGGTTAAGTGAAACAAGTGAGTGTATTTTGTTTTTTCAGTAAAGCGCTATGACTGCACATTTCACCCCTTGAACGTTACCAAAATGTATTGGTATTTAATTACCTTAGAACATTTGTCACTCGCTTTACTAACATATTTTATCCTGAAAATACCTGTCATAGGAGGCCAACAGAATGACATCAGTAAAAAAATGAGACGGTCATTCACACGCAAACCGGCAAAAGGGGATAGACTCGGGTACGGATAATTCACAATACCGAAGTTGAACTTGCCTCTCTTAACATCGGCTTTAGTAGAGACGTTGTCATTGGAAAAAGTGGTCTCAATGTCTAGAAATATTGCATTTAATTGTCAATATTTTGCGTTATTACAGCAAATTCTTGTGTGTAAATAAGTTGAATCATTTGAGCAAAGAAAATACTATCTATAGTAAGAATATCCTCCAGATTTCGTGATGTTGGCATGAAAGCCTCTATAATGTGGATTTGGTTAGAAAGGGTTAATTTTAACATTAAATCACGTTCAAAGCAGTATATAACCAATCTGCAATCAAGGGTCCACAGTTGGTTATCATAGGATGCCTCATTTTGATGGGATATTTTTTTACATAGTACATCTTTAAGAAAAACCTTAAGAAAGAATGGCGTAATCAGCACAACCTTTCTTATTTACCTAATAATATAGGACCTTTTCTTATTAACCTAATCATAGGAATACCATTCTTGTCTAAATAAAGTGTCACCGCATTTTATACATTTTTGTAAATATTGTATAATGGGAAACATAGAGCTCCTAACTTAAGACGTAATTAAAACTTTGTCCACATTATATACAAAAGAAGCGAAACCAATTTAATTGAATAGAACAAAACGAACAATAATTACAATGCATGTATACATATCATATATTTATATAAATATAAATCCTACGAGAATAACAACGTATATCATATTTTGAGCAAGCATTAGGTATAGGTTCACACCTGCAAGTAATATATAAAAGTAACAATATAATTTTATCTGAGACAAGACTTACGTAAAAGGAGAAGTTTTTTTCTACGAAAAGCCATCCTTCTTAAAGACTTATTTGTGCTGATTACGCATTTTCGCGAAGAAATTGAGGCATCTGGTGGTACAGCATGCGTAGTGATTATATAATTGATAAAAAATATTACTAGCAATTAATATAACGTGAATGTAAATACGACGAACTAAGATACGTTGATTATATATCGATACATGTTTTGATATGTAAATAGTTTATTTTAAATATGGCGGTCCATGTTGACGCATACAATAAAAGTTGTGCAGTGACGTCATATGATAAAAATGAATTAATTTTAAATACTGATTACTCTGTTCTAATAATAATATAGAGAAAATGACAAAAGCAAAATATGCAATCCAGGCAATAATATATTCGTCTTGTATAGTGCTGGTAAGTAACTAGATCTAGAAAGGTATTCTAATAGAACGAATTGACATGTTACAATAATGGCACACATTATCGTGTAGTTTGGCATGTGACAATAATGGCACAAATTATCGTGTTTGGATTTTTTATTTTTATCTACTGTACATACTATACATATGTTTATATTTTATTTTATTACTCGTTATTATGTATGTATTTAAGTTCATTGTATCTGTTTTAACTCCCGATGCAGGTGCTTACTGTTAGTTGGTTCACTTTGACGGGGATTTTGTTATTTACACTGTTTGTTTGCTAGAAAAACCTTCAGGAAGTGCGAGGTTGGAGCGCTCCACAAACCAGGTTTAAGCACCCCAGTTGGCCCTTTTGCCGATTGACCGTTCCAAGGCGGTAACTGATGGATTTTCTTTATGTGTGTTATGTCTCGTCTCTGTGTTTTTGTCACATTTGCATTTACATTGTTTGCCTTTGTCTACTGGTAGATAAAATTAAAAATCTGTGAAAATTTTGATAGGACCTTTTCTTATTTACCTATTGTTAAATACTCTGCATTGTAACGTGTAGTACACCCAAGACATTTAACGTTTGATTACTAAAATAATGAGATAAATAAATCATCGAGTTTATGTGGTCAATTTCGTACATCTGAAAGTGTGAATTTAAGAATTTAAGTGCACTTTAAACTGAATGAGAAAAAGCAAGAAACCACATTTCAGACAGGTGCTTACATTTGTTATGTCCCGTTGTCAAGATAAAGCTTCATGAATTGCTTATGAAAAATTAAGAAAGAAATTGGAGAAAAAATGTTTTGTTAAACACAGAATGGAGTGTTATAATGAGTTATCCACAGGTTTCATAATTTATCTATTTATTTATCTTTTGAAAACCCTCATTTAGATATAATCACCGTGCAACTTTACAACCGCCTAACGCTATTGCCATGATATCATGAAATGAATGTGTGTCTGTATAACCGACGGAAATGTACTTTACCAGTGGGTTCAACAAAGAACGTTCGTTTATTCAGTATGACTAGCCGTATGATATTGTTGAATACAATGGTTTTTGCAATGAATGGACATATAGATGACATTTTGATACTTGCTTTGTACATAATCATGTTATCATAGTTTGAAGTGCGATATTTGTGCTCTCTGTACATCGGTTTCGTATCGGTTACTGGGCCAAATGACAAGTCGATTTTTGTTTTTCTTTGTTTATGAATGGACTCGCCTAATGTTCTGTCACTTTTACAATTAATTTATGTGTTTGCAATTCTGGTACCAGTCTAACTTATTGGTTCTGAAATAGCTGCACGCATAAGTATAACAAGAATCATAGTTCAGCTTTGATGTAGCGTGTAATATATAATTAGACATATTATGACACAATTGAAATTTAACATGTCCTGTTTTGAAGTAACTTACCCCACTAAATACAATGTCCTCACAGTTAGCTGATTTACTCGGAAGTCAAAATATAAATTTATGTTGCTTTAGCATTGTGAGAATTAAATTTGATACCCATTTTGTAAAATCATATTAGTTACGTCGGGCTTTAAGGCTTCACATCTTGAAAAAGAAAGTCTACGTGAAGACCAACATTCTAAAATGTTAAGGTAAAACAAAATGCGTCACAGAGGCCTCTTTTTAAATTATATATAAGAATATAAGTCCTATAAACTTTGCAACATATACCAAACCCTGAAAAGGCACAGAACAAAAGTATTCACATGCAAAGCCATTATCTTATGAGAACAAGCCTTTGACATACGGACAAATTAAAATAGCCTTATGTTCATTAAGTACACATATAACTAAGTAAAAGTATTTTATGTTTTGATCAAGTAGCTAACTATCGTTAGGACATGAAAGAAACGAAGCAAATTTAGTCATCTTAAAGCATATACTGGTACGTTTCAAGGACATATTTGTTTAGTTGAATGTGATATGGCGAAACACGAAACATGAGAAATGGATTTTTTAACATGTATCAGCTGAAGTTGTGTTCTCCTCCGAACAAATTGGTTGCTACAGTTGATAGCAGGTGTGGTTTATTATTATTGTCCTGTTAACTGTACACACACTAGAACATGACCTGGTTTTCAGACAAGCCCCAGGTAAGCAGACGCTTTAACTGTCGTAAAGGGAATCGTATTCTTATGAAAATAAAACCATCCTCGTTATCGTTGAATACTTATAAAAAGGAATTCATAACTTAAACATTTGGTAGGTTAACTTAAGAAGTATTTTTTCTGTTATAACTACGTCTTGTTACTAAAGAACATTTCTGTTTCATTAAAATGATTAATAATCGCACCGACTTTTGCACAGAAACTGAAACAATTCAGCACCGACTTTTGCACAGAAACTGAAACAATACGTTGACAAA
This sequence comes from Sinonovacula constricta, assembly GCA_007844125.1. NCBI lineage: Eukaryota > Metazoa > Mollusca > Bivalvia > Cardiida > Solecurtidae > Sinonovacula > Sinonovacula constricta. Next base: position 8,772,142 of record CM017565.1, read on the forward strand.
ATAAACTGTTAAAAAGAACAGGTTATGTTAGATAAGTCGTACCTATCTTTGTTAGAATAAGTCCTCTTGCTAGTGATATTATTTTACCTCCACGCAGGCAAAGCTAAAATATTTAATGGCTTTAGCAGGCAATGTCACTAAACTGCATAAAGACGGCAACATATAAGTTTTTGTGTTTTACGTCAATGTTCAGTTACCTCCGGAGAGTCCAACGCCAACATTAATTTCCTTTAGTTTTCTGCTTTTCTGAAAAAAAATATGCAGAATTGCAATAGAACGGTTTACAATCTAAATTGATCATTGTACCAAATGGTTAAGGGGTTTCTGTCTGCACAATGTGATAAAACTTAATAGAATATGATACTGTTACCGAAAACCTTTTTCAAATATTTTATTTCATTAATGATTTGGCATTTAAATCCCAAGACTTCTGGAAACATTATGTTTAACAGCGATAAGCCTGGTTTCATCATGTTTTTTACCTTTTTATTTTTGCAACTGAGTTGTATCATAATTTCAAAAGTTGTTAGAAATATGTTGCATGTATGTTCAAATCTTCCAAAAAAGTAAAAATGATTTTTATTTAACTTGGTCATACCATTTAGCACTTGACATATCTGAAAGCGTATTCCCTAAAATTATAGATAGAGAAACAATTTTATCTTGAAGAATTTCATGACCGTGTATACTATGTCAGGACCACCTAAAATATTTAAATCTAGTCATGGTATCCTGACATAAGCCTGGCCAATTACAAAGCCTGACTGGGACGCATATTTATTATCCGAATATCAACGATAATATGTTTAAATTCAAAATCAACGTCGGACAAAAGCACTAAGCAAACACAGTGCGCTTTTACAAGTCTAATACATTTGAAATGTTCGCCAAATATTAAACAAAACAATCTAAAAAGACGTAAAAGATAATCATGATGAAGAGAATTTCATAGTATTGGAAATGTGTGCGTCTGTAGAAGGACACTCTTTCCACATAAAAACACTTAAAGTTGTTTAAAAATATTATAACTACTAAGTATAATACGAGCAACAATGCAAAAATGCTTATTTATTAATTAAATACTTCTAGAGTACAAGGCTATTGAGTATTTAGTAAGTGGTTTCAGTTTTAAGGTCTTACTATATTGTTGTCCTCTTCTCTGACTTCTTACATAGTAATGAGGTATCATGTGTTGGCCATGAGAAATACCACCGGAAAATAAAGACAAATTGATTTATTGGATGATATCATATTCAGCAGTCTAGACCAGTGTCATTTATCTAAGAATTATATCTATATAAAATTAAAAACGGTTCTATGAGAATTGTTACAGATATTAAAATTTGAACTACCCCAAGACAAAGGCATACCTAATTAACGTACATATAAAAGCGACAAAAACACCGAGACGAGACATAACTCACAAAAAGTAAAACCAACAGTTACCGCCTAAGAACGGTCAGTCGTCAAAATGACTGACAAGGAAACTTAAACCTAGTTCGCGGAGCGCTCTCCAAACTTGCATTTCCTGAAGGTTTCACTTACAGTGTAAATAAAATATTCCATAAAAGTGAGACGACTAACAGCAATCAATTTCATCGAGGTAACTGATAAAAGAATGTATAAATAGCAAATCAAATTTAACATTGTTTATAATTTAGAATTTTAAAATTGCATTTTGCAGTGCAAGTTTAATGCAATAACCTCATTTAGTTTGTTGTAGATGGCGACTTCTTGGCTGAATTGTTTTATTGTTCTTATCAATTTAATTTAGATTTTTTATGGGATGATATGATGTGCTATTTAGTGGTATTAATGAGTCAATCTCAGCGGGAAAGCAAATCTTACTACATTTATGTATAAATTATTGCATAAAAGAGCAAATTTCAGCACTGATTCAACTTGAGATAAAAGTTTCTTTGCAATCTTGTTGTTTAAATTTATTATGTCGTACGTCATTTCGTTATACAGAAAATGGATATTCAAGCGTTTTCATAATCTGATGGTTGATAATTAACATAATTTTGAGACCCATTTTAGTGAGTCTGTGATAAAATTTAGAGCTAGCAATTACTATTAAAAACGCCATTTAAAAACAGAAAAACAATGACAGAATAAACATGTGTATACTCTGAATATTTTAGAACATTCAAACTACGATGGATTTAGAAAGTGAAAGTATGTTTGATATTTCATTGCACAAGCAATAACTATAATACAGGAATAAACAATGATTCAATGTCAAAATTGTTATGTTGAAGACGAAATATTTTCGTTTATATTATTATTCTTAAGCTATTAAAGACGAATATGAGTTTCTAATCATGTATCTGACTTGCTGTGTTCGATATAGAAAACATAGACTAAGAGATAGCGTCTAATCTTTGAGTATAAATAAGAATAAATGACCCAAGGCAAAGGTATACACATGCAAGCCAAATGTAAAAGTAAGAACAAATCTACAGATGAGTCTATTAACAAAAAGAGCAAACCCAGCAGTTACCGCCTTGGAACAGTCAGTCGACAAAAAGGACCGACTGGGCTGCTGAAACCGGTTTTATAGAGCTCTATAAGCCATAGCTACGTATATATATATATATATATATAATAATCACTGATTAAAGAACGACAGATGTCCAGGGAGGCTTGGTGTTTTGGCACCTATGTTATTTAATGGTTTTGACTAAGATGTACTGGTATGTAACGTTGGTGTGTGCTGCCGTCCTTATATCTTAATTCTGAGCGTTGTCATATTTCGACGTTTGTCATTTGAATAAATCTAATGCCATTCACAATGAGACGCGTTTTTATACAAATACTAAACAAGATTTAAGTGATTTTTGTCCTCAATGTGCAATGGTAATCAGTATTCAGTATTCAATAAGAATATATAAGACAAGTCCTATGAACATTGCAACATATACAAAAATTAAAAAGACACTGGACCAAGCATCCACATGCACGCCAAATGTAAAAGTGAGAACAAATCTGTGATGAGTCATTTAACAATAAGAGCAAACCCGACAGTTGCCGCCTTGGAACGATCAGTCGGCATTATGGACCAACTGAGGTGCTTAAACCGGTTGTACAGAGCTCTAACTTCAGCACTTCCTTACGGGTTTCTCGAATGCAAGCAATGATAAGAAAACTGATCCATTTGAATAAGTGTCCAAGCGCTGACGTGTTTGACAAGTTATGACGAAAGCAGTGACGTCATTGAAAAATAATGTCCACATAGTGTTTAGAAGAGAGATAGGTATTATTTCGATTAGAAAACCTACAGAAAACGTTAATAGTAAATGAAATTAACTTTTCGAATCAGTTTCATTTTTGTGACATGTTTGTAAATCTTAAACATAACTTGAATCTTTGTGCAAACTTGTACGCATAAAATGAATGGTTATCAAATCTAAAAATCATTAAAGACATATTATTATACAATCAATCTCCAGGTAAAAGCGATACAATTATGTGATTTCAATTTGTATAAATGCTTCCGAAAATATAAAAATGACCGAATTAATTCCGAATAAGATCGTCAGGAATATTTCTAGTGACTAACTTAACGTCGTATATTTCACTGTACGTCAACGAAAAATTCGCCAAAATGGCCTCGCTCACGTTAAACGCATCAAAGCACGTGTTTATGATCCACTCTTCAGTTGGTTGCAGGTGTGCGATCAGCTTGACTACAATTAAGAATCTTACAACGTGCATGTTCAATATTTACATAGAATGTGAAAATTAAAATATAAGTATGTAATAATAGCAGTTAACGTAGACAGTTGGCAGCGAAGTTTCCCCAACTAAACGGCACACAACAGGGTTATAAATCTACAAACCAAAATGAATTGATATGCCATATGGCCTTGTATACCATTTCCATCAGTTCCATGTTGTTTGTGTATCAGACAACCGTATCCGACTTGTATGAAGTTGTAGAAGAAGATGGATGTTTGACCATTTGTTAACTGCATATTACAAACGTCTAAAAATGCTATGAGGCCAGTGAGTCCAACTAATCCAATTTAATTTGTGGTTATGCTTTTTCAAATAACTAAATTGCGGGAATAACTTCTATTTAAGATAATCAATTTAAAGTTAGCTTTTATGTGATATTGTTTGTTTTATCCTTAGCATAAATTAAAAAAAAATCAAACATTATTTGCAACGCGGATAAACACCCATTACCCTCCCTTTAGTCGACCCTGAATGCCGTTACTGTGATATCTTCCTTCTCATTCTGATTCTTATATGTTTTATTTTTAATTTACGTTCTCCTTTAGTAAGTTTACAATGAAATATATAGCTAATTCCATAGATAGTGACTTTTTATTGTTACAATAATATTGCATATTGTGTAACAATGGTTATCTCAAAACAATGTGGTTATCCTGCATATATATGTCGATTTGTCGCCAACAAATCTTAAGAAATAAGTTAAAATATAGAAGATTGACGCTATGCTTACTATATATTCTTTTCGAGTATTTTTAATCTTGCAATATGACGGTTTTCTAACTGCAAGCAATCCTGTCAAAATAGGATTCTAAAAATAGATTCAGCATGCTTTTATTTCTTTAATGACTTAATGACGGTACGACCAAAATTCGACCCCGTTTTGAATATAGGGCAGAAACAGCATTTGTGTAAAAAATTAAACATGCTTGAAGAAAGAAAGAAGATAAGAAAATTATGAAAATGAAGTCCCTTATGTCGTACGTCACGGTTTGTTGTTAGGTAAGGTGCGTTTAAAGCTTGATTTTGTTTGTTTATTTGTTTGTTTTCTGTAAAGAAATGTGAAATTAAATTATGACAACTTGGAACTCCAATACCGTATTACAACAACTGTAAATTTCATAACCTAAAACAATTGCTAGAAATCACTTTTCTTAACGAGAATAATACTCTCGTATCCTTAATAGTTCTTGTGTTATAAAAGAACATTACACCATAGAGTTTTGTTAAGCACATTTTGTAACATTTGTTTTGCTTATAAATATGATACAAGGAAGTAGATGGAAACTGAACAATTAATAGTATTAAACGTGTTGGTGTATATACATGTAAAGAAATTAATACCGTTATTTAGAAGAGCTAAATATTGACAAGAAAACATACTAACACGTGTTACTTGAATAAAGTCTTGACTATGCACCAAATTATTCTAGGATTTCGCGTTTGCCTGTTGTTGTTGTTGTTGTTGGTGTTGTTGTTTTGGGTATTTTTTTTTGCATTTTGTTCTATCCGCTGATTTTCTTAATAAGTAAACAAGAAAAGGTCCTATCAAAATTTTCACACATATTTAAAATTTATCTACCTGTAGACAAAGGCAAACAAGATAAGTGTAAATATGACACAAACACAGAGACGAGACATAACACACAAAAAGAAAAAAAAACATCAGTTACCGCCTTGGAACGGTCAGTCGGCAAAAGGGCCAAGTGGGGCGCTTAAACCTGGTTTGTGGAGCGCTTGAACCTCGCACTTCCTGAAGATTTTTCTATCAAACAAACAGTGTAAATAGAAATACCCCGTCAAAGTGAAACAACTAAGAGTAAGCACCTGCATCGGGAGTTAAAACAGATACAGTGTACTTATGTACATACATAATAACTAGAAATAAAATAAACTATCAACATATGTGCAGTATTTACAGTAGATAAAAGCTTCGGCAACGTAAAAATTCCAAATGAGAGAGTAGTTTCAAATAAAATAAAACTGTAAGAGCACTAATATATTATAAGAACAATATAATGACGTCATACAATGCCGTGATGTCATATGCCAAAAGTGTCAACAGTGAAATGTGAAAAATACGAAAGAAATCGTCGAATTTTAGAAAGCAACTCAAATCAACAAAAGAAAATGTAGTACTGGTAAAGGTTAATATGTTTTAACAAAAACATATCATAAAAGCCGAGGATTTATCCGCAGTTGGCATATTATTTATTATAAAGGTACCAAATATCCCCATGTTATACTTCCTGTGCAATCTCACGTAAAGGGTATGGAGACTGCTCAAGTTGTCATGTTTATGTTTTCATATAGTCTCAACGACCTGTCCGGTCATCGTGTAATTTATAAGCAATGCAAGTTCCTGACTGTAAAAGGGTCAATTGCAAGCAATGCAGTACATCGAAGGATTCCCGGGTTGAAACCGTCTACAATACATTTTCTGATAAGTTTTGTAAAATGGTCAGAAAAGTCATTGAGACCCTTGATTTTCTTTAAGTTATATAAAACATTTCCATAAAATGAAGGATGGCTTATGCCTTTCTGCATAAGTGCTTTCACACTGCTATTATATTTAGAAGCAATAAAACGATTGCGTTGAAAGAATTTTGAAAACGCCTTTCTTAATTTACGAAAACGAAAGCCTTTCTGTAACAGTAGAAGAAATAAACTGGTTTCTAGCACTGAAATCTTCTACTTTAGTACAAACCCGTGCAAACCTTGTAAATTGTCATATGTAAAAACCATAGGAGGTAGCACGAGGTGAATCACCATCAAGGTATGGATAATTCACAATACTAAAGTTGAAATTATCTCTCTTGTTATAGATTGTAGTAGAGACGTTGTCATTGGAAATAGCAATCTCAATGTCTAGAAATGCTGCATTTAAATGTCAGTTATTTGCTTTATTAAGGTTAAGTAGTGGAGGGTAAATCAGATGGATCATTTGCGAAAGTTAGAATATCGTCAAGATAGCGTGACGTTTAATTAAAAGCCTCTATGTGGCTTTGGTTGGAAGGGGGTAAAGTTAACATGAAATCTTGTTCAAATCAGTATAAAAACAAATCTGCAAAAAATGGTGCACAGCTAGTTTCCATAGGAATACTAATTACTTGTCTAAATAAAATGTCAGCGCATTTTATGTAAATATTGTCTAATAGAAAACGTAGAGCTTCACAAACATCCATGCAACTCCACATAGTAAACTGTTATAAGAAAGTGTCGGTAAAAAAATGCATTACTTTCATGACATGCAATATACAGACGTTGCTCTTGAGCAAATGTTTTCTCAATAAGAGCAATCAATTTGGTCTTAATTAAATCATGAGGCAAAGAAAAGTGCAGCGTAGAATTAGTGCATTTAGTGCTGAATCTCTTTAACTTAGCCAACATCTTATTATGCAACACAATGGCGAGATTGTAGTTCATTTATATAGATAATAATTGTTAATTTTAGTATAATAATAATTCTCCGAGAGAGAATAGAAAATAATATTTTTACGGGTGACGAAGCCACAAAAATGTTATCTATAAGGCTCACACAATAGTAACAGATCAATACTTCTGCGCATGAATATAACAAAAATATAACAAGAGAAGCAATCCGGGCCATGTCAGGGGACGGAACTCCAAATAAAAAATAAATAAAATAGAATGAAAAATAGTTACTTTCTTGACATCTCAAACATTTCACTGATGTTATTTTTACTTATGTCATTCAAAAATCTGCAAGAAGAAATGTTCACCGTTTCATTCGAGAGATACTTTGTACATCGATATCGGTGGAGGAAGACCCCACACATATGTCTAGGTTAACCTGTCCCGAGTTATCAATATGCCTGGTTTCACGACAAAAGCTTACATCCCCTTAACATGAGTTGCATACGTGATGTTGTCGTGTATAGTTCGACAGTGTTCAGTCAGACGTGAATGACAGATGCCAAAGACTGGGTTCCAATAAGTGACAATGATTGTGCTCCAATACGTTCCAAAGATTGTGCTTCAGTAAATGACGGAATGTGCTCCAATAAGTGACAAAGATTGTGCCCCAGTAAGTGACTAGGACTGTGCTCCAATAAGTGACAATGATTGTGACACAGTAAGTGCCAGAGATTGTGCTTCAGTAAGTGACGGAATGTGCTCCAATAAGTGACTACAGCTGTGCTCCAATAAGTAACAAAGATTGTGCTCCAATAAGTGACTACAGCTGTGCTCCAATAAGTGACAATGATTGTGCTCCAATAAGTGATTGAGATTGTGCTCAAATAAGTGCCAGAGATTGTGCTCCAATAATTGCCAACGATTAAGCTCAGATAACTAAGATTTTGCTCCAATAAGTGACTTAGATTTGCTTCAATAAGTGACTGAGATTGTGCTCCGATAAGTGACAATGAGTGTGATCCAGTAAGTGCCAGAGATTTTGCTCCAATAATTGCCAAAGATTAAGCTCAAATAACTGACTAAGATTTTGCTCCAATAAGTGCCAAAGATTGTAGTCCAATAAGTGACAAAGATCGTGCTCCAATACGTGCCAAAGATTGTGCTCCATAAAGTGACTATGACTGTGCTCCAATAAGTGATTAAGATTGTGCTCCAAATGGTGACAAAGATTGTGCTCCAATAAATGTCAAATATTGTGCTCCAATAAGTTACTTCGATTGCGGTCCAGTGACAATGATTGTGCTCCAATAAGTGCCAAAGATCGTAACCCAGTACGTGCCAAAGAATGTGCTCCATAAAGTGACTACGACTGTGCTCCAATAAGTGACTACGACTGTGCTCGAATAAGTGATTACGACTGTGCTCCAATAAGGGACTAAGATTGTGCTCCAATAAGGGACTACGACTGTGTTCCAATAAGTGACTAAGATTGTGCTCCAATAAGTTACAAAGATTGTGCTCCAGTAAGTGTCAAAGATTGTGCTCCAGTAAGTGACAAAGATTGTGCTTCAATAGATGACAAAGATTGTGCTCCGATAGATGACAAAGATTTTGCTCGAATAATTGACAAAAGATTGTGCTTCAATAAGTGATAAAGATTGTGAGATTGTTACGCTGATAGTTTGATTAAAAAGCCGAAAATAAATGAAAATTGGAGAAACAATGGAAAATTATTGTCTTAAAATGGGGTTTCCAATACTATGACGATTTCAAGCGTCCAATGATACCGGTTCATCAAACGTTGTTTCTCCCGTTGACAGTTTTCAGTAACAGATATCAATCACATATAAACGTGTTCGATTTAAGATTTAGCTTCACCTAGAAGTTATATCTATTGATAAGGGCTTTGTCTAAGCTTATCATTGTTAGCAACAACCTATGTCTCTGAACTTCATTGAGAAGCGCTTGCTTATTTACACAAACAGCGATAATTTTGAAAAATGCGGTTTTGTGAAGGAAAAATGTAGAAACTTTGTTGTTATTTTTACAACTGTAACGCAACAACACAAATTAAAACTTGACTCATCCAGTCGAATTAAGCTTTATTCTTTGAACATTTATTACATCTGCATATTCTTTGCTAGTTAAGCAAGAATAATTGTCGGGAGTAAAACGTGTGAAACGTCCAGCTGCAAAGTTGACTTATATTTACACACTGTAAGGACATGCGAATCGGCAATGAACTTGTTAATTTAATGTTTCTGAAGATGAAGATCTATCGATCGATACAGGAAATTAAGGGTCTTAAACTTTCGTAGTTAGACCAGGCATATTGATGACACGGTACCAAACTGTTTAACCTAGACATATGCCTTGGGTCTTCTTCCACCAATAATTAATTGGGCGTCGCCAATATGACAATTAGTTAATCGGTGCTATGTAAGAAATACAAAACAAAACAAACAACATGTAAAGCGATTGCTAAGAATTGCTAGTTAAAAATTAAAGCTACCATTCCTCTGTTTGTATAATTATGACAAATATTTTACAGCAGGCACTTGTAAGCAGATGCGACAGGGAAAAAACAGTGCATCATTAACTAAAATTGACGTGGATAATGTACCTTCAAAGACGAACGCAACGCCAGTATCATTTGTGAATTATTCATTATAAAATGTTATAATTGCACCAACAAGAATTTGTCAACATCTGCATCACAACAAGAAGATCTATACTTGGTTTCAGAGAGGTCAGGGTTGAATTATATAGAGTCATATATTTCAAGCTATTAACAAACAAAATAACAATTAAAATAGAACTCGTATATTGGTCTAAATACGAGCCTGACATCTATATACAATATTTCATGAAACAAGACGATTGTTGGAAAATGTGTGTCGTAATAAGTTGTAATCTGTTATATCCCAATATTAGTCTAAAATTCGAAAAATTCGAAAATATTTTTTCCTGTGATTCCGTGTATGATTGAATATCGCCTATTTAAAAATATTATGGACCATTATTTAATATACCAAAGCTGTAGTTTGTCATTCTAACATCGTCTCTGTTATCTTATACCGTCTCGAATTACTATTAAAACGTACATTGAGGGGTCACAAGTATTTCGTTTGACAATATACGTTCTTTGATACAATACCATGTCACATCTTGTATTTATCTATTGTTCCTTGCGTTAAAGAAAGGGTTGCAAATAGGAACATAACTTAAAACCAATGGCAATCATTTTAAAAACGACATAAATTACATTGTGGCAAAACCTGACATAAGAGTTGCGAATAGCTGCAAAAGAATATTCACCAGGTGGCTTGTTTTTCTTGATATCTTATTGCCACAAATGATGTCACCAGTAGTGTATAATGTCGTAAATTCAGATACAGCATTCCACTCGAATTGAGTTATGACATATGATAAGTATGTGTGTACAAATAAGGAAACGCCATTATATAGAGTAAATAGATATCGGTTCAGTGACCTCAATGTACATCGGAAAAAACACGTGTACAACCTTTGTGTTATTTACAGTAATTAGATTCTCATCTTAAATCAACGGTTATGTAAGGTGTATGCATTCCAGATCTGTACAGCCATATGAATGTAAACAATTGGTATAAACAATGATTTCTTAACTGGTAAACAAGCACATAGATCGGATCGGTGTGATTACTGTCAACCTGAAACAACCGTTTGTGTTAAAAACAAACACATTTCTTTGTAAAAAGTCCAGTAACTAAGTTATAAATGCATTCTTAAATTCATTAAACATGAAAATCGCTTTATTGTTTATGTTTCCATTTATTTCTAGGGGTAAAGATGTATATAAACCTTTACTGTTCCTAACTAGACCTTAACAAAGGCAACAATGTATTTTAAAGGACGTTTTATAAAATCGCTTAAATTAAATATCAAACATCAACATATCACTTAATATTTCTGGTAAACACACATTTCCACTAAGGAATATTACAAAACTCATATTACATTTTATTAATGTATAATTTCTGATACACTTAAAATACACGCAATAAGTATTTGAATAACCTTCAGATCCAATATTGATGATAGAATGTGAAACAATGAAGTTTCTTTATAAACTGATTTTTAAAATAGCACATCCATACACACGTGCGAACACACACATACACACACTCGCGCACATACATACACACACACACACACACGAGCGCACACACATACATACACGCAAATACACACATTCGATATTGGAATCACCTAGTAAAACATGTTTGCTTTCTGGCAAGAATATTAGACTTCAGAAATGAAGACCAAAATATATACCTTAAATCGTACAAGGTTGAAAACATGACCAATATTTTAATTTTCATCAGCTCAAAAAGTTATGCAAGTAATTATGTTTCAAAGTTAGTTCTTTTGTTTTCTTTGTTAAAATATTTCCTGCTAGTGTCTGTCGCGTTTATACTACATCCATTGTAGCAAAACATTTTCAAAATAATGACGTTAGCAGGCAAATGTCGCTGTACTGAGATTCTAACAAAGCCATGATGGCAAAACAATGCTTCCAACTTTATGTCATGCACAATGTTTATATGCTTTCGTTTACACAAATGATAACATGTTTTAATGAACCTATCGTCAGTATCGGTTGCAGATAGTATCAGTCAGCACATCATTGTTGGTCCATCTTTACAGCCTTCTAAACTATATGTATTGACATATACTAAGTAGTGGCAGGAACGCCCGCATATAAATAATAATATAGATGAACAATAGCAACATAAAGGTAGCATTTATTCTGATGACAGAGCATTCTAGAAAATAATGTTAAGTTAATTACACGGTACACCATTTATTGTTTATTTATTGGTGTTATCGTCCCACAACAGTACACCATTTAGCACGAACATGTAATTTTCATGCATGTAAAGTGATTTTTGGCTATGTTTACTTTCATTGTGTTTGGTATAATTACTTTTAAAAAAGTACAATGGGTATTTTTAAAGAAATGTAGGGATCTGTTGTGGAGCCGTTAAAAAAGAATATTTATGCAACAAAGATCCTTTTTTTTAAATATGACCTACTAAAGTTTGTCTGAAGCATATGCCAAGAGCGTTACATGAATCTGTTATTGTTATCTGAACAATGCTACTTTCGCGTAGTGATGACATTGCACTCATTTCACACCATCTTGATTTATTGGATCAGAGTCTGGCATACAGCAATAAAAGAGAAGGATATTCTTTGCCTCTTCAACGTTTCAGAAAAGTTTGAATACATGTACTTGATTTAGAAATGTTTGTTTATTGGGTTTATCGTCCCAGATTAAGAAATGTATTATAGTATGTAGACCTGCCAGTTTGTTAGAAATACGCTCGAATGTTACAAATAAATTGATAAGTATTAGAGAAGCAGTGCTAGATTATACATGCAAATATATAGACAAAAGTCAAAATTAAAGTTAAATGTAAATTCGTGGATAACGATTTCAATATGTGCTTTTATATGCTAACAAAACGCCCATGCTAATGAAAATCATAAGCTGTAATCTTGTTGACCTACAATATTCATGAAATGTCTTTAGAACATAAGAAACATTAAAATATTGCATTGTTATTATTGATGTTTCTAAAATTCGATTATTTCGTTCGTGTCTTTTCACATTTCACTTTTGACACTCTTGACGCATAGAACGTCATGACGTTGTATAACGTATTTAAATTGTTCTTTTTATAGGCCATCAATTGGTCTATTTTATTTCCATCTACTCTCTCATTTGGAGCTTTTGATGGTCGGGTCTTTTATCTACTGTTCATATAGTACATATGTTGACAGTTTATTTTATTACAAGTTATTTTGTCTGTATATAAGTTTATTTGATCTGTTTAAAATCACGATGCAGGTGCTTACTGTTAGTTGTGTCACGTTGACGGGATAATTTTATTTACACTGTTTGTTTGAATGAAAATCCTCCAAGAAGTGCGAGGTTGGAGCGCTCCACAAATCAGGTTTTAACACCCCAGTAGGTCCTTTATCCGACTGACCGTTCCAAAACGGTAATTGCTGTTTTTTCTGTTTCTGTGTTATGTCTCGTCTCTGTTTTGTTGTGTGTCACATTTACTTTTACCTTGTTCGCCTTGGTCAAGAGGTAGTTTAGATTTAAATATATATGGTTATTTTTAAAATGTTATAATTGCACCAACAAGAATTTGTCAACATCTGCATCACAACAAGAAGATCTATACTTGGGTTCAGAGAGGTCAGGGTTGAATTATATAGAGTCATATATTTCAAGCCATTAACAAACAAAATAACAATTAAAATAGAACTCGTATATTGGTCTAAATACGAGCCTAGCATCTATATACAATATTTCATGAAACAAGACGATTGTTGGAAAATGTGTGTCGTAATAAGTTGTAATCTGTTATATCCCAATATAAGTCTAAAATTTTTAAAAATTCGAAAATATTTTTTCCTGTGATTCCGTGTATGATTGAATATCGCCTATTTAAAAATATTATGGACCATTATTTAATATACCAAAGCTGTAGTTTGTCATTCTAACATCGTCTCTGTTATCTTATACCGTCTCGAATTACTATTAGAACGTACATTGAGGGGTCACAAGTATTTCGTTTGACAATATACGTTCTTTGATACAATACCATGTCACATCTTGTATTAATCTATTGTTCCTTGCGTTAAAGAAATAGGAACATAACTTAAAACCAATGGCAATCATTTTAAAAATGAGATAAATTACATTGTGGCAAAACCTGACATAAGAGTTGCGAACAGCTGCAAAAGAATATTCACCCGGTGGCTTGTTTTTCTTGATATCTTATTGCCACAAATGATGTCACCAGTAGTGTATAATTTCGTAAATTCAGATACAGCATTCCACTCGAATTGAGTTATGACATATGATAAGTATGTGTGTACAAATAAGGAAACGCCATTATATAGAGTAAATAGATATCGGTTCAGTGACCTCAATGTACATCGGAAAAAACACGTGTACAACCTTTGTGTTATTTACAGTAATTAGATTCTCATCTTAAATCAACGGTTATGTAAGGTGTATGCATTCCAGATCTGTACAGCCATATGAATGTAAACAATTGGTATAAACAATGATTTCTTAACTGGTAAACAAGCACATAGATCGGATCGGTGTGATTACTGTCAACCTGAAACAACCGTTTGTGTTAAAAACAAACACATTTCTTTGTAAAAAGTCCAGTAACTAAGTTATAAATGCATTCTTAAATTCATTAAACATTAAAATCGCTTTATTGTTTATGTTTCCATTTATTTCTAGGGGTAAAGATGTATATAAACCTTTACTGTTCCTAACTAGACCTTAACAAAGGCAACAATGTATTTTAAAGGACGTTTTATAAAATCGCTTAAATTAAATATCAAACATCAACATATCACTTAATATTTCTGGTAAACACACATTTCCACTAAGGAATATTACAAAACTCATATTACATTTTATTAATGTATAATTTCTGATACACTTAAAATACACGCAATAAGTATTTGAATAACCTTCAGATCCAATATTGATGATAGAATGTGAAACAATGAAGTTTCTTTATAAACTGATTTTTAAAATAGCACATCCATACACACGTGCGAACACACACATACACACACTCGCGCACATACATACACACACACACACACGAGCGCACACACATACATACACGCAAATACACACATTCGATATTGGAATCACCTAGTAAAACATGTTTGCTTTCTGGCAAGAATATTAGACTTCAGAAATGAAGACCAAAATATATACCTTAAATCGTACAAGGTTGAAAACATGACCAATATTTTAATTTTCATCAGCTCAAAAAGTTATGCAAGTAATTATGTTTCAAAGTTAGTTCTTTTGTTTTCTTTGTTAAAATATTTCCTGCTAGTGTCTGTCGCGTTTATACTACATCCATTGTAGCAAAACATTTTCAAAATAATGACGTTAGCAGGCAAATGTCGCTGTACTGAGATTCTAACAAAGCCATGATGGCAAAACAATGCTTCCAACTTTATGTCATGCACAATGTTTATATGCTTTCGTTTACACAAATGATAACATGTTTTAATGAACCTATCGTCAGTATCGGTTGCAGATAGTATCAGTCAGCACATCATTGTTGGTCCATCTTTACAGCCTTCTAAACTATATGTATTGACATATACTAAGTAGTGGCAGGAACGCCCGCATATAAATAATAATATAGATGAACAATAGCAACATAAAGGTAGCATTTATTCTGATGACAGAGCATTCTAGAAAATAATGTTAAGTTAATTACACGGTACACCATTTATTGTTTATTTATTGGTGTTATCGTCCCACAACAGTACACCATTTAGCACGAACATGTAATTTTCATGCATGTAAAGTGATTTTTGGCTATGTTTACTTTCATTGTGTTTGGTATAATTACTTTTAAAAACAAAGTGCAATGGGTATTTTTAAAGAAATGTAGGGATCTGTTGTGAAGCCGTTAAAACAGAATATTTATGCAACAAAGATCTTTTTTTTAAATATGACCTACTAAAGTTTGTCTGAAGCATATGCCAAGAGCATTACATAGGATCTGCTATTGTTATCTGAACAATGCTACTTTCGCGTAGTGATGACATTACACTCATTTCACACCATCTTGATTTATTGGATCAGAGTCTGGCATACAGCAATAAAAGAGAAGGATATTTTTTGCCTCTACAAAGTTTCAGAAAAGTTTGAATTTAGTACTTGATTTAGAAATGTTTGTTTATTGGGTTTATCGTCCCAGATTAAGAAATGTATTATAGTATGTAGACCTGCCAGTTTGTTGGAAATACGCTCGAATGTTACAAGTAAATTGATAAGTATTAGAGAAGCAGTGCTAGATTATACATGCAAAGGTATAGACAAAAGTCAAAATTAAAGTTAAATGTAAATTCGTGGATAACGATTTCAATATGTGCTTTTATATGCTAACAAAACGCCCATGCTAATGAAAATCATAAGCTGTAATCTTGTTGACCTGCAATATTCATGAAATGTCTTAAGAACATAACATAAACATTAAAATATTGCATTGTTATTATTGATGTTTCTAAAATTCGATCGTGTCTTTTTACATTTCACTTTTGACACTTTTGACGCGTAGAACGTCATGACATTGTATAACGTAATTAAATTGTTCTATTTATAGGCCATCACTTGGCCTATTTTATTTCCGTCTACTCTCTCATTTGGAGCTTTTGGTGGCCGGGTCTTTTATCTACTGTTCATATGTTGACAGTTTATTTTATTACAAGTTATTTTGTCTGTATATAAGTTTATTTGATCTGTTTTAAATCCCGATGCAGGTGCTTACTGTTAGTTGTGTCACGTTGACGGGATAATTTTATTTACACTGTTTGTTTGAATGAAATTCCTCCAAGCAGTGCGAGGTTGGAGCGCTCCACAAACCAGGTTTTAACACCCCAGTAGGTCCTTTATCCGACTGACCGTTCCAAAACGGTAATTGCTGGTTTATTTCTGTTTCTGTGTTATGTCTCGTCTCTGTTTTGTTGTGTGTCACATTTACATTTACCTTGTTCGCCTTGGTCAAGAGGTAGTTTAGATTTAAATATATATGGTTATTTTGATAGCACCTTTTCTTATTTACCTATTGAGAAACATTTCCATACTTTCTTAATGATTTACAGTTGTTATTAACAAAACAGTATGTTTACTGAACCTTTTCTGTTTTCCGCGTGTTATTGACCACATGCTTGCCAGCAAACAACGGCGCCTCTTGTTGGTATATATTTTCATAAGGTAAACATTGAAATACCAATATTGTATCGACCTACTTCCTCTGTTAAAATGCAAATAACTCGAAAAATTTAGGCATCGTGATTCAGTCACCTATTTTACTTAATGCTATATTACAGCTGCGCTTAACTGAAAGAATGGTTCTCAGATGCATGTCGAGATTAAATAGTCATAGTAAAAGTGTCCCTTTATGTCAAAATTATACTATCTTGTCATTTTATCCACAACAATATGAGCATTATGTCAAAAAGCGTTTATAGCAATAATTGTCCACGGGTTTATGCTTAGATATTAGACAAAATATTCACATAAATGTCTTCAAGCAATAGAAACAAGCTGTTAGTTTATAAGCTTGGACTCGTTTTACTGCTGATACACATAGCTACAATAGATATGGAGCTATTGTGATATATCCTCAATTCTTTTAAGGAAATATGACAAAGACCCATTAGCATGGCAACATATACCAACATTTGAAAAGACACTGGAGAAAGGTTTTCACATGCAAGCCAATGTAAAATATGTGATGGGTCATTAAACAAACAAACAGGCAAACCCAACAGTTACCGCATTGGAACGGTCCGTCAGAAAAAGTGACCGATCGGGGTGCTTAAACAGGTTATTCAGAGCTCCAACCTCGCACTTTTTAATGGGTTTATTACTGAAATGCAAGAAATGAAACTTTAACTGATCTATTTGAAAAAAGGCATTGTCCAAGCGCTGACGTTTTCATAGATAGGTTAAGGCGTCGTTAAAAGGAACGAGTGATACCACATGGTAAGAGAAAAAGTATTATTTCTATAAGATCAACAAAATTGTTGATTGTAAATGAACTTAAATGTTTGAATTAATAAAAACAAGTGTAAATGATTGTAGCATTGTTCACGTGTAAATTGAATTGAGGAGCCAAGGTCCAATGTCCGTAAATACACGAAAAAATCCTTATAGGATTACTTAAATGACAAAATAACTTATAATAAGTATCAATGACAAAAGTAGGGTCAATGCTGGCTAGTGCATAAAATATTGTTACTTAACTCAACAATGCCTACCTGCCGATGTTTATTCTTTTGGTTTAAGTACATAAATCGTCATGATTGAAGTGAGGTAAGTAACACCGTCTTTCGAAATCTTAATCTATTTTTCCTTCGTGCTATTGACCACTTTACACAGATGGGTACCTCTCGTTTGTATTTCTGATAATCATTGCAAAATAACACGCTGTTTTTCAGCAGGGCTTTTACATTCGCAAGTAATGTATTTTAACCGGTCTCTGCTTTGAGTTTGTGCACGAGGATTAGTAGTTACATTTTTGAATAGTGTTCCGAGGCCTTATCACATACACTGTGGGATCATAATATGATGAACGAATAAACGTCATCCACGTAAGCACGTATCAAAAAACCAACGGTAAAAACAATACAGTAACATAACAACGAGATCAAAACATGTTTCTTACCTCAGTATTTTGTGATATGTCATTTAGCCGTCACTATTTTCAACATTCGCCTTTTCGCTGCTTGCATTTGAGAGACTCGTCAGGAAGTGCGAGGTAAGAGCTCTGTAAAAACCGGTTTAAGCACGCCAGTTGGTCCATATTGCCGACTGACCGTTCCAATGCGGTAACTGTCGGGTTTCCTCTTTTCCTTAAATGACTATCACAAATTTGTTTTTACTTTTCGCTTGGCTTGCATGTGAAATACCTTTGTTCTGTGCCTTTTCGGAGTTTGGTATATGTTGCAATACTCATAGGACTTTGTCATATATTCTTATTATTGAAGAAGATAAATAAAAGTTTCGTAGTTAATGGTAATGCCATCCCAAATGACCGGATCTCCGCTTCAATGTCCAGTTTACTTTCAACGTGTCTTGCTCTTTTTTTCTCAACTGAGATTTCAATAACCACCAGCCAGCAGTTTTCGATAATATTAGCATATGGTGACTGGGCTGGCCACACATGAAATATTGTGTCTCTTCTTGTAGTCTGTAACTATACGTGCCCTATGTACAGGTACAATGTTATCTTGGCAAATGTATGGTCCCGATGGGGAATGTTTGGCTACAACTGGCCAAAGATTATTGTCTATGATTTCAATATAGGTTCTGGGAATTGATATTTCTTTCCGCAACTGAAATTGTCCCTACACCAAACCAACAACAGATCTGTAAGTCAAGGGACAAGTAGGGCTCAGAAAGTCCGGCTGCCATTCCTCATATGCCTTTCGACAAACGGTTTTTTTCCTGATAATAACCTTGCACTTCATCTGAATTAATATTTTCCGACCGTCTGTTGCCATTTACCTCTTGCCCATGCAATTCCTTTGTTAATGTTAACATCTCTTATACAGGATGTGGTTTTTTTTGTCAGTCAGTCGGCAAAATGGACTGACTGGGGTGCTGAAACCTGGTTTGTGGACATCTCCAACCTCGCACTTCCTGGTGATATTTCTCCAAAGAGTGAACACATAGAAAACATAGAACCACAACAATTAATTTACATTACGTACCAATGAAAGTAAAAGCACATAGATAGGGCAAGCAAATGTTCAGAGAAAACCCATCACCTAACCGCCATTGCAACGACCAACAGGTATGCTAAAACCTGGTTTGTGGAGAGCTCCAGCATCGCACTCCCTGAAAGTTTTTCTATCAAACAAACAATGTAAATAAAATATTCTATCAAAGCGAGGCAACTAGAGTAGATACCTACATACCTGCTGGAGTTAAAACTGACAAAATGAACTTATAATGACAATATATATATATATATATATAGAGAGAGAGAGAGAGAGAGAGAGAGAGAGAGAGAGAGAGAGAGAGAGAGAGAGAGAGAGAGAGAGAGAGAGAGAGAGAGAGAGAGAGAGAGAGAGAGAGAGAAAATAACTAGTATACAAAAAAAAACTAATCATATCTTCAAAATGTACAGTAGATAACATAAACACTGGTCTGCTGAAGCCATTATTGGGATCCTGTTTTACCTCGACAGTTTACAGTAAGATTACCCAGACAGACTGTCACTGGAGAATACATTCTAGCCAAGGTTGAAATATCGCATATTTTGTCATATGATCATTTTTTTCTTGTTTCTTATACATTTCGAAAATGCAAGATTTAACAATCTACCCAAAGTTTTAGTATGTGAACATAAGGAATGGAGACAGCGTAAATTTTCAAAAGTTAAATCACGCTGTTATATCAAAAGACTTTCGCGAGTATTAATTTTTTAAACTACATTAACATTTATGGTTATTCTCATCAACTTGCTATTTAAAATACTCATTTTCACATAACTGAAAATGCATTTAACGCACTAATCTAATTCTATGTTTTTTAAAAAGCCACATAACTAAAGTACGATACTATGTGCTAAGCATATACAAACATATACAATTGTAATGCTTACGATAATATGACACGGTCCATTAGATGTAAGATATATAAAAATACACTTTTACACCAGCTGTAGGTAAAATCAAATATGTAAACTAAGATAAGAAAATGAAAACACAGTAACTGCAATAGATTGACCAGTCGACCAAGCGATTCATCAGATCCCCAGTTTGAAAGTCAAGAAAATGTGTAGCAAAAGCAAACAGTCAATTAAATTTAATTGAAAATGCTGATAACAAACTACGGTATCGGAAGTTTATATATGATCAATGAAAAAAGTCAGGTTATTATAATGGATAAGCGTAACATGGATGTGTCCCAAAGATATAGAATTTTGAAACATAAATTGTTAATTAAAGTTTAAGATAAAATGAAAGATAATATGTATTAGAACCACCCAAACAGCCACGAGAGAATGCCAGTACTATGTTTGGTGACAACCAAATGACCATTTTCTCAGGACTAACATGCCTTTTAGCTGGATTACTACACACATTATCGTGCTCGCTTCTGTCATATTAGAATAAGTAGTTCCAGCAAATCAATTTATATTGGATGGCAGATTTATAACACTGTTGTTGGCCAATAAATTCTGTAACAATTAAAGACACTTCTAGTTGTTTATGTTAACTGTTATCATAACATACATAGTTTTAACACCCAGAGCAATGTAATTGCAACATTCCATTGGGATATTCAACCTGCATTGACATTGTTATTACCAACGGAACATGGATCATAAAACTTATCTTTAATACGTTCTAACTAAAGCGACGTCATATTTGTGGATGTTTGTTTAACCTAGTTACAGCGAGGACCCGTAGCTAGCTAGATTTGTTTCAATTTTTGCAAGACATTTAAACTTAGCCGTCGTCTCGTTTACATGCATTTGTCTAAATAGATTCCTAGGGTAGCTGCTCAATTCGTAAAAGAGTATGTAGTTAAAAATAACGTATTTACCCTTCATAAGTTTTTTGCGGAATCTATAAGAAATGTAAAATCCCACAGTGGACGTTTCTTGGTTCCTTTTTCCAACGTTCCTTTAATTAATAGGTAAGTCTATATATAGGTAATTTAAACATATGTTCGTTTTCGTTTATTTTGATTAGTTATTTAAGTTATTTTTTATATTAAAACTGCTTTTACGGGTTGAAACCCAATAAGTAACACACGTGTAAGAAAAAGGTAACTGACTTAAATTAAATTGGGTGGTCAGGAAATAATTAACAAGATATCCAAAACAAGTGTATGCTTTTCTATATATTCTTCAAGTACTTTTGCATGCGTTTAGCGTTAAAAAGAAGGAACAGTTCAAATAAAATGTGATTTACATTTACTTAATATTTAACTTCTCATGCAAAAATTATGTTAATCAATTACGTAAACATACGGCTGTGATAACTGACGAGACAGATGTTTGAAATTAAGTTAGACAAAATCGTTTATACACATGATGCGGACTGACACCCTTAGACTTTATTCCTTTGCTTATGATTAATTGTAAACCGCTCCATCGCATTTCTGCAGCATTTGATTTAAAAAGCCAAAATAAATGTTGGTGTTGGACTCTGAAGTAAAATTCTTCTTATTTGTTTACGGAAGATCAGTCCGAAAGACATTTAAAGTATAATCTATGCGGGCAGACTTTATGAACATCATGTATATATAGGTTCTAATTGACTGATTAGACCTGTTGTTCTTGAACTCAACCGTTATTTACCAGTACAATAATTCAACGTTTTCTGTTTATAGTTATTCGGCTTCAACAGCTTGTACCTAATATCACACACGCGTCGTCATTATCTTGTCATTATGATGTTACAGAGACATTTACCTGCTGAAACCATCAAATGGTTTATCTTAGGCGGCATGGATGTAAATTAAATCACCGCGGCAGGCACTAGCAGAAGAAAGTATTCCAGCAATAATAACAACGCATCATCTTAGGTCACTTGGTCTTTTTAACAGTTAATTTTGTAAAGAAACTTTTTCAATGTGATTTGCAAAGTTCAAAGCGATTGGTATGCGATTCACTGAAACAGAAAACTTCTTTATAAATAAGACTTACATTTGTTACACTGCACTCTGCTTATAATAATAAAATACCGGTTATACTTGGTTATAATACTTGGTTATTTTTGTAAAGACTCAACATAAACGAGACTGGCTTTAATTTTCAAAGATCTACTGTTTTCTTGAAAACATTGTGTTTGTTAAAACAGAAGTTTTCCAATAACTAGGACATGATCTAATGCGTGTGAAGCTTACAAGACAATAAAAGTAACCACACCTGCTAACAACAAAAACAACTATAACTATTTAAGTCAACCGGTAGAAAATATATATTAAAATTTTCATTTCATTGATCATATAACCAAGTGTGTAATGTGCTATTCTCCTCCAATAAACATTTTTGTATGTTCTTGAAATGCAATAGTTAATATGATTTAATATGGCATTTTTCGTGTCGTTTCTTTGGTTTTCTGGTAAATGATAATGCACCAGATACTATAATTCTGATATCAGCGTATTTTATTAACACATTAAATTAAATTAAGATTATTTTAATTTGCCAGGATGTGTTCTGATTGTTCACATTGAGGTTATCGTTTTGAAACAATAAATTTGTGACCCAGTTTGTTTAACAGTAACGTATTTTCAATGTCGAATAAATTCGTTGTTGTTGTTTTTCAGAAAGGCTACGATAATAAGTTTACATTTCACATAAACTATTTTTTTCTTTAAAGTAGTTAAAGTTCTTCTCTAAATAACATGTATGTGAAGGGATAAGTTGGCGGGTCTAGTAACGATTATCAGAAAGCGATATTAACATTAACTCGTGTCGTCACCTTGTTCTTTTTTCTTTTTTAAAAATGATCTCTCTTATACTTAATTGACCACCTAATCACAATTCGCTCCCGAAAATAAATTCGTTATTTTAAATGACAATAACCGGAATTATTTTACTAACTCGCTCACTCAATAATCAACCATGAACAACTAAACGACAACAATTGATAAAAGTTAATATTGCCATTATTATGCCAGTACGTGTGATACTAAATAAATGAGACGACATATTCCGAATTGTATAATTGAGATCAAATATCTGAAATGATCAAATATGAGATTGGTGAATTAGATTATATGGAATTGGAAATAAGTGGCAACAAGACATAATGGTTCGCTAAGTTCCCTCCTATTGAGGCTACAGCTGAACCATGAAATTCCATCGGCCTGCAAGCCGATCCCGATATATTAAACTATCTAAGATAATACAAGATGTCCTAATTTGGCTGCCATAACAATTTCTAAATTACTCGGGCTCTATGTCACATTGACTTGATATGCTCACTGCAAAACGCAATCTTTTGCAACATGCCACACGGCCAATACGCAACACATGTGATACGCAATACCCTCCACACGCAATATACAACACCTGCAATACACAGCACCTGCAATACACATAAACCACACGCCAATACACAACACCTGTAATACGTATAACCTGCAATACACATATATACCATTCGGGCCACACGGTCAATACGCAACACCTGCAATACGCAATACCTGAAGTGCACATACACCACACGGTCGATGTGCAATACAAGCCAATACCTGCCACACGCAATTCGAAACATCTGGTACACTGCCATGCCAATATATCATGTTATTCGGGCTTTATGAATCTATACAGCATTGGTATACGCAACACTAGCAGTCCACAGTTCCATGCAATACGCATCACTATATACATCAATAAGCAATATCGTTATACGGGATCGACCTTCCCGACCGCTAGAATTTCCGCCACAATAAATTCTCAGAATCTATCCTCCGAATTCGAGCCCACTTTCCAAAAACAGGCCAGGCCGCTGACAACATTTGCCTCTAAAATAACAACCCAAACCATATGCACCAGGCGGTCTATATAACTATATAACTCACAATCAGAATTAGACACCCAGAACATATCGTGAAACACTGACACTCTGTTGTAACTAGAAAAAAGCCACATTCTTAAATCAGGCTTTATTGCCTTTGTCACGCGTGACTGATGGTACAACTTTTTTCAACTCACGCGTCGCGTTAATCAATCGCCTACAGAATGGACGACTTGGATAAATAGCTCGAAAGGCAAAGTTCAGCACACTAATCAGACTCTGTATTGCTTTAACTGTTACCATTTCCTATTGTAAAACATCTTCGATTTTAAAAACTATATCCTAAATTTTGCCCGCGGCATAATGACCTCCATTTTAAGAGAATCTAACTCAAGACCTAAGAAAGACAATACCGTTGTCGGCCCTTCCGTTTTGTCAATCGCTATTGATACGTTCAACAATTGTAAGACTTCCTCAAGAATTGTTTTAACATAAGGCAAGATTCGCGTGTTCGATTCCCACCCAAATTATCATCTAGGGAGTGCATTATTTGGCCCGTTGTCATTCTACGTTTAGCATAGAATACAATGAAACATGCAAATGTTTTCAAACGTACTACAACTTATTATTCCCTTCAAACTTGATTCCAAGCTGATCGAAGTCAGTTGCATGCACAGGGAGTAAACGAAACGCACTCTTAATATCTGTTTTAACAAGAAACAACTATTACACAGGTCTTGGAGCATATGGACTGCATCAGCGAATTTCGTATATTGTACATAGCATAGTTTAGGGTCTACAATCATTGAATGACCGACCCTCTGGGTATGACAGATGATGTATTAATCGATATTCACATTCTGTTTTCTTTAGGACCAAACCTATAGGCGACACACGTAATATCTTAACTGGAATTTGTTCAAACGGGCCTGCTACTCGTTTTTTCTGACTTTCCTTATGTATCTTTTTTCTGGAAAAAAAACTGTCTGGAAAATTGTTTGCAGACCCAAGATGTTTAAATTCTACATAACTATGCGGGTCAGTATAATGCAACGGAAATCCAACTGTGAAACCCGCAAACAAGGTATCTCGATCATGATGATTGTTAAATGTAAGCTCATGCGCTAGGTTCGAAATTTTGACCTCGAAATATTGACCGGAGTAGATGCAATGCATGATAGGGTAAAAAATCATAACGCCGATGACGTATGTACTGAGAATTGATGACGTCACTAATGTGATTTTTTAGGTGTGAAATTTCTTTTCGATTCGGATCCTCTGAAACCACCTCGTTTGAATCGAAAGAAGCTGGCTCCACGGGGCCGAGATCCACCGTAGTCTTGGAATGAAATTGGCTGCCATTAACATCAGCAGGCTTATTTGTACCATCAAACTGACAGTTAATACGGGCATGTCCACGCCCACAACGGGCAAATGTATGCAAACATTTGCAATTCTGCCAGTTACAATAGCCCTTGTTAAAGTCAAAGCATTTTGCACGAGACGCGCTGTTTGTCGTCTGTAACACTTGAGGTTGAATTTCTCTGAGAGAAAAAAAGCAACCATAAATGTTGGTTGACAACTGACCATGGGGCTGGGTATGTGGCCTGTCTTATTCTAAATTGTTCGCCATATGTTCTGCAGGCGTAAACCGCCTTGCCTTTGTGCACACTCTCTTATAAGTGACATTTTTAACTTAAGTGAATATGAACCGACAAATCCTCTGTTAGACATTTATCTCCACCTGCGATGCCAAACTGTCCATTGTCTTACATTTCCTCTCATCTTTAAACGAATGTCGGCACGGTAGATTTATTTTCTCAGACAAATTTGGCGTCTTGACTTTGTTTGAGCGTGAGCGGAAAGGCGGATGTGACGTCACAATTCGCTCCAGATAATAAATTCGGTTATTTTAAACGACAATAACCGGAGTTATTCGGGCTTGTCAGTCAGCTTAACACCTTATATTAAGATTATTTAAACTACTTGTAATATTATTGGTGACTCTAGAATATCAAATCGACGGTTTTACACTCACTGGTTTAAACGTGTATGCCAGATATGTGCCGAAATTCCATTCCTCTCGTTCCCGGAAGGTTTGCCGTTGTTGTAGCAGTCGGTACCTAGCGCAATATAATTGACACTTTTACTAATATTGCTATTGCATTGTCGATGTACCAAGATAATCTGACAAGTTGAAGCACGCTGAAAGTGTTAACCAACACATACTGTTTCGTTATCATTTGAGTTTGCAGTCGGATGGTTGATATTTCCTATTTGCGTGAAAGGATTTATCCCTTTGAATTGTGTAGGACTGCCGTTAAGTAGGACACAAGCCAGGGATAAACCACGGATGACATGTCCTCGGGACATGCAGTAAGCTTAATTGTTTGTATTGTTTACGGGGTTGGAAATAAAGTTGAACTTTACTTCGAACAAAAACAATTGAATTCAGCTGGAAAAAAACTGTAACTTTGACAATAATGTTCATCGCAAGCAACAACGAATTAAAACACTATGGACCATTTGATTTTAATATGAAAAGCGTCTTAATATAAGATAGGAAGTTTTAAAGGATACTTTGTGGCATTAATATGACTACTAAGAAATTTTAAGTAAAAAGAATTAATTTATGGTACAAATTGAAAGGACAACCTAACTGTAGGGGAAGGGGTATTCATCTTAAACGTTCTTCTAACGTGCATGCACATGTCCTGGATGCATTTTGGAATGTCAGATTGTGTTTCATTATTTTCTTTTCAAAATTATATTATCTTACTACACTAAACACCACTAATTAACATACCAACAAATATAGAGCAACAACCAATTCATAATTTGTGCTACGTTACGATGCAATGATATACAATAGAACAGGTGTATATTATTTTCATTCTTATGGCATTCCATAAGCAGTGTAAGTCAGCGTAATTGCAATGAACATTACTTTCCTATAAACCGGATAGAAGACACGTTTTATTTTTGGAATGTGTACAAAGCCGACTGCTCAATTATCACAACTTATTTGTTATGTAGGGCAATAACAGGGTTTTACACCCGTTCGCTAATTATCTAAAATTGGTTCATTTAATAAATAATAGCCAGTTATGTCGCAAAAAGGATGTTGCACTATTAGTTATCTAAAAGGTTAAGTGTATATTGCATATTGTAAACAGACAGAGCCTGATTTGGTGTGTTTTAAGTAACCTAAAATTGACAACACTCAATAATAAATATTTTGAATATTTGGCAAAAAATAAAATCGAAATTCAAAATCCTATGTAGGGTACAGCTTCTTTAGTAAGATATTAAAGCGATTCATCGATTCTTCTCTGTAGAGCTACATGGTATACGACTTGATATGGTTCAACATTGACCACTGTGACTCAAAATATAAGACCATTGTGTTGTTTATGTAATGCAGATGAAGACTAATTCATGTTGGTGCATTAATAACATTCATTTGCCGGACAGTACGATCCTCGCATTTGACATTTTATTGTTGGTGTTTTTTGTTATTGTTCCTATGGTTGTTATTTCCTATGAAAATAGTATGCATTTTGTAATGAACCATTCTTAAATGACGCTGGCGCTGAGATCGTCAATAAATGTATATTACTGACGTCAATTACGTAATTGGCGCATTGTGCGGTATCTTCAAAACATGCCACATGAATAATGAAATTTGTACGTTGATATTAGTCTTAAACAATCACTTAACACTTTAAACAGTATAACTCTAATCTAGAGAGGAAAGAAACACACTATTAGTTACTTTTTATCACAAGCACACCATGTCGTTACCATTACCAAAACCGCACAATCCAATATATTTTAAAACCGTGAATTATGTACCTACAATTTAAATAATAAGGAGGCCAATTTAAAGATTCAAACTAGCATCGAAATGGCAAAATGTTCTAGGAACTGCTTTATCATCAACATGAACCATAATTACAAACAAAACACATGTCCCAAACTTGTGAATTGGAGAACAAGGTAACTCTCAATTTATAAGACACAGACACCCAAATACACTCAAATATCAATTAAACCCAACTATACAAATACAAATATTTATAAAAGAAATGTATAAATACTTTGTAGACATGCCTTTTAACTGTATCAACATTAGAATGGTCCCCCCTGTACTGAGATTATTATATATTTAAAAGGTCATTCACGTCTGACTAAACACTGTCACACTATACACAAAAACTAAACGATCTCGCAACTGTTTCGTAGGATGAAAGTAACAAAATGTAAAAGATTCAACACTAAATGTTTCGTTGGAATTATTAACTAGGACTTGTTTATGTTTATTTATTAAGATTTTTCATACGGAGAATTATTGTTTTAAAATAATCTGTGGATTTAACAAATCGCAAAACATACATATACGCGAAATCCTAGAACAATTTGGTGCATGTTCAGGTCCCTATTTAAGTTTCACGGGTTGTTTTCTGACCATCAAATATCAGGAAATTCAAGTTTGTATACAAACGAACATGTTTGAACTACTGCAAAAAATTTTAGTAATCGGTTTCTTTCATGTAGCTATTGAAACCTAAATAAAATCTTATGTTTATATTAACTCATTTCAATTACTGTCAATCTTTGGCATCTTTTTAGATAATTATTTTAAATATAACGAGCTAAACGTCAAAATGAGGCCACTTTCTTTTAAATTGCACGAACTTGCAAGGATATAATAACATGAATCTCTTTGAGAATGGTGCTTTAAAGTGATTGTTATCGCTTATATAATTTCAAACAAACTTTGGAAAAAGAAGGCAATTATAATCAGCTGTTAAGACTATAATTCACATTGTACAAGCTAATATATTATTGGCTGTTCAATTTCAAATGTAAGCATAGTCAAACACAAAATAGTTTTAAGAGTAAATAACAAATACTATTATCGTGAATATACATGGAGTTGCGGCGGACATTACATTCGGTATATTTGTTCTTTGTTTTTCTTTGTTGCTCTTTTCTAGCCAGCTCTGCCAGCTTGTCAGCAAAGAAAGCAAATGGTCATAATTTATTGCCATATTTCAAGTACAATAAACAAACAAACTATATATGATATACTTGTGTACGTGTTGTGGCAAGAAGGTCTAAATTTTCAAATTTTTCATTCATTTCTACCTTTATTTTCAAGAATGTTCATTTATCGACACAAATGCTGCTTTTGTTCTATTTCCACAAAGATTGCTTTTGTTAGTGGAACGGTCATTATGTGTATGATATTAGGCTGCTGAAGCTATTACTGGGATCCTGTTTTGCCTCTTCGGCTTGCAGGTAGATCACTGTGAGAGACACTAACAGGAGAAAATAGTCTAGCATAGGTTGAATCATCGTATCTTACGTCACGCGATCATGTTCTTGTTTTGTTTCATGGATTTTGATAATGCAAGATTTGAACATGCCGACAAAAGCTTTAGTGTGTAATATATAAACCCCATCTTATTTAGCATTTATCGTTATTCCGTTTAACCTGCAATTTCTAAAGAAAATATAAGACTGACATTAAACGCACAGTTCTGTTAATATATGCATTGCCGCCACACTGTATAGTATAGTTCATATAGTGCGGCCACATAGAGTATATTGTTATCCGGTTGCTATGTGCTAAGTTATATACAGACATTTGCAAAAATAATGTTTATAAAATGACAACATGATCTGTTTGATGCAAAATATATTAAAAAAGTAATATTGCACTAGCTGAAGGTAAAACTCACATATGTTAGGTAAAGGTAAAAAATATATTGAGAAAAAAAGATAGCACAGTAACTGCATTGGATTGATAAGTCAATATAAGGACAGTAATGGGGGCTCCACCCGCGTTTATAGGACCCGACATCGAACGCCAGGAAAATAGAAAGCAAAGGCAAACAGTGTAATAAAACTTTCCAATTCAAGAGAGGAAACAGATAGCAAGTTATGGTATCAGAAGTCCATATATGAAAAATGAACAAATATTTCCAACCTTTATACAGACAGGAATTATTGTCTATAAATACACTAATACAGACGATCATCTGTTATAACTAAAGACACATCAATTGAATAATTAAAACGATGCTACCGAAATAATGTAAGAATATGCCGCTATGTAGAAATGGCATAATTTTCCATGAGTAAGACATATCAGTTCCAAACACGAATGAATTGTTGAAATTTAAGATAAAATGCAATAACACTTTAACCATCACAACACCTATTAGAAAACTCCCAGATTAGTGAAATGTTTGTAGAAAACCAATTGACCATTCGTTATGTATCTGACTGCAATGTAGGCCAGACTGCTGGATTACTCCCCGTTGTCTGGTCGGTCAGGGTAGGGTACGAGGTTCTGATATATCAGTTCATAAAAGATGACAGTTTTAATCGATGGTGCGGGTCAATCGATTATGCTATAATCGACCAATTGTCTTTTATCATAACACACAAATTTTAAATATCTCAACACATCTTTAACATATCTCAAATACACGTAACGTGACCATCACATTTTTTGTGATTGTTTAACCTAGTTACAACGAGAAACCGTCGCTTGGTTGGACATGGATACAGTCCATCGCAAAATCGATACGCCATGTGTCATAAACGGTCTTTGGCTTCAGTCCTTGAATATAAGATGTTAAATTATGCAATCACATTCAATCCAAGTGACTTATTGTGAAAGGTATACATATCAGGATTTAACATAGTGCTTAAAAGGAAGTGGTTTTCTATGTTTGGGTTCATTGACGTTCAGGAAACGTTGTGTAAGTCACCAGATATATCTCGGAATAATTGTCCGAAATACTTTTATTTAGGCTGTTTCATTTTTGAAAAACAGGAATTTACCTATTCTTTCTGAGTTTTACTGATTTTAAGTAAATTTGTTTAACGATTTCTGAGGTTGATAAACATTTGCATTATAATTGCTAGTTTTCACTTAGGGACCTATTTTCTTTCCGATTTACCAATATATCATAAAAATGAAATAAATGATATGCAAATCAGGTATACTAATTACTGATGTCTATTCTGAGAAAAGCAAGTGCATGTATTTATTTTTCTTACATAAAGAGATATCAATTTTCCAGCCTTGTTATGATTGGAATGCTCTTCCTCCCCAAAAGAAACAAACTAACTTCAAGACATGAGAGCATTAATTAGCGTGTTTTCGGGAAGGCACTTGTCTTTACAACTTAGTGCACCTTGGTCAAAACCAATAACAATGCAGGTGCCAAACACCCATGCCACCTGTGATTTTGCAGTTATAAAAGCACTTAGTTTCAGCCAAGATATAACTGGCTTATCTATCATTGTTTCAAGAAAGCAACGAAACACAAGATCTGTAGCAGCTTAAAGATGACAAAAAGTAAAAAGCACAGTTAAGATAACTAGGGAACATTTTTATGATTTTGATCAAATGAAACCGGATTCACATGATTCTGTGCAAATCAAACAAATACATATGTATTTCTTTAAACGTACTGGCCATCAATCATTGTTTATACCATCATTAAAATTATTATGATATGCAATACAATATATAGGCATACTATTAGCCGTGTAAGTCAGCGTGATGAAGAATAACGTTGAACCAATCAGAAGCTTCTTGTTGTTGTCAGTAATGCTGTAGAGTGTCTTTCTGACTGTTAATATGTCATTCTTATGTGATTCAAAAGCGGAAATAAAATTCCTCAAACGCATTCTGAGAAGTTATTTACTTTTGTTCCTTTAAACCGTCGTAATATTAGAAAATGATGTATCATTTATGTTCTGGGACACAGGTTCAGAGTAGAGTATGCAAAATTATGTTAGTTCTCAAACATGGATTAAGGGGGGCGCTTTTTAGTAATTAATGAACATACTTGAATATTCTTTTTTGCTGTCAAACGAAATAATGTGCAACAGAAACATAAGAAAAGGTCCAATGAAATTTACCACAACTATTGATACACACACACGCGCGCACACGCACACACAAGCACACGCGCACACACACAGAAAAACGCATGCACGCACACACACACACACACACACACACACACACACACACACACACGCACAAACACACACACCACACACACACGCACACACAAACACCACACACACGCACACACACGCACACGCGCACACATACAGAAACACGCATACACGCACGCATACTCACACGCCCCCACACACAGAAACACGAATGCACGCACGCACACGCGCGCGCGCACACACACACACACAGAGAAAGAATAACAACTGTTACCACATTGGATAGGGCAGTCGACAAAATTACTGGCTATTTTGCTTAAATCCGGTTTGTGAAGCGGATAAAAAGCAAACAATTGAAGAATATCGCACCAGTACATTCGTGGATGCTGCGATGCTTATTGAACCTTGTCATATTTTCTTATTTAGACACCTGTTGTAAATCTTAACACGATAATGAGTGTAGAGTTACATTTAGATAAGTATAGATAACAAAGTGAAAATGCTTCCAATTCGTTTAAGAACCGACCATTCAATATGCATTTGATAGAACAAACTATTCGTGCTCTGTTAATAAATATACTGTTTAATTAGGTAAGCAGTGACCTTCATTCAAACCTGTTTTAAGTGAACTGTTTATTACCAGTTCATCAAAATAATGTTTTCGTTGTTTGTTCCATTATTCAGCTATAAAAGTGTTTACTTGACATCGTGCACGTGCCGTCATGGTGTTATAGAGACTTTAACCCTTTGAAACCATACAATGATTAAGTTTTGTCAGCATGGCTGTAAATGAGGTTACTAGCAGGTGAATTTGTTCTAGAAAAAAACAACGACTCATCTTATCTTGATTATTGTAGCATTGTATTTTGCAAAAGCACTTGTTTTTCAAATACTGTACAAAGGCAAAACAACTGGCAAGGAATGAAGTGAAACGAAAACGTTTTTACGTTGTATGACACATTTATTACAAAGTAATGTTTTTCTTATTTACCTATTTTGTTTAAAATATCAAAAGACTAAACGTATTGTTTTAACCTGCAAAAGCAAAACATAAACGTTGTAAATGTTGATTTAAATTTTCAGTGTACAGTTTTCAAAAAGACAAATAAACCCCGTGTTTAATAGATAAAAGGGAATTACTGTGTGTGAAATAAACAGACATATAATAATAATAAACCATTTGTTTCACTTTCTATTCACTGCAGCTGAAACTGGCTAATTTCGAAGGAAAAAATACAAGTGCAAAAATGCAACAAGCAACATCCGTTAAGAGGTAGCTGATAGGTGTAAACAATCCCCAACCACGTGTCTTCCAAATATTCAACGGATTTTGAAATGTCTTTGAAATGTAAACAGTAAACAAACTTAAAGAATGCCATTTTCGTTACGTTTCTTTCATATTCTAATTAATCGGCGTGTCTTGAAATAAAAGCGCCTAAAATACCTTCAGTAAGTTACTAGCATACTTGAACATAATTGTATTTTAATGTTTAATGTTATCAGATTTTGACATAGAGGTTATCATTTTAAAAAGAAACCTAAGCGAAGTGTGTTGTTTTACAGAAACATATGTTGACTTGCGACCTTCACATAAATTTGTTGCTTGCTTTTATGTAGCATCCATATGCTATGCATGTGTATTCCATCCATATATAATTTCTGTGTTCTCTTTTAAGTTCCCTACTTTAAGCAGATGTATATTATCTACTAACAAAATAAAAGAAACACAAAGATATATGTTTCATCAGCTACAACTAATTGCACTGTAGGTATGACTTCTGGATTAAGTTCCTTTTTATATTATTACACACAAACTAACTCTCTAGATTTTTAAGATCTCTTACTTATGAACATTTTGTTTCGACAATGTTGGCATTTTCATGATAGTTAGAATTAAGTCACTTCGTGTTATTGTGAACATTTTATATCTTTGCTACAAATGATTTCACTATATTTTTATGACATAACACACAGCCCTTATATATTAGCCTTGACTGTTTTACTTTAAACATTCTGTAATAAGAATATATGACAACGTCCTATGAGTATTGCAACATATACCAAACTCCGAAAAGGCACAGAACAACGGTATTTCACATGCGAGCCAAGCGAAAAGTAAGAACAAATTTGTGATGAGTCATTTAAGGAAAAGAGCAAACCCGACAGTTACCGCCTTGGAACGGTCAGTCGGCAATATGGATCGACTGGGGTGCTTAAACCGGTTTTTCAGAGCTCTAACCATGCACTTCCTGACAATTTTCTCAAATGCAAGCAACGAAAAGAAAAACGATCTATTTGAAAACAAAATGTCCATGCGCTGATATGTTCTATACGTTATGACGAAAGTAGTGACGTCATCGAAAAATAATGTCCACATAGTGTTCAGAAAAGGAATATGGTATATTTTGATTTGAAAAACAACACAAAAATGGTTGACCACAAATAAAATTAACTTTCTGAATCATGAACAAACATGACCAGAGACGAATAAATGGTTGAAGCATCCTGTTCATGTGAAGATGGAATTGAAGAACCAAAGTTCAATGTCCATCAAAGAAAATACACGTAACAATCCTTATAGGATGAATTAAATGACAACATAGATTACATGCACGGGGAGATTTATTACGACCGCCGCACTGCACAAGTAACATTGTTGTGATCATGAATAAGAATATATGACAAAGTCCTATGAGTATTGCAACATATACCAAACTCCGAAAAGGCACAGAACAAAGGTATTTCACATGCAAGCCAAGAGAAAAGTAAGAACAAATTTGTGATGAGTCATTTTAGGAAAACATTGTTTAGATGAACATATTTCTCGCAAACATAGTGTACTTTAAGATAAGTGTTAATATTTTAACGTTAGATTGTTTGTAATAATACTCTATGTTCAATTATTATTGTTGATGTATGTTTTGCCGTTAGAAGCCTAAAATGACAAATTATGGGATAACTCTTACCATACCAGAGGTTGGATCGCTCAGTAAACCGGTTTAAGATTCCCAGTAAATGACCTCTCCTGATTAGTTATTTCTCTATTTTGTGCCTGATTTCGTCGCAATTGTTTTTATTTTACAAAATGACTTGAATGTGTGTGCCTTTGTCTAGCGCATTGCTCAATTTCTGATATACACGGTTATTCTTATAGGAAATTAATATATTTCTATATAATATGTATACATGCAGTAAAGTAAGAGAGTGGATCGCTCAGTAAACCGTTTTAAGCACCCCACTGACTGACCACGCCAAGACGGTAATGTCCCTATTTGTGTAAATTTTTATTCTTTTTACAAATGACTTGCATCTTTGTGCCTTTGTCTTGTGCTAACCCAGATTCTGATATAAGTGGTAACTCCACTTAGCCTATACTCCTGTAAAATATATACATACTGTACGATAATTGTTCTAGTAAATAGACATTATTTCGACTGTATATGTTCAAAAACAGTAAAATTTCCCGCATCGCCTGGATAAAATCCTTTTAAATGACGCAGTTCCTTTTACTGTCTATACTTAGATCTTAGTAAACGCAATCAATGTGAATGTTTTGTTTCAAGTTGACCTGTCGTTGAGAAACACAACAGGAAGAGTTATGTTAATGTTCTCTTAACATGCTTCAGCACCCTAGTCGGCTTTTTCTTGACGACTGACCGTTCCAAGGTAGTACAAATGTTACTATAGGGATTGGTTTATATATATATATTGTAGTATGTGTCGACACAGTTGTGGTCTAACTTTGACATTTTTCTTGCATTTAAATACCTTTACCATTTGTTTCTTTTTAATTTTAGTACATGTTGCAATGCTCATAGGACTATAATTACGCGTTCAAGCTTTGAAAAACTACTCCGCTTAATTGTTATGCAAATATATTGACTTATAAAAAGTAATTTAAATATTGATTCAATACCGTATAAAATAACAGAAACATCACCATACGTAAGAAAAGTAGCTTTGCTAGAATATTCTATTATGCGAGTGCTTGTCACAGTTATCGAACTGAATGCCAGCGATGAGAAAATATAAAATTGTCCTGTTACATAAATGTAAACATAAATTGGGAAAATGATAAAGTTTTTCAATATACTAACCAGACATTACATTAATTGCAAAGCAGTTACCGTCTTTAAGCAGTCGTTTGAGTAAATGACCGACTGTGGTGCTTAAACTGGTAAGCAGAGCTCTGACAACACACTCTCTGAAGAGTTTCTCAAGAACAAATCAATGTTGTAAAAAGCAGTCTCTGTGATATCGTATAATTAGTTCCAAATAACTAGTTAGGTTTGCTTCATTGTATCATGTTTGTCTCAGTATTTTGTCACGTTTACATACAGCAGGCATATGCATGCTTTTGTCTTGTGTAAGTAGATTGATTTTAATTATATTATTTTTTACCTGATATATTTCCAATAACCAGGGCAATATAAAGGTAGAAAAATATAGTATTATGTCGTATATTATGTTATATATTCACTTTAAACGATATTGGTTCTTTGTAGGCAATGGCGATATCTATGTTTATACTAAAACGTTTTAAGTATTCTTACACAAGGCGAGATCACTTGTCAACTCGTGTATCGAATGGCATACTATAATCCAAGGTTGAAACACGAATTCGTTCACTTTTAGTGGCATTATTTATAGCACTAACATATCAACAAATTTAGCCACCTGTTTTACTTCTAGTCCACCTGGTTCAAACGTTTATGTCAGATATGTGCCAAAATTCCATTCCTCTCGTTCCCGGAGCGTTTCCGTTGTTGAAACAGTGGGTATCTAATGAAATATAATTAACAGTTCTAGAATTATCGCTAAGATAGCAAGTAGAATCCACAGTAGTTTTTTACAAACTTGAAGAGTTGAAGGTAAACGAACTGATTGTAGACCATTCGTTGTCCTTTAAAGGTGCGAATCATTAGAGAAAAAACAAATGAAACTATGAGACGATACAGCTAGGATATACTGACCTTGTATGCTTAACTTAAAAGA
The DNA here is from genome assembly GCA_007844125.1 of Sinonovacula constricta. Classification (NCBI taxonomy): domain Eukaryota; kingdom Metazoa; phylum Mollusca; class Bivalvia; order Cardiida; family Solecurtidae; genus Sinonovacula; species Sinonovacula constricta. The sequence goes on from CM017565.1 coordinate 8,809,348, forward strand.
ATCATTGTGATGGGTGCGATGGGTCGACATTTGCTGTAAGTCTTTTTCACGGGGATGTCACCCGCAAGCTTCGGGTCAGACGGCTTGCGACAACGCTTAATTATTGTTTTGTGACAGAATGGCATTGAAAAGCTTAGATCACTTATTGTGTGCAATGGGTTTGTAAGGGTTAATAATTATATCAATGATATGTTTAGTTTTTAATGTCGAGGTAACCTATGCATAGACACACTGTTGGAAGAATATATTTTAACAGGATATTGAATACTATATTCGAATAAATGTGAAGGTTTGCAAAATGGAAAAGTGATGACTTTGAGTACGGTTAAGAAGTTAAAAGAAATATTTACACTAAAATGCTTCAAGCCAACGCGATTAAAAGGACCAGGAACACACGGTATATATTATATATGTAACGTAATGTTGAGTTATAAGACACGGTATATATTATATATGTAACGTAGTGTTGAGTTATAAGACACGGTATATATTATATATGTAACGTAATATTAAGGTTAAATATGTTGTCCACTGACATGTTTGAGAGGGATTAATATGCTAAAGAAGAACGTTGGAGAAGATCTATTGTTACTTTTTTAACTGCTTGCATATCGTGATTGTCCTTACTTTTTCACTATTTGTCTGACCTTACCTGTATATTTTAGAGCAAAGAGAACGTCTTTTAACGTTTAAGCTAACTAATTCTCAAAAAGAAAATTATACATACTTTGAACAAACGATTTTTCTAATCTATACAAGGGATTGGAAATTTATTTCAAACATGTCAGCATTTTAAATAAATTATATAAATTTTAAATTTTCAGTTGGTCTTTGTTTAAAGAATTCACTTAAATATACTCATTACTAAATCTACACGTCCCAGTCAGCTCCTTTCCATGGCGGAAACTATTGGTTAAATGCTCCCTTTGCCCAATGTCTGTTCCAAGGCGGTAAGGACTGGCTTTGCTCCCTTTGCCCAATGTCCGTTCCAAGGCGGTAACTATTGACTTTATTCTTGTTTTGTATATCTCGTCATAGTTTGGTAAAAAACTAACATTTTACTGGAATGTGAAAAATATCTTTGTCGCGCGCCATCTCAAAGTTTAATATATTTGCAGTGCTCATATTTTCTTACTCATTAACATAATATTGAATAAAGATTATTAACTAATCTTTAAAATTTGTAAGAGCGTTATTGTAATGTACTGAAATCATCCGCATTCTAAATACATGTACATTTTTAATATTATAAGTGTTGTTGCGTTTGCGTTTTCACAGAATATTCGTCTGACGGCCTTTGTTGACTCTTAATATGCCATAATATGTTATGTTATTAGCAGAATTAACTATTTTACGTACTCTCTGGATTTTGTTATAATTTATTAATGCATTGCAATGTTACAATAGTGATAAGCCTGCTAAAATAGTATAACATTGTGATTTGTCAACACACTCAGCCGACAGTTTTCCAATATCAAATAAATATAGCAATGTATTGTTGGTCCATGCATTCAGCAAAATCTCATACCTTTGTGTTAGTAAATTCGAATTTGAACCCGACCTCGATTGAAATACTTTTTTCAATCGTGACATAAATCGTTCAGAATGTAAATTCTTTCCGAATTTATAAATAAGCACTATTGACATAGGGAGATTTCTTCTAAAAAGAAGTATTGACATGATCACGTGGATTTCTTAATTTAAAAATAGCTCACTATGCAGCATGGTTCAGATAAGAAATCCAAGTTTATACCGACGCGTGGTATGTTATGTCACACTTGTAACATCAATGGACAGCATTTCGAATATCTTTTCAGGTAAGATTTTGTTGTTATTTAAGAGACAAGATCTAAAATAGCGGATGCCACGTTTAAAACTCGTCTGTTTAATAGAATCACTCACTATTTCAAGTTATTTATTGAAATCCGATTAAAGAGTACGTTGTAGTAATAAATCAGTACGAAAATAAAAAATGGCTTTATACACTTGAGCGTTAATTTGACATGATGTACTACTTTAATTCCAAGAACTAGAATGCTAAGAATCTTAAATGTTAAGAATGAACAACATCTGTGCAACTTCATAGTGTTTCCAAACTAGAAACATACAGACCAGGCATTAAAACCGGAGAGAACTCGCTTAATATAGAACAGAAGATGTAAATCATACTTTGCTTAACACTACAGTATAGTGTATGTTCGCGTTTTCGCTTTTACAAGAAGCTATTCCATACTATGAATGCGGTAAGCATCATGAACGAGTTTCTGTTTGGAGGTGGTTTCAACAGAGTATTGGTCGTCGTAATGGTGTGTCTCAAATGCTTTTACACTTATGTCCAACTTGTATTACATTAGAGAACTGATAGTAACGTTATACGTAGAAATTGCTCTGCTAAGATTAAAGAGCAAATAAAAAATGCAAGAAAAATGATTTGGTGTGAAGCACATAACTTTAAGGAAGTTTAACAATATGCGTCATATTATATCATAGAGATTATATAAGAATGTTTCTGTATTAATGTTATGCTATATTTAATGTATGTGGGGTGTTAACAGCATAAATTATACATCAATGATGTTTTAGAGTGATTACAATACAAACGACACTATTCATTTAATGTTTACCATTTTTACAATATAGATGTAGTAATACATTCAGAGTTCTTAAGGTGAACACCCTGATACATAAATATGTCTATTGTATTAACAATATAAATATGGCACATCAAGGGTGCTTGGGGTGTTGTTTTAGTGTGTTTAAAGTATTAAGGTCGAGACACAGTAAGTTTAAGAGTTATGTAATATAAACGTCATGATACATTATGGGTGGATTATGGTGTTCACAATATACATTATGGGTGATTTATTATGTTTGAAAAAGTGAACACCATTATGCATAATGTCACGCTTTTTTTGTTTCTGTACAATACCATGCCTTCTTTGTTGAAATGGCACATTTTTCTCACTTCGCTCTACCTAGAAAGGCGCTCGTGCATCACGAAAGACCACAATCATGTCACTAAACTGAAAGAGCTATTCCTGTTGGTGAGCGTGCGAAGGTTCGTCGGCAGGACACTATTGCGGAACACATATTTTTGATAAAATATTTTCGATGATCTTGTACATTTTTGTTATATGCCGGGGCAGGCGCGTGTCTGGGCCGTTTTTGAAGTTACGCACAATTACAAGGGAAATAACCTTTGTAGTAATACTTTTGAATACATTCGGTTCTTTTCTAATGAATCACAGGCAAAATGCGGACATGCGAGGAACTATGAACGACTAAAATCATGACGTGTATATATTTAATCATTTTAAACCTTTTCGACTTGGTTGGTGTGGTAATAAGCTTTTATAACACAGAAAATACGGTAATAAATTATGTCATTTCTAACCCGGGTTAGGCATCGACTTTCTTAGTGTTTTGGTACTGTTAGATTTTTCGATGTTTCGAATGTTGGTTACGCACGTGCGTAAAGTGCATAATGGCAGAAACGCGCCTGTGCCGGGGTAAATTGTTTGTCAATTCTGGATTATTTTTCTTTATAGATTTAGCTCCTGAATTCCTAATCAGTTTAGTAGTATTAAGGGGTATAGATTCGAGTTCACATATTGCATGAAACGGTGCACATCATGAGCTATCAAGTAATGACAAATAGCCGTGCTTTTTAAACAACATGGTGAAAAAATATTTTTGGATTGCTACTAGTGTATTAGACCCAAGATTAAATAAAGTAACCATCCTAAGACTACACGTATACAGTAAACGCTAACAAGGACTGTTTCATTTAATCAAAAAAATCCGTAAGGACCTGCGCCATCATTAAATTTTCTTCATGTCACGGCATAGTTTGTAACAATAACAATATTATACCGATATACTTTAAATTAATAAATACATGTATTGGTAAAACCGAAATGTAACAATCTATTCAATAAATTACTCAAAAAAGACTAATATACTGTTATCAGTATCCAACAATGACTGTCCAAATTATTGCTTTTTTTCATGTTGCCTTGTCGTCTTGTTGACCTGTGTGGTCCTCGTATTATTCCAAAGCAATGCAAGTTTAAGTATAAGTGTCGATTGCAAGCAATGATTTACATCAAAAGAATGTCTTATTTTCTGAAGGATTTAGAAAGAGGTCAAAATATATTGGGGCTCTTGATTTCGTTTATACTATATACACCATTCTCAAAAATGATGGTTTGTGGCCTGTTCATACGTGTTGTATACTTCCACTATACTTTGAATCACACACTCATTAACAAGAAAGAAATTTGAAAAGAAAACCTTCATAGAATTGTGGAATTTTAAGCCTTGTTGTTACAATTAAATTTTAGTAGCTATAAACTTGTTTCTGGCACTTAAATATTCAATTTTAGTACAAAATCGTGCAAACTTAGTACAATGGAATGTATTAATATCATAGCATGAATCATATAGTTAATCATCTGCAAGGTATTAATCATACACAATAGTTGGTTCTTGTAAAAGAATTATCATTAAATTTCTCCTTTTCTGCGAGCGATGAAAACTTTCTACGTATTATACAGTATAAATAATATGAAGAAAATCAAAATTTTGCACGTTCTGTTATTGTAGTACTTTGTAACTGTACACAACAGTATGGAATTCCATTAAAAATTGAGATGCGATTAATTGCACAAAACCCGCTTAAACAAGTTAATACTTTACTAAATTATTTTCTACGATAGCCAAAGAAGACCTTCCTTTTTATATTTTTCTTATTTTTTTAAAATTTCAAGTTTCGTTTAATTTTGCAAAACTTTTCGTCAACATAACTTCGCGTAATTTCTTTTCTATCCCAATTAACAATGGATATATATTAGCAAATTCAAGTGTATAAATGTCTCTCCTATTTTACGACGTAATTTGCGCACACTGCTGTCAATAAGCATACCAATCAGCGATCAGTGGGAACAATCGTAATATTCGAGGTTTGTTCTATTTCTTTCATTTTTTAAAATTCGCATTTCGTATCTGAAGGGAAGTTTCGTTTAAAGGCTATTTCAGGATCGACACAATATTAAGGACTAATTTAGAGAAACACATATTTGACATCTTAAATGCTCTTGTGTGAACGATCATTTACTATTATTCCGTATCATTCATGATTATTCTTCAATTAAAATTGATAATGCCACTGAAAATATGGTTTTCTGAATATATGATACACTTGCTTACTTAGAATATCAGAGCATTTTATAATAAAAATATATGACAAAGTCCTATGAGCATTGCAACATATACCAAACTTCGAAAAGGCACAGAACAAAGGTATTTCACATGCAGGCCAAGCGAACAGTAAGAACAAATTTGTGATGAGTCATTTATCGAAAAGAGCAAACCCGAAAGTTTCCGCCTTGGAACGGTCAGTCGTCAATATGGACCGACTGGGGTGCTTAAACCGGTTTTACAGAGCTCTAACCTCGCACTTCCTGACGAGTTTCTAAAATGCAAGCAATGAAAAGAAAACGATCTATTTGAATACAAAATGTCCAAGCGCTGATATTTTCTGTAAGTTATGACGAAAGTAGTGACGTCATTGGAAAATAATGTCCATATAATGTTTAGAAATGAACATGGTATTATTTCGGTTTGAAAAAAAACTACTCAAAAATGGTTGACTATAAAAGAAATTAACTTTCTGAATCATGAACAAACATGACCAGAGACGAATAAATGGTTGTAGCATCCTGTTCATGTGAAGATGGAATTGAAGAACAAAAGTTCAATGTCCATCAAAGAAAATACACGTAACAATCCTTATAGGATGAATTAAATGACAACATAGATTACATGCATAAAACACATTACATGTATCAGTTGTGAAACATAAAGCTCCTCGCAATATCTAAAATTTCATATCGTGAAAAACTATACATTCATGAAAAGGGTATTACTGTCACTAAAACGAATGCATTGGCGTTTCTCACGAGCAAAGTTGTAGTGTTTTTTTCTTCAAGCAGAGTTATTAACATACCAGAACATACAAGTAAACAACATAAATTTATCATACGAACTAACTACAGAGCAACAGAAGCCTAAAGTAGGACAGACTTCTAAATATATTTTTGACCAGGAATGTTAACTCCTAAACTTTTATGCACTTTTCCATAACGTTTGACAACGTGATTGTGACCTGCGACTATACAAAAGGTAAATATTTAGTATGTACGTTGATGTGAAGGGCTAACTGACACTAGCTATAAATTGCAATTTGTATGGTGTTTGTAAAGCCTAGATATCTAGTTTAGTGAAGGAAGTTGTGGGGTTTTTACGTTTCGAGTCTAGCTTGATATGGATATTAGAAAACAACAAGGGGAAATTTTATTCAGTCATGTTTCCAAAAGGAAAAGTCATCAAGATAAAACAAAAATATCTTTTCCACTTTATTTGCAACAAATTAGTTTTTTTAAGACTATTCGAAAATTAAAAGTCGTTTTGTTATATCAGTATTCAACTCATCTTTAATGTGCAGTTACGGGTGCCATTGCAATGTAAATTGTTCACAAAAAAATGCCAAAGGTCCTGTCAAACTTGAAAAGAAAGTTATTTCTGATGTTCACTTTTATTTCTACGGTCAGATTGAGAACTGGGTCAATAGATTGTTTTTCAATCATGTCAAAAAGCCCACTTTGCGATGTTAGAGCTCTGTAAACCCGGTTTAAGCACCACAGTTGGCCGTTTTGCCAACTGATCATTCCAAGGCGGTAACAGTTTAGTATTCATTCTCTAATTTATGTTATGTTTCGTCACAGTTTTGTTAAAACTTTTACATTAAATGGCATGAGAAAACCTTTGTCCGGTCGGTGCCTTTTTCAAATTTGGATATAGATGTATGTTGAATACTTTTAGGACGTTGTTATATTTTCTAATATTCAAATGGGGTTTTATCTACTTTCGTTACAAATGATCAAGAACTAATCTGACAGCAGTTCTCCGGAAAAAATATAAACCACAATATTTTACCCGAACTGTCGGCGTGAGTTTCAAACCAGGTGATCAGGCTTTTCCCTTTTTTGTTGTTGCTAAAACGCTATAACAAGCTTATCTCCTCGGTCCATGTACTGTTGTCAAGATGGAAAATTGTCCAGCGAACAAAAGAACAGCAAAAATGCAGAAAAGTGCATATTTAGAATAGCTAAAGTATTGTTAAACCACTATAATCTATTCGCCTTGTCCATGAATAAAATCTTAAATGATTCTAATTGAACAGTCTCAGTCACTATCAAGCTGATGTGTGTACAGCTAACTACATTAAACTTCACTGACATACTGTATACGACCAACCAGAGACATTCAATCATCTGAGGACGTTTCAATACACCACAATATGTACTAATATCTAAACATTTCTTGACATTCCCGAAAGGAAGGATGCTTTAGTCGTCAAAAAGGATGAATCAATGAAACAACATCTATATAGAACTATTCTGGCGAGGCTAGCATATATTTAAAGGTGAGCATACATAACCTGCTAGAATACAGTTTGATTGAATAAATGCAGAGCAATTACAATTCACAGCTGTATTATCGTACCCGCTTATGTGCACTGACTATCGTCAAATAAACGCAGAGTTGTATAAAATACTTAGTGACGTCTTTGTCGACAAAGCTGGAAAAGATATATATGTTACAAGTTTGGTTTGTTTAAAACCATTATGGATAGGTCCACAAACAAAGTATTCTACAATTAAAGAAATCAAGTATTCTAGAACATGAATTCAAACTAACTTCTGCAATACCTGTAGACAAAACCCGTATCCTCTGTAACACTGTGAGATACTATAATCAGTTAAAAGCGAAATATGATGCAGTGAAATGAGTGCAAGTCCATTACGAAGAGAAAATAGAAGGAAACTGGTAAGATAGCAAAAGCAGATCATATTTAACTGCTATAGCACATGTTGCAGGCTAACTAGGCCACATTTCCTAGATAAACATCAACAGTGCCCAAAGATATCTGATTTTCAACCGCTCCACAGAAATTCTGCGTAGCTTTTTATTGATATGAGCCAAACAATGGAATGTTATTCGAAAACTGTTTTTATAACACAATTTAGAAATGAACATAATTATCTGCAATATTTATAAAAGGTTAAGTGGTTTATCTCACGTTAAATGACCGGTTCCTAGGCACGTGGTAAACCGTTGACCTACCTAGTACACAAGAACGCAACTTTATATGTTTGCTTAACTGCCTGTGCGGATTTTTCTCTAGCATTAATATTATACGAATGGCAAGTACACCTCAGTCAACTGGACCACTTGCATCGAGTCTTCTGCATGGACAAATGATGTCGCGAACACATCTCGGAAAGAGAAAGTGAAAACTCTTGTCCTGTCTTATCTGTTCAAATTCTTGTAAATATATAAACATGGAGTACAGTGATATATAAACTGCAAATCATCTTGATCCCAGTATTAATAACTAACCATTGACTTCGTCTGACGATATTGATGTTCAAAATATGTATGCCTATTGGAAAGATTGCAGATAATGTTATTTCTAACCGTCTTGACTTTTTTCATGTTTATTGTGCAAATGTATGCAAGAAATATTCCACTTCATGATCGTTTAAATGTTTGTTACAAATAATGAATTGTCTGAAAGTTACAAAAATGTCCACATAATTTTGGGCCTGGATTTTCATTTTGAGGAAATAATGAGGCTGCTAACAAACGACATCCTATTTCACGAGATAATTGTTTATGTTTATGATCTGTATATCCTCTGTTTCGATATTCCGATAAGTGTTGTAGAAAGATACCTTCTATAAGATGATATTGCCAATAATTATAAATTATCTGAGAAATTGAGACACAACATAACGTCGCTTTGTTTGGTCTATTTTTATATGATACAACTTGTTGAAAATGTTTCGGAAAGCTAATTTGAGTTTATTTATTGTACACTGTATGTGTTGTATTTTTCATAATTCCATTCATAGATAAAGAATGAAAGAAATGACAAGGTTTATGTAAATTGTCAACAACCTATCATAACATTTTGCATAATATATTACAATGTTGGTTTCGAACTTATTTGCTTAAGGTAACGGGCATTTATCAACAATGACCTCTGGCCTGTAACGAGACATCCAGTATTTCAACGATCTATAAAAACAGGCAATGTTTCGCACGGTGACTAGTTATGCATAAGTTGTCTGTATTGGAAAAAGAAATAATCCAAAAGCATATTGGTCAAGATGTAACGCACTATCTAGTCAACGTTTTAAAAAATAACTTATTTTTGTTTTTATGGTTAACATGGACAACATGTTCAATCCTAAAGCTTCAACCTAACAAAAAGCAAAAGGCTCAGTATGACTACAACTTGATGTTTCGTGCATTGTGCAATTATTTCCTTATTGTGTATTTCAGAACACTGACACTTTTTCGCCATAGCCATGTTGGAAAATGTAGGTATAAGGCAATTACTGACGAAGACATACACTATATCAATGCTATTTTTAATTACTACTATTTGATGACAGTTACTCACTTGACTCGCTAACCCGAAAATAATGACCGTCATTTGATAAGTGAACACAACAGTAATACAACGACGGGATTTATCACGAGCTTAATTATGGCAAACTGTTTACATTAGTAAAACTGATGGTGCAAAATTGATTGATATTTTCTCATGCAATTGCAAAAAAAAGAGAGATTTTTTAATATTATTTCAAATAACAAACAAACGATGTTAAAGAAAATTACCTAGCGAGCTTCAACCTAAGACCGCACATTTACAAAAGTAAACCTCATCCAATTTAATTGCTCATGTTCATGCTTTGTGAGCAGCACTTTATTTTTGGTGATATGTAATAACATTGATCAGGGGTTTTTGAAACTAAGGTCAGATAGCATAACCTTAAAAATTGCTCTTTTTGTTTTATGAATAAATCTTTGTATAAAGTAACTAAGTAACTATCGTTGATATTTGTTTTCGAAAAGTCCATGTAGAAATAAGGGCTGTTATAATGTTTTTTTGTCCGAGTTTGGGATTATTTCTTCAAACATAGGAATAGCGTACATTTGTTCCCATAGGTATGATCCAAAAGCGACTATACAATTAGCAAACAAAACAACGTGAGACCAAATGCGCTTTGTGGCATGTCAAAGTCCCGGACAAATTCTATAACCTGCTTTTGATAGATCTAAGTTTTCCATTCAAATGTTCTGTGCTCCAGTGACACATACAGATCCAGCAAACGATGTAAAATGAATGGGAGTAAATATCTACATTTTTATAATTCTGTTTGAAAAGAATGTTCATAGATAAGAAAAAGAATTCACGTTCTCTTTCAGAGATATGTGTTAAGTCAATTAGCTTTGCAGGTTTTCTTAAGAATATAAGACAAAGTAAAATAATCGGAGAGTCATCAGATGGGTCATTAGGTGCACCTGTTTAAGGACAATACATTTATGGGTCGTGTACGGTAACTGTGCCAGTGGAATAGGAACTCTGCTTTTAGCTCTAATGTAGTTAATCTAGTTAATATGGTAATGCAATGTACAACAGAGCTTTCTGCAACTTCTTAGTCGAGCTTTTATCATGAACAGTATTTACGTTTTACTGTAGGAGAATAAGGAGAGTATCTATAAGAATAAAGGCAAACAGGGTAAGAGTAAACGTGACAAAACGTGACAAAAACGCACAGTCGAGACAGTAGACACAAAAGGAAAAAAACAGCAGTTACCGGTTTGGAACGGTTAGTCAGTCAAACGACCGACTGTGTCCTATGCGTGAAAGTGAAACATGAATCTCATGGTAAATAAAAGAGTGAATAATGTCAATTTCAGGGACTTACAATCTTGTATACTGAAATTATCGAATATCAAAAATACAAGTAGGGTTGAGGTAGTATTTACATGTATAGTTCTTATAGGGTCAATACATTAATAAGCAAAAACATGGTGGTGAATTTTGGGCTTCTGGTAGGTAGGCTAGTTCTGGATTCGGCTTCCAGATCTGCAAGAACATGTTAGTACTTAATGCAAGATAAAATACATTTTACTATATACGCATATTCTCACTCTATAACTACCAGGCTTGCTCCTTCTATCCAGAAGCAGAACATTGACCCGTTTTTATGGAGGTAGGCTGTACTTTGGCCACTTGACTTTGAACTATGATTTCCGACTGTATGAGCTTATTAACAATTTTACCAAGTGTTAACTAATCCAATGGTCATCCTATATGCTAGGTCAATCATTTCAAGATTTTTACAAGATATAACTTTTTAAATCTTTTACCAGCAAAATAGCAATGCACAGTCGTAGTTTACTTAACTTCCATGTGTTTCAATCAAGGACTCAATGGCGACCCACTGTTACTTGCAAAATCATTACGTGACCTTGTACCCAGAGTATAATACGAGATTCACTTCCTGATTACCTCCACATTACCAATAATGTAGATGGTGCCACATTTGAATATCGCATAAATGCTTTGTGTATAGCAACATATATCTTCCTACGAATATTGCAACATATATTTTCCTATGAGTTTTGCAACATTTATCTTTCTTTGAGTATTGCAACATATATTTTCCTACGAATATTGCAACATATATCTTCCTATGAGTTTTGCAACATTTATCTTTCTTTGAGTATTGCAACATATATTTTCCTATGAGTTTTGCAAATTTATCTTTCTTTGAGTATTGCAACATATATTTTCCTACGAATATTGCAACATATATCTTCCTATGAGTTTTGCAACATATATTTTCCTACGAATATTGCAACATACATAAGCATCCTGTTTATATTTGGATTGAATTGAAGTACAAATGTCAATTGTATGTCAAAGGAAAGTATACGCAACATTCTTGATGGGTTAAACAAAAAACAAAGACTACATGCAGGAGGTAGATGTTTTATGACCATCACACTGGTAATATTGTTGTAATTACTAACAGAATAAAGGACAAGGTGCTATGAGTATTGCCACTTATATTAGAAGTCAGTTTGTATTATCTGATCATTTCATATAGCTGCAAAATCTGTAATTGTGTGACACGAAGAAGCCAAATTAAAATAATAATAGTAAAAATAAGAACATTTTACTGTAAAAAACAACAACAATCTGATTTCACTTGTTCTTTGTTGTTCGATTTGTTAAGAAATATCCATATTCGGAACAAGTTAGGGAAAGTAAATGACATTGAAGAAGAACATTTCAAATTCATTAAAGGTTTTTTTATGTGCATATATAAAAGTCAAGACTCTTTTATTTATACGTTGATGATACTGTTTTCTTTTCACTGTCCCTCAGAAAGCGCGAGTCTAGAGCTCTGAAAACCGGACTGACTTTTTCCTACTGACCATTCCAAGTAAGTAAACTGTTGTTGTTTATTATTCATTTTTTATTATAAATAGTGTCAAGTCGCTTTTGCATTTGATTAACAAGTTAGACCTGGTCACTTTTCTATAAATGCAACACCTGTTATGGACCTGTATCAGACGCCTTCGATGGTTACTCTAATGTTCTTACACAAATGCATTTGAAGAAAAATCTCACCATCAATTTTTACAACTAAGCGTTATTTTGAAAGGATTTCTGTTCATTTCTCTTGATATTGTATTGTGATACAATGATTGCGGTAATTACAAAGGGCAAATGAAAGCCATTTTACGCCTCTATATCTTTGCTTTAATCTTAGAACAATAATATAAAAGTGATACTAAATTTAGCCAGGTGTATTTTTATCAATTGCTTTACAACTTACAAAGAACTACTAATAGTCGGATCATATTGTATAATGGTTTTTAATACATGTATTTGTAAAATGACTGTACATTTTGTGCAAGCCGATTAACAATTGAGTTAACAATTGAGTTACCTAAAAAGAATGAATGCGAATAATAATATGAATGATAATGAGACCAATCCAATGCATGTTAACATTTTTACGGGTGAAGACGCAATAGCACCGTTGACTTTACTGTTTCCTTTTCCTTAAGCATAATGTTTACCCATTTGCATTTAAATCACTAACAGTTGCAGTGTAACAGACTTATAGTTAATAAATTAAATTCACATGAGTTAAGACAACGATGTGGATACAATTTTGCCATGGTCATGAAAGTTAGCCTTCCGCAGTAGCTTCCCTTGACCCATCGGGTTAATCTTATCACACTACTTATACAGTTTGTACATTTTATTGCTTGCTACTTACAGTCCGCGCCGTTCTGCTTATGTTTTTGTTTATTCTTCATCAATTCCGGCAATACCAGAAACTGACCATAACGGTGTCGCTTCATGTTACAGAGCAGTGTCAATAAGCACTGTATTCTTCATAATTAACTTGAGCATTAAACTATCTCTCTTTAATTAACAGTCAGTAATATAAATGCAAGTAGAACAAATATGATTTAGTCGAAATTTTGTTTAGTCGAAATTAAAGTTATTAGAGCAAAAGTGGAAAACGTGTCCGTTATCCCTGAAAAGAATAGAAAAATAATCTCATATAAAGAATAGAATGAGATTAATCTGGGAGGCTTAACAAGTTTTAGTGAAGCTTGGTAAAGTGGTATTACATGCCTAAAATTTGGACCAGCCTCTACAATATCGTACATACGGTAAGTGTACGCACGTTCAGTCTTCACACCCCTGGAAGAGACATCAGGAGTACAGTATCGTGCAGGTTCCGGATCTCAGTTACTTATCGATTCATCTTGACTTATTCTGCAACTGTCATTATTGACACTTTGACAGCCTTGGAGAGTTTATACGTTTGTTTTATCGATCGACATCATAATTCTTTTTAATGATATTAACCACCCCGTCGGTTCATAAAGGCTGCAAGAGTTCGTTCAGTTCGTACACCTTAGACTGCTATATCTGTTAACCAACATGAAATTATTAGTTTATAAAATTATAAAATAATTAAAATCAAACGATAATAATCATTTTGTCAGATACTTTGCAGGAAATATTGTGGATCAGGATAAAACATCCCAAGCGGGAGTTAGCTAATATAGGTCTCAACTGTTTGCATAAGTCTGATCAGTTCCTGTTAAACAGGCTAAATGTTAAGAAAATAAAATGCTTCATTTGTCAATAGAGTTAAGAATTTACCAAGAGTGTAGAGATCGCATAACGGAAAGTATTGTTTGAAGACATAAAGTACGATGCATGGTCGGCACGATGTTGAAACAAATTGACTGGTGTATGCACGATAGTGGAACTGCTACGTGAGGGCGCCTGGATCGCTGGCATGTCATGATGTCAAGATATGGCAGCTCCTGTCCTCCACACGTGAGGTCAAAGGTCATACAAGATCATGGTATGTGTATAAATGTCGTGTCATATATTTGCCGGTTACTTTCATGAATTAAAATTGTAAATAAAGCATTTGACAAAATGAACAAAATGTGTTTCAGATTGGGTTCAGTACATGTAGCTGGATATATTTTTAAATGTTGAAATAAAACGTTACTTTACACCTAATGTAGGAGCAACGAGAAGTATGTATTGCCTACTTCGGCAAGTCTAAGACATTGCCATACTTCTTAGTCACTCTGACGACAGCTTGAGCTAATCTGGCATACCGAGTTTTTGTTAAGGATGGGTCTGATAACAGTGCATTGACTATCCAAATGTTGCATAGATAACCGTGCATTGACCATCCAAATGTTGCATAGATAACCTTGCATTGACCATCCAAATGTTGCATAGATAACAGTGCATTGACCATCCAAATGTTGCATAGATAACAGTGCATTGACCATCCAAATGTTGCATAGATAACAGTGCATTGACCATCCAAATGTTGCATAGATTACAGTGCATTGACCATCCAAATGTTGCATAGATAACAGTGCATTGACCATCCATATGTTGCATAGATAACAGTGCATTGACCATCCAAATGTTGCATAGATAACCGTGCATTGACCATCCATATGTTGCATAGATAACCGTGCATTGACCATCCAAATGTTGCATAGATTACAGTGCATTGACCATCCAAATGTTGCATAGATAACAGTGCATTGACCATCCATATGTTGCATAGATAACAGTGCATTGACCATCCAAATGTTGCATAGATAACCGTGCATTGACCATCCAAATGTTGCATAGATAACAGTGCATTGACCATCCAAATGTTGCATAGATAACCGTGCATTGACCATCCATATGTTGCATAGATAACAGTGCATTGACCATCCATATGTTGCATAGATAACAGTGCATTGACCATCCAAATGTTGCATAGATTACAGTGCATTGACCATCCAAATGTTGCATAGATAACAGTGCATTGACCATCCATATGTTGCATAGATAACAGTGCATTGACCATCCAAATGTTGCATAGATAACAGTGCATTGACCATCCAAATGTTGCATAGATAACAGTGCATCGACCATCCATATGTTGCATAGATAACAGTGCATTGACCATCCATATGTTGCATAGATAACAGTGCATTGACCATCCAAATGTTGCATAGATAACAGTGCATTGACCATCCATATGTTGCATAGATAACAGTGCATTGACCATCCAAATGTTGCATAGATAACAGTGCATTGACCATCCATATGTTGCATAGATAACAGTGCATTGACCATCCAAATGTTGCATAGATAACAGTGCATTGACCATCCATATGTTGCATAGATAACAGTGCATTGACCATCCAAATGTTGCATAGATAACAGTGCATTGACCATCCAAATGTTGCATAGATAACAGTGCATCGACCATCCATATGTTGCATAGATAACAGTGCATTGACCATCCATATGTTGCATAGATAACAGTGCATTGACCATCCATATGTTGCATAGATAACAGTGCATTGACCATCCAAATGTTGCATAGATAACAGTGCATTGACCATCCAAATGTTGCATAGATAACAGTGCATTGACCATCCAAATGTTGCATAGATAACAGTGCATTGACCATCCAAATGTTGCATAGATAACAGTGCATTGACCATCCATATGTTGCATAGATAACAGTGCATTGACCATCCAAATGTTGCATAGATAACAGTGCATTGACCATCCATATGTTGCATAGATAACAGTGCATTGACCATCCAAATGTTGCATAGATAACAGTGCATCGACCATCCAAATGTTGCATAGATAACAGTGCATTGACCATCCATATGTTGCATAGATAACAGTGCATTGACCATCCAAATGTTGCATAGATAACAGTGCATCGACCATCCAAATGTTGTATAGATAACAGTGCATTGACCATCCATATGTTGCATAGATAACAGTGCATCGACCATCCATATGTTGCATAGATAACAGTGCATTGACCATCCAAATGTTGCATAGATAACAGTGCATTGACCATCCAAATGTTGCATAGATAACAGTGCATTGACCATCCATATGTTGCATAGATAACAGTGCATCGACCATCCAAATGTTGCATAGATAACAGTGCATTGACCATCCAAATGTTGCATAGATAACAGTGCATTGACCATCCAAATGTTGCATAGATAACAGTGCATCGACCATCCAAATGTTGCATAGATAACAGTGCATTGACCATCCATATGTTGCATAGATAACAGTGCATCGACCATCCATATGTTGCATAGATAACAGTGCATTGACCATCCAAATGTTGCATAGATAACAGTGCATTGACCATCCAAATGTTGCATAGATAACAGTGCATTGACCATCCAAATGTTGCATAGATTACAGTGCATCGACCATCCATATGTTGCATAGATAACAGTGCATTGACCATCCAAATGTTGCATAGATAACAGTGCATTGACCATCCAAATGTTGCATAGATAACAGTGCATTGACCATCCATATGTTGCATAGATAACAGTGCATTGACCATCCATATGTTGCATAGATAACAGTGCATTGACCATCCATATGTTGCATAGATAACAGTGCATTGACCATCCATATGTTGCATAGATAACAGTGCATCGACCATCCATATGTTGCATAGATAACAGTGCATTGACCATCCAAATGTTGCATAGATAACAGTGCATTGACCATCCAAATGTTGCATAGATAACAGTGCATTGACCATCCATATGTTGCATAGATAACAGTGCATTGACCATCCAAATGTTGCATAGATAACAGTGCATTGACCATCCATATGTTGCATAGATAACAGTGCATCGACCATCCAAATGTTGCATAGATAACAGTGCATCGACCATCCATATGTTGCATAGATAACAGTGCATTGACCATCCAAATGTTGCATAGATAACAGTGCATCGACCATCCAAATGTTGCAAAGGTTAAGTGTACTATTAAAGAAAACCATAAAAATGTTTACCCACTTAATCTAAGTTAAGCAACACGAGAGTTTAATCAATACCACACTATTTTGTTTGCGTCTTGAATAGAGTTTCGTTTTGTTTATTTTGTTTTAAATAGGTTTTTAATATCATATCATATCATAGCTACCTCCACTCCAGCAGTGCCGATGAACCAACTTACCAAGTCACATTAGTCAAATTCTGGATAGGACCACTTGCGCAATGGATGTCAGCTGGAGGACTTTACATTAAATCCTTCGCCACGAACTCACGCAATCAGAGTAAAACTCTACCACTCGGACTCGGGTGCCTCGTATCCCAATTCAAAGGAAATGTTTACTAGCGGTTTGATGCCATAATCATTTATTTATGCATTTACGAGTACATCTGGGTAACAGGGACTGAAAATCTTTCAAAGTATTTGTCCGCTTCGTGTTTTAACTATGTGTCTTTGCCTATTGTAGCACACCAAATCATACCACGTAGAACTTCTTTCTTTTAGAAATGTCAGGTGGACGCCTTCCGATGCGTTACTGATGCTCTGCTATAACGTCAAAGAGTGGATTTGGTTAGGTGAGCAGTTGCGAGTGGCAAATGTCATATTTCTTGACTCACGAATTATGTCCCCGTATGGAATACAGAATTTTTTGTTGATCAAGATTGCTTTAGTGTCATACACTGTTAATATGTTCTTTGTAAATGTGTATTTAATATAAGCACGAATTAGTTGAATTTATAGAGATGATTTGTTACCTGCTGTTGATAATATTATGTCATGTTCTATTCATGAATGATAACAATAAAACCAATTGTAAAATGGTATAGAATTTCCAATAAAAGTTAACGTAACAAAAAGTTGGTGTTATTTGTTGCCATTTAAAAGAATACAAATTAAGGAGAGTGGTTTGTTTAATTACATTTCATATAAAACAAAGTGGGTTGATAGATAAAATTTTTATTGCATTATTGATCATTTGTTTATGTGTTTCTTGAATCATGAATTTGATGTCCAGATAAACTACTTTCCGTTTGATTAATCAATTAGCAATTTACATTTATAAACTAAAACTTATAATTACTTATTCATTACGCATTATCTCCTCTTATTTTGATTCTTTGGATTGGGAAGTAATTGGTTGTTCCCTTTTACCAAATAACTTTCTAGAAATGTACAAGAAAACCATTGGCAAGAATCCTCACAAAACGATGAATGCAACCCCCACCCACCCCGACCCCCTAAAACACAAACAAACAACATGCTAAACTTAATATACCATCAGGACATCTTTGTCAAAGGAGGATTCACCCCCATTAAGGTGGCATTCTAGTGAAACAGTGGGTTTTTTATAATCCAATGTCGGAATTTTTCTATCTCAGTGATTTTTTATTTAAATATGAATTAGAGAATTGATACTTTTTACAAATATTACGAAGTCCAGTATCACCGGGAATTTATGACCATCTTACAGGTGAGAATAATGTGGATGTACACTGGACACCAACATCGAAAACAATCATTCCATCCGCAAAACGGACGTCCGATGGAAAACGCCAGAAAAGGGAGGCCGACGACATCTTGTAGGTTGTAGAACTGCGAGACATAAAACAGCCTTGAGGATCACTGCAACATTATTGTCGGGAGCAGAAGACTTTAGATGTTGCGTAAATGCCAACCGACATATCGAACAGTAATTAAGTCATCATAACAAACACAAACAAAAGTTGTTTGGCGAACATTGGTTATCGTGTCATGTGTGTTTCCTTGTTAAATTCTACTCTATCAATTAAAGTATCGTTGAGTTTTGATAAAGAATCTAAAAGTATAGTCGATCATTACTTTAAATGACGATGTTTCGGTTATAAGCTTGGCTTCATACCATACAATTTAAGGCAATCATTGTCTGCATCCTGTTTTCTTCGGACTCAGACTGACAGGGATGACATTCGACATTGCCAAAATGTTTAGTAACGTAACTAACATAACTCGCACAAAATTAATTGTTTCACACAGTATTGTTTTGGTTATTGAAGACAACATGTAGCGATTAAAACTGTCAGTTTGGCTCACTCGTGAATATGAATAGCCTCCTGTAATTGACTTATGACCTAAGTCAAAGAATCGTTTACTATTTTACGTTTTCTTGGGTTTGTGAAAATGTCACTGTATCTGGATAATGGTCAGGGTGTTAGTCAAAAAATAGATCCAATAAATAACAGATTAGCTACATCCCTTAAAGTTTACATTGCAGGGTTTAAAATACAATTTTGCCTCATGACAACATATTACAACGTTGTGATCAGACATTGTTATATCGTGTCAGTGGGTAATGTGTATCTCTAATTAGTTGATAGTGTGCTTCTGTTAAACCATCGAGTCTTTGCTTTCCGTTTTCTTACCTGTGCAGGTGTTAGGTTGGGACGGGTGTGTCATTTAGGTCTAAATGAGACTTTACTGTCGGCATTTTCTCCAATCTGTTAGTCAACATTACTGAAGCTTTTGTACACTGTTTCTTTAGTTCTTTAAGACAAACATTTACAATTCAAACTGACTAACTCTGGCCAATTTGTGCCTCATTATAGGTATGTGACACTGCTGAGACGAGTCATTGGGGCCAAGAAAACATAATCTAGACATCATGGTTCTGCTAACCGTGTAAGCAGTTAAAAGGATTTATTTTCTTTGAAAATTCGGGCAGAAAAAAACATCTATTTCCATTTGTTTATCTGCATATGTATTTATAATAATATCAATACTTGTTTACATAAATATGTCCACGTCATGGTAAAATATAAATGTTTATATTATGTTATGTCGTAATATGTCGTTGATGATTTTTTAGTCAATACCCTCTAGTCTGACAAAATACGTGCAACGTGACACCAGCCTTAGTCAGAATGTACTAGCCAGCCGAATTGTCGGACAAATAAACACCCTTTAAATCCTGGTGCGCAATTGATCTTGCCAATTTCTAGTACTAGGTTACCCTGCCTTGCAAGGTCGCATATTCTAGTCCATAATGTGATTAACTATCTGCCAAATATTTTAACTTTTTACCGTTTTCCTGATAAATGGCCAAAGATTTATAAACTGCAAAGTCATTTGGTGTGGTAAAAGCTTACTTAGTACCCTTCGACTGAAATTGAATCGCTCAAAACATGTAATACATAAGGTAATGCAGTAATTGCTACTTCTTGTAGGTTTATATTTCACTATTGTTTTCAATATGTGAAGGATTGAAGTTTATCAACTGCGACTCCGGGGCCAGCCGATTAACAATTGTTATCTAAATGGGACAGATATGCCTGAAGAAGCGTAGCAGATTTATGCCGGCGATAAGTCCTTAAAATCAATTAACGAATGCTTCTTTCTGTGAATTGGCTATCATATGTATAACCTACTATTGTAAAGTCTGTCCTTTGTCAGCATTTGCAATGTCACCAGTATGTTTGTGAATGAATAAACAAAACGTGATTTTTTGCAATGAATTGGTGCAACTGTAGCGTGCAAATCTATGCCATTGTTGAATGTTATGGGTTAGCTTGCAAAAATGAACTATAAAGTGAACAGAAGATCTATACTCCTCTTAATGAAAAAGAAACCTTATCTCTATTTGAAAAAATATTAGTCATGTTCCATGAATCTGATTGGCTGGATGGACATGACGCTTGCAAGTTGACCATGTTTCGAATCATTTGAGCCAGACCAATCCAGTTTCCAAGCTCCAGTTTGTTCTTGGAATGTATATTAACTTAACAATGTTAGGTTAATATTAGCGAAGACAGAGCGGACAAAATAATCAGTTAATACAGACACATATTGTTTCAAACTATTATTTTATTGTCTGACTAGTATTATGTTTATATGTTATTTTTATGCGCTCCAACACTAATACATTATTAATTCTGACCACCTGACATAAAATAATGTGTCGCCAAAAATAACAGTTTATGTCACATTATATTTCAGCATTTATTTCTTTATATAGACATTACTTATCTATCTTCCTATCTGTCTAGGTAAACACACTGTCTAATTTTATACCGATGTAATTTAAACTGATATTTTCTAAATATAGCAGAAAATGGCTTTTGTACACGTATGTATACAGATTGCCCTTTGTAAATAGGTGAAAGGTTTTTTCAGCTGTTAAGTGATACAACAAATGTCTTCTTATTTTCTTTTTTCTTGCCCTAATAGTTGCACTCGATACTCCGTCAGTTGTTTTCATACACGTCATACTTTAGGCTTTGTAGTTAGACCTAACAGAACAATTGCAAATGTATGTTAAGTGATAGTTTCCATAACAAAGAAGTAATCTTAATATCATTTATAAATTGTTTACGTCAGGGTCGTGTGTTAGCTTATCAAACATATTCAGTGTTGGGTATATTCCATCGAAAATTGCAGCAAACTAAATACATATTGTACTTTTAAAACATACTTCCAATTGGAACCTTATTTGTTAAAAGTTGATAATCCTCGACATAGTAGAGCTCTGTCTCGTTTAAGATGTTCTGCTCATAGTTTGGCAATTGAAGAGGGGCGATATAAAAATATTAATAGACATTACAGAAAATGTATTTTTTGCAACTTAAATGTTATAGAGAGCGAGTATCACTTTGTTCTCGTGTGTCCATTATATAAAGAGCTAAGAAGACAGCTTTTACCACGGTATTATTGTTCTTGGCCAACACTTACAAAATTAAGATTATTATTGCAAAACACTCAAACAGGAATTGTTAAAAGATTGGCAAAGTTTGTATATCTTGCATTTGAGAAACGTGAATCGATGTTGTAGTTAATAAAAAATGAAAATATGTTTTCTTTGTATAACTTAGTTTCAATGTCCATACTGTAGGTAGTCAAAGTGTTATGTTTTCTAGGTATGTTTAATTACTCTTATAAATTAGATAGATGTTTTAAAACATCATAGTTAACTAAGTTTATATGTGACCCGTTTTCTGTAGTATTCTTTACAGATTTTAATGAATTTATACTTTTCTCATTACATGTATAAGTGTTAGTTTGTGACGCCATATGTATGGCAATGAACTTTATGTTTATGCCTAATAAAGAATTGAATTGAATTGAATCAAACCTCGCATGGCAGTGACGAGTGACGGGTGACATCAACATAATCACAACTGGTCTAGATTTCATTTTTTTAATCTTTCATTAAAAAGAGAAAATAAAACAGTATGAGTAAATTACGGTGGATATTGATTTAATTCAGGCTCATTTACACAATCAGTATTTAAAATAAATGCAAACAACGAAATCATATGGAGACGTAAGTCATATACTCTACATTGATTAGCCGGATTTGCACGATGTGGTTTGGTAAGATGTACTCTGTACATTGTTAAGCGCGATATGCATCATGTGAAGGCAAAGGTTATATAGTCTACATTGATTAGTCAAGTATATATTGAGGCGTGGGTCATACACACTACATTGATTCGTCAAATAAGTATATATTGAGGCGTGGGTCATATACACTACATTCATTGGTCAAATAAGTATATATTGAGGCGTGGGTCATATACACTACATTGATTAACCTGATATACACCATATTGACGCACCGGCCGCAATAGCTCAGGTGGTAGAGCGTCGGCTTGCGGATCAGGAGGTCGTGGGTTCGAACCCCGGCCGGGGAGGCGTAGATCATTTACTTTACATTTATTGGCCTGATATACATCATGTGGAGGCGTAGATCATATGCTCTACATTGATTGGCCTGATATACATCATGTAGAGGCGTAGATCATATACTATACATTGATTGGCCTGATATACATCATGCAGAGGCGTAGATCATATACTCTACATTGATTGGCCTGATATGCATCATGTCGAGGCGTAGATCATATACTATACATTGATTGGCCTGATATACATCATGTAGAGGCGTAGATCATATACTATACATTGATTGGCCTGACATACATCATGTAGAGGCGTAGATCATATAGTCTACATTGATTGGCCTGATATACACCATGTCGAGGCGTAGATCATTTACTATACATTGATTGGCCTGATATACATCATGTCGAGGCGTAGATCATATACTATACATTGATTGGCCTGATATACATAATGTAGAGGCGTAGATCATATGCTCTACATTGATTGGCCTGATATACTTCATGTAGAGGCGTAGATCATATACTCTACGTTGATTGGCCTGATATACATCAGGTAGAGGCGTAGATAATTTACTATACATTGATTGACCTGATATACATCATGTAGAGGCGTAGATCATTTACTATACATTGAATGGCCTGATATACATAATGTAGAGGCGTAGATCATATACTATACATTGATTGGCCTGATATACATAATGTAGAGGCGTAGATCATATACTATACATTGATTGGCCTGATATACATCATGTAGAGGCGTAGATTATATACTATACATTGATTGGCCTGATATACATAATGTAGAGGCGTAGATCATATGCTCTACATTGATTGGCCTGATATACATCATGTAGAGGCGTAGATCATTTACTATACATTGATTGGCCTGATATACATCATGTAGAGGCGTAGATCATTTACTCTACATTGATTGGCCTGATATACATCATGTAGAGGCGTAGATCATTTACTCTACATTGATTGGCCTGATATACATCATGTAGAGGCGTAGATCATTTACTCTTCATTGATTGGCCTGATATACATCATGTCGAGGCGTAGATCATTTACTCTACATTGATTGGCCTGATATACATCATGTAGAGGCGTAGATCATTTACTATACATTGATTGGCCTGATATACATCATGTCGAGGCGTAGATCATTTAGTCTACATTGATTGGCCTGATTTACATCATGTAGAGGCGTAGATCATTTACTATACATTGATTGGCCTGATATACATCATGTCGAGGCGTAGATCATTTACTCTACGTTGATTGGCCTGATATACATCATGTAGAGGCGTAGATCATTTACTCTACATTGATTGGCCTGATATACATCATGTAGAGGCGTAGATCATTTACTCTACATTGATTGACCTGATATACATCATGTAGAGGCGTAGATCATTTACTATACATTGATTGGCCTGATATACATCATGTAGAGGCGTAGATCATTTACTCTTCATTGACTAGCCTGATATATATCAATTGCAGGCGTATGTTATACGTTCATTGACTGACCAGATTTGCACCATGTTGGCACGTTATTTATCTACTCTAGTCAACACAATTCGTAGCTGTTCGTAGTTTTTTTACATAATATGCAATACGTATATTAAACAATACAAAATGCAATTAACGTGAAATCTTTATAAAAACATGGGAAATCAATGAAAAAAAACGGAACTTTTTCATCTTCATGCATACGTTGCAAATAAGTTAATGATGAATTATCATTACTTGTAGCTTGACGCACGTCGATGCTCGACGTGAACAGCTTGGATCTTAGCAACAGTACGGCATCACGCATATGATCCTCGATTATTGCTTTTCTAACAATATAAACTTTCTACGTCTTCAAAGAAAGAAGCTTTTTACCGTGTTATTTATTTCATATGCCACGGCATTTGAGAATAGCCTTCAAATAGTAATTCCATTTACTGACAGTTTTGTTTGCCAGAGTATAAATATAAGTCAAACCATGAGTTTGTCTGCGCATGGAAGATATTAAAAATAGTATCCTGGGGTCTAAACCAAAGTTCTTTTTCTAAAATAACCAAATAAGTCAGCTATTGTTATCTGAAAAAAATCCTGCAAAATGATGTGCATTGATGCCCAAGATCTATGTGAATTGCGAAGCATAAATCCCCACTCGTCATTGCAAACAGGTATTACCTATCTGAGCCACGCTGCAGAGATAACTATTTTAAACCACGAAAACCATGTGACAACTTACATTTAAGATCACACTATGTCACCATGCGAGGAGTCAACTCTGACAACTATATCTATTTTTAGCAGGGGTCACTATTTTGCTTATTTGAAGATTTGAAAAGAATGATCATTTAGAGGAGTGAATATTTGAAAGGTAGAGTTTAAATTCGTCTTTACTTAGACTGAAGTACGGGTGTATGCAGAAATAATAACTTAATTCTCAAAAAATGGAAGAAATGTTGTTACTTATATTAGACAGAAGTCTGATATCACCTTACAGTTTGCGAAGGGAAGCAGCCTACTGATGCATACGCATCTGAACTTGAAACCGTTTTTATTTTATTCGGCGTTATATTATGCCAACTTAAAACGCCTTTTCTAAATGATTAAGATCAAATACTATATGACAACATCTTGTAACAAGTATACATCCGTTGTTTTACTCTATGTATGGGTAACATCATCTTTGTAGAAAACAGATTTGTGTCGTGATATTATCTTAACGGCTGATATGTTTTAATGTAATTTCAATTCCTTTTTATCCTACAGACCATTGTATGAGCAAGATATATGCTGAGACCATAAATCAAGTTCAAACGAATAATATGAACTTATGGACTCACCTGACTAATTAACAGCTATCCTGACATTTTACAAATAATATTTCTGGATCAAGTTTTCCTTCGTCATGTTTGCGCCTGAGGCTGCTATTAACGCGCATTATAATGATGATAAAGGTATGATAATGTGTGATCCTGAATGTTTAAAGTCAGCCTAGGGCCAGTCCTGACCGGACCTGGTCACCACTGGCCAGTCCAGAGTTAACAGGACATTCCTCAAATTAGCAACATCACCATGCCTGAGATGTATCAATATGTGGTCAAATAGTCTACAAAAGTATCCATATTAATTAACACCATTTTTTAAATAAAGGTATTTATTGTACTGTTATCATTGCATATGACACATCAGCTCAGGAAAGTACCCAGTCATATACATTGTAGTGTCCGACAACGAGTGGATATTTAGTGACATACCAGGTCTGCTCCAAAGGCTCGAAGAGCTGTTCTACTATTGATTAATTACTATTGATCTACTTAACTCACATTCAGACTACTGCCTATATAATTGCAGTTTGTATGTTTTCGAAGTCGTTATTGTTAATAAAAGTTACAGCTATTGTAAATGAAATGCTTAACAACTATTTATGATTTGTGTAATTCGGCTTTAGGTCTATAGTATACAGATATACTACTCTCTACATATTTCAAACATAGTGCGTATACGTATATATGTATATAGTTCTAGAGAAAGTAATATGCACTCACAATTCTACACGTATTGCCTTAAAGTGGTGAAAACAATGCAAGTTTAGAATTTTGTAAATTGAAATGACGTACTTTTGCGAAAGTTGTGCTTAATGTTTATGCGTCAAGTCAATCTTGGTTCTGAAAGCTGAGAAAATATTCCTAAATACGTCTATGTTAATCGCAGTTGTTTGCAAGCTGTGATGCTGTGATGTGATGGAAGGCAGACCAAGCTAGGGACAAGCCTGTAAGATGCCATTGACCGCCATTTGTGACGTTTAAAGACTTCTTATAGACGACTTACTGGTTAACTTTTATATGGCTAAAACCGTTAACAAACCACAAGTGATCTTAGTTGCTTGCGAATTGCAACGAAACTAGTGATAATACTTCAAATTGAAACGCTAGCATAAAACATAGAAATCCTAATTATTTAACACGATTTATTAAAGACAAAAATGCACATAGCTCGACATTCCGATGATTATGTTCGAATGTCTTGCTAGGTCTATATTTAACATTATATTCGCCACGATATTAACACTAAGTTTAACTGTTATAATGGCAAAACATTCAGCACAGCATTTAGCATGACTTTCAAAACAAGTCTGAATGTCTTGCCGTTTCAATATTTGGCACTCCTAATGTGATATGCCAACCTAAAGCCAAACATAAGGCAACTGCTGTGGTTGTCTTTATAATGCCCGAAAGAAGGCCGCAAGGCTTGCCACACACATAAAAGCAGCTGTGCTAATTCCAATTTCAAAAATTTATCTGCTATGCTAAACTCACGCCCGAAATTAGATAATTGCGGTGCTAACCTCAAGTCCGGATTAGGGCAATTCCTGTGCTTACCCCAGGTCCTAAATAATGATGTTATGCAAAATTAACACACGAAATTAGGTTTCTAACCCTACATTAGGTCTGATGTTCGTTTTTTTTAACTATTACAACCTTATGCCCGAAATAAGAGATAATGCTATGCTACCATTACGTCTGAAATTAAGGCTAAAAACACACCACTCATGAAGAAAGGCAACTGCTGTGCGTAAGTCACGTTCAACAAAAAGGCTGCTATGCCAAACACACACGCGAAATAATGCAATGGTCGTGCTTAATTCACGCCAGTAAAAAGGATGATATGCGAAACTCACACCTGATATAAGGCTGATGTCCTTACCATAAGTCTGTTGTATGTCTACTGCTATGCATTACTCACGACAGAAGAAGAACTACTGCTATGAATTCCTTACGCCCAAAATAGGTCTACTGCCATGGATTTCTTACGCTTGAAATAAGTAGTCTGCTATGCACGTTTCGCGCTTAAAATATATTTCTATGCATTTTTAGGCTCGAAATAAGTATAATTCTCTGCATTCCTCAGGCTCGAAATAAGTCTACTTCTTTGCATGCCTTAGGCTCGAAATACGTATACTTCTAAGCATTCCTCAGGCTCGAAATAAGGATACTTCTTTGCATTCCTAAGGCTCGAAAAAAGTATACTTCTATGCATTCCTCACGCCCAAAATAAGTTTTCTGCTATACATTCCTCACGCCCGAAATAAGTTTTCTGCTATACATTCCTCACGCCCGAAATAAGTTTTCTGCTATACATTCCTCACGCCCAAAATAAGTATACTCCTAAGCATTCCTCAAGCCCGAAACAAGTATACTTCTATGCATTCCTCATGCCCGAAATAAGAATACTGTTATGCATTCCTCACGCCCTTAATAAGTCTACTGCTATACGTTCCTCATCCCCGAAATAAGTCTCCTGCTGTATGTTCCTTACGCCCGAAATATGTCTTCTGCTATACGTTCATTACGCCCGAAATAAGTGTATTGTTATACGTTTCTTACGCCCGAAATAAGTCTACTGTTATACGTTTCTTACGCCCGAAATAAGTGTACTGTTATACGTTTCTCACGCCCGAAATAAGTCTACTGCTATACGTTCATTACGCCCGAAATAAGTGTACTGTTATACGTTTCTCACGCCCGAAATAAGTCTACTGCTATACGTCCCTTACGACCGAAATAAGTCTACTGCTATACGTTCCTTACGCCCGAAATATGTCTACTGTTATACGTTCCTTACGCCCGAAATAAGTCTACTGTTATACGTTCCTTACGCCCGAAATAAGTCTACTGTTATACGTTCCTTACGCCCGAAATATGTCTACTGCTATACGTTCCTTACGCCCGAAATAAGTCTACTGTTATACGTTCCTTACGCCCGAAATAAGTCTACTGTTATACGTTCCTTACGCCCGAAATAAGTCTACTGTTATACGTTCCTTACGCCCGAAATAAGTCTACTGTTATACGTTCCTTACGCCCGAAATAAGTCTACTGTTATACGTTCCTTACGCCCGAAATAAGTCTACTGTTATACGTTCCTTACGCCCGAAATAAGTCTACTGTTATACGTTCCTTACGCCCGAAATAAGTCTACTGCTATACGTTCCTTACGCCCGAAATATGTCTACAGTTATACGTTCCTTACGCCCGAAATAAGTCTACTGTTATACGTTCCTTACGCCCGAAATATGTCTACTGTTATACGTTCCTTACGCCCGAAATAAGTCTGCTGTTATACGTTCCTTACGCCCGAAATATGTCTACTGTTATACGTTCCTTACGCCCGAAATAACTCAACTGCTCTTCATTCCTCACGGCCGATACACATATAAAGCTCTGTAATCTTAACGTCCTAAATAAACTGATGTTCGTTCCTCACACCCGAAATAAGGCTACTGCTCTGCATTCCATACGTCCAAAATATGGCTACTGCTAAGCATTCCCCACTTCTACAGTTTTTTCGCCCTATATAGGGCTTCTGATATACTTTGTACGCGCCTAAAAGACTACTGCTAAGCAATCCTCACTTCGGAATAAGACTTTTCATACGCATTCCTCAAATAAGACTACTGCTATGCTTTTCTCACGCCGAAATGAGTCTACAGCAATGCATTCCATGCGCCGAAATACGACTAGGGCTATGCATTCCTCGCGTCTAAAATAATTATACTGCCATGACTTCTTCACGCCCATAATAAGCCGCTGCAATGCATTTCTGACGCCTAAAAAAACTGCTGCTGTGAAAACCTCATCCTGTAGGTTCTATAAGACTGCTGCTGTGAAAACCTCATCCTGTAGGTTCCATAAGACTGCTGCTGTGAAAACCTCACCCTGTAGGTTCCATAAGACTGCTGCTGTGAAAACCTCATCCTGTAGGTTCCATAAGACTGCTGCTGTGAAAACCTAATCCTCTAGGTTCCATAAGACTGCTGCTGTGAAAACTGCATCCTGTAGGCTCCATAAGACTGCTGCTGTGAAAACCGCATCCTGTAGGTTCCATAAGACTGCTGCTGTGAAAACCTCATCCTGTAGGTTCCATAAGACTGCTGCTGTGAAAACTGCATCCTGTAGGTTCCATAAGACTGCTGCTGTGAAAACCTCATCCTGTAGGTTCCATAAGACTGCTGCTGTGAAAACTGCATCCTGTAGGTTCCATAGGACTGCTGCTGTGAAAACCTCATCCTGTAGGTTCCATAAGACTGCTGCTGTGAAAACTGCATCCTGTAGGTTCCATAAGACTGCTGCTGTGAAAACCTCATCCTGTAGGTTCCATAAGACTGCTGCTGTGAAAACTGCATCCTGTAGGTTCCATAAGACTGCTGCTGTGAAAACCTCACCTTGTAGGTTCCTTAAGACTGCTGCTGTGAAAACCTCACCTTGTAGGTTCCATAAGACTGCTGCTGTGAAAACCTCATCCTGTAGGTTCCATAAGACTGCTGCTGTGAAAACCTCATCCTGTAGGTTCCATAAGACTGCTGCTGTGAAAACTGCATCCTCTGGGTTCCATAAGACTGCTGCTGTGAAAACCTCATCCTGTAGGTTCCATAAGACTGCTGCTGTGAAAACCTCATCCTGTAGGTTCCATAAGACTGCTGCTTGAAAACTGCATCCTGTAGGTTCCATAAGACTGCTGCTGTGAAAACCTCATCCTGTAGGTTCCATAAGACTGCTGCTGTGAAATCCTCATCCTGTAGGTTCCATAAGACTGCTGCTGTGAAAACCTAATCCTGTAGGTTCCATAAGACTCCTGATGTGAAAACCTAATCCTCTAGGTTCCATAAGACTGCTGCTGTGAAAACCTCATCCTGTAGGTTCCATAAGACTGCTGCTGTGAAAACCTCATCCTGTAAGTTCCATAAGACTGCTGCTATAAGACTGCTGCTGTGAAAACCTCATCCTGTAGGTTCCATAAGACTGCTGCTGTGAAAACCTCATCCTGTAGGTTCCATAAGACTGCTGCTATAAGACTGCTGCTGTGAAAACCTCATCCTGTAGGTTCCATAAGACTGCTGCTGTGAAAACCTCATCCTGTAAGTTCCATAAGACTGCTGCTGTGAAAACCTCATCCTGTAGGTTCCATAAGACTGCTGCTGTGAAAACTGCATCCTGTAGGTTCCATAAGACTGCTGCTGTGAAAACCTCATCCTCTAGGTTCCATAAGACTGCTGCTGTGAAAACCTCATCCTGTAGGTTCCATAAGACTGCTGCTGTGAAAACCTAATCCTCTAGGTTCCATAAGACTGCTGCTGTGAAAACCTCATCCTGTAGGTTCCATAAGACTGCTGCTGTGAAAACCTCATCCTGTAGGTTCCATAAGACTGCTGCTGTGAAAACCGCATCCTGTAGGTTCCATAAGACTGCTGCTGTGAAAACCTAATCCTCTGGGTTCCATAAGACTGCTGCTGTGAAAACCTCATCCTGTAGGTTCCATAAGACTGCTGCTGTGAAAACCTCATCCTGTAGGTTCCATAAGACTGCTGCTGTGAAAACCTAATCCTCTAGGTTCCATAAGACTGCTGCTGTGAAAACCTCACCCTGTAGGTTCCATAAGACTGCTGCTGTGAAAACCTCATCCTGTAGGTTCCATAAGACTGCTGCTGTGAAAACCTCATCCTGAAGGTTCCATAAGACTGCTGCTGTGAAAACTGCATCCTGTAGGTTCCATAAGACTGCTGCTGTGAAAACCTCATCCTGAAGGTTCCATAAGACTGCTGCTGTGAAAACCTCATCCTGTAGGTTCCATAAGACTGCTGCTGTGAAAACCTAATCCTCTAGGTTCCATAAGACTGCTGCTGTGAAAACCTCATCCTGTAGGTTCCATAAGACTGCTGCTGTGAAAACCTCATCCTGTAGGTTCCATGCTAGAACTCCACTGTGTCTCATTTTAATTGCATACTTTATTATTTTCAATTATTATTTTGTTTACAATATTTTGTTCAATTCAAAAAAAGAGTTTTGTCAGTTGGTGATTTTTTTTAAACAAAATGATAATACATTGGTAAAGAGGTGTGTGTTTGTTTTAATCATATGTATCGATTGGCGTTTGTTACAAATATAAGATGTCGCCGGAAATCTCATACAAAGTTGAAACACCTGTTGACTTATTTAAGACATTTCAGACATTGTTGTTACCATTTCTACATAAGCCATCTAGTCAACAGCATGAAAATAATAACCACTAGCAAAATGTCCTTCATTTTTCAAGAAATTGAACGTTATCTTTTGAAAATTAAGATATGCAATTTACTTAATAGGTGTAGGTTTCTTCATCGAATTATAAAATATCTAAATAGAACCATGTTTTATCGACTTATGCTAAATGCAAATGTTTTCAAATGGCTTCTCGGTAAAGAAACAATTCCATAGCTTCATTTTGGGCTTGTGTAATCTTGTGACAATACTTTTAATATTCTTAAACCTGACTGTCATTGGCTGTCAATAAACAAGATAAGATTTTTGTATTTATTTTTTTATTACATCACTTTTATTTCACAATACATATTCATATACTATATCGAGAACATTGTTAACAAATAGAGTTACGAAATAAACGTTGCATTGAATTGAGCTTTAAAGTCGATCAATATCGAAATAACATTTCATCAGTACATTGAGACGTCGTTCTTCAGTCTGTTTATAGCTGGATAAAATAATATGAAACATAGTCAGAAATAAATGGTAGGAGGCAATAACAAAAAAAGCTGACCTAATAAATCAAAGTCATTGTCGTATGGCTACAACTTGAGTATCGTGAGATTAATAAGATGAAAAATGAGTATAATGTCTCAGTTTAAAAATACCCGTTACTTAAAATATATTCAAATAAATATATTACATCAAAACAAACATGTATATGACAATACCATATATAGCCCCTGATTAGAACAAAAAATAACATAAAGAAGTCCTCATATAGGTGTTAAATAAAGCTGAACAAAACACGGGTCACTATTTAACCCTCAGCCTGCTGCATGTATTAATTACCTTAACTAAATTATTAGCTAGACACAAACAAGTAAAACTGCCCCGGATAATGTGTAAGAAATAGCGCAGATCCCGAGTAGATAACTTCCACAAACGTCAACAATATTTGTCATGTCGAATCGTGCTCAACAGGCCAAGACTTAAGATCTTCGTTTGGACAGAACGTAACGTACACGTTTGGTATTTTACAGCTGTATTGACTAAAGGGCATTTTCAGAAATACACTCTTATTCCTCGTAATCTGACTGGACAATGATTTAGCAGATTATCCCATCAGACTTCTTGATTTTGGCCGACAGATTGAAGCTGTGTAAAGAAAGAGTGTATATTCTGCGCGTCTTGTAACGTATCTTTGGTCATTGTCTCGTCCTTTCACCCGGACATGACGTCACTAACTAAACTGGATACATAGTCCACAGCTAACGTTTTGTTTCTAGTGAATTCAATCTACTAAATAGAAAAATATGTACGTAGTGATATTTTTTTCATGACGACGCTCATTGATAAATTCGAATGTGCTGTTTATTTTGTTATCTGTATGGGCGTCAGCCATGGACAATGTCAACAATAAATGGATGATGATTTGTACAGTGGATGTTGATATGGGTTTCTATTTACATGGTGGATTTATACAATGATTGACAACAGACCCGCATAATTCGTAACATTTGTTTAACATGCTTGGATTTAACAAAACAAACAACAGCTGTCGCCTATGTGCAAACCATATTACGTCACTATTACGTCACAGACGAATTCACAAAGTGTATAGTGTGTAATATTTTCAAATATTCGCTCTTTATGTACATGTTTTTCTGCATTTATTTAATAAAATTATTTAGATCATGAATCATTTAGAATACATTGCATCTATATACATAGAGCATAATATTTCTCTTTTTTGTGCCTTCACGTGGTGTTACTTTTCAGAACTTAAATATACCATTTACAGAGGTATTTGGTATTTTATTTTCATTCGTTGACGAATCTAACTTACTTCTATGTACACATTTATTCGTCCTAATTGTGAAACTAGAAATGCTGCACAAAAGAAAAATATGTACCATGTACTCTTAAGAGCTTATGCCGTCACAGTCTTTGCACACCCGTTTTCATAATTGATGTGTCCAAATAGCAGCGGTCGCTACAACAAAGATTGCACGTTTCCAGACAAATGTTTGTTTAAGTTTCATGGATTCCATGTACGACTTTCAACAGTCGTCTAGTGAGCCATTCACCGGTCCTTGAATTCCACAGGCAGATCATTGCCCAGGGTCAACACTGTCCGAACAAAGGGCTTCAGCGACTGGGCGTTCTCCACTGGCTCCAGATGAAAGCGTCGCGCAATCTGAAATATACGGAATTAAATTCTAGTTTACAATACGGAACAAAATAGATCACTGAATCGTGAATTGAACAATGGGGTATTCGTCGAAGATACACATTTACACAATCTAAAGCACAAACTTTATTGAAGAAAGAAAAAGCTGATTCATGACTTGGACGAAGTAATTTCTCTAAATATCGCAAATAAGATCTTAGATGATATATCATTAAAACAAGCCAGAACTCAGATATACGTTTCCACGTGTGAACTTATTATAAACCTTAAAATAATAGAAAATAGATACCAAAGTAAGTAAATTAGATATGTTTTGACTGACGCGCATTTATGTTAATAAAAGAAGAACACTACAGCCGGTATTGTAATCTCCGTGATAACCATATAACTGTCCAATTACAGAACATTTCAAACAGTTAAAATACAGTGTATTGGTTACATTGTCTTCGAGACTTAATCAGGTTAGATTAACCCATTAATAAAATATAATGACATAGTTTACTTCCCTACTCTTTCCACTCTGGTAACAATATTGCGTAACAAATTCCCTTCAATGATACCTTGCTTTCAAGTGAAAGAAAAAAACAAGCGAAAAGAAAACGATAAGTGACATTTCCTACAGTTCTCTTTATTTCAATTAAACCTTTATTTGCCATTCAGACTTTTGCTTTTACTTTGACATTTAACGAGTGTAAATATTCCGATTTAATTGGCACATACATCACTGGGAAAACAGTTTATGTGTTTTAAATGTGCAATCTGTTTATACAACTAAATAAACAGTTTCCATCGCTTGAAAAATGCATTTCTATATTTACATCTAAAGTTGGAGATTAAGAACATTTTATCTCGCTTTCTAATTTGTTTTAGAACATAACTCAAAATGATCGTTTTAAACTGATGTAAATCAACGCACCAGAAATGTGGAAATTCAGGAGATTTTCATATCAACGTTCTCGTAAGCTATTCAAGCCTTAGGCACTTACAGAGTTTTACTATGCTGCGCCTTATCCTAACATAGATCTCGAGTACAACATTTACTGATAATGAATGTGATATCATTGCATCAAATAAAACAGCAGGCGTGCTTGTTTTGCCGCGATAAGCCATGTTTATAAAAATGATTCATTTATAATGTCAACGAAAACTTTAAGTGCTTTTTTCATGACGACTTATTACAACATTTACGAAACATAACATAGATTGGTGCCCTGTCCGTGTTGTAGTTTTACTGTATCTCTTCCAACTGAATAAATTTACCCAACTGGATAAAAGAAAGGATGGTGTGCTAGATCTTTATTTACACACCTAGTATGTTAGTCAGTACCATAAAACGACACTTACATTGGCAATAGTAAAGTAAATCATCGTTTCCGCAATCCGTCTGCCTACGCAGCTTCTGGCGCCAAAACCAAACGGAAGTGATGTAAAAGGACTGAACTCCCTGACCTCGCCGCGGAGCCAACGCTCGGGAAGAAATTCGTCTGGATTTTTGAATTCGGTGTCGTCACGGCACATTGTAAATGTGTTCAACATGATGATTGTCTGTGCAAAAAATAAAGTTCTATATAGTCTCTTTGTATGCAATCATAAAGGCGGGCATAGCTAACTTCATAAACTTCAAAAAGTTACTATTAATTAACTATTTGCCACTGAAGGAAGATATGTTGTTATTGTTGTTGTTTTTTCTTAAAATTTTGGATTGTTTGAAGTAGTATAATTTTTATTAAGCACTACAGAACACTTTCCATATTTTTGACTCTTGATAAATTATATTATGATTTATTAGTGTTTGATTTAATAAATAATTTAAACCTTTACACACATTCGTTAGTATACATTTTAGAAATCATTTAACAAGAAAAACTCAAATTCAACTTTGAATATTGATTTCGAAGGAATACAATGTGTTATGAAGTATTTACTACAAAGGTTCGATATGGCCGTTTCATGAGAAATATGCCACACTTATGCTACAAAAAATATCAAGACGATAATGACATTTTTTTAAATACGGATCTTGCTTTTATCTCTAACTTACATTTTTTGGTAAGAGGTATCCGTTGATTTTGGTATCTTCGGCTAAAACACGGGCGTTTGTCGGAATTGTGGGATAGAATCGGAGGACCTCTTTAACGAACGCTTTTATGTAGGGCATACGTTTGAGGTGATCCGCTGTGAGGCGGTCGGAGTCCCGGAACAAGCCGTCTGCCTCCTGTTGTAGGCTCTGTTGCACGTGGGGATGTTGAGACATCAGGTAGACGGCCACAGCCACAGTGTTGGACGTCTGCAGAAACAGGACAAGGTTTTATGGCTGGTCGACAATATTTTTAGCAGAAGTGTGAGCTAATGATAGAGTAAGTTATGGGGGCTTTGATAAATAGGAGGGGTGTACAAAGAATGAAGAAGTTAGGACTTTTTTGATAAACATTTGCATGTAACCACCTTTAAGGCACGGAAGCACCATTTCACCGTGAATAAATTTTAAGTGACTGTATGCTGGTCCTTAGACAGCGAATTTGAATGCGGTAAACTTGTTGAGGTATTAGTAGAAATTATATTGCAGACACAACTTGTGCTCGTATTCATTTATTCCTATCTATAATGGTAACCTGTTTAAATGTACTGATTTAAATAGAAACCAAGACTGTAAGAAGACGCTAATCCAGTTATTTACAAGATCTACGCTTTTGGTGACTTACAGTGTCTATTCCGGAGAGAAGCAACTCTGTCATGTTTGTATAAACCTCCTCCATGTTGAGTTTCTCATTGGTCAACATTGCCTCCAGCAGTGTAGCGTCATGTAGCTCTCCTTCACCGCCGCAACCCACACGGGCCTCGATCTCTGATCGCTTCGAATCTATGATTGTCTTGGCTGATCGAGAAAGTATATAAATTAGTATAATAACGTAGTTCGACCTTTTCACAATCCACCGAAAAAAATCATTTTAATAAAAATCTACAAGGACATATGTCAACAACCAAAGAATACAATAATATATCCAAAACAAAAGGTATCAAAAAGGGCCAAACATTTTATATTTTCCATGCGTTTTATATGCATGTTCCCAAAAGATGGTAACTTATTGTTTACAATTGGAAGTATGTACAAACTGACTCAATGAATTTTAAAAATAAATCTGGACAAGAAGCTGTCATTTTGTTGGTTATGACACGTGTTTACACAAAAATAAAGGTAAAGCTTAACATAGGGGCCACCAACCTTAAAAGAAACAAAGAACTCCCATCAACTTACCCACTTCAATGATTGTATCCCATGACTCCACATGCACTCTCCAGGGTTTGGTGTTGAGCTTCTTGTGCACGTTACCGAACACCATCAGCTGATGGCTTGTGTGCATCATGTTCTCAATCGCGGCCACAAACTCCACCATGGTCTGCGGCATGTCCTTCAGCAGGCAACCAAACCGCTCGTTCAAAATGACCTGACCAATACCTGGTCAGTGAAGTAGAGTGACATGTTTTAATTTCGGAGAATACATATTACATTGTCTGAATGGCAATATACGTATTAGTTCCTTTGGTTTCCTATTTGTATGGAATGAATAAAAGGCGATGTTGTTCTGATATCTTTTCATTCACAACTACTTTATATCCTGAAAATTCTTAGATTATTTGGTTTTAAAAATCTAGAAAGCTTTAAGACATTGCTTAATCTAGACCTAACGTAATTGTCTTCAAAATCAGACGTTTTATAGATAGATGTATCTACGTTTATATGCACTTTTACAACTATCGCTGTTAAAAATCATACCATGTTAACACCAAGACATAAAACTCTGACGACTCTATTTAATCATTTATGGCGAAAAACAACAACAGAAATGGCAATAACTTGTCGCCACACATAATTAAAATTCGTCTATCGTTTCAGACATCTAAGACCGTATCTTTCAAACTGAACACAAAACCATATCATGTACTTTATCAAACTCTACTTGACATTGCTTTAAACACTTACTCTCTATAGACCAGGCGTAGAGCACGTTTAGGATGTCTGGGATGGTGTGGTCGGTTTGGTCTCGGTCCCGGACCGTCCTAAGTTTGTCGGACAGCTCGACCGCGATACTACTCAGATCGGCCACGTATTGTTCTGACTGTCGTGGTTTCAGAAGCCGCTTGTTAAGCAGCGAGCGAATCTTATGCCATTCCTCGCCTGATCTGGAAAAGAAAAGTTGGAAACATGGAAGTGTGTAAGAGAATGCATTGAATTGGAATGAAAAGTGTTCTTCCATCACACTTGGAATTTTTTTTATTCCAACACACTTTAGAAAATTAACTTGTACTATTTTCCAATTTGTATATGATTTGTTTACAAGTATTCCAAAACGACATAACATATTTGTGAATGATCATTTTAGGTGGGGGCAGAAGACATATGTATTTTATTTTATTATTTATTTTAGTCTCACGTTTTTTCGGTCTTATGTGATGCCAGCCTATGAGATAATGACTAATGAATTGATGCTTTACTCCAAATAGAAAGGCAAGAGATAAGGCCTTAGTCTAAACAACATAGGAAACTTGAACTAGTGGATACGTACGCTGACATGATTCCTTTGCTGCGTTTTCGCATCTCTTTGTAAATGAGCCAGGCCTCGTAAGGTGGTCGTATTGGGTATTTGCCCTCGTTGCGAAAAATGTCCTCAATCAGCTTGGGGTCAGCAATAGACACATTCAGCACTGGGCCAAGTCGTTCTTTGAACATCCTTCCATACTTGGCATGAAACCGTCTCTGGAAATAGACAAATAATCGTATGCAGCTTTATGTTTTTGTTCTAGACGAAGACAAACCAACGACACAGCTTAAGTAACCCTCTCCGATCACTAACAAACAGAATCAAATCATACGGCTTCAGAAACCTACTCCGATCATTAACAAACACATGCTAATGACACAGCTTTAGTTACCTGCTCCGATCATTGACAAAGACAAACCAATGACACAGCTTCAGTTACCTGCTCCGATCATTGACAAAGACAAACCAATGACACAGCTTAAGTTAACCGCTCCGATCATTGACAAAGACAAACCAATGACACAGCTTAAGTTAACCGCTCCGATCATTGACAAAGACAAACCAATAGCACAGCTTACCCGCTCCGATCATTGACAAAGACAAAACAATGACACAGCTTAAGTAACCCGCTCTGATCATTGACAAAGACAATCCAGTTACACAGCTTAAGTTACCCGCTCCGATCATTGACAAAGACAAACCAATGGCACAGCTTAAGTTAACCGCTCCGATCATTGACAAAGACAAACCAATGACATAGCTTAAGTTACCCGCTCCGATTATTAACAAACTCAAACCAATGACACAGCTTAAGTTACCCGCTCCGATCATTGACAAACTAATGACACAGCTTCAGTAACCCGCTACGATTATTAACACACATTGACCAATGACACAGCTTAGTTATCTGCTCTTATCGATCACAAAAACGAACCAATAACACAGCTTAGTTACCCTATCGGTAACACAAACCAATGACACAGCTTAGTTACCCTATCGGTAACACAAACCAATGACACAGGTTAGTTACCCTATCATTAACACAAACCAATGACACAGCTTAGTTACCCTACCAATAACACAAACCAATGACACAGGTTAGTTACCCTATCATTAACACAAACCAATGACACAGCTTAGTTACCCTATCGGTAACACAAACCAATGACACAGGTTAGTTACCCTATCATTAACACAAACCAATGACACAGCTTAGTTACCCTACCAATAACACAAACCAATGACACAGGTTAGTTACCCTATCATTAACACAAACCAATGACACAGGTTAGTTACCCTACCGATACCACAAACCAATGACACAGCTTAGTTACCCTATCATTAACACAAACCAATGACACAGCTTAGTTACCCTACCGATAACACAAACCAATGACACAGCTTAGTTACCCTATCATTAACACAAACCAATGACACAGGTTAGTTACCCTATCATTAACACAAACCAATGACACAGCTTAGTTACCCTATCATTAACACAAACCAATGACACAGGTTAGTTACCCTATCATTAACACAAACCAATGACACAGCTTAGTTACCCTATCATTAACACAAACCAATGACACAGCTTAGTTACCCTATCATTAACACAAACCAATGACACAGGTTAGTTACCCTATCATTAACACAAACCAATGACACAGCTTAGTTACCCTATCATTAACACAAACCAATGACACAGCTTAGTTACCCTGTCATTAACACAAACCAATGACACAGCTTAGTTACCCTATCATTAACACAAACCAATGACACAGCTTAGTTACCCTATCATTAACACAAACCAATGACACAGCTTAGTTACCCTATCATTAACACAAACCAATGACACAGCTTAGTTACCCTACCGATAACACAAACCAATGACACAGCTTAGTTACCCTATCATTAACACAAACCAATGACACAGCTTAGTTACCCTATCATTAACACAAACCAATGACACAGCTTAGTTACCCTATCATTAACACAAACCAATGACACAGCTTAGTTACCCTGTCATTAACACAAAGCAATGACACAGCTTAGTTACCCTATCATTAACACAAACCAATGACCAGTTACCATTTTTGATTATTCACATAAACAAAAGACATGCGACGGAAGCTTCGGTTAGTTGTCCTTATCATTTGGTAGGATGGTGTATTCGGAAATTATGTGGAATAGTGTCATTGTTGCGCCTGTTAACTAGCATAGCAATGGTCTACCATTGAATGTTGTCTTACACGTAGATGCTACAACAACTGACATAACGAAATTTACTGCTTGTTGTTACACGTGAAGAAACAGCTTTCAATGTGCCATATCTAGGACATGTAAAAGTAAATATAAAATAAATTGACGAGAGAATGTTTATACTATAAATAGCCGTTTACCATTCATCAGTATTTGATAGCAAGTCAGCGCAGTGTTACCAGTCAATTACGCAGGGCTAGTACATCCTTCCCCAACAGGTGTATTGAAAAGGGAAGTTCTTCAACTTGGAGTATTTACATTTCGCGAGACACTTTTGTTGATTGTCATAACCTTTTGTACGCAATAAACTGCTTTGTATCGATGATTTGCGATCAAAGATCCACTTTACTAACTGTTCACAAAGTTGTAAATCTGCATGACCAAGCTAACAAACTTTTCACGTTTGTATTAATCATCTGTTAAGCCTATTCGAATTCCTGTTACTGTACAATGATTCAACGTTACATCATTGATACATCAAACAATATAGCAGTGAATGCTTCTTGACATAAGAGTGTTGTATAGAACAATACGATGCCTCACTGGTGAAGATGCGCTCCTTAAGTCATAAGAGAGCCACTTGACGCTTCGCGTTTCTAATAGCGAGCCACAAACCGAGCCTCAAGATTTACAGTCTTTCAACCCCAGGCATTCAGCTATAGATTCACCTTTGTACGTGGTTTTGCAGTCAATTACTGTTGATTCGTGGGGAAAATCATATTATATAGCGCAATAATGACTGTTTAATAACCGTCTTTATGGTGGCATGAAGTTGTAAAAAAACCTAGGGGCTGCACGCAGAGACCCTGTACTGATGGTGAACTTTGTCTCGACAAAAGTTTCGTTCAGGATGCTGGTGCAACCTTAATGCCAGATGTCGCATGGGAAAAGATAAGCTAAACCGGACATAAAACCCCGTGGACTATCAAGGGGATTCCCCACCATTATCGCGAACATTTGGATCAAGAAGTGTTCACAGACGTTCGAAACTTTCGTAATGCCGTAATGTTAAAGAGACAAAAAAAATAGAATGCGTGTTTAGCAAAAGTGCTCATATGCGTCATTGTTCCTATCTGTTGTATCCGTGTGTTTATGCGTCCGTGCGGACATAAAACAGTGTTTAGCATACATCAGTGTTGAGCATACATCAGTGTTGAGCATACATCAGTGTGTACATCAGTGTTGAGCACACATCAGTGTTGTACAGGCAAGCATATGCTAAATTTTTATTTGGTGCGACGTATGTGAAGTCGGCGATAAGTTGCCAGAATTGTGCCAGGTTTCCTAGAGTATATCTAATGATCATTTAAAAATTACAATAGTGAATGCGCCCACCAGTCGCCAGAGGAATAACCGATTCCTCATCGAGTGTATAATATCAGCATAGTCAATTGCGCTTAACACATAAAAACAGCAAACGCTACACTTAGGAGTTTCTAAAAGACATTAGGTCTGCGTCTATCTTTATCATGATGACTGGGCAATTTCTGTAAGTATTTTAAAGTTACAATGGGCCAATTAATGTGTGATATTAACTAATTTTACGACGGACAGAGGACTGAAACGTTTCCCGAGGGAGTCGAACAAGACACTTACTTGAATTATACTACGGGCAACATGTGGCAACATTGGCTTGCGGCTGCACTTTATCTGAGTGGAGATAATTAGGTGATGATATACTTCAGTACAAGAAACTAATTTGCGGTTTCTGTGGTTTTCCTCGGATAATTCATTCCCTGCACTTTGAACCAGATATCAGCCTCGTAAATTCACTGGGTCAACAGTGTGGGTTGCCATGAATTAACCATCAATAAAATGTAAAGGAAACAGAATTACAACTGGGAATGAGTTGCAAATGGGAATTAAACTAATTCTATGAGTAGATATCACTATTTGCTTAGGCTTTATCACTGATGTTCTAGTGTTTTGCAAAGCAATCTTTGTTCAAGTATGTACACTAAAGATTCTATACCATGAAACGCAATTGTCTTTTGTGAAAATGTACAATTTTATTTCCGACGAGAATGTTAGTTATCGGCTAAGCAGGTCATTAGCACATCCTGGCCGGTAAAAGATCTGGAGTGATGGAAGCGTTCGCTATCAGATAGCTGCTATCTCGAGGGCATGCTTGGCTGGAGCTAATCGCCGGCCACATTCCAGCCGTCAGATGGCGCTCCGACAACATGCTCAATCCGCCTCCTCACGCTCCGTGGATCTTGGCCGGCCGCCACAATCGCTATCTGCCTGTGACAAGACAAGCACTTGTAGCGCTTAGGCCTGGCAGCGCTGTTATTGTATGTGCAGTTTAGTAAGTATAAACTCCATTCACAAAACCTAGTGAGCCGTGTGCCCTGATCGCAGCTTGTCAATTGAGCTTCGCTGCTATTATTACACTGTGAATGGACGTACTATTATATAAAGCTGCCCGTTTCGCAGTACAGTACAATTGAGGCGCGTTTTGTACTTTTTTGATAAACTGTACAGGCGAGACAGAACAGATCAAGATTGAGTGTGATTGGTCGTCCGCCGATTCAAGTTGAACGTTTATCGATTCTTATTTGTTACTTGTTTATTGAAAATTCTGTCCAATTAAGATTGTCGTCTACAGCACCCAGTTTTCTATTTTGTAGGTGACCTCCTGCGAAGAAAGCCTGAACAGAGGTCTAACAATAGAGTGTATACGCCTATAGAAAGGTATTTGTTTGTTGGGTGTTTTCGTGAAACATCGATTACAGAACAATGGGGTAACGCACTGGCAGAAAGGTGAATGGAACCCTACACCTCTAACCTTTAACCATCTATATTGGAATTTCGATAACAGTGTTTTTGCAATTTGGCAATTTAAATCTGACAGGTTTTAGTTAATGAACATTGACATGTACACGGTACATCCGTTCGGCATTTCGAGCGCAACATGTTTGTCTTGTTTTAGCTAAATATTATTTTTTGCCGTTAATTCTATGGTTCTTAACAGTAGATAACCGACAGGAAAATATTTAGTGAATGTTTACAGACTTCGAATGTTGGTATTTTCGTCTATCCTTATTTTCGATGAACATATTTGCGTTTAAGCACGTTCTAATTAACGATGGCAAAAAGAACGTCCTACGTTGTTTTTTGTTGTGTTTTTTTTTTTTTTTTTTTTTTTGCTAAAGGCTGAGAGATAAGCGGAAGTGAACGGTCGCGTTTTATTCTCTTGGGCATAAATAAAGGGAAGCTTTGATAGGACCAACAGGCATGTCAAGAGTGATGTTTGACACAGAATTGTATCAAAGAACAGTATACGCTTCGTGGCCCCTACACGGGACCAGAGATGGTATGGTTGCCCCAAACATGGGCGACACGTGTTGTGGATGTCGCCCATCCATGGACAACACTCCTTGACACATGTCCACCAGTCTGACACCTTTTTATCCTAGCCTGCAATAATATGCGTATGTTACGTACGTACCAGAATTATGTGGGTGCCTCATAAAAACCAACATTTTTATTTTTATTTTGTACATACCATTTTTACACAACTAACCCCATGTATATGAAACACAATTCATCCAGATTTTTAACCTTCGTTAATTAATTCAGAAACAATACCCCAGTTATGTAATTCTAATTTCCAACGTGATTATTCGGGCTTTGTACTTCTTATTTTGTTTAATCTGTGGGTTTCGGTTCCTTCCTTTGTACCGTGTTAGCACCATTCAATCCCAGATATGATACGGGCAAAGCATCTGTATCATACAGAAGTGGAAATAATATTGAAGCTGATTTCATCCTAATATAAAAAACGAGTTAGTAAGTTTCATACATAATTTGTAATAGAATGCGGATACATCCACTTCTCTAATACAGT
Organism: Sinonovacula constricta; assembly: GCA_007844125.1. Classification (NCBI taxonomy): domain Eukaryota; kingdom Metazoa; phylum Mollusca; class Bivalvia; order Cardiida; family Solecurtidae; genus Sinonovacula; species Sinonovacula constricta. The sequence continues at coordinate 8,854,198 of CM017565.1, forward strand.
CGTGCCGTTGCTTAATGTCGTACTGAGTAGAGCCGAAAAGAAAACAAGAAAGATTAAATACATCCAGTCAGATACACATAACCAAACAGCAAAACAAAACAGAATTAAAAGGCAGTGGTTACAACTGTACACGCCGGCATTCACCATGGCACAAATATTGTGTTAACCAGACATTCTTCGTAACACGATATACCTTACTTAAATTAATTTCGTTTAACAACCTTTGAACTAAGAAGGTCCGATGTCAAATTAGGCCTTCTGTTTCGCCGTTTTGTAAGAAATACTCGCGCCGCCCTGGATTCAATGAGTCGGCAATTTCGTGACACAGTTTTATGATTCTGTAGTCGAGATATAATTTGGTTGATTTGAAGTTATTCAAACCAGCAAACTCTTCGTACTTTTTGTATGAAGAGAAGAAATTAGTAGACTATTAAAGGTATAATCCGACAGTTTGGGCCACACCCCCCCCCCACACACACACACACACACAAACAACCAAAGGATTTAAAGTTGCCTGACAAGATCTTACAAAATGCCGATTATTTATATCCTATATCTGTGTGAAAGGTGTAGCATAACACACTACCCGACACTATCAACGTGTATTTCATGTCCGAGCCACGAAGCACAGAAAGCTATTCTTAAACGGTAGCTATTCTAAAAATAGATGTGAACGTCACAGCACATTACCCGGATGATAAACTAAGGTGATCTCCAAAGTAATGTGGTTTTATTAGTTTAAAATGTTAACTGTGCAATATGGCTCAGATAAAAGGAATATTGTTTGTAATAATGAATGTGCGTTACGTTCTTTATTCACCAAGACATCAAGTGGCCGCAGTTAGTGGGATCTATTCAAGTAACAATAATGTATTTAGTTCTTTTAGGGAAAATATGGTCTATGATACCGCATTTAAAATGAAATTTTAAAAATTTCCATGGAAGATATACATCACCTTCCCCGAACAAGTTTATTATGTACTCGGAATCTAAATTTTGTACAATTTACCTTACTGGATGCTAGCTCACGACCAGTCACTGAATAATGCTGTTTTAAACCAAAACACATTGTAGTTATTTTTTCGGTGAAATAATTTTTCTATCGTCTGCGATTTTCTTTTATGTAGAAAAACAACAAGCTGTAATAATTGTGGATTTCTTGTTAGTAATAAATAATATATTTATATATATACAATGTATTTGTGCTTAACAATGTCATCATTTGTCCTGATTTGTGCTACAAAAGTGCTTTAATGAATTTGGGGTCAAACAGTGCAGCGGCCTTAGTCCTGTTGACGAAATAATGGGACTGTACTTCGAGTAGTGACATCGACCAGTGCATGATGCGCGACCGCCAATGTTCCATGTAGCTAGACGGCGCGTTAATACTGACTTCTATCGAGCACCTGTCAGGTCGTGGGTCCATTATCTTCTGACATTTTAGCACGCGCTCTGTCTAATTAGCTGTCACTCGTATTGCACACACATATTACACCTCGCTAATCGGGACGTCCATAATAGGGTCAACTGCCCAAAGACCCCAGGCATTTTCGTATCTAGGTCAATTAGTCGTTGCTAAATGTCCTGGGTACTGATGCGATTTCAATTGGTAAAGCAATTCCGATGGTTACCAGAAGAGGCCACTGGACTGATTGCGTCTCTTTAATTATTTAGAAACAAAGCGGATCTCCTTCTTTTCCCATAAAAGATGCTATATCAATTGGTTTCCGCATAAACTGTTGTAAAAAGCTCGTTTAGAAAATTGAACGTCTCGGTGCCCGTAGTTGTTATAAAACATTGGCTCTACTTAAAAATGGCGTGGTGTCGTCATTCGAGTAATAACACAAGGCTTATATGCATTGAAGACTAGTAGATGGTAATTATCAACATGAACTCAAACGTTCCAAATCGATCAACTCGTGTGTTACATCTTTCTAAAGCACAATACTATTGTAATAATCAAGGTTTTATTTTTATAAATAATGCTTTAATAAATAATGCAAACGGTGTGGGTTTTATTTTCAAATTTTATTTTTAAATTTCAAAAGAAACTTAGTGAAAGTACTTTGAAAAAAATGACAACGATCTTTGAAGTGAGGTTGGCTTTTTTGGTGAAATTCTCGACTTTTGTCCTATGTTCACGATTGATCTATCGTTACAGAATAGCTGTCCAAAGTAATAAGAAAAATAACTGTTCACTCAGAGGCTGACTGAGCTGTAATACGACAAAATGAGTCTGTAATATGTGAAAATGACGGAATTTCTATTATATACGTACTGTTCGTACTAATTTCCGTTGTGTTAGTACAGCTTGAAGATAGGTTCATCAGTCTGTCGCATTACCGTTTAAAAGTCACATCCTAGTAACAATGATGTTATGAGGTTAGATTGCATATGTGTGTTTGTACGCCATATTCTCAGTCGGCTTAGCACGAATGGATAAAAGAATATGCAAAACGTGTAGATCCAGATCAGCCATTTCCCGCTGGGAACTCGGGGAGAGGGATAATCACGATCTGTTTGCTGATATTATGTCTGTCTGTCAATTGCATACCGTGAATGTGATGTTTATAAATATAACATGCTACGACTACAAAATGGAGAGTTCGTGCGTTATCTTCTTTGCTGACCTTGCAGATCAGACACTATATTGTTGACAAGTGTGTGCCTATGTTTGTCAATAAATGTAGAATAATTTTTGCCCACGCTGTACACATTGTATCATTGGAGAGTTTAAGGTCTGTTCTGTTCTGTTTTGCTATGAGAAGAATATACGCTGCGTGGGGTATAAATTTTACCTCGTAATTAGCTCATGATTAACATGTTTTTACAGGTCATGTACACAAGTAATTTATGTTTGTGCTGAATACGTGAAATACACAAAGCAATAGTTTATTAACTAGACCAAAAACTCTTATAAAACAACGGTATGTTGTTGTTGTTGTTGTTGTTTGTTTGTTTTTTGTTGTTTTTTGTGTTTTTTTGCCATTCATCACCAAAACGCAATCTTCTTTGTACTAAGCTGATTCATTGTATTAATTAGTAAAGGTCGTCCCCATTCTAATATTATGTGGATGACAACGCTATGGATCACTCGAGTGACTAACTACAGTGTGAATAATGGCGTTTGGATAATAATAATAGTGCATGTGAGCGCGAACAAATCCATTTAACAAAATCAGATCGACGCGCCCGCGCTTAGACGGATATGGAAAAACAAAACTGTCGAATCATTGTTTACATTTGAGAATAAAGACCTACATTTACTGGTCGGGCGCGTTCTCGTGCACCTAAATTGGACCAGGGATACATATAGCAGGCAGCTGATAACAACAGCTCTCTCAAGGCGTAATATTGAAATGGGTTCTTTGCGTTTCACTCTGTTGCGCGCGATACACCAGCTGTATTCCAGGCTTCAAAGCAAATGTTTTCTGGGTAAGCTGTCCTTGGAATGCTTTTTTACAATTTCACATGTTAAGGCAAGAAGTAGCTCACAGAGAACATTGATCTATTTTAAAGAGATTGGTAAGGAAGAAACAATGGATTGTGGTGATGGAGATGGTGGTCGAGGGTTGAGGTGGCGATTGACTTGATGTTGGAGGAAAGAGTAGTAGTGGTGAAAAACGTGTAAATGAGTACAGGTGATAGACGATCAGATTTGCTCTAATGTGTGTGTGTGTGTGTATATATATATATATATATATATATATATATATATATATATATATATATATATATATATATATATATATATATATATATATATATATATATATATATATATATATATATATAACTGTGTTTATAGACAATCCACTTTGATCAGACAAAAATCTTAGTCAATTATTCCCTGTCCCTGTAAATATTAACGTAGTTTTATTTTATTTCTGTTCGTTTCTTTATTCAAGGTTAACATTTGCATTCTGTAACAAATGATCTACAGTAAACAGCAAATCAAAAGCACGACTTAAACAAGCTCTATATTACTAAAATTGTGATGATCGTTTAGTTGTGTCTTGAAGTAATAAAGATTTGTGAATAGATCACCTAAAGAGGCACTAAAGGCAGTATCCAGGCACCAAGATCACGAAGCTTGTCGTGAGAAGTATGGTGCTTAAAATGACACGATGAAGACTCGATGGACAACATAATGCAGTCAAAATCAGAACTGTTCAGGAACAGTTGACTTACAATGTTAAGAACTGTTTGGTTACAATCTAGAACTACGGTGCAATGTCTGGAAAGATAAGGCCTCAAAACAAGCCGCCTTATCTACAGGAATGTTTCTCTCTTCATTTACAGGCGAGGGCACGGGTTTTTTGTTCTGATGGAGAGGCTGTGCTCGGTCCATTATCTTCAGAAATAACATTGAAATGGCGATAGCGTAGGCAAGCATTTCTGCGAACTCGTTGTTTTTTTCTAAAGAATTCCTCAGATAAACTGTTGAGATAAGTATGTCAATCCTGACAGGGGGCTTACATCGAACTGTGATACGTAATGGTACATTAGCATCGTTTCTAAACTCTCTCGTCAAATTATAATATGCCCAGAGGAAACTTGGTGATCATGGACAATCACATTAATCTTCTATCTTGGTGTTACTTACAGATTCCTACATTGATACAGAGCTATATTCCTCGTCATGTCATGTTAACATACAGAAAAATCTTAATAAATAACATCCATTGTAAACCAAAGAAACTTGTTTTCAATATTGTCAATTGCTGATTCATTTGTACTCAACGAGGATCACCGTTAACTGATTGATTTGTTATTGTCCCTCCATGTTATTGCTATCATGCTTTTAACACTGCGGGTATTTTTAAGGTATTAGCAAGAACATGGTGGTGTTTTATATTGATCTGAATTGTAAAATCTGTGTATAATCTATGAACAAGGCGTGCAAATAGTAAAGCCTTTCAAGCCAAATTGGCATATGTACTTCAATGAAAAATATTAACAACTTTTGATTTTCAAATATGAGGTATTGTCTACTGAAATGACAACAGATTGATACATGTACACTGTATTTCTGATTCGGCATAATAAAAACTAAAATTAGCACCTTACCAAATCTTGATCGACTAATTTTTAACTCGTCACTTACAATTTGATATGTAAATAGTGTATTATGTAAATATAATTCTGTTAAATTTTTTGGCAGGTTATGATTTTTTTTTCTAATTTTATTTTTCACTATGAGACTGTAAAACAAGTTTAGACCAAAATTCAGTTCGTAACACAGACTTTAAACGCTGGCATAATATCTGAGCAGTTAATTCTGGCGACTTTAAGCAATCAGTTAAGTTTACAGTTCACGTAATACAAGAGAATATGCCTGCTCGTTAAAATTTCTTAAAATTATGAGAAAAATAATATTTGCATGTTGATTTTGGGGTTAAAGAGTGCATGGGACTTAATCTTTAGAACTATGGCTTTGGTGATCTAACTAATCAATCTTCAGTTTAAGGGTGTGCGTTCCGACCCCCCTGGTCACGTGTTCTAGGATCAGCTGGAACCGCCGTGTGGCGCTTGCAGTTCATATAGCACTTTCTACAAAAGTATAGGTGACACAAAACTAAATATTGATTTTCAAAGGTGAGTAAACAATCTTTGCTCGTGAAATAGGTTGAAGTGAGTTTGGAGTAGGTGATATGCTGGAAGTCTTCGCACGGTCATCTGTTTGTGAAAAGTTAAACAAGTCAATATAGAAGCCATATATAGCGACCCACTTAACTCCAAGAATAAATGTAACTGACCTCATGCTTGCATTATGCAAACTTTAAAAGTGGTCGAGTACTCTACAAAACACTGAACATGTATCGTTATGTAAGTTTCTTTTTTATTATTTAACTCATTTGATAAATTTACACGAAAATAAACTATGAAGTGTTGAAATTAATTAGTATTTATTTGAAATTTGCAATTATGTTCAAATATGTTTAATAAAGCCCCATATAAAAGTTTAAATCTCATTCAGATTTAACATATATGTATGAATATTTAAATTTCTTTATAAAAAAAAAATAATTTTATCTAGAGCACAAACTGATACTTTAGTAAGAACCTAACTTTATTTATTACTGTCCTCTATGCTAAAAATTAAACATCAACATTAACGTGCAGTGTGGATGTTTATACAACATAATTGTTGTTAACTAGTTTCAGAGATGCTGGCATGCGCCATCTCATAAGCTATAGGCTAATGGTTCAGTACAGCCATGATAAGCGACTGTAGATGTTTTACGTCTATTTCCGAGCTAATTGACTTTTAGTGCGTTAGCCTTTTTTATAAAAAAAAAACGCAAAAAGGCGCGCAGAGGTTAAGTAGTTTAGAAATACAACAGCGCCAGTCTTGAAAATGTCAAAGTAATATTTTGCATTAAGTGTCCCCATTGAGTCGACACTAGTAAACACCTTGATGCGACACAGCGACGCAAGCATTGACTGATAATTTAACAACATCCCGTTCGCCAATTGGGCCTATTGTGTTGTCGTCTAAACCAACATGAAAACTACGAGCCAATAACGTATGTATGTCCCCTACTGGGGGGATCTACTAGAACTTCACTTTGTATTAGCTGACACCGATCTGGCGGCGTTTATCAAATAACTCTTAACCTACTAAGCACAGACTGAACGGGCTCATGCAAACAGTGTAGATCCCGTATAGCTCGGTAAATATGCCTAACAAAAATCAGCATTTTGTCAGCATGGTTTTTAGCATTTTTTCTGGCTGCTCTTCTGTGTATTTCTGGCAAATATTTTATATTGCTTAGAAATAATAGGAGCACGATAAAGGATATATCTAGTTCAGAAACATTGACTACTTGAACCTTTACCAACGCGGCAGTCTTTTTGTATAAAAGAATTTGTAAATATTCAATTTAAACGTGAGTCTTAGTGTGCGTGAAGTCAAATGGGACATAACGAATGAGAGTCAATGGTTCGCCTGTGTGTTGTCAATAGGTCCGGTCCGTGAAGGCGGCCATTAGACGGGTCTTGTATTCATCAAGCCGTCAGACTGGTCTTGCATTCACGGAAAGGAGCCCCAGGACGCCATGAGAACTGCTGGCTTCGAGCACACAACGTCCTCATTCATACACATCTCGCACAGTCAATAGGACGAGCACGCGAATAGTAAACATAAATTGAATAAGAACGGATTTTTTTTTTCAATTTTCCGCCGAGTTGAATGCAAAATCGTCGCATCATAGCCCCGTGTGTTCCATTAAGTACACTTGAACGTTTTGCTACATTAACACCGGGTGACAATCTACGTGAATGATCTATGACAATCAGTCACAATTTCTCAAGTATGAAGTTTGTATGAAGATACACAGAAACTGGCTTACACAACCTTATAACTTACATTAACGTATATGTAGGCGTAGACTATTAATAAACTAATAGGTTAGAACAAAATTACAAGATAAAAAGCATTTTTCGCAATGTTCCTTGTAAGCCAAAAATGTTTGTAGGAGATAAGTGTGTCATTTTGAAGTCTTGGTTATTTATATTTAGTAATTGATATACGTTGGTTTAAATAGATTTACCCGAATTTCAGTCTTCTAAGATGTTTAAAAGTGACAAAAATAACATAAATTGGTTCAAATTTATAATCTGGAATTTTAAACTCCTTTTATTATATTTATCAATTATTATTAAATTAACTTGAATTTAATACTCATTGGCTTACAATCACTGGCATTGCAGACTAGTTGGTTTATAAATATCTACTTACAACAAGACAGGGGTTTGTAAAGCTAGATGCTAAGTAGGTCAGTCAAACTTAAAATGCATTTTAGGTGATGTGTATTGGGTAACATTTCAGTGACATCCACAGTTTTGGTCACGACATATTGTCACATGACACAGGGCTCTGGCCCTTGCACTGGTACCCTGAGTTTGAGGCAAACATCGATCATTGACTCAAGTTATAATAAACTCGTGATAAATTGATAACATTCTTACTGATAAACAACTATAACTACTTCACCCGAGACTAACTTATTAAAAAAATATAAAAAATAATGCGGTTGATTTATGTGGTCCCCTTTGTGTGCAAAATGATGGTTTTGTCTTATAAAAGCCAAGCTTTCTTTAATTTGAGAGTTTGATATAAGCGCCTGGAAGATTTGGCTTAGAGTATCTTGAATATTATATATTTTTCCACAGGAACGACACATTTTATTATGTTTTTAGATATAAAGAAAACATAAATATGAAACATGACTTGCAATAATACAGTTACCGTCGTAATTAATCCGTTATAAAACGAGCAAATTAGGTCAGTCTAAACATCTATTAGATCGGAGATTTCATGATCGTCGGCATTAAAACAGAGACCTAGTATTAGATCTAGTTTTTTTCTTGTTCGTCCTTTTTGCAAATGCAATTTGAGCTAGTAGCCTGTCTTAAAATCCAATGGACGGAAACTGATGTAGGCAGTGACGTTGTTAAGAGCTTATTTGACAGCATTGTCAAAATAGAGCGTGTCAAGTTTCGCAGTTCTATTCAGTTTTATGGGATATTAACACGAGCATTTAAAGTGTCGCCACTTTCAAAACTATACAAATGCCCATATATCAACACTTGATGATAAAAGGCAGTGCGATCGCAAGCTGTGAAACTGGTACATGTGCCTTTACTTGCCCCCTTGGAGTGAGTTTGCTGCATTCTAAAGTATGCTAAATTTATGACCTAAAATTGTCGTACAAAAAATAAAAACACTTACTTGCACTTCGTGCATTTGTCCGCGGTTTGCCTTGCGAAAGTATTCAGGAGCAGTTCCAACAATAGGGTATCCATCCGGCCCGGGTAAATCCATGATAGTTTTGTGACACTGTGTATCAGAATCCAGATCCCTGCTAGGTGAGTTCGGCACGTCGGCCAAAGCGGCACCGGCAGGACGGGCTCGAGCCTGGTCAGTAAACACACCGCGAGAACTACTGCGGACCAGCGAGACAGCCTGGCACACAGCCCGCCGTAACAAAGTGTCCGTCACCGAATTCATGGTGCCGCGGCTCGAGTCTCTGCTCTTAGCGCAAAAAGATAAGTCCTTAAGGATGCGTGCCTCCTTCCAGTGACTGAAAAAGAAAATACGTGAAAGTTACAATGGACAACTTTACTATTAGTACAGCATTTCCATATAATTTTATAAAATAATGTTTTCTCAAATGCAACAATAAAACCAGTGTTTTTATTTCCTAAAGACATAATATCAGTAAAAGTTGACGGCCACTTTTGCAAACGATTTAGTTGTTAATATAATTTTCCTTTTCCGCAAAACACTTGTGTTAATAGTTAATTCATCCAAACTACGTTAAGTTACTATAACAAAACCTCTGTATTATCGCTATGATGCTTTTTGCTATAGAGCTCCTGCAGTAAAATACGTAGGATGAGAGGTATGTTACAACAGTCCGTATGAATGACAAGGATATACCTTCTCCCCGCTATGAAGCACTAGCTAACTGAACTGAACTCTGTAATTCGAACAAATTTATAGTAGTACAGTTGACAATATCTCGCGGTATGTTAGCAAGGAGGATCACTGAACCAATCAGCTGCGAGGATTTGGGTTCACTCGAGTGCACGCGAACCAAGCCACTAGTAAATCGGTAAATACGAGCATACTCTCCTCCGCATTCGTTTACGTGTGGCCACTCGACTCTACGGTATGGCCGATGTATAAAAGCTCGTATGCTAAACTTGCCTCTATGGTAGCAGAATAGAGAGAGACTCTTCCCATTGCGACCAAAAACTACGTTGACTGTTATGTAAATGGATTTAAGCTTTATTCTAATATTTTAGTTGCTTACTTTACAGGATAAAATGACGAGAGAAGGCGGAGAGAGCAGTGAAATATAGTTAAGAATAATTAATATTATTCTTTTGATGAATGCTAGATTTTTCTATGCTGCTCATTTTGCATTATATTTAGTGTTGTCTTCATATGTAGATAGTAATTTTGTGCGATGTTGATCTTTGCCTGCCAAACGCGTCGATTGCAATAATACAAAAATAATTCCACATCATATCATGGTGATAATAATAATAATAATAATAATAATAAATAATAATAATAATAATAATAAATAAATAAATAAATAAATAAATAAATAAATAAATAAATAAATAAATAAACAAATAAATAAATAAATAAATAATAATATTAATAATAATAATAATAATAATAATAATAATAATAATAACTAACAAAATGAGACTTTTAATTATAATCCAAACTGCACTGTACCTTAGATAGTAATTTTACATAATCCTAACGAAGACAAATTTGTCGGGTATTGATTTTGAGATAGAAATACAATATACAGGTGTTGGCGGGCGCTTGTTTGCGAATGTATGTTCGCGCGTGTAAATTGGAGCGCGTTTGCATGAGTGCGTGTGCATGCGTGAATGTGTGTTCGTACGCATATGTGTGTGCGTGCGTGCAACCGTGTTTTATGCGATCTATGCCTGTCAAGTATGATGCTGTTCTATTTCGCTTCGACATGCGTGTCATCCTTATTTATGTTTGTTTATATTCTGCGTTTTTGCCATGTTTCACGTGTAGCGTAGTTTTTCAGATGCTCAACTGCCTGCATTTGAACAATACTTTAATTATTTGCTATGTATACGTTTACGCTCCACGACATTGCACTCAATGCCCTCTGTTTTATATCTCTGAATATGTTTCTTAGGATTTTCGTCCATAGCCAGTTTGTTTGTAGTGTTTATCTAATCTCCTTTTTGAAACATAAAAGAATAAAGTTGTAGTTATGTCATCATAATACGTACAGCCCTGTGTTATACTGGACATTCAAAAAGTGTCCATCAAACGCGACCTTGTTGACCGCAGACGGTGACAATACAGCTTTACACCCCGTCTATATAAATAGGATTATCTGCTAGCGGGACAAACGCATGTTTAGAAAGGGAAGTGTTTGCTTTGTCATAAAGCTGACAGTTAAAATAAGCTGCTAACGATAACACACGAGGCGACCCGAGTAGGCCACGGGTGGGCAACACCTGAAGTCACGAATGCCTGTTTTAATGGTACGTAAATATTATTAGCGGTGAGTGCCATGAAAGAGGTAATTAACTTATACTCTGATGTGTAAATGATTTCAGGGCCATTTACGTTACTATTATCTTGAGGAGGATAAAGCGTGACCTCTCGTATATTTTATTACGTTTATATCATTGATATATTTCTGAAAACGTGTCGTTTTGTTCAGCTCATTACGTACAATTCATTGATTAACTTATTTATAGACATATGATTAAACAACGTGACCGTTTTCTGTTATATTGGTAATAATGCATCGAAACAGTACTTATTTAATGGTCACAGAATATACAAAGTATAACTATGTAATTATAAATGGTCAGCCATAACTCTAGGCACGACTGTACTCAAGTATCAAGTCAGCAGTATCGGGTGTTCAATTATACTATTTATATGCCTGATGACAGTTAATTACCAGAGTGCACTTAGTGTAATTTCAGATATTTAATGCTCGTGAAATTTGTTTGTTTGTTTGCTTGCTTGTTTATTGTCTCGCCAACAATATTTCAGGTGTTGGAAGACGTGTCTACCTGACGCACATATGACGTACATGTAATACCGCCTTTTCACTGGGAATTACGTGTCGTGAATTCTAGGAATAACAGTGGTCATATTACAACGACACTTTATCGACCATTCGTGGAACTACCTTTTTATGTGGGTAAGTGATCGCAAGGCATCCATACAAGTACCATTTTTTATGAATTGTGTATTTCGAGGATTTGGTTTGAATCCGGGAAATGATCTTGGAAATATCCTTCATAAACATTATTATACGTATATATTTTGATAATTTTATTTCAAACAAAGACACCCACAGCAATATTTGTACATATTTAATCTAGACATAGTTCTTTGCTAAAAGGAAACCAAATGGGCGTACTTGTGCTATTGTTGTTCATCGTCCATGTTCTAGATCTATACACTTACTAAGCACAGGCAGCCTATTTAAATGTGAACTGGTCTAGTATTAGTACGTGCTGTTTCCGCTCATTTATTATATAGTATCTTAAATAATACGAATTAAAACATTACACAATTATTATATTGTATTACAAGGACAACTTCTGATCATAATACGTAAAATATTTGTCCGCAGTATGCTTGGGATCTTTGTTCACTTGATAGCAATACCACGGAAAATCCAAGTCAGAACTGCTACGGTTATGTTCAAAAGAGGTTTCATCCCTATTTCAGTCCGTCCAGTCCCTAGTGGCATTTTTCTACATATCCTTAACACAATTCGCCAAACGATCCGGCCATTTGACTTGCAATAAATCCTACATCCGGCAGCACTTTTACGACCACAGAGATATCCATCTGTTTATGTCATTGAGCAATAAATATAAAGTTACTCTTTCTCAGTTTTTTCTCATTTTTATGAAACATTGTTTTTGTTGAAGTCATCTAGTACTGACATAGCACATTGTTTTTAGTTGTTTATGAAATACTTTTTTCCGCCCATCCGCCTTAACAATAAAAATTGTAGGCTGAAGCAAGAGCGGAAAATGCATGAGAGTGTACTGATAGGCTACGCCAACGTGAAGTGCATCCAGTACATTGCCTCGACCGCACGTCGTTGTTTTAAAGATAATACAATTATTATACAATCGCCGTAATTGTTTTCTTTACAAAAAGTCAACTTTACTTTAAACTTTTCTTTTTTTTTCTATCCCCGGGTGATAGTTGACTTATTGGATTGAGTGAAAGCATACGGGAAATTAGTACAAGAGGATAGTACTGTTTGAACGCCAAGTTTTCTTTTGGACATCATACGAAGCTATGTCAATACGTAGGTCCCAAAACAAACACGTCAAACAGGCAATGGTGAAACTTATAGTGAACATGCTTGGCAGAGCATCAGTAGTTTGGAGTTGTGTTTTGTGCCTCATTTTCCAGGGACCGAACCCTTGACGGTATGTCGCCTGTTAAAACGTTTTCATCCACTTATGTCAAACGTTGTCAAATCACAAGCTATTGACGGCGGTTACACCGTGAACTATTTTATTTACACAAGCCAGTCGCATTATGTACAAGGTATCATTCTTGCATGATGTTATTATGGCTATAAAATGAAGATTTGTTTAGCGTGCTATTAACGTAGAAGTCTGTTGCAGTAACAAGGATGTAATTATTTATTTATAAATGCATTTATTAGACAAAGTGGTCATAGACGTTTCTCAAATAATGAATCATAGCTTGCTTTGGTTAATATCTTGCACTTTTATTTGCAATAAACCAGAATAATATTTTACTAGAAAATTCAACACTAGCTGTTAATATTCTGTATATTGTCAATAATTTTAAAGGAAAATGTTTTATGCGGCTAGAAAAAGATGAATGCGACGGTGCTTGCGAAACAATATTCCACTTTTAGCATAAAATATAGGATATTAAATGGATTATGAAATGTTTATGAGTCAGGGTTCTTGTTACTCAAGGAAAACATGCATCGCTGCATCGACAGATCTCATCAGTGTGGTTGACACATACATTGACACTGTCTACATTCTGGTATATAGGGCTTCGAAATGGATGTTTTCTGTCGCCACGTACTGTGTGTTTGCCTTTATGATCTTTTAGTGCGAATATCTAAATGCTCTAAACGAGATAAATTTACCGATTAGTTTTCTCACTAACCAAAACATCCTTGTTCCCCTTTATGTATGCAATATAATACTTGCATTATCTTCTACTGATAAAACAGACTTATACCGACTTGTGCCCAAACTTAGTTTATTCTTTAAGAATACTGTTTTCTTACATTCTAGTTTCTTGTCAAAAGGGCCACGAAGACCAGTGCCTGCACGTCTAGTCATTTGATCCTCTACATCACTCGGAGCCATCAGAATCCTGTCTCACAGTCAAACAGGAAGCGACAGGAATGTCCCATTATGGAGGTACTTGGAAATGTGGTTACACCAAGTAGGCTTGTGATAATGTGGGGACAGGTAGAAGAAAAGAAATGAATGAGAAGGGAAAAAAGTTTTCAAAGAAAGACAAAAACCTAACATCGAACGTCGCTGTGATCCTATATGTATTTAAAAGGAGTACACGAAGCTGTATGAAGGATGATGATGAAGGACTAAACATTACATAGCTATAGCCGCGAAATTACATTCGCTGGAACATACCTGGAGAAAAGTTGGACGAAATTTTGTCAGAACAGGAACAGGATGGTGAAAAGCACAGTAGAGACATGTAAGTACATCAGAGCCGCTCAGTGGTTAATCGTTTGTTGTTGTTTATTGGCTTGATCGACCAACAACAGTTTGAAACGTGTCCACTTGAAGCAGATATAGTGATGATGCCTTCACTGTGTATAGCATGCTGTGAACACCTAGCATGATGCCACACAAAGTCACATTATCCTTACACTGGGCCAACCAGTCATGGAACTACCCTTATATTTACTTGAACGTTACCAATGGAGCTATAATACTGCCATTTTTACGACTTTGGTATGTCGCGACCCTGGTTCAAACCAGGCGCTTTACCGATTGCGCTACCAGGTCCGTTCACTAATGAACAATCACTGGCAGGCTAAAGCCAACATGTTATAATAGATGATGTCACAATTTTAAGGTGAGACATTGTATTTTAATTGTTTAATTATTATTTTTTTTTTTTTGCATTTACAGCGACATTGTCACAGTTCATCGAATTTGCATGTTTCAGTTAATTGATTAGAAAAGCAAATCTTTGCCTGACCACATCAAATATTACACATTAACATCCAGCCACTAGATAATATGTATATGTAATATACTGTCTGTAGAATATGTTGTCTATAGCTTCCACTTGTCTATAAAATCAAAAACGTTGCGACGCTTTTCAACTTTTTCAGCCGTTTAAAGTTTAAAATCTTAATTAAATATCCGGACTTTGCATGCAGTACAATACGTAATGTGTATACACCAGTCCATACGCTGACTAGATAATGATACAATGGTTTAAATTTACACACTGCCGATCGTAGGTGGTTATGCTTCATGTGACTACACATACAGTAACCATGTTCAGTTCACTTTTAATGTATGTTGTAATATTTATAGACGTGTCATAATTTCGTCCTTGATACCGATTACAATCCTTATCGTGGTTGTTGGTTTTTAAACCATTTTCTGATGCATTCCACAAAAAGAGAAATTATCACTTTACAAACATGTAACCTAAACGAATCATCATCGGTGGATGTATTTCACGTGACTAACAAATGCGATCAGTATAAATGTTTATCATGCAGAACCAAATTGTTAGCTAACTTAATCAACAATCTTATTAAACAGTTTGTAGTGCTGCAGAATCGCCTTCTTATGTGAAACATCATCATTTATATCTATCATGTCTACCTATATATGTTCAGATTTGTTGACAGAGTTGGCAAAATAAAATATGTTAATAATCTTTAGTAATTAAAAGTATTTTAACAACATTTGCATTTATTCGTCAAAGCACTGTCCAAAATATCAGAAAAGCCTTAAAATCAGAAAAGCCTTAACGAAATAATGTTACTATGATTGAGTCAATAAGGAAAAAAAGTGTTGAACAATATGCCAAAGAATTTTATTTTAATACACAAACATTCCATGAATGCGTATGTTTTCATTTTCCCACAAGAGTGCTTTTGCGGAAAACGCATTGAATTAGTTTGTTGGCAATTGTTCGCATGTTAAATTACTGTGGATTTGTTGAGTACAGCGTATAGTTTAAGAAAGGTCGGAATGCCTTAAGAAAAAAAGTGTTCCCACCGACTGTGTATATTCCTACCCCTGTCTTTGATTGTTATTCACTGTGCATGCCTCTTCTTTATTGCTTCTTTGGGAAACAAACCATTGTTCTGGAGGGGAGCATCATAGGTTACTTGACATTTTACATTCGTTTGATCTCGGAGCACAACCAATAAAACGCGTATTGTAAACGAAGCAATGAAGGTTGCATCGATGTAAACGCAAGTAAACCACCTGTTGGTGGATTTTACTGATGCATTGACCAGGGCCATCTGAGCCACCTGTATGGCAACTGTCCGGCCACCGGTATATACACCCTATAAACCGGTCTGCACTCATTAACCTTGGCAATAAATTAGGTGAGGAATTTACATTCGGCTGTTACTTTGAAGGCATCCTTACGCCCTAACCCGGATGAAAATTTACAGGTGGAAATGAAAGCCTCGCCTGAATGTCAGATCGTGGAGCTGAAAATAGATCTGCGGTGTAGCAAAAACAAGACAAGATTCACGGGGGTTGTTATGAAATGTTACCTCAATAACAGTCTTCATAGGTTAGTACATGCTTCTTGTTAACAGAGGAATCTGTGGATGGCACGGTTAGATGTGTATACTGGCACGATTACTGGAATGTGGACCGAAATAATAATAAGCAGGCAAAACAGCTTGGAATTCCCATTCTATTCGAAAGAGTGCAAATATCTGCACCGGGGTCAATGAGGGAAAAGGTGTTTTGTGGTTTAATTGGGAATATAGGATCGAACTCAATATGTCTGTGATTATGTTATCTAAAAACTTCAGAAGCATAATTGCTGCTTTAAGATCAACTATAAAAGAACGTGCACTCTCAGGGACCTGGGTTATTGGATAGTTTATTATAAACATCATGCTGCAGTGTGACTAGGTCAGGCAAACAGAAATGCCAACATTCCTCAGAAACTGATTTCCAATATCTATACCACTTATAAGCCAATAGTACTGCGTGTAATATCAATAATGTCCTTTCGAGCACATGGTTTATCATTGTCCTCACCAAAGTGCAGTGCGATTCAAAGATACCAATATGAAACAGACTTTGATGCAATGAATGTTGAATGTCATAAAGGTTACTGTCTATCAGCTGCGCTATTTTATAATGTTTGCTACAATATTTTCAATGATATGTTTCAAATTGTTTTAACATGACTGTTCCATTCTGAAAATAGCCATAAATATGATTAGACTGGCTCAAGATGAAGGGTTTAGAATGACGTATTGGAATAGTTTAAATCGGGTACGATTACTTTTACAAATGAGATTTCTTTCAAATATAGTTTAATTCTGTGTTAGACCCATTAAATAGATTATCTAAATGAAAAAGGTTTCTCTTGATATATTGAGAGTTTTGTCGACTTTTTGCGTAAATTACACATTTCTTTATAAAACATTTTGTGCGAACTGAGACTTTAAATGGAATACGCTAGATTCGTCTTAAAACCCAGGTCAGATTTTCGAAGTGTGTCGACTTATTACATTTAAGACAAATAATCAAAGATTACAACAGCAACAACGACAACTAAATCATCATCATCAACAACAACAAATCAACAACAACATAAAATCAGCCAAGGAACTTGAGTCAATCCTCTTTCCAATAACCGTACAACGAACTAAACACAAATATGTACTTATCTGTTGTGTGTTCAATTATCGTTTTTGTCTATCAGAATGCACTTAAAGTTAATTGATTGGCCACTGACATTTGCTGCCTCGGTGTCTTCATATTTCTGACGGTCCGTCTCGCTCCGTTAGGCCTCAATGCGCACCAAGGCTGCCCGGGCTCAGGAGCGAAATTTGAACGGTGTATGCCCTCGTGACCCCGGCTATCGGTGCGGTATGTCAATGTTCAAGCCGTCCGTTTAGCAGTGAGCCGGCTGGGACACTAAAAGTTCACCTGGTATAAGCAAATAAGGCAGTTCTTTTCAATAACCATCCTTTTGTTGTGTTTAATAATCTTTATGTACCAGCAATCCCAGTTTATTGCCGCGGATTGCCGTGCGCCGGACCCCACAACTGGATCCTTCCATGCCGCAAAGACTCCTCTTTATACGTGGAAAAACATCCCATGGTACGCGTCCAAACGCAGATATGTACTAAACCAAACGATTTGCCTTGATGAAGGGCATATTTTCGCGAAGGCATGTAAGTAATTGTTCCTGTTCAGTGTAACCTGGGGGTTAATTATGGCGCCAGGCGATAGATCCTTGTCCCCCCGAAGCACTAGATGCGACCGGTCGAAGTTTCATTACGCTTGCACTCCAATAATAGTCAACAATATTGTTATTTTTTTATGTTTCTGGATCAAACAGTCGTAACAGATCAATCACTACCTTTCAGAGATATTTTTAAAGAAACATAAAACTACGGCATGGGATTAGAATGTTTAGCATTTAGTAGGCTGCGCCATGTTGCCCTAATTAACATGTATCTTTTTTGTATTAAATGTACGTTTTCTTGTCTTGGGTGCTTAATGTAATTTGAGCTAGCGATTCTGACTAAAGATCCTCGTTTGATGTTAATTAATTGAATATGCACCTACAGGTGCAATCTATCCCAATACATAATGTACCATTGTAAAACATACAAAAACTTCATGCATATATCATATAATTAAGGCGCATTTATAGCAACTTTTTCTCACTGATCTTTACTTGATATAAGTATTGAAATCACAAGCAGAATAAAAAAAGCCACAGAAAAGTTCTAACTTTCCCCGGCTGTAACTATAATCTGACCAATGTACAAGTGACTTTGCAACAACGCGTGCTTTTGAAGAATAAGCACCCATAACGATGTCAACGTCTGTGAAAAGTAGTATTTATATACTGTGATCATTTTTTTTCTATTTTCGACACAATTTATTATAATTCCTATTAAGGGAAGTTTTCGATAATACAATATCCTACAAATGCCGTCCTTATTGTCAATATTTTTCTGAGTTTATTTTCGGCAATGTATGCGTCTTTTCAACGGAACCCATTCCAAATACTTGCGTTACAAAAGTACACACACTTTATGTAAAACAGCTCTATAAATGCCTGTAATGTACCGTTACAGTTTTACGACTTGGCAGTCAGTAGTGCATCTTGTCCAGGTTTGCACTCATTGTCTGTACTTTTGTGTTACGGTTGTAGTCAAACTTATATCCAGAGGGAATTAATAATATCAAAAGTTCTTAGTGATTTAATAAAAGTAACCGCCAGACGATTAAAGCAACAGCAACAGAGACTGGAGTGATTTCACTCACACGGTCTGTAACAACAGTGTCAATAAAAAAAAAACAATAACCGCAGTATAACTGCAGTACTAGCGATAGTATCTAGCCATATTTCAACCTAAATTATTCGTTACCGCAGCATGTCTTGATAAAATTCTTGCGACAGCATCATGTTAGATTAGCTTAACTATCCTTTGCTACAGCATTGACTTAGTATTAGCGAAACATCAGTGTCTTTGTAAATTTAAGTTTTTTAACCACAAATATTTACGATGCACTACACGGCGTGTAAGCATATTGGTAAATGTATCCTCTTCTCGGTACCGCTTCCCTCTTTGTGAAAGTACATGGACTTTATATAGGCCAAATAAAATAACGATAGGCATCAGCCGAATTAATGCATGTTAGTCAAGGATAACTCATTCTATACTTAGACGCTGACGTCACTCGATTTTAGTCACCTCTATTACTCGACACTTCATGTGTTTGGGATTTGTGCTTCCGCGTTGTTAAATAGTTCAGTGTTTAAATAAAGATGCAATTATTTTTTTTTCTAATGAAGATTTTGTTAAATGTAAAAACACTTCCGCCCACACAGGCATCAGGGTTTTTGTATTAAAGTTTCAAAGTGCCCCTAATCCTTTGAGCGCTTCACGCAGCCAAGTCGTTCAGGTTGTGTTGACATATAGACGAACATTGAACCACCAGTACAAACCTACTAGAACTTTGTCATACATGTATATAACTTGATCTTAGTAATGTATAAATTCAAATGTTCCAATATGTCACTGCTAGATGAGACAAGTAGGTTTTCAGGCTGCCGTATGCAGTAGGACGTTTTTCAACATCTAGTATAGGTGAGGTTGGAAGTGTCAAGTATCCGCTTGGGAAGCACAATTTTGCGGTTAAGATACCTCTTAGTGTTTTTTCTCCGGGTTATTTTTACAAATATCTGTGAGTAACATTTATGAAGCTGAATATGTGCACACGAAAGCATGCATATCTTGACACCGTTTCAATGTTTTCATGCTTTAGAGATAGCTAGATGGGCACTGTCAATCGTGATAAAAAACACCTCTGGAAATAAAAAGATGAAAGAAAACATAAGGTTAAGCATGTTTTTAATAAAATTTATTTAAATGTACATTTACTTAGATATAAGAAAAAATAACAAATAAGATCAATATTCTCAACAAATGTTCGATAATTTAATTGTCCCTTGCTCTTAACCATTGAAATACACCGGACAAGATGAAATGCCTTTCGTGTTTACAATCGGAACAATTTACTAGAGATTAATATTGACTTACATTTACAAACATTTTTCGTGTGTACATACGTGCCTGTGTCTGCGCGCGCGGATGTGTGTGCGCGTGTGAGCGCGCGCTTGCGTGCTTGCATGCGTGCGTGTGTATGTTTCAATATGTAAACTCCCTCATCTGTTAAATGAACGAGAACCAGTCTCTGCGATTAAGTTATATTAAGATATTGCATGTAATCGTTCGCATGCTGCCTAACATGGTGCAACTAAATGTTATCCATTTTCGAAAACAATTAACTTATTTCGGTTTAAAGGTGATATATGAGAGTTTGCCTACGACAAATACATCTTACGATATCTTATTTTTGTTTCGGGGAATTTCGAAAGAGTGTAAATGTTCTTCCTTTCCAAGTCTAAATGTTCTTCCCTTCCAATTCGATACAAAAAGAGTACGAGGATTTCTTCTGTTGTAACTAAGTGTTAAAATACTTTGTTTTTACACAATGCGAATGTAAACAATAACACCGTGTATTGAAACCATATAAGTAGATAATAAATTAATGAATCAGTCACATATTATTTTATTGTACCATATAACAAAGCCCACGCCATTAATATATCACAATCTAAGTGTGTAACCGTTGCAGTACTCTGAGACTATGATAGGAGTAAATGCAATCAACCAACAGTGCAAGGGAGTGTAGTACATCGGCAGCTTGGAATGGTTTGGATAAATATTGTCGAAACACATTACTTTTAAATAATATCCACGTTTATTCCCTGCGAGGGAACCAGGTACCAGTATGCTTTTACACCGTGATCTGGACGGACTCCAGCCATAACTAACCACTGTAACACTAATAATTTTGTCTAACCACCGTTACACTAAATGATCTTGTATAACCACCGTAACACTTGGTAATTTTGTATAACCACCGTAACATTTGATGATCTTGTATAACCACCGTAACACTAAGTAATTACGTATAATCACCGTAACTCGAAGTGATTTTGTAAAACCACCGTAACACTACGTGATTTTGTATAACCACGGTAACACTAAGTGATTTGTATAACCACCGTAACACTAAGTAATTACGTATAACCACCGTAACTCTTAGTGATTTTGTAAAACCACCGTAACACTAAGTGATTTTGTATAACCACCGTAACACTTGGGGAATTTGTATAACCACCGTAACAATAAGTGATCTTGTATAACTACCATAACACTTAGTGATTTTGTTTAACCACCGAAACTCTAAGTAATTTTGTATACCCACCGTAACACTTGGTGATTTTGTATAACCACCGTAAGACTTTTTGATCTTGTATAACCACCGTAACACTAAGTGATCTTGTATAACCACCGTAACACTAAGTGATCTTGTAAAACCACCGTAACACTCAGAGGTTTCGTGTAACCGCCGTAACACTGAGTAATTTTGTATACCCACCGTTACACTAAGTGATTTGGTATAACCACCGTAACACTAAGGGATTTTGTATAACCACCGTAACACTAAGTGATCGTGTATAACCACCGTAACACTAAGTGACTTTGTATAACCACCGTAACACTAAGGGATTTTGTTTAACCACCGTAACACTAAGTGAGTTTGTATAACCACCGTAGCACTAAGTGATTTTGCTTAACCACCGTAACACTAAGAGGTTTTGTATAGCCACCGCAACATTTAGAGGTTTTGTGTAACCATCGTAACACTTAATGATCTTGTATAACCACCTTAACACTGAGTAATTCTGTATAACCGCCGTTATACTAAGTGATTTTGTATAACTACCGCAACACTAAGTGATCTTGTATAACCACCGTAACAATTGGTGGACTTATATAACCACCGTAACACTAAGTGATTTTGTATAACCACCGTAACACTAAGTGATCTTGTATAACAACCATAACAATTAGTAGACATGTATAACCACCGAAACACTAAGTGATCTTGTATAACCACCGTAACACTAAGTGATCTTGTATAACCACCGTAACACTAAGTGATCTTGTATAACCACCGAAACACTTGGTGATTTTGTATAACCACCGTAACACTAAGAGGTTTTGGGTAACCACCGTAACACTAGGTGAGATTATATAACAACCGTAACACTAAGAGATTTTGTATAACCACCGTAACAATAAGTGATCTTGTATAACCACCGTAACACTTGGTGGTTTTGTGTAACCATCGCAACACTTGGTGATCTTGTGTAACCATCATTACACTTGGTGATCTTATATAACCACCGTTACACTTGTGACTTTGTATAACCAACGTAACTTTTGGTGATCTTGTATAACCACCGTAAGACTTGTGACTTTGTATAACCACCGTAAAACTTGTTAATCTTGTATAACCACAGTTACACTTGGTGATCTTGTATAACCACCGTAACAATAAGTGATCTTGTATAACCACCGTAACACTTGGTGATCGTGTATAACCACCGTAGCACTAAGTGACTTTGTATAACCACCGTAACACTAAGGGATTTTGTTTAACCACCGTAACACTAAGTGAGTTTGTATAACCACCGTAGCACTAAGTGATTTTGCTTAACCACCGTAACACTAAGAGGTTTTGTATAGCCACCGCAAGATTTAGAGATTTTGTGTAACCATCGTAACACTTAATGATCTTGTATAACCACCTTAACACTGAGTAATTCTGTATAACCGCCGTTATACTAAGTGATTTTGTATAACTACCGCAACACTAAGTGATCTTGTATAACCACCGTAACAATTGGTGGACTTATATAACCACCGTAACACTAAGTGATCTTGTATAACCACTGTAACACTAAGTGATCTTGTATAACAACCATAACAATTAGTAGACATGTATAACCACCGAAACACTAAGTGATCTTGTATAACCACCGTAACACTAAGTGATCTTGTATAACCACCGTAACACTAAGTGATCTTGTATAACCACCGAAACACTTGGTGATTTTGTATAACCACCGTAACACTAAGAGGTTTCGGGTAACCACCGTAACACTAGGTGAGATTATATAACAACCGTAACACTAAGAGATTTTGTATAACCACCGTAACAATAAGTGATCTTGTATAACCACCGTAACACTTGGTGGTTTTGTGTAACCATCGCAACACTTGGTGATCTTGTGTAACCATCATTACACTTGGTGATCTTATATAACCACCGTTACACTTGTGACTTTGTATAACCAACGTAACTTTTGGTGATCTTGTATAACCACCGTAAGACTTGTGACTTTGTATAACCACCGTAAAACTTGTTAATCTTGTATAACCACAGTTACACTTGGTGATCTTGTATAACCACCGTAACAATAAGTGATCTTGTATAACCACCGTAACACTTGGTGATCTTGTATAACCACCGCAACAATAAGTGATCTTGTATAACCACCGCAACAATAAGTGATCTTGTATAACCACCGTAACAATAAGTGATATTGTATAACCACCATAACACTTAGTGATCTTTTATAAAAAAAGACGACACCTATTCTCATTACCAATAAATTAGTGGCGAGGTTTAAAGAATGATTCCAGAACACTGACAATAAACATAAGACCTGATGAACAACAAAACGTTGCAGATATGAGGCATAGCTAGACCCAGGCAAATGGTTGGACAGAATGTTAATAATCGTTGTTTGCCATGGTGCCATAGCGACGTTTTCCTTTTTCCTTTCATAGTGTTCTCGACATAAAATCTGTATTCATGACATCAAAAGCAGAAAAGAAACAGTCGATGCAAGTATTGTATAGTATTTTCACTTCATCATAAATATTTATAAATATTGGGTGACATAATTGACAAACTACTGCAACGTGCCTTATTCGTCTTACATGTGAGGGAAATGGAGACTTAGTACATCTTTTAGCAAGTTAAATATATGCCTGCATTATACCTTATTCACGTCCTATATGGATTGAACCAAAATGTTTGAGTACAAAACAAACAGCTATGTACTGACTACCCCTGATGCTCTAGTATTTGACAGTTTCGCCAATAGTCTTGCGAAAGATTATCTGACATGTCGAAATGTATTTATTATTTTGTTTTGTTATTTTTGTCAGAATTTACAGTCATAATATATTCTAAAATAATCGCATATATGAATCAGGAAATATTAGGGAAGAGTTCGATTGGCTACCAAACAGCAGACTGACACAGAGAGAGACTGATGAGTCAGTTCCAACGTAGGTTTTCCCACACACTTCCCGCAGTTAGTGAAGCAGAGCACCCATGCAATCAAACATGTGACTAATTAAATAACACTCGAAACTTTATGTCGTTTTCCATTTTACAGTTACGGTTAATTGAATATAATGGCAAGTTTATTCTTGATTCATGGGGTCGTTAATGGTATATTTCGAGCGACATGTCATACGTTATGCACACTGCGGGAGCGTATATCTTCTATTGGCTGGTTCGTGTTATTCAATGTGACAATAACATAAGGATTGTTGTTTTATTGGGATGAGTATGACACACACATGTGGGTAACTTCTAGCCCAGTTTGCGCACCTGTTTATCAGCCTACTGCATGTGTCAATATTTAGTTTAATCATTTCACTCGGTCAACTACGACATAAAATAAGGGGGCATGCAGCGATATGATATTATAGAACTATTCGCCTGTAAAAATATATATATGACACTTACTTTTCATATTTTTTCTCTTGGTTCGAGTGCACTTATCATGGATTTAGGCAAATCTCATTTGTTGCTGATTCGCAGATAAGAAGATAATTTTAAATCGTTTACACCCTACAATTTGATCGCGGAGTGATATAATCCTTTAGTCACGGCACACCCAAGTTCGTAATATTTTCAAGTGCAATTATTCAAATAGGTTTTTTTTTTTTTAAACCTATTTATTTATAGTCGATTGGGAAACAAGTTCTTTTAACTTATATTAATCCCTCTCGACTGTCCACTTCCTGGGTAGAACCAGTACTCAGGTACTGAGTACCTGGAGCAATGTGCAGTAAATAATCTTGCTCAAGGACTAACATCACGTGGTCAGTTTCAGGGTTTCTGAATCGCAACTACGCGATTGTTATAAGTTAAATGATGACAGAATAATGAAACTCTGTACTATATGCTTCTGACGATTCCGGATTTCCAATTAGTTTACGGGGCTTTTATTCGAAACTGACCACAATTGGAATATAAGTGCTGTGTTTAAACTAAAAGGACAAAAACAACTTTGAACATGTGTCTTTGATATTATTTAACGACGATATAAAACGCCACGAGAACACTGCCTGTTCCAACATCGCTGAAATAGCCATTGGCGTAATTTTATGAAACTGTTTTATACCGTATTTTTTGCCTAATGTTTATCATAATATGGGTTAACGGCGCTATTTTACGCAGAACACTTGTCTTACGTCTGCGGTTATAAGCGAGGTTGCTTATAACACGAGACATGAAAAAAATCCTTGTTTAGACAGATACGAGAAACAAGAAAAGACCTTTAAGTGATGCCAGGTGTTGACGACATAGCGATGGCGAAAAGAGATTATGTAAATAGTAAAGAGAACGCTTCCAGAAGAATCATCACGCTCAGTTGTACCTGTTTCTCTAAAACTGCTGACGAAACACAAGCACAGTGATCAAAGGTCACTGATTACCTATTTCAGGTTCCACAACACACAGGCCAGGACCATGAAAAACCAGTCTATCGCGTGCCCACATAGCACGTCCCAACTATGACAATAAGGTCATTGCTTCCGCTCCATTTCATGAAAATTAAAGCGCTCTGCTAATTGGCCACAACATAAAAAGACCAATCAAGGCGTGAACGAGATTAAGCTCAAGTATAAGGCTTCACCGGAGAATTTAGATAAAGTAGATAGCCAACTTTTTGCATTCACGTGAGTTTGCGATTATCTCTATGTGGTTTAACAGTTGACCCGGTATAAGTGCGTCTTGCAAATCTCCAGTAACCATAAAACGTTAATATAAGAAAAAGTACAACAATTCCGTGACATATACTGACCATTGTTAATACAATTTAACAATAACATATAAACACCCGTATTACAATCTGTGGTTCCGAATCAGGATGCCATCACGTGGAATTTGTAGTACAACATTATCTTTATAGAATCGCCTCAGTAACAGCTGAAACTTATATAAATCAACAATAAACTTTGCAAGGGGTTGTGGTTTAGAAAGGGAAAACCCAAACAGATCGTAGCAACAATGGTCCGACACTGTACAGTGGAGAAGTTATTGCCGGGCTTTGTTGTTATACAAGGGCCATAGAAGATTGGTAAAGTTTAGGTAAAATGTCGCTAGAATCGGTGTCTATTTCGTAAGTCTGTTATTATATACGCGCTGTTTAGAATAAAGACATCCTAACAATAATATATTTAACCCTGCCTCCACCTACGTCTGACGATTTGGTTGTAGTGAATTTTACAACACTGAATCAATAGCTGTCCAAATAGACTCAAATTAAATTCATTACACTGTACTAATAATCATTTTTCATTTTTCTTTCGTCAATTTTCTTCATTCTCTTTCCTCCGTTTTTTTTTCTTTTTCTGCCACTCCCATTATTCGCCTTATATTTCCCACTAGAGAGACTTCAGCCATACCAAGATTGTTAAGTCTCATACTGGTATTATACATTGGCATTTTGATTTTGCTCTTCTTTTCTCTAAGAACAGTTGCCTTTTTGGTGTATTGTAAGTGTTGCGAGTATTATTTTCAAAGGTATTTTAAAGATCAAGAAAATGGCATGCATCGTTGTTAACGAACAAGACCAGAGTTAGCAATAGAGAAAATTGTACGAAACTTTGAGCTGGTTCTCGATGTTTTATTTAATCAAACAGTAACATTTCTTGAAATTAATCCAAGTATATGTAGTATCTTAGTGCATGGTTATCAAATAGCTTAATATATGCACGTAGCTACATTTTAATTGATATTTACATTGGAGAAAGGTTAATAATAGGATGAAGCAACACAAGTAACAATGGTTTAAACATACAAACGAAGCATTATTGTTGCAATAAGTATTAATTAAAGATGGATCTGTGTCTGAAAACAACAAAAACAACAATAGACGCATTAACCTTGCATAACCGTTAACAAAAACATTTCACACGATTTACAGAACATGGTTAGATAACAATGTGAGTACACGAGTACTGTCCTGTCATGATTAAATGACTAGTCGAATAAGTGGAACATAATATTATGGCATACAATAACTTGCAGAGGACGAAACACTACCATGAATAAAGCACACGAACGTCTGCTATTGTTACAAGTCACGAGTACATACACCGTTATGACAGTTACACGATTAAGAACACTCGCACCAAACGATTGAATAAAGTCAGTTGCAAACTATTTTACTACATAACTATAACATCATGTAATGAATAGCAGATATTGTCAACCCGATATTGGCAATGTCGGCCGAACAGAAGCCAACTTTTAATCCCAAACCGCTAACCGTATGGCCACAAGTTCTAGTTATGGAGGCTTTCGTGTAAGAAGGTCATTCAGATGTTCTTTGTCTGTGGTCATTTTTCGCCCGTCACACATACACTCTGCTAAGGTCACAATAAGAATAAGACAAGAAAAGACAAAATGGGTTAACTATGAAAACGATTGCAAATAAACACTACGACGATAACTGGATAAACGGCTGGAAACTAACATTATTATGTTTCTGAGGAGTGAACCTATTGTCTTCAAGACTAAATATTCAGGACATCCAAACAAACTGTTGAGATTTATCTTCTTCACAGTATATTAGAAGATATAGTGATTTAAGCCAATATGTCTTCTTGTTTCATTTTAAGATAGTTAGAAATGTCTAAAGAACATGTGTTCCCAATGATGTATCAATGACAGACTCCTTTTATGACCTGCCACTGCGATCGGATCTATAACAGAAAAACCGGCTGTGAACGGGAGGACAACGAAGAATAAGCCGGACGTGTACTGAAAGACAATAAAGGATATTCCGGACGTGTACCAAAGGACAATGTAGGATAAGATGGAAGTGTACGGACGGACAATGAATGATAAGACGGAAGTGCACGGAAGAACAATGAAGGATAAACCGGACGTGTACCGAAGGACACTGAAGGATAAGACGGACGTGTACCGAAGGAAACTGAAGGATAAGACGGACGTGTATCGAAGGACACAGGAGGATAAGACGGATGTGTACCGAAGGACACTGAAGGATAAACCGGACGTGTACCGAAGGACACTGAAGGATAAATCGGACGTGTACCGAAGGACACTGAAGGATAAGACGGACGTGTACCGAAGGACACTGAAGGATAAACCGGACGTGTACCGAAGGACACTAAAGGATAAGATGGACGTGTACCGAAGGACACTCAAGAATAAGACGGACGTGTATCGAAGGACACTGAAGGATTAGACGGAAGTGTACGGAAGGACACTGAAGGATAAGACGGACGTGTACCGAAGGACACTGAAGGATAAACCGGACGTGTACCGAAAGACACTGAAGGATAAGACGGACGTGTACCGAAGGACACTCAAGAATAAGACGGACGTGTATCGAAGGACACTGAAGGATAAGATGGAAGTGTACGGAAGGACACTGAATGATAAACCGGACGAGTACCGAAGGACACTGAAGGATAAGACGGACGTGTACCGAAGGACACTGAAGGATAAGACGGACGTGTACCGAAGGACACGAAAGGATAAACCGGACGTGTACCGAAGGACACTGAAGGATAAGACGGACGTGTACCGAAGGACACTTAAGAATAAGACGGACGTGTATCGAAGGACACTGAAGGATAAGACGGAAGTGTACGGAAAGACACTGAAGGATAAGACGGACGTGTACCGAAGGACACTGAAGGATAAGATGGACGTGTACGGAAGGACACTGAAGGGTAAGACGGAAGTGTAAGGAAGGACACTGAAGGATAAGACGGAAGTGTACGGAAGGACAATGATTGAATGTCAACAATATGACAAATTTAAGACAAACGAATACGAATTAGATACATTTTCAATAAGCACCGAATACAGACACGCTGGAAAATTACAGTATGTGGCACTTTTTTACCTTACATAATTTGTTATAGAAATCTGTGTATGCTTAAGGTCTATCTAGGCACGCATAATGTTTGAGTGGAATCCATGTACAATATCATTAACATTTTTAAGTCAACGTCAGGGCCTTTAAATCTCAGTTATTGTATAGGAATCACTTTGAACCCGCACACATATTTTACTACGAAAAGAGCTTTACCACTTGACGAAATCCGGTTAGCGTTCGCTTTCTGCTTAGAAATGCGGGTAGAAACAGTGGTCTCATTCTAGCAATCAGAGAAATAATTCAAGGACCAAAATGGGTGAATGCTTGGCTTCGTTTGCGTATGAGTGGCATTTACTGGTATGACTGGTAATGAAGTGATGTTCTTTTAAATAACTGTTAAAGTTATGTCAGTGTCTTGTTTATTAAAGTTATAAAAAAGATCCGAATGTTGTTAATTTGACTTAAAAATTTGATGCCAGTTTCTGGTTTATTAAAAGTATTTGTGTTTAAAGTACTTGTGGCCCCTTACTGTACATTGCATATCTGCAAGTCGAAAACTTTACAACAAAAAATCACTCGTGATGATGATGTTGATGGTGATGTTTCGTTGACGTTAATGAGGGCAAGCTGCCTCTGCTGCTGCTGCTGCTGCTGCTGCGGACAAAGATATTGGCAACGATGTTTAGAATTGGTTCATGAAATGTGTGATATATACGGTCAGACATTTATCGCTAATTTGTACAAACGTATATGTCATATGAAGACAGGTGTGATTAATTCGGCCGAATATGTCACACACGTGAAACATATGCGTTTTGTGACATATTAGGTCTAACAGATCTCTCTGCTGCGTTAAGAACACACCGGTCTCATAACATAGCCTCTAAAATGGTACCGGAAGATATTTATGTTTAATCTTGTTTGTAACAAATCATCGACAATCTAAGATGAACATCAATACAAAATATTTTAATCACATTGGACAATATTATGACATTGTCATATTTTTACATTCAATTTACGGTAATGTTTTATCACAAGATCAAACTTCTACTTTGTAAGAAAAAATATCAAAGGTGATAACCAAGCCAGAACCGGCAACTGACAAGTACTTTTAGCAGGAACTTGTTAACAAAACCGCAACCTTCACGGCCCAGCAAACCAGATGAAATGTCGGCTAACCACTATATGTGACCTCTCAGAGATGGTCTAAATAAACTACAATATGCAGGTCCTGGCCTGGAAATAATTAATCTGTATCTTGTTGAGATTCTAATATGTTTGCGGTGGGATCTTCTGAAGATGATAACTTAGAGATCAGCTTGACAATTGCAGTTGCGTGACTGAGAAAGGTCTAGTGTGTTATTTGGTCGCAATGGATGGTGGATATGAACCGCTCAGTGATTTGAGGCGACCACGAACTAACACCTGTTTCTCTTGAGGTTACGGCCCGAATAATCAGTGTGACAGTTCGATGTCAACAATACAATTTATACAGCAGTGGGGGTACTACATAAACCAACCTGAAAATGGGATATCATCTCACATTGTAGATATCCAATTACTTCAACACGAACCAATGGGTAAACGTCGGTATGCTATTGTCCTTTAAAAAGGACGCTATTTTCGTACCATTTAAATTTGTCAAGTTTAGATTGTGTTTATTCGATTCCAAAATATAATTTAAGACATGATAATTAAATTTAATTTAAATTAGAAAGGCTTTGAGCAAATTTAGATTTGCAAACTTTTTGCCAAATTCACTGTAAAGGTGGTGCGACATTACTTTGCTGCAGCCATTAACATGTTATTAAATTGCATTGCAATTGGATATCTTTAAGAAAGGAACCTAAGGATGTTAAGACTAAGGATATTAAGACTAAGGATGTTAAGACTAAGGATGTTAAGACTAAGGATATTAAGACTAAGGATGTTAAGACTAACGATATTAAGACTAAGGGTGTTAAGACTAAGGATATTAAGACTAAGGGTGTAAAGACTAGGGATGGTTGTTACAATTCAGAGACTGCATCAGTATACAATAACTACATGAGCAACTTTTTTTTAAAAAGCGTCTAAGAGTTATTTTAAGTGCGATTTATATCGCTACACAAAAGACATTAAAGATTATCCGAGACATCTGAACCTAAATTACCCAAAGGGTATTTGATAAAACAACGGTTTTAAATACATTGTACTCACTGCATCCTGATAATAACGTTAATCTAGACAGACAAATGAAATAAAACTCATACAAACACTACACTTTCTTATCCCCAGGTATTACTTAACACCTACGCTTATGGCTGATTTTCCTTCGCCCATTCTTTCGTGCCATCTTATTCATACACGTTTTGAAATTAACATGGGGGTGGAGGGGGGGGGGGGAGGGGTTAAGACGCGTAGAATTTAACTACGAATGCCACAGGCCAACAACCTGCGGACGACCAAAAATTAGTTGCAATTAAACACGACCAACTGATTTATGTCAACACCATTTACACTGTTTATCGGAACATATCCTCGTGGAAATGTCGCATTGTGCACATGGGTTGTTCAAACAATTACACATCCTCTGGATAAACCAGCCCATACCGTGCATACAAATGCAATAGCAAACGACAAACGTTTGGTTCAAATCTTAATGCATTGGACCTGTTTTAAATCATTTACGACAACAACACAACTGTGTTATTCTCGACGAAGATCGTAAGTAAAACAACGGAGGAAATTCAACAAACGTCAGGTTTGATCAATCGATCTGTCGATGTAAAACTTTCAAAATAACTGTTTCTACCTTCAAACAAAGAAAACAAAAATGAGTTTCCCTTCAAGTAGCATTTAGATGTTATTTGTACCTTGCGATGATTGTAAGCTGGGTGTTTAAACCATTTACTTGATGATATAAAAAGAATTTTCAACTTGAAAAATGACCAGAACGTTTGATTTATAGACAGAAATGTTAAACACAGACACATTCGGATTTAGCCACTCAGCAGACGATATTCACTTGTGCTGTGATGATTACCGACATTAACAGAAAGAGCTTTTCCGTGATTAACATTCCGTAACCTTAATTAACATAAAACACAAGATCCAAATTCAATTTCAAACATTTAATTTGGAAAATCGATCGGAAAGCACTTGGGTATACCGAATGAATATGAACTCTATTAATAAAACATTTGCAATGAAATAAAAGAATTCTCAATATATCATTGGCCACCAATCTCGTACAAATTACCTTAACAAATGCATGTAATGACATTGTAAAGTCATAAATCAGTTCATCAGAATAACTGCATTCATTTGCCATAAGCTGCTTCTAAAAAATCGGTGTGTATACTTCGGTAAGCAAAAGCTGAATGACAATCCTGCGCTATACAGCACGAATCTCTCGTGCGAAAACTGCCATCTAGCGGTTACTTCATTACAAACAAGGGAAATTACTTTTCTTTTTATTCGTACCTCAAACTAAGAAAATTATATGTACAAATTTCTGGAATGTACGCACTTTTTATATCTCCTGTGTTTAATGAGATCTTACGACGTAAACTGTCAAATACAGTTATTAAATAAAAAGTAATGATCATTTATAAACACTGATTTATAAGTTAACGAAGGTACTCGAAGGAGGCAACAGCTAAGAAATACTTGCATTACTGTGACGCCGCGCGTTTAATCATAGGTTGTAGCTAAATACAACGTTTGTTTTTGTTTTCACTGCGGAATATTGATATACAAACTGTCTTTATGTTCACATCCTGTTGCAAGACAGAATTAGTCATTAATACAATTAATGACTAACTTGTTTAAACGAACGTTCTTCAAAATTTATGTATATGTACTTCAAAAGTTATATGGTCTGTTGTTTTATTTCCTCAACTTAAGATAATCGGTGCACGCACCCCATTTGCAAGATAACAGTAAAAATGCTCAGCACAAATGTTTTTAAATACACAGACTTTTTAAGTCAGACATTATGGGTGTTTTTGTTTACATCATCAAATATAGCTTATTTTTATTTTTTTTTTGATTATACACAGTTTACATTTTAGCTAAAGAAACTTCATATATCCTCCACAAGATATAATCTTGGGGTATTCTGCCCAAAGTGTTAAAACATAATTTGCACATGTTAATCACGATAACGTAGAACCTATTAAAACAATAAGGACACTCAAGTGTCGTCAGTGACGATTGCTCTCAGCGTACAGAGGCACATTAGAGACATATCTTCCACTTAATCTTAATCTCTATCTAAACAGATCACAGCAAGAGGTGCATTTAAAAATTGTGGTTTATGTGACCCCTGAGGCAACCACAGATATTGTAAAATAGATGAGCGAGAGTGAGATTGTGTGTACTGACAACAGATTACACAGAAAATGATGGATTAATTATGCAAGCGACCTCAATGTCAAAGATTATAAAATTAGTTCATTATATTATTAACACAATATTACAGTGTTCGCAATAATAATGTTAAATAATGTTAAGCTTTGGGTTTGGGTCCAAGCACAAGTGTCTTATTCGGTACTATCTATAGACCAGATTATAAACAATCACATCAACATTACATTCTGAATTACTGTCAGTTTATATGTATCGAATTGAAATTTATACGTAATAGAATATGTAACGGAATATATATCATAACATGTAAGTAATTACGTACACAAACAATGCTTCATTTAATTTTAAATTACAGAATGTATACATGCTTTGCGCGTTTTCTTTGACGCGGAAATAAAACGTGCTGGAATCAAACAATTTTATATCGATAAATCATTTATTGGAAGTTTCTCCAAATACCTAAAAGTTGAAATTTGACTGAATAGGAATGGGACGACAGTTCGGTCCTTACGCCGAGTAACCCGTCAAAGGATGTAAGTGTAAGCATCTCTCAGTTATTCCCAAATTAGGCATCAGTGTTTTAGTTACTTTTTTATTGATCATTTCTTCCTTTGTTTTTATATTCGTCCAAATTTTAATATATGAAGTACTTCGCTCAAGACCCTTTCATCTTTTACTATTTATCATTACCATGAACTATCCATTTGTAATGAAGCTGTAAATGGTAGAATGTTTTAATTTTTTTCAGGCGGTGACTTTTGAGCTATAGTGTGTCTCCACAAAATAAACTTACTCAGTACCTCGTGATCAAAGGAAAGGGATTGAACAATCGATGTTACAAATGTCTCAAAATCTTTACATTAAATACATAGCGGGAAGTGTAACTATGTAAATTTAAATCTTCGCACCAAAACACGAAGCAATACCAATCTGACTAGCTTGTTGCTGTTGTTCTTGTTTTTACATAAGTGCTATTTCATTCACGGGAGGAACAGCATGTATGACAAGTTGATAATGTACTAGAAGGTTCTATTATTTAGAACCGTTCTACAACCTTTAAGTCGCATGCTGATGCCCCCCTAGTACTAGCGTCCTAAAACTGCCTATGTGTTCACAGCTATCAGCGATGATCGCTCAATCCAGTGGCTAATTTGGGTTAAACGTTTGACTTTATTGCAAACGTAAAATAGTTTAATATTTTGGTTAAGGTTCTGGACCTGTAATGGTGACCTTCCACAATCCTTATAATGATACTGTTTCTTGAATCTGTACTATAAAACACATCTTACGGTGAATTTTTAAGGAAGTTTACCGTTTGTAACTCAAGTTATGTACATTTTTATAAAGTGACCCTTGCTTTTCAAAAACACCGTAAATTGTGCTGGAACAAAAAATTAAAAAGTACCATTTTTTCAAATTGTACTGTTCTATATTCAAATTTTAACCAATTATCCTGTTACACAATCATGTCATGATAAATCAGAACAATAAGATCACACTTTGGACAAATACTTATAAAAATACAGAACTTTGCATACATGTACCCCCGAACAAAAATCCGAGTTTTTTGGATGTGTTTAAAAATTTACTCTATCTATAAAAGCAAGTATCTCAAGTTTGAAGCTAGTTAGACACATACAACTAGTTTTAAAATTTTCTGCAATATGAACTGCCTATAATATGAGATTTTTAAGGCATTTTACCGTTCCTAATAAAATTTACAGAACTTTGCATACATGTACCCCCGAGCAAAAATCCGAATTTTTTGGGTGTGTTTAAAAATTTACTCTATCTATAAAAGCAAATATCTCAAGTTTAAAGCTAGTTAGACACATACAACTATTTTTAAAATTTTCTGCAATATGAACTGCCCATAATATGAGATTTTAAAGGCATTTTACCGTTCCTAATAAAATTTATAAGAATTTGTAAAGGTTACTTTAATGAAACTGCAATAGAATACATAGCGAAAAATAACGTCAAAATGGTCAATTACAAATTATACTCCTTTATACAAAAAATCACCTACAGTTGGTATAAGAGATGGAAATATGTATGTAAAACTCTGCATTATTACATGAAAACCTTCTCTTTACTGATTTTGGCTGGCTTGAGGGAAATATTTGAAATTAACCACTTTACACGGTTTTCGTAAAAAAATCCGACAGTTTAGGAATAACTGAGTCAAGCACTCTTTTGGTATTAGTGACACTTGGTTGTCCCACATAAGTTTGACCCCTGAACACATTTAAAAGTCCATCCTGGCCATCCGGAGAAAATATCAGACGAAGGTGAGCGAGCGTCAAACCATGTCGCAGTTAGCATGCGAAGGAAAATTTAAATCGCAAACACAAGATGAAACAGTGCATTTTTCACCTGTACACAGGAAACCCACACAATAGTTATGATCCACTTCAACTTTACATGACTTTGTTGTCGGTAAACCACTATTTTAACAATATCGCCCTCGACGATCACGCTGTCGAGCTCCCGGTTCCATCATTTTTGAGAAATGGGTAACCCAAAGACGTCATGGAAAATCTATATCACGTGGTGAAAAACTACTAAAAATAGCAAATACGAAACTTTACGACGAATGCTATTCAAATAAAACCGGATCATACCGAGTGCCGATGTTTGACGAAGTTAGTTACAGGTCCAGAACCTTAAAGTGGTTTATGCAAATTAAGGTGCAGCTTGTTAGAACCCTGTCAGAATATGTATGACAGATAATTTAGGATGGATTTAACCCGACAATTTCCAATGTTAAGAATTGTGGAAAATATGAATAACAGAAGATTACAACGATTTTTGTACGGTCAAATAACATGTAATAAACGTTAAGCGAAAACAGAACAAAGCATCCTAGAAATATGTTTTACCCAGAGTAATACACTATTCAATTTATTATAAATGTGTAATTTAATGAATGATTAAAGATGTAATTAACATTATCCTTGAACGTTCATATGTTTGCAAAAATCTCACAACAGTTTAAAACTATAAGCTTGTACAAACTTGTATACGGAAAAAGAACGTATTGACATAAAATTGTTATGTTGTATAAAGCTTGGTTAAACAATTTAAATCTTTCTTTAATATTATTAAGTTCGAACAATTTATGGAGATCATAATAACTAATCGTGTAATAATAAATTTATTTTCTTCTATCATTATTGAAATAAGTGCAACCAAAGGTATAGTAATATTCATCATGAGCATGCATTACTAGTACATGACTGACATTGTCGTTAAGCCCGTACAATTATTGCCTCTATGTGTTAGTCCTAGGCAATAGATCAAGGTACTGCATGAATAAATGTTAGATTCTTTTATATTCTTTATAACTAGACATTAAGATTATAAGATAGTGTTCTCTTCCTAAAGAAATTGAATATGCAAACGAGATTTAAACTGGGCTCTGCAAACTTTAAGTTAGAAATACTAAAAAAATGACATGTCTTAATGAATGAAAACCATAAAAAATTAATAACTTTGCTCCCGTGCACATAGTACAGTATTTTATAAATGCAATCATCCTCTGGGTTTACTCCTTTAACCTTTCAAACAATTACATTAACTTGTAAAATTACGGGCTTCACCCCAGGTTTACCATATATCATACAATTGGGATTTGTTCAAATTTTTTGAATTGAAAGTTTCATGTTTAACCATTTTCTTAATCCAGTACTTCCAAACCGTACTAAAGAATTGTATCAGCTCACGGCTTAGAAGAGCACTTGGGCAGAAAATGACATATTTTATTTACGAACTTAAGTAGTATATGAAATCATTGCTTAGTTGTTTACTCAACTTAACATTTGTTGTTGTTTATTTCATTTGTTGTCGTTGTTTCGGAGACATTTAATTCATCTACTGTCTAAGAACAATCATGAACAATATGAAGCCCACTATTTTCATGATAGATGTCATCACTAACATTACTGACTTTTGTCATCACTGATCACAATAATTTTAGTTTAAGCAGCATTCACTGTTAAATTCAACAATGGATGACCAGTAGTCTTCCATATTGCAATTAAAACATTTTGTTACTCGGGTTGACTTTTAGCAAGTAAAACTGTGTCATCTGCGTGCGTAGACCAATAAAAAGACCTAAGATACACTTCAATGTCAATAGTCAACTTTCTGGCAAAAAAAAACGAAATCAGCGCTCTGTGAGACAGGTGGTGTTATATGTCATCTGTAACCATAAAAACCGGGAACAGTTAGTATTTTGGGGAGCGTTAGTATAAGTGTATCTTCAGCTCACGTATATGACATTCCTCAGTTTTATGTTATATACCTTGTACTGTGATGAATATGTATGCGCTTGTCAAAACAACTTAAAATAAAATGCACGTGTAAATAGAAGTATGACTTAATTCAAACTTATTACAACAGGGATGGTTTGGTCGCCGAGAACGGTGACCCTATATTTATAACTGGTCTTGGAAATGTATGACGTCACAGCTTGTTCAAGCGATAGAATTTATTTACACTATCATTATATTTCAGCGGAAAACGACTACAGTTACATTTATAATATATTGTTCTGTTTCTTTTGTTTCTTCAAAAAATACCTACGTCAAATGATAAAAATAAACGCGAGAACTATGGGAGGTATCAAATAAACTCTTACACATATCAATTGCAAAATCCATATTTTCGAGGCACATGACTGCTCTAAGTCGACCGAAATTTCTACAGTGTCAAATGCAGGATTAAAGATTTCTTCGTATAGAAGATGTACTTTTTTCTTGTTTTATATCCAATGTTCGCAGCATTTTGTCGTTTACAACCACCTAAAGCCTATTGGGCGTATATGCGCAATGAAAGCTCAGCGAATATAACAACTTGTAGTGTGCTTGTTTTAGAATTGGACTGACTGCACGTTTTAATAACACACTACTGCACGAACACTGTGATAGAACTATATGTAATATTTCCTCGGTATTCAAGTTTTGTTATGATTTAAACTTGATGGTTCTACTTTTATATCAATTATATTGCT
Source organism: Sinonovacula constricta (assembly GCA_007844125.1). NCBI lineage: Eukaryota > Metazoa > Mollusca > Bivalvia > Cardiida > Solecurtidae > Sinonovacula > Sinonovacula constricta. The sequence goes on from CM017565.1 coordinate 8,892,975, forward strand.
TTTGGATACAAAGATTGAAGAGAAACTTATGCCATATGAATACATTATGGTTTGTGGCGTGCTGTACAATATTTCCCGCACTACGGTGATTGTTCTGCTGAAGATTTAAAGTCGCTTTGGAGTGAAACCTTTTTGTGCAATGAGCACAAGTGCTGCAAACAAATGAAAATGTTCAAACGCCACAGTTCCTACGGAAGTCATTTAGACCTGTGTGTCAGTGTATGAATTCCTTGTAAATTATACAGATTTGTTTTACGCTGGACACTCCATCTGTAAAGCTTTTAAATCCGTAGTATAGATCAGGTGACGTTGAAATGTTATAGGTTAACTTTTGTCTGTCTACTAAATATGTATACCGTGTTTAATAATATTTCGTCTCTTTTTATTTATTCATCCATTATTTCTCAATTTGTTGAATACATTGTATGCTTATTCAGGTTTCTATCTATCTGTGTACTTTTGTATGCATTTTCTTTACTTACTCACCGTTTGTCCTATTTATAAACCATGTTAGTTTAAATTTAATGGCTAAAAATCGTTATATTGTCTTACTTTTGTTTATGTACCATGTTCTGTACAAATACAAGAAATCTCCAGCAATGGAAGAATAAAGATATTGAATTGTAAGTACAGTGTACTTCAAAGTCGGACCACGATTATTACGTACCGAAATTGGATAGTTTGTACGGCATTGGTTTAGTAGGTGTTGTTCACACCTGTTGTTTTGATGCCTTAGGAATTACAAAACGTGTTATTCACACAAACACAATAAATATTTGTTTAAAATAAGCAAATATACCTTTAACAGTGAACGATCACACATCAAATATTAACACGTCATTGAATCTAAAAGAGAGTTATATGTTAATACCCCAGCAGCTCATTGCGGGTTAAGTAAAATAAGGCGTGGTGTAATTCCTATTGTTGTTGCCTGAAAACAGTTATTTAATAGAAAAAACAACAACGTGTGACTGCAACATGACGTCAATAAGATAGGTATACAATTTCCAACAAGTATATTTACATATCTACCGTAAATACAATTACAATTTAGTTCGGTAGAATATGTCTAGAAATTAAGACAAAGAAACAAAACAACTGACGACATTTTAAGTTCATAAGGTGAATGTCTAAAAAAGTCCAAATGTGTGTCCTCAACACAAAGTGTCAGTATTCAATGTGTTATCGTAATCAGTTGCTGTTTATATTTGTAGATAGATCATTTGTCAGTGCTGTAACAGTAAGTGAAGAATACAATTTTATTATGCCACATGTTGTACTAAACAATTAAGAACTTTAATTATTGCTATTACAGGCCAGAGTAACATGAACTTTAGCAAGAGAAATGGCAACAGAAGAGTAGATTCTGATTACAGAGCTCTCAGAGGGAGGATGACTGATTTTAATCCACAGTATTTGCCTAAGCAAAATTAATTCGCGCTTGTCAGGCTGAGGGTTAACCTTGTTTTTTTCGTTTAAAGTAAATGTATATAAAAGCAAAATAGACCATATTTTGCTTTACACCAGGCACGTATTATACAAGGGTGTAATGACTAAGCATAAACGTGTAAAACTTGCTAAGTTCCATGTTGATGTATCTTTTAGAATGCTTTAATTGCGACATTGTACTTTGAACGTTGGGTTGGTGTTTTTACTTACACGTCAAAATTGTCTTTCTCAATGCCATGGGTGTTATCTATACAATGAATACGTTTTAACGAGAATCTATGTTAAATCAATGGGAACATGTGTTATTGACTTAATGACACCATTTTAACTACCTCCACTTACAAACTGAAATGTAAGAAAGTGTGTTATTTATTCATGTGAAATTCAACGTTGTAAAACATAATTACTTACGTACATGTGTGATCGAAATAAACATCATAATGCAATTTAAATTATGACAGACTTATGATGTGGTAACACAAGTCAACCGGCCGTCAGAAGCCATTGGCTGAGGGGGTGAATATGGGAGATATACTTCTTCATATTGATAAAACACATTTTATATACACAAAAGGGAGAAAAATTACTTACGTCAGCCCAAACTGGCCATAGAAGTTTACAAGGGACATATGTTGCTTTACACCGTTTACCATGTACATTTACGGGTTGCGCGCAACATAAAACCGCTTCTGTATATTTAAGTTATCCTCTAAAGACTCTCAGTTTCTTATTCCCATCATCCATTGTTATTTGTTTATTGGGTTTATCGTCACACCAACAGTATATATTAAGCAGATATAGTGCTGCCTTCACTGTGCATAGCATGCCGTGAATACCTGGGATGATACCACACCCAGTCACATTATCCTGACACCGGGCCAACCAGTCGTGGTTCTACCCATATATTCGCTTGAGCGTTAGCAAGGTGGTATGTCGCGGCTCGTGATATAACCCGGGGCCTCCCGTACCTGGAGCCGACGCTCTACCGATTGCGCCACCAGGTCCGGTCCATTATCCATTTCGTATGCGGTTTGTCAGTATAACAAAGTATGCAATTCATAAACTGGTCAATAACTTTTTGAGAAAATGACACATCCAAAAATCAGCACAGCGTAACTAAATGCACGTGCATACAAGATAATGGCGTACGCTGCAGGAGTGAAATGTCTTAAATTGTTTATTAAACTTGTTATACGCATTATCTAAATGGCAGCAAGAACATGTCATAAATATTACCAATCGAGCAAATATATAGAGCTAATGTATGTGAGAGTGAGCTTGAGAAATCCCAAATAAGTCGTTTTGAAATTGTGTCGATTTATAAAAATATGGCTTAACTAATGAGTTAATATTTAGAACTGTGAAGACAGTAATATTTGTCTCCAACTTATTGTATAAGCCAAATATCTGATGTCACATCTGTCGTCGCATAATTATTCAGGCAACATTTTTACCTAACCTATTTTCTATACATGCAGTCTTTTTTTTTCTCATTTAGCTAATATATAATATAGGTGTTGTATATGTTTCAATGGCAAAACTGTAATTTCAAAACACACCCCATGCTTTAACCCGTACAGGTAAAGGCAATATTTGGTGTAAGAAATTGTCTCTAATAAGCTTCAGTACGCAGCGAGCATCGTCACTAGAGACGTGACAGAAGTGTTGACTCTGTCTATCCTTAAACATGTAGTCTTCGATCCTTCCACATGTAGACTCGGTCTATCCTTAAAACATATTGTCTTCTATTCATCTACATATAGACTCTCATCCATCCATTTACATTGTAAACTCTATCTATTCTTCAACTTGAATATTGAGTATAATTCCTTGTTATTTTAAGTTTTCAGGTAATAAAAACATCTATCCATTTTCATGGGTCACAAGTCGACGACGCTAACCGCACTGCCAGTAGCTATATCGCATTTAACCAGTTAACCTAGGAAAATTAAACGCACGAGGCTTTCATAGTGTCATAAAGCTAAACGTTATTATGTTCGAAAAGAGTTTATGTCAGAATAAAGTACAAAGGTTATGTGTAAAAAGAATATTTTTCGTAAATCTTCAGCACTGATGAGATAAACGTTCGTGGAAAAAAAAATAAAAGCGGTAAAACCTTTTTCATCATTTAAGTATAGTCGGTTGAGAGGAAACAATGTTTTTACCATATGTTCGTCAAATCGTGATTTTAAATAAGTCATAGTCGTGACCGTTTTCATTTTTGTTGATTTATTTTGGAAAGGTATGAAACATGTTAACGCATTTACGCTAAGGAATTAAATGTGTATTTGATTTAACATTGTTATGTTATATTATAAATATACTTGTGGTTCGCTTATAGTTGTTTTCAAAATATGTTTGAAATGGCAGAACAACACAAATACACTTAGGCAATTTGATTCAACACCGTTCAGATGAGGGCACAAGTGATGACACCATGAGACCACCTACAAAGTTGGTTGACAATGTTATATCAAAGTCAAACGCAGAGAAACCGGCGATTTTCTACAAGTATCTTGCCGGAAGTCAACTACATAAACATTGATCTTAGTTTAATCTATTCGGACAATATTCCTCGGCGACAAAATTCCTCGGCATTATTTATGCTCGAAATTTACTATAAATAAAACCACTGAAATTAAGTGACAAATGGAGACAAATTAACATAGTCTCCTGAAAAGAAATCTCTTTAATGGTTTATAAAAAAACACGACTGTTTAATACAGTGAGAGCCATGCATCATGGCAAGACCCATGTGAACGGCTGTTGATGAAACCACTCGTATCTTTTCATGCTTGTTTTAAATCATCTTACAGTTAATGGTGATGCGAAGTAAAGAGATCCGTCATAGAAAACCTTTTGAACTCGGCTCAGATGAATTATTTTGACCTGTATCTAATGTTTATCGGCGAAGCGGAATTCAAAGCATCTACCTATGGAATTAAAGCTACACATTTCAAACACAGGTAACAATGCATCCTCTGGCGACTGGGCCACCGGTATGCCTCAAGCGATAGTTTTAGGACATGCTTTTTGCCAATCTTACTCAAAAGTTCGTTGATTCTATTTGTACATAACAAAAAAAAGGTTAAAACTAAATGTCATTGTTCATTTTCGTACTCTTTAAAACTTATTCGTTTAGTAAATGACCTGGCCTGGATAATTCTCATTAAAACGTGCAGAAGAGTGTATGTTATCTAAAAAATCTTTTTACATTGTGTTTTTCTTTTATCCCCCAATGCAACATTTTTAAAAGAAAATCTGTAACTTCTAGTGAATATATGAATAATAAAGAAAGAACTAAGTTGAGACAAGACATGCTTTAAAACAACTTAAAATTGCGTCTTTGACCAAGTGTCGTTTTAAGGTATTTACTTTTTTTCGCACCTTTCGAGCATTTTGCACCATCGAACACTATAAATGCGAATTTCGTTTTTAAGTAACGTTTCTTTGAAAACTGATTTTATTGTAACGTTTACTAAGTTTGCTTATCAGAAAGTGGATGATGAATAGATAATGGGCTCAAAGAAACGTTCGCAACACTATATACACTTATTTATAAATAATATTAAAGTGACCCTATCGGATTTGATTGTAGTATTTCACTGGCATTTTTAACTGTCTTCTTACCTTGATCAACATGATTTAAACGATTAGTTTCATAAACAAGTCATTCAAAGAATTGACACTATGAAACGATACAAACCAAATCGAGATAAACGTTACTGACGGTACCCTCATCGGTGTGTTTAGACATCGTCTGCCATTTAAGTGCATTATTTTTCTGACCATAAAACTTATTATTTGTTGTATTTCTTGTCGGTCCAGACCTGAACTGTCCCTTTAAGAATTTACCTATCGCGATTGATAGATATCTTTGGGTGAGTGATTTATTAGTGTACTGTACAACATAAAGGACCAGGCTTAATTAATGGGAAAACGTGTCGATTGCAAATTTGTTTTGCATCAATAGTGATAAATCTACAACTTATGACGTCATTCCTATAAAACCCCTGTATTCTGAAAATGTTAATTGGTACATTTTGAATGTTATTAAATACAAGGCAAAAAGAAAGCATGGATTTACAAAATCACATATCATTGCGTGTTCGTTAATGAATCAAAAAAGTGAATATGATTTTCTTGACTTCCGACTGTTATTATTCCCTTTGTTGTCATTAAATGAGTCATGCAGATTATTGTCTTCAAAACACATGTATATGAATGTTGCAGAACGCATACACAATACTACATTCTTGAATAGTTCAAATTAAACAACATAAAATATTATGACTTTTACACTTATTGATGTATCCATGTATACATTTGAATACAGTTGTGCATATTTCAAGCATTATCCCTTTCATAAATATAAGTTCAATCCGTGGTTTGGTGCACACAGAATATATAATTATAATGCAAAAAATGCAAGCGTGAAATTTGACATGGGTATTTTGTTTTATCACAACAAAAGCGGTCTTTATTCACTGGACAAAGGTCATCATGATTGGGTCACAGTTGTGACAGGCCTCTATGTTCTATGATATTTCTTTGGGACTGTCTTAGCTATTAATAGAATCTGACCCAAATATTCGGCTATAACTTAGGACATTGATTCATTGTTTTAATGGCCTCATATGAATTAAATATAATTTTAAATGGATTGAAATAGCGAACTCTACAATGGTACAGTATTTATTGACATAATACGTCCAAAGCGTTCGGTGCGAGAACTTTCATGCGGAAAGGTTTTCCATCTAACCTGCACCGGTGGTTCTACCCAGACGTAAGTCTTGCGTCTTCTTTCACCAATAATTAGCTTGACATCGCCAATATGACCATAATTGTGTCGGTGTGATGTAAATAGAAACATAACTTCAAAGTGTTTTTTTTCAAAGAAAAGTATATAAGAAATAATTACAATTAATTTAGGTTATATTATCTTATTGCCAAATTCTTAGTTGTATTTTGTAAATTACATTCGAAATTCTCGTTGGTTGTCATGTCTGTCAGGTGTCGTCATAAAAACATTACGATGCATGTTTAAACGGCTGTGAAACAAAGCAGTCTATGAAATACGGTTTCAAGAAACGCCGTTAACAGAAGACGCTATTCTAATCTCTGTATTGACACTAGCCTATTTGAACAACAAGCTCTACTATCATGAACTTTTCTTTAAGCTGAAAAACTTCACACAAACGCCTTCTATTTATCTTTGAATGGCGTCATTCTCAACTGGCCCCGCCCTTTCCTGCACAAGGAATGGATGGCAGAAACACGGGAATGAATCAAGACGGGACTGCAGTGGTTTGACGTTCTTTACCAGGTGGCACACCTCTCCAACCTGTAAGGCACATTTGTCTGTAGCCCAAGTTTGGGTTTCATCTCTCCTTCACTATACAATGCTGAGCTTTGTTACCCAACGGAAACCCTTATTAGGGCCCATCTCTCACTGGATGGAGTCAAGACTGTCCATTGTTTGTCAACTAGCAACATGTGTTTAATGTCTGTTCAAGGTGGTTCATATTACTTTATATTGAAGACTTAAAAAGGAATACCCAGATGCGTTGCAGCTCAATTGAAGGTAAAGGAGAAAAAAAGGATAAATAACACTGTCATTGTGGTGGATAATCTTCATTATGCCGGAGTAAGCACTCGTCTGCCTGCTGACTGGGGCTATTTCTGTCTGAAAGTCTGGAATTCACAAGGGAGAACAAAAGTAGTTTGCCCCTCGTTGACATTCCTGCAACGATGTGTTTAATAAAATAAAAAAATATATACTGGTATTTACTCAGAAGGTCTCGTTTTCGATCTTACTAAATTTACCGTCTGGGAACGTCTAGTAATACATTGTCATGGTGACCACGGCATATTGTAGTAACATTGGAAGCCGGAGTTTGTGAACATGATCAGTTCTTTTTAGTTTTACTTTCCAAATTCAGTCAATCGCATGCTTTAGAGTTGACTCCTTCTCAAGTGAAAATGTGTATAACGTCGAACAGCCGGAAGATTTTAATAAAATATGTATATAAAACAGGATCGGCAACTAAACAGTACCTGAACTTTCAGAGATCAGCTTGAAATTTTCACAGTTTAAGCGATGACGCAAAATAATAACAACTTCAATAACGTCATATGATAAAATATACTTCGACGTAATTGGAAAAAGAATCAATTATCTGACACGAAGGAAAGTATCGAATTTAAAAATTGTAAAAAAATCTTCCCGTGCATGTAATCTATGTTGTCATTTAATTCATCCTATAAGGAATGTTTCCTTCGATGGGCATTGGACTTTGTTTCCTAAATTCCATCTCCACATGAACAGGACGAAACAACTACTTACTAGTATTCTTCTCTGGTCATTTTTTTTCTTGATTCAAAAAAAGATTTCATTTACAGTCAACATATTTGTCTATTCTTCTAGAATACCAATAATACTTCTCTTTCTTCCAAATACCATGTGGATATTATTTTTCAATGACGTCACTACTTTAGTAAAAAAATATCAAAGAAAACTTCAGGGCTTAGCAAAGAATAAAGTCTATTAAGGCGTTTTTACATAAAAAAAATAGATGCCGAAACGAGCGCAGATTTAGAAGTTCCTGCCTTACTTCTACCTGTTCTACCAAAATGTAATCCGCACTATAAAACTGGGATGGGATGGGATTTGCCGCTATTTTTGCCGATACTGTGCAGCGACATTTCTATCATTATAGAACATGTGCACTTATGAGGTGACCAGGGAATGAACCCGGCCAATCCATTATACTTTCACCGACGAGTCAGGCGTAATACTGTCCCCTTAGCCCCCAGCTTAAGGAGGAAAGCCACTACTACCAACTTTTAAGTCTTGGGGTTGACCCGGCCGGGGTTTGAACGCGCGACCTCTCGATCCTAAAGTCGACGCTTTACCACTTGAGCTATTGCGACCGGTCTATAAAACTGTCAATCAAACTGTCAATTGTCTTGATGTATTCAAACTGTCGTCACAAGAGTAGGAGTCAAGCCAGAATGCGTGGTTTGTTGCACATGCGCAGTTGAAAATAAAACCATTTAGTAAAATAGATCAATCTATTTTGTTCATTGTAAAATAGAAAATAGAAAGGAGTTCTACTGAAATAAATAGCTGAGGAAATTGAATTTTCAAAGCTTCTGATTGGCTACAAATGTACAGCGACTTCTAAGAAACGTTTTATTCATATAGATCGGTTTTCTTGTCATTGCTTGCATTTGAAACCCCCATGAAGTGCGAGGTTAGAGCTCTGTAAAGCACGTCTGTCGGTCCATATTGCTGACTGACCGTTCCAAGACTGTAACTGTTGGGTTTGCTCTTTTTGTTAAAAGATTTGTTCATACTTTTAAATTTGGCTTGCATGTATATACCTTTTGTCGTTTGTCATTTCGAATGTTGGTATCTGTTGCAATGCTCAAAGGACTGTGTCATATATTCTTGTGCCTTATTCGAACTGTAATGACTAATACTGGGAATTGACGTAAGATATGGTTACAAATAATTTCAGTAAGATTTTTTTTCTATCTGTCCTGATGAACTAAAATGAAAGAAATTTTGGGCCATGTCAGTTTAGCCTTGTGGCGAAAAACACGCCGTACAAAAGTTACTTCGAATAAAAACAACGACATCATAGCCGGTTGTTCTTCTATCGCAACACATCTCATTGTTTTCCATTTGCAAATCGCTTGAAGCGTCTCATTTTCTTGTACAAAACCACGTTTCTCTAAACGACAGAGAGCACATATAAAAATCAGAATTCGTGATAAAAATGTTCATCGTATCAACTTCAATCTGAACAGAAAGATGTTTATGCAAACTATTTGCTTCCCACTCCCACTCAAATGTCATGAACAATGTTATGTTTATGAAGATGAGTAATTAATCCAAAAGTGTATGTCAGCTCACAGAGAATTTGTTTATCTTAATGATTTAGCTGACTTTAAAAGCAGTACAGCTAATGATAATTGATGTAGGTTCAAACAAACAAGTCTCTTGTTGTGGTAAAACAGACCGTAACATTTGGCTTGATATGTCCAACTGTGGACGCCTGTCTTGCAGGATTTTCTCGCTTTGTGTCAAAAGTAACTAGCATGTTGCATATTAAATACAAAAAAATATCTACCAGTGATTCTAGCGTAGGACATTGAAACAGGTCGTTGTTGTATGAAAGGGAAACTTGTAAGAAACTTGTAATTTGTCTCAAAACATTGATTTCTGCTTCGCACATAATCCATATGTGTAATGATTGACCGATGTTGTTAACAAACTGACTGAAACTTATTAAAGCCAATTATAAACAGCACAAGTTACCTTGTTAAAAGGAACTTGCCCAGAGTTAATGTAACAAAATGGTTGTTCAAAGGACTAAAATGTGTTAATAACGCCAACTTATTTAGTAAGTAATATGTATGTTACGTTAATATTATATTGTTTATGTACCAGTGCGTGTGTGTGTGCGTGTGCGTGCGTGCGTGTGCGCGCGCGTGTGTGCTGCGTGCGTGCGTGTGTGTGCTTGAATAAGAATATATAAAACAAAGTCCTATGAGCATTGCAACATAATTATACAAAAATTGAAAAGAATATGGACCGACTGGGGTGCTTAAACCGGTTTTACAGAGCTCTTACCTCGCAATTCCTGATATGGGTTTCTCGAATTCAAGCAATGAAAAGAAAACCGATCCATTTGAATAAGTGTCCAAGCGCTGACGTTTTGTTTGACAAGTTATGACGAGAGTAGTGACGTCATTGAAAAATAATGTCCACATAGTGTTTAGAAGAGAGGTTGTTATTATTTCGATTAGCAGACCTACAAAAAAACGTCAACAGTTAGTGACATTGACTTTTTGAATCAAGAAAAAAATTACCAGAGAAGAGTAAATGCTTGTAGCATCCTGTTCATGCGGAGATGGAATCGAGGAAGCAAAGTCCAATGTCTATCAAAGGAAATACACGTAACAATCCTTATAGGGTGAATTAAATGACAACAAAGAAGACGTATGTGTGCCCACATGTGTGTGCATTTCTCGAATTTTGAAACGGTACTTCTATGTTCCAGTTAACAGAAACCTTTTTTTCAACCGAAAAATTGAATACTGCTCGGAGTTTGTCTGGTAGGAAAGTTGTAGTGAGAGTGAATGTAAATGAATGCAGGATTTATGAGCCTGGTGACAGGTGGCTGTCGGTCGTCAGGGGGTGTGGGAGGACATGGCGTTAAGCTGTCACCTAGAATGATGGAAGCTTCCATAACCCGCCCCTATAGCACATGAACTCTCAATATCTGCTCGGTTTATTCATTTTTTTATTGTGAAACGTGAAGCAACATAGCTCCGCAATGCACCGACAAAACACCTCTCCCAGCCATACCCCGGCAGCTTACTAACTATATTAACGCAGCTTATTGAAAAAAATAACGAAACGAATATAGAAACAGATACAAGCATACAATTTGAAACAAGTTAAAACTTAAATCAATCATTGCATTTACGTGTACAAAATAACACCAAGAAAGGGCTTGGAATGGGCATATTCGCGCCTTGCATATTGCATATTTTTTTATTTTATTCGTCAAGAACATTTGGAGATCTGTTTAAAGAGCAATTTTAACGCTCACTCAATTCAAAAGGTGATAACTATGATGAAAGTGTATCCACTAATACGATTTGGACTTAACAACAGCCATAAGACAGATATTAACAATTGGACATCTCCCTCGCGCTGACATACATTTAACATTTTAGTTCGTTCATGGCATTTAAGACAAGCGAAAAACTACTTAAAACTGTATAAAATGCCAGGAAATTGCCAACAACTGAATACTTAAAATAACATACCCAGAATAAATGATGTTAAAAGTATAATAGATCATTCCGACTCAAATTTGGTATCTCCAATGTATTGTGTGGGTGTATTTATAATTGTTTTAGATGTTAAAAAGTTAAAAGAGGAATGTTGCCTCTTGACAAAACATGATTCACAAACAGTTCAAAGATGATGCTGAAATCGGGCAATAATTCATTATGTACAAATATTTAAGCTATCCATTCTGCAAATTAAACGTTTGACTCTTCAAACTTAAATATGGAAGGAAGCATATTATGAAACTATACAAATGATGAAAGGAAAATTAACTTTAATTCATTGGCCATTGTCCTGGCTAAACGCTTTAAATCTGTTCTCATTGACACTAGTTTCAAAAATGTTAATGTTTTATGTCATTGAAGCTTTTGAGTTCACACAAAATGATTTTTTTAATAATTTTCTCCTTCAGTTTATCTTATTTTATATAAATATATATTTGCTTAGACATTGCTTGTATAGAAATGTCATATGTTATATGTGTGTTTTCATTAAGTAGACAAGTAATATAATGTCTTGTCAATGTTGATGCTATAAGTCAATTCTTAACAAAATGGTCTTGTAATTTATGACTTTATAATTCTTTATATTCCATTTGTATCCAATGGTGAGATTTACTGAAAAATGAATCTGATTTTACACGATACATGTTAGTAGCATGTTTGCAGTTGTCGTTTGCGACTGCGGACAGAGTTATGAGAAAACTAAAGCGCGAAGGATTGACACTGCATGACCTTGATAACCAGCGACCAGTCGTCTAGTCTGGGAACAAACAAGGAGTGTGTCTACAGAAGCAAACATTTTGACGTTAATTGTGTCGAGGCATGTTTTATATATTAACATTAATAGTCTGAGATATTTGCGATTTCCAGCGCGGGGCCTCACTGCCTTCTGCAGCTCTGTACCAGATTCGCTATTGGATTTACACTCAGATCACAAGGGTGTAGTGATGTCGAATTCAAAAACTAGACGTTGTTATTTACAGTAGTACACCAGCGTTCAAGGTTATGCTAGTCAGGTTAAGGGGTTGTTTACCGTTGTAGTATTAATGACGTATTTCGCATGACGTAACATTCGCGTACTTCAGCTAGAAAGAAAAGGATCACGCTACAAAATTCGTTTGTTTATTTTTAACTAGGTTTTGTGAATGTTCTGGAGACCTTTGCGTTCTAGAATTTTTTTGGGGTCTATATAAGGGCTTGTTAGTCGATTTAAGTTTAAGTTTGGACAGATAGTTTGGAAAAACGTGCAGCTTCTATATTAAACCTTTCTGTGTTGGATCTTACATGGACTTATTATATTCTACAGTGATATAAATATTAAAATGTTGGATTTGGAATTATATTAATTATATTCGTGTTTGTTCTACCTTTGGATTATTCCAACTGTGCGTAAAGATCTACGAGGACATTCTACCGAAAACTCTTAAGGATTTTTCGACGTTGGATTATTAATTGGACTACTAAAGGGACACCTCCTTAAGGGACAAACTGAAAGCTTTAACATTTATTTTGCATTCTCAAATTTTGTCTGATATATTTGTTATTTTTGTTACGCTATAGATTTAATTGTTTATTGAAATAAAACATTATTGTACTAGTTTGTTGCTGGCTTGTTCTTTCTGTTACACCATTTCGTCGTTTAGTAAACGTGCCAATTCATAAATTAATCTTAAATAGCGACACCGGTCGTAACAACGTTAATATTTAACTAGTGTATTTCAGCCGCGTCCAGTAGCGCCCTAGACCTATGTTTCACTATTTTATCCTTGAAAACATAAATTGTCTTGTAGAACAGCAATCATACCAAAAAGCGTGTATACTGGCATGAAGTATCTGTTCAAGTTGACCTGAAAATATGTTAAATAATAAACACATATAATTCAATCAGAAATTATATAAATGTAGGTAACTGTTATCTTTCCTCAAACAATAACCGGGAGGCTCATGTATACAAAAAGAGTCTAAAACATATATGAAAATAATTTCGTCCAATTGCATTGCATGATTACCACAGTACGCTACTATTAACACCTGTTGTTGAAGTTCATCAGTACAAAATGCAACTTAACTATGCCGATGATTTGTTAAAAGACTTCGGTAACCACAGACAGCATCGTGACAGTAAAATATCTTTTTGTGTTCATTTTGTACTTAGCTGGTGTTAGTTTGTGTTTTCTTATTTGTCCCTTACGTATCAATTGTTTATCCACAGTTAGATAAAACTTACGGAAGTAATAGTTTATTGAGAAAGAATCTTTAAGAAGTTACAAACACCTTTGGTGTTGAAGTTTTAAATTAACCAACGATGGAATAATACCATACAATAATGCAGCATTATTTTGTACAGTTCGTAAGTCCTAACGGATGCCTTTTTGCCATTTTGAAGTTCTACCAACCAAAACAAGAACATACATCGCGCTAAGCATGCCTGGGTCGGATCCCTTTAAAGCACTTGATTGTGTGTTGTTACTTACAAGACTGTCAATGGTAGAATGTCATGCGGGGTTTCCGAAGACCAATTCATAGAGTAATCAAGTATTGTGATTGGTCAGTGAACAGTGAAGGCGGGAAAGGAAATGCGAGATTTCCAGCAGGCTGAAGTCTATACCGGACTTGTTAAATGGATAACTATAGGCCTACTCATTTAATATTTGGACAAAAATACGACTAATAACATTTAAATATCACATTTAAGCTTGTAATAATACCTGTGTCTGAAAGGTATTTATAACAGTTACATTTCTATTGAAATAGGGCTTTTGAGCCTGGGCTCAAAATCTCATTTTCAATTACATTTTTCGGTTGACGAATTTGATTCTGTTTAAGTGGTTTATATTCAACATATTGTTCCTGTGATCAGTTTCACTGGTCCCTTGTCATTCCCTTTTACTACGCCAAAGACGTGTATTGTTTCATCTCGTCGTTTTACCACTTTGAAGACGTAATCTCCCCATACATTTTCATTCTGTCATATTGAACTAATTTGTATCATCCCCTGTTATAGTATTTCTTGTATCTCTGGTTCATGTGTTTCGCTAATTTATCTTTGCTTGTCTATATGCATTACAAAGGTTGTTTTCTAGGTTTCTCATATATTTACTTGGTGATCTTCCGGTTACTGTCTGTCCTTTCAGTGCCACAACTACATCTGTAGCTATTCTAGGTTTTCTGCTAAAGATAAGCTCGTATGGAGTGAAACCATTTGATGAGTGTATTGTCGAGTTAATAAATTGTCAAATAGGATTTCGTGCAATTATGCGATCTGCTTCGATGTTTTTGTTGGAATGGACCTGCGAATATCTTGTAAACTGGCCTGTTATGACATACATGTGCTTATTTCAAATCCTCCTTTTGATACTGCTAGAGACAAAAAAAACTCTATACAAACTATTTCTTTGCTTGTATTTTTTGCGGCATGTTTCTTTTTAGACACTTGCTACACTGACTAATCCAGGTCTTTACATCAGTGTTTGTATCTAACCAGAAGAACCTTTCTTTTTTTAAACTTAAAGTTCTGCCTCGACCTTGACGGCCGCGATCGTCATGGAATGCACGAAAGATAGTTTTTCTTACAATACATATCTGTTAGAACAATTTGTTTTACTTCTGTAAGCTTCCGTAGTGGTATAGAATTCCGTCTTGGAGAATATGTCTGCTGAAGTGCCGGATATATTTCTCAGGACTCTCTGACTTGAACTTGGGTACTGTGAATGTAAGCAGTCTCTTTATAATTTAACCTGATATTTTACCTCGTACCAAGTTCTCTGAAAGCTCTTATAATTGGCATAGCCGAAAACTGGATTTGATGTAAGTTTTTCAATTAGAGTTTAAAACGCACTTTGTTGCTCATGTAAACTGAATTTTCTGAACTTTCTGTTCTGTATTCCTGATATATTTTACAGTTCTCTGAGAATGGCTATTTACAGTTATAGTGTTAAACATGACTTATTTATGAAAACAAATACTCTTATATTTTTTGCTCCTCGTATGCACAAATTCTCATTGAAAATAGAACAATAGATTTATACAGAAAAATCCAGATGATGAATTTCTAACTTGATACAAAATATTAATGGCAGAAATGTTGTTGTGAAGAATAGCATTAATAAATCAGAAGGGTCGGAATTATTAGAAACTTTTGGATGAGACAGACAGAATTCTGAACAAATAAAAACAAAAATCTACTAAAGGAATTGTCCAATTTTGTGTATAAATGTGAGAAACTTAATAGGGTAGAATACAATTTAAATATTATATTATAGATATAATGGTAAAAAGCTGTGAAATAATTAAGTAGGAAACAACAACACAAATTTTCCCGTTTCATAACAAAACTCGCACCACGTTAAATAAAGACCGAATACTACAAAAGTATATTCAAAATAATACAATATAATCTTTTGTATACACAAAAGGTTGACGTTTCACTCAAAATTACTGTTTTAAACGAACAATAATAAATCGCTGATGTTTAAACACAAAAAGGGTTTTTTAAGTTATTTGATTTAAGATGCGCATATATTGGTATTTACTGAGTTTCTTAAACTGTTTCGTCAAAAGTCAAATATTATCACGGAAGAGGCAGCTTTTTTTTATCAAATACCATCTACCATACAAAGCAAAAATCGTCACTTCGCTCTATATATAAGTCAACTGATTGTTCGCATCTCAGCAGCTTAAATACAATTGAAATGTTTCTCTAACCTAGTTACAGCGATGACCCGTTGCTATGGTAGGAGAGGACAAATCCCTTCTGAAGAATGGTCCTTATCATTCCTGACTATCAGTGTGTGAAGACAATTGACTCTTCCTCACGCGCCAATCATTAAAATTTACAATATCAGAGAGTGTGCGGTCGGAGATTAAAGCATGTTGGGGATATTATAGCATGCCGGAAAAGATGTCCAAGGTGTACAGCCTTAGTGAATCGCCTTAGTTACAGCTACAGTGTGACCCTTATTGTGTCTCTGCGGTTCTTCTGCCGTTTTCTCACGGTTTGAAGTTTACCAACTGTATATTCACAATCTCTTTCCAATAACAAAATAAGTCATTGTCACCTGAAAAGATCCCGCAAAATGCTGTTGTTCATTGATGCCCTAGATGTATGTGAACAGTAAAGCATAATACCACACTCGTCATTGCAAATATGTATTTCCTATTTGAGCCATGTAGAGTAAGCTATTTTTAAACAAAAGATATTTTTAAACAAAGGAAACCATGTGTTAACTTATCTTTTTAGATCACTTTATATCATCATCCGGATAATCCTCTGTGGCATCGATATCTATTTTTAGCAGAGCTCATTATCGATCGAGCTTATTTACAGATATGGAAAGAATGAACATTTAGTGATAAGTGATTCGTACAGTGTAACAATAATGGGTAGTGTTCCAATATCCTCTTTATTTAGACTTAACAGCAAATGCTCACACTACATACCTGTGGCCACAGCTTCCTGTCGTTTTTTTAATCGTTACAAACTGCACAAATGTTAGTTATACAATGTGCTATCAATGCCGGTCAAGTGCATGTGTTTCTTTACAGGCCACGTTTGTATGTAAATGGTGAATCAAATGATACACGTATTTTCAAGTACACTATAGGCGATTTATAACCGCCATTGATCCACTTTAGACTGTCCAAGATAGAGAGCAATGACAGATATGTAGACTAGCAAAACCGGTCCCCGGAGTGTTTTCTGTGGCGACCTGATGTTTATAATTTACAAACGGCCTCTATATATCAACACGCTATTGAAGTCGTTGATGTAACACATAAAAACTGCGTCAATGAGGAAAGTGGAGGTAAATACAATGCAACTACATTATAAATAACATGTCCACTTTCGTTAAGATCGACTTTGAAAGTCTTAAATCATTCGAGTGTTGTCTTGTAGAAAGTATTTAAAACAATATGTACTATATGCGTTAGTCTTCCAAATGTAGTTCATAGTAGATAGTAATTAGTATCGCGTCTTGGTTTCGATTAGCGGCTGTACCTGATAAACATGAACAGAACAGAACAGATATTAATTCAGATTTTTGCATAGAACATCATCTGAAACACATCAAAAACATTCAAGGTAACTTAGTCAGAGCAGAGCAAGAAAAAGGGTGTTTTTTATCCGCTGGACGGGTTATTGTCATCAACATAGAAAGAGACGTATTAATCAATGTAACTTTCTGGCCACATGACGTGTTGTTGCGCAACCACATAATTTGTTAAATTAATAATAGGTGATCTATATTTTATTCTGAGCAGAGATGGAGAAAAACACAAAACATACTGTATACACGTCGCTTTAAATACACAGGTTGTCAGCATTTCAACATTATACGATCTAATTGAAAACGTTTTGTCTAAATTATGTTATTGTTTTTTACAAGTGTAAAACTTTACTCCAATTGAATAACACCTATGGTATTTTTGTCGTTTTCTCTTGTAGTTATTATTTTTTACTATGTTGATGCTGATGATGACACATTCGGTGTGAAATGAAGTAAAACTGCCGATTTGTCTTAAATAGTATTTTCAGGGCGCTATTGACCGACCGGTAAAGCCGCATTGTCAGTCTCTTACTGCTTAGGTTCGAGTCCCGAATCGGGTCATGCATTGTCAAGTGTCTATGTGGGAAGCAGGAGCAGTTGTTCAAGACCGTCTGGGGTCTTCCTACTCAAATAGTGTTTTGGACGTCGCAAATAGTATGATAAATGCAAAAAATGCACATGCCATTGTAAGTGAAAACGGTGCATTCCTAATGTAAATCATGGGAAACGATGTAATAAAAGAATACATAGCCATCTTTACATCTCGTTTAAACCAGACATGATTAAATTATGTATTTAATTAGCATAGCAGTAAACACCGTCCACAATACTGGTTATAATTATCGAATTATTCAACATCAGAACAATAAAATGAGGAAATCAGCTAAAGCAATAATATGATAATCATAATTTAAAGCTCGGAAACGAAGGCAGTACATTTAATTAAAATGAAAACAGATGAAATATCTAATTTCAGCAAAGCACTTAACGTTTTATCAATTGCTTTCCCTTTGTAAGCCATTTTCCTGTATCAATTTTTTGTTGTTGATTTTTTTCTTCATTTCTTTTATGCCAGTAGAGTAATGTTTAGTACAAATCGGTATGAAACTGTACAATTTAATAATTTATATTTTTATTTTTTTAAGCAATTGTAATATTGTTATATTATTTTGAATATAAAAGTTTATAACTATATCGCTATAATTATATAACACATTTCTGCATTATGTGTATGTTATTTTAGATCATTATTTTAGTTCCCTAATGTAACCACTTTAGCACATTTCTATATTACGGTCGTCAAAAGTACAAACAATTCACCCGTTTACAATTGTAGCCAAAATCCAGGACCCCACATTGTGCTTCTAACTGATAGTTACCATAGCTCCAAACCAATTAGACGGACAACGCAAAAGTCAAATACTGACTGCAAGGCCAATTCTAGGCGTATTTTATTGCATAACGTACCCGAATGTTATTTTAGTTGATATTGAGGAGGCAAGATCAGCGGCTGGTTCTTTAACTAGAACATAGGGTGCATACGGTACGTCCTAACCCTTGTCTACATGACCTAGCCAAACTACTTTGAGCAGATCGGGTCGATCAGTGAAAATAAATCACACTGAAGATGTTCGAAAATAAATCATTATTAATTAAAACCAAAGTTCGACCACTTGAGCGGAACTGGGCCTGAGAATGGATGAGTGCCTGCTATCACGACACCCCTCCCTTGACCCGTCCCTGCGCTAACTAGTCTTCTCCGTAAAGGCACTTTACGAATGTATTTATATGCCTTTGCCAATATGCTCTGACTGACCTAGTTTGCACAGGATTAAAACAATGCAAAGATTAAAAGCGTGAGCTTACATAGTGGTCGAAATTCTTGATAAGAGCTCTGCGTTCAGATCAATGAGGGCTGTCACGTGATTGCAAATTAGAAAATTTGACTCTAAATTGATAATGTCGTCAAGTGCAGACACGTGACCAGCGTAACAGCGCGTTAGGCACAGCAGCCTCGCACTATGCCGATTTTAGAATTGTCGAAAGAAATTCTTAATTAAGAACGGATAATAAGATACTCTGTTCAAGAAATAAAAAATTTAATTTAGGTAATCTATGGAATGAGAAAATAATGACGCACTTGTGAATACTTCTGTACTTTACTCTTGCCTTTGACGACAGCTAGTTAGGTGGTGGATTTTTTTCGACTTTTATTCCCATACTGGCGATTGCCGTTTTATCCCTCTCATACAAATAACAGCCATACTGTTTACTTTACTTGTAAACAGTTACAACGATTGATCAAAATTTGATTATCGCTCACAAGATAAATGAAATACTGCCAATTGGTATGAAACTGTTCTGTTTATTTAATATTTTTAATAATTTCTATTTTTTTATTTCGCGCAAATGGACTCTATCTGGTTAGCGCGGTCGGCAAAACGAATAATTCTGTTAGACAATTTTGACGTAGAGGTAAACACGGTGTATTTTAAAGCGTTTTATTCGCAACCAAGTGTCAAGATACAGCGTGCAATGACCTCATTAAACGTTAGGTTTTTTACCAGTGAACTTTTTTTTATCCCAATTTTTACCATTTATGAGATCATTCAAGAATTGATAAATTGTGGAATTGGCATATATTTTTCCTGGAGTTAAAACGAAATTGTGATTGGTTTATGATCCGCCCTCTGTCGATTCCCCTGTGAACAGCACACGAACTAATTTGTTTATATCCCACCCCACATTGATACCAATGTGGACAGATCACAAACTACCTAGTTATGGCTCTATCTCTCTATCTACATTGATACTCCGAGGACAGAACACGGACTTATTGGTTTACGTCCCTTTCCACATTGATGCTTCTGTGGACAAAAAAAACAAAAACACCAACAGACTAACTGTTAATAATAACCCTCTTCACACTGATATCCATGTGGACAGAACACAAATTAAAGTTGGTTTATGACCTGCCCCACTGTGCTTCCTAGCTTGGTCTTATCTTGGGAGACTGGAAAGAGGACCATTTTCTTTTCCTTCAATCATTCTTTTTTCTTAAACATACCAACCCGTTCTTTGTGGAGCTTTCTCTACCAAGGCATTGTGTATGGAAAAACTAAGCATCGCGATGCCAAGTCTTTAAAATCCATTCATAACACAATTGCCTGCCTAGTTTAAGTGATTTTTTTTCGCCTTCTTCTTATTATATACAAAAAGCCAGAAGAATAAAAATGCAAAATGTTGTCGAAGACATCGACTTGAAACGTCAAACAGTTATAATGTATCACTTTGTGCGTACAAATCGTAGTTTAAGAGCAAATGTCCTGGCGCTAGCCATTGCCAAAAAATCAATGAAACCTCGTAATTCGACATATTTCTGAATATTTCTCTGCAAGTGGTGACAAATATGTAAACAAATCCAACCAAACCACCTGTCAATATTTATGATGACTTATTTGTTTACATAACTGATACCGTTTGTACTTAGAAAATTTTATAATAAAAATTACTTTGAACATTGAATTATGGAAAAAAGTATAACCGCTGATCAATAGATAGAAATGAGGACGATCCGTTCTTCAGAAGAGTGTAATGTCTTTATATTGGTGAACGTTATGACGTTTTTCTACCTATTCAGTCGAAACCAGTATATATCACTGCGCAGTAACACACGACAATTGTATACGCTAATCCCTAAACAAAAGCTGAATGACCCGATAAAGTGACACAATAATTTACACGTTAATGAAGTGCAGATCACGTGGTTCTGTGTGCCATGTAAGCAAAAGCCGACACTGCTTTGATAAATTTGTTGAACTATAATCCGAAGATAGGATTTTGTGTGTTTCTTTCTTTTTTCTAGTAATATTTTACCAAAGGTCAGTACATAGATAAAACAAAGTTCACTGTATGAATAACCTGTTATATAGGTGGCCAAAGCCGTCCATATTTTGATACTTGATTTTGAATATGATTTTTAAAATGCATTTTACTTACCTCACCGTCAAAAATGACCACCGGAATCCTTCGTTTTACTGACTGCTAGCATCAGATCTTCATTGTTGCAAATTAGACCACCGTATACGATCAAAACTGTCCGGATGCGGACACATGTCTTGCCTAATCTACAAAAAGCAAATAGATAACCCGAAAAACAACACGTAATTACATTCCATCATGAAATTTCCGAAATTCTTCCTCAAAGGTCGATTTCAGTCTTACTCTGCGGCAATCCTTGACGCGACTTAATTTATGAAATATTGCTTTTAAAGTTTTACGTTTTTCCTTCGCTTAGCTGATCTTTATGAATGAAACATCTAATTCGTTTCTAGCAAGGCCCTAGGGACATCTATCACTCGGAGACGAAGTTAGAGCGGTCTATCTTGCCAGTTAGGCGTTACACTAGAAAGCGAGTCTGTTTGTTTGATTGAGTGAACAGAACTGACTTGAACTTTCCTTGAAATCTTAAAAAGGCAGATTGTCACTCTGTTTACTGCATTATCGTGAATTATTACCAGGCAACCGAATTGTGGCTGGTACATGAAGACAGACGAGCAGCCCGAGGTGCACTGTACTGCATGTTACTTCCTCGTCGAAACATTAAAGGAGTTTTCCTCTGCACCTGGCAACGAATACAGAATGTCTTAACGTGCTAATAACCAACATTAAATTTTTTGTTATTGGCAATTAACTTCAGGCATATGTAACACTATACAATTCTAGAATTTTAAATGCAGTATCCGACAGTTTCCTTATATCAAATGCATGTAACAATATTTTCCGTGTTCTGTTTTGGGGAATGTGGGCAAAATGTCTGCATAAACTAGCACTTAAGTCTAGGTAAATAAGATAATGTATACTTTCTAAATTGTTAGACAATACTTATTGCGAAAAATATCACTCTAACTGTTTATCCGTTCCAAATCTACATGTATAAGTAAGCTCGAAAGTAATCTGTGCTAAAAATAGACCAACGTCAGAGCGGACTACACGGATGACAATATAATAGTGATCTCAAAAAGTCAGTTATCGCATGGTTTTCTTACTTTAAAAACAGTTATCTCTGTAGCGTGGCTCTGATATGAAACACCTGTTTGCAATGACTAGTAGTTATTATGCTGTTCACATAATCTAGGATAGCAATGTACAGCATTTTGCAGGGTATTGTCAGGTAATAACGACTTATTTCGTAATTAGAGAAAAAAATCTTTAGTTCAAACCTTCGGATACCACCTTCAAGCTGTAAACAGTAGATTGTGGCCAGACAGCACCCAACTCTGTGAGATGATATTAAGCTACCCAATTATTTTAAAAGTGACCACGTTGTGTAAATCAAACTGAAAGTTGAGACAAATCCTTGTACCACTACGCCACATGTGCCCTAGTAACCATTTGTTAATAATAAACGGAACAGTATGAGACAGATATGGAAAGAGTGATATAAGCCTGTTGCAAACCGTTATCTACATGTACACAGATAAAGCGATAAAATGTCAAAAACTGTATTAATCTGCACTTTTGCACGTATGTTATGTCTTACTCCAGAAAGGCATGTCCGCAGATGCCACCATTACCTTTTTGGAATAGACAATACCGCCCACAAGTGTTACTACTTAACTGTAACAAACACAAGCACACACACTAAACCTAATTGTCTAGGGTCATAAATATGCCCGTTTGGTCATGAATAAAAACGGAATATTTCTGCATTTTAAACGTCTCTCTTTATTTTACTTCTTAAAGGTGTGGCAAGTTAAACTTAACATTTTTTTCTAAAACTGATGGCGACGCTTATACATGTCGTTTCATTCACAATATCGGTTCAGTTCTTGTTTGACTTAATTCGACGTTTCATCATATTTTACATTTAATTAAGAATCGTCTAAGTCAGCAAAATTAGCATTTTCACAGGTAAACGAGTGTAAAGGCGCGGCAACATTAACCGAATTCTAATTAGCAAATTAAACTTCGTGTTCTCATTAAACAATATATTAGTATCAATTATTTTCTTTGGGAATGTCTCTGCAAGTTGTTTGGTTATTAATTAATAGTCACGTTGATATGTTGTACAGGTTTGTTCAGCCTTCTGGTACAGTTTTTATTCAGGCGGATTGATCTAACAAAAGGAGGAAAGCCACAGAGTTTAAAGGAAGTATCGGCATGAAGTTTGAGGTTTGAACAATCTTGAAGAACTTGTCTATATACTTTTTAATTCCTAATACGTATTGTATAGAGTGACGAGTACAATTTTTAATGCATTCACTACAGTTGCCATGTTGAAGACACACAGCCATCACAAGGCGCATACATGACGCAATGGAGTATCACAATCCAAGTACACTACTTCATATTTTATATAAATTATTGCGTCTTAAATTAATTAAATTAAATTAAATTAAATTAAATTAAATCCACTATTATGGAGATATTCTAAGTTTACGAGCTTAAATGGTTACTTAACCTGAAAAACGTTGCGACGCTTATGAATATCAGCCTTTAGGCAGCACAGGGGCAGACTATTAGCCTTTAATCTAACGATCAGAACTTTTTTTATCATTTTTCCATTGTGATTCAACACAGTTTCGTTTTACAAATTTGCAAACTGTTATGTCGCTTAAACTTAACTTACCAAATAATAAAAAAACACCTCGACGGTAGTTGTACTTAGTTTACTTCATATATCAACTCATTCTATTTCAAATTTAAATTTTAATTTGAAGTCTATCGCAAATCATTACACATTAAGGCCTAATGATGTTTAAAGCCTTTTTCTTTAGAAAATTCCACCAGATTGGAGTGAAATGTTTCTACCGTATATTATGTGTACGGAGTGCACTCTAACTGAATTCATTATTTACATTCACGATTCATGTTGTCTCCTTCTCGAGGCGATGAGGCTTTCTTTACAAATTCCGAACTGCCCATTTTGTATCAAACTTTGTTATTTGACGGGATATATTCAGCCTGGACAAATGAAAGATAAACACAGAGCATTAACTACAGAGATTCATCGCTCATAATTACGACCATTAACCTGGGGATGAACAGGTCTTCTTTCATCCGTCCTTTTATGCGCTCTCCCTCACTTTATTTAGTAAACTGTCATAGCCCCTCCCTTCAGTTGATGGAAACCTAACATTCAGCCGGAGAAAAGAAACACATAAATTCTATCGAGTTTTCTCCCAGACCAGTTAAGTGTTTCTTGTCCGTATTGTCCTCAGGAAGATTTACACGCTTGAAGTTGTTGAGAAGTTAAAATAGAGGCGTTTCTTATAAAGATTTACACCGCCAACCCCTTTAGGACTGAACTAGCAATTTGTACCGGCGAGAACAGGCTGCCATATTTCTCGTATGTACTTAGTTACCTTCAAGGGGGTGAGTGAGTTCGTTTAAATGTGTGTAAACGTATTTCGAGCTTTACGAAGTATTCATTGAGACTTTATGCTGATAATGAGTCGGACGGTATGCAAATCAGGCCTGGCGTCACTTGTCCTTCAATCAGTATTCAACCATTAGTAAACAATACAACCCGCAGTGTCAATCACGATTGTAATTTAAAATAAATTTACCAAGATAGACTGTACTTGCCGCTTACAGTATCGTATAACGAACCCTAGCATAAGGTCGACCCGTATCGCCAGCCTAGCTGAGCTACATTTTCCTATTTTTCAATTTGTCAATATGCAAATGGTTTATGAAAAAGCTTTTTCTTTTATTCCGCTTTGAAAACGTTAACACTCCACATGCAGTGCACGTTCTTTTGTCATTTGTCATTGTACACAGAGTTGAAAATGGATTCGGTTCGAACAACAGACGAAATGTCTACGATTTTCCGACGCACTGCACCCTTTATCTAGTGTGATAAGTTTATATCAACATACCAATCCGATGGTCCCGCGCCAGTCGGAAAGTGTCAACCCTATATTTGGATACAAGCTTGCGCCATAATTCCTCTATTATCAAATGCCGCATAACGCAATCACGATAAATTCATACGCCTGTCTTAGAGATAATGACGTTTTGCAATATTTATGCAATGCTTTATGCATAATATTAGATGACGCTCGTATTGTGTACTTAATTTTTAAGAACCGAAAAATGATAAACACATTTTAAAATATTGATCAAATTACCATTGTACAAGAATCACTTGATAAACTTTAGCCGATGTAAACTTATTTTCATAGATATTATTTAATAAAACCGACTGCATTTAAAAAAATCTAAGCGATGTATTTGAATATGAATGAAAAATACATGAACATTTTTCATTTTGAAGCTTACTTTTCTAATCACTACAATAAAAAGTGTAAGCATATAAGGATTAAGAGGAAAATGCACAAACTGATACATTTCCTGTAACATCAATTAACGATTGTTAGAAGCGCCCAACAATGGTTGCTAGATCCTCTGTGGTTTAGTCAAGACACCGAGACATGATGTCAGCCATAACACAAATGATTTAAAATAAATATATATATATTTGTTTTCTTCACAGCTTGACTTAAAAATCTTCGTCATTTATTAAGTGTAGAAATACGCGTCAGATGCTAAAATATCACTATTAAATAGAGAAGTAATATGTTTCGCATACAAACTTTCTTAAAACGTAGCTTTACGTCGAAAATCTACCAGTGTATTCGTGGTGCTCTGATGAACGTCTAAAGTCTACAGGAAGATAGGAGATCATTGGATTGTCGTTCTTACTCATGTATAAGTAGTCCTCCGATGGTTGTCCGATAGCCTCCGAAAGTCTATAGATTGTCTTCCAAAGTCTTCTGACGTATACGCGGTCTTCTAGTGGTCGTCAAAGTATTCTGATTTATAAGTGATCCTTCGGTGGTCATCCGCAGTCTCCTGATGTATAGGTAGTCATCCGAGGGTCGTCCGAAGTATTCTGATTAATACGTCATCCTCAGATGTTTGTCTAAAGTCTTCTGATGTATAAGCGGTCCTCCGAGGGTTGCAGAGAATTCTGATATGTATAAGTGGTTTTCTGATGGTCGCAAAAGTCTTCTGATGTATTAGTGATCCACTGAGGGTCGTTCAAAGTCAACCGCTTTATAATTAGCCCTCCGATGGCCGTCTACCGCTATAGGAATTACCCTTAGATGGTCGCACATAGTCTTCTGGTGTATACGTTGTCCTCAGATGATCGCCCTAGGTATTCTGATGTATAAGTGGTCCTCCGTTGTTCGCTCAAAGTCTGCCGATGTGAAGGTGGTCCACTGAATGTCGTCCAAAGTCTATTGAATTAGTTGTCCTTCGATGGTCGGTCCTAGTCTAATATTATATAGGTGATCATGGTCCTCTTAAGCTTACTGGTGTATACGTGGTCATCCGATGGTTGTCTAAAGCCTACAGATGTATGCCTGATCATCCGATGGTCGTCTAAATCTTACTGATGTATACGTGGTCATCCGATGGTCGTCTAAAGGTTACTGATGTATACGTGGTCATCCGATGGTCGTCTAAAGCCTACTGATGTATACGTGGTCATCCGATGGTCGTCTGACGCCTACTTATATTTACGTGGTCATCCGATGGTCGTCCAAAGCCTACTAATGTATAAGTGGTCATCCGATGGTCGTCAAAAGCCTACTAATGTATAAGTGGTCATCCGATGGTCGTCTAACGCCTACTTATATATACGTGGTCATCCGATGGTCGTCTAACGCCTACTTATATATACGTGGTCATCCGATGGTCGTCTAAAGCCTACCGACGCATACGTGGTCATCCGATGGTCGTCTAAAGTCTACTGATGTATAGGTGGTCATATGATGGTCGTCTAATGTTTCCGATGTATACGTGGTCATCCGATGGTCATCTTAAGTCATCCGATGTATACGTGTTCATCCAATGGTCGTCTAGAGCCTGCTGATGTATACGTGGTCATCCGATGGTCGTCTAAATTCTACCGATGTATACGTGGTCATTCAATGGTCGTCTAAAGTCTACCGATGTATACGTGGTCATCCGATGGTCGTCTAAAGTCTACCGATGTATAGGTGGTCATCCGATTGTCGTCTAAAGTCTACCGATGTATACGTGGTCATCCGATGTTCGTCTAAAGCCTACTGATGTATGCGTGGTCATCCGATGATCGTCTAAAGCCTACTGATGAATACGTGGTCATCCGATGGTCGTCTAAAGTCTGCGAATGTAAAAGTGGTCATCCGATGGTCGTCTTACGTCTACTTATATATACGTGGTCATCCGATGGTAGTCTAGAGCCTACTGATGTATACGTGGTCATCTGATGGTCGTCTAGAGCCTACTGATGTATACGTGGTCATCCGATGATCGTCTAGAGCCTACTGATGAATACGTGGTCATCCGATGGTCGTCTAAAGTCTGCGAATGTAAAAGTGGTCATCCGATGGTCGTCTTACGTCTACTTATATATACGTGGTCATCCGATGGTCGTCTAGAGCCTACTGATGTATACGTGGTCATCTGATGGTCGTCGAAAGTCTACCTATACATACGTGGTCATCCGATGGTCGCCTAACGCCTACTTATATATATACGCCGTCACCCGATGGTCGTCTAAAGCCTACTGATGTATACGTGGTCATCTGATGGTCGTCTAAAGCCTACTGATGTATACATTCTCATCCGATGGTCGTCTAACGCCTACGTATATATACGTGGTCATCCAAAGGTCGTCTAAAAACCCACTGATGTATACGTGGTCATCCGATGGTCGTCTAAAGTCTACCGATGTATACGTGGTCATCCGATGGTCGTCTAAAGTCTACCGATGTATACGTGGTCATCCGATGGTCGTCTAAAGTCTACTGATGAGTACGTGGTCATCCGATGGTCGTCTAAAGTCTACCGATGTATACGTGGTCATCCGATGGTCGTCTAAAGTCTACTGATGAGTACGTGGTCATCCGATGGTCGTCTAAAGTCTACTGATGAGTACGTGGTCATCCGATGGTCGTCTAAAGTCTACCGATGTGTACGTGGTCATCCGATGGTCGTCAAAAGTTTGTTGATATATACGTGGTCATCCGATGGTCGCCTTAATTCCATTAATGTATACGTGGTCAATCAGTGGTCGTTTAAAATCTACTGATGTATAAGTGGCCATCCAAGGGTCGTCCAAAGTCTACATATATACATATATATAATATTAGTAATATTCATGCACTGGATTAACATCCCCTTTTTGATCATGTTATTTATTTTTTGTCCAAAATATTATTAATGTAATTAGTGTAACTTCATCGTTAAAATAGACCTTAAACTGGAAAAATGGTGATTTGACGAATTTGAAGCGACCACGATACAGCTGGTTTAAAATACTTCTCTCAAATTGCCCGGGACAATCATAAGTGTTAGAAACGTGTTCATGTGAACGTATCTGTTACGCTATTAATTCTTCGTTGTTCATACTTGCGCATAGACATGTTTTTGCTTCAATCATTATCTATGCACTTATTGACCCGAAAGTAGGAGAATATGAAAAAAAAATAGATAGTGCAGGTCATGTTTCCATGCGTCCTGTCAATACACAAAACTTTGTCTACGTCACTTTACAGCAAATCAGAAGCTGAACATCGAATGTGTTGTATATCTACAAATGCTAAGTTTTACCGTCTCTAGCTTACTGAAAGATTGCTTATAGACTAATCAAACAGATCAGCGCACATTATATTAAGACATAGTGAAAGCAAAACTTCGTTTTCAAATGAATCCCGTTTGTTGTTTTT
This sequence comes from Sinonovacula constricta, assembly GCA_007844125.1. NCBI lineage: Eukaryota > Metazoa > Mollusca > Bivalvia > Cardiida > Solecurtidae > Sinonovacula > Sinonovacula constricta. The sequence goes on from CM017565.1 coordinate 8,922,070, forward strand.
TCATTGCCGAGAAATACGGTTTGTGGGACGATAAAACAAGCTCACATAAGTTGAAGTATTTCTATGTAATGATATCGCACAGTTGACCTTGCACATGTTCAAAAAAGGTTCACAAAGTTCTCGGTCAGCAGTGACAGCTTAAACACATAGACTTGTAAACAAACAACTGGATCGACCCCATTCTTCAGTATCTACGACATGTTTGGGAATAACTGTTCAATCAAGGTTGCATGTCGCAGATATGGTACACACCTGATAAGAAATTAAACTTTGAAACAACAAGCAGTATTTATTCCGGCTATGTTTTGTTGTTGTTTTTCTAAAAGATTATGGTCTTCGGTAAAGTAAGGCAGTTAACAATTTAATCTTTAATCAGAACATAATAAATCTTGAAGCATGTCTACTTGATGATAACTACGACGATGATGTTGAATATAATAAATATAACAAAACAACAACACAATACTACTACTACTACTACTACTACTACTACTACTACTACTACTACTACTACTACTACTAATAATAATAATAATAATGATAATTGTAGTAATGATAATTGTAATAAAATTAAAATAATAGTAAAAATGATGATGATAAAAGATTTAAAGATTTTCTTACACAGTTTCGCATTTTTCTTGAAAAAGAAACGTTTAAATAACGCTGTTGACCTTCCGTGTGCACCCCCCCCCCCCCTTAAAGAAGAATAGTCAAATAGTCAAAATATTCATTAAATGAACACCAATTTCAAGATTCTAACCGAAAAAAAGAATATATTTTTTAACAATCGGTATTTATAAAAACCTCGTATATAGAAATAATCGACAAGAAAATTGCTATTTTCTCGTGATTATTATTGGGACGTCACCAGACTATGGATCCGTGCGCGTGCTGCCATAAAGTCCCAATTACACTTCTGGAATATATAAAGATCTCGTCAACAAATGCATTTATATCTAGCAAAAATATTATTATGATTTTTCTTCATACACAAAGTGGTCATGTACTAACACTGAGACATCAATAAGTAAATTTAACCGTAATATGTAGGTCCCCACAAATACATTGACCACTTGGTGGCCATCGTCACGAAATGGCGGCACCGTTATGTATTTGCTTTTCCTAAATATATAGATAAAATGGCAGTTCATGCAAAAACTAACAACATATTCTACAGTAATGATCAATAAACTCTGACTAAGTCTTTCCCTTCAAGTGCCAATAGAGCCGACTTAGTAACACAACCTGCTGTGGAATAGGTAATTACTTATACTACCCTATTCTTTAACACGGACGATAGCAGATAGGGGAGATATCAAGCATAATGTGTCTTAGATACATTCATCTGGGTCATCTCCAATGTATGCAACTTGTTACATTATTAAAGGAGATTAAGGAAGGGAGATAACTTGATAAATAAGGCGGAACGAGTGTTGAACTGTCCAGAGCTCCGTAAAATAAACTGTTAGTTATCTTGATCCTAGCACTCAAACACCCCAGTGGGGTGCATCTTGCAATGACTGAATGATGTAGCTCAGTTCGCGTTCAGAGCCATTCAGTAGAAATTCGGTCATTTCCTAACTTTAAAAGCATCGATACATTAAAACTATCCCGATGTTTAAACGTTTTTGCTTTAAAGCAGCATGGGCAGTGTTAAGCAACGGTATACGAAGCAGAGAAAGTTATACACGAGAACCGCAATTTCATGTCACTGTGCCACAATACTCCAAAATAAGCCATGAACAACTAATTGGTAGATAGAGACGCTATCCAAACTACTGCGCCAATCAGTTCTATGTGATTTACTGATGTATACTAGTAACTCTTACTTGCAAAAATGCAATATTGAATATATATGTTCATGCGCTTGAAGGGTTATTGAGCAGCACGTCAACACGCTTAAAGGATATTTACCTGAAAGGTGCATTTTATCTAGACATACCTAATTTCTACAATTACGTCCATATTTGCATAAGTCGGTTATTAATTAGCATAAAATCATTTTTTCGCTATCTTAATTTGAAGAATCTAACTGTGCATAACCGGTTTGTGAAAGATCTAACTGTGCAGTACTGCTGTTTTGAGGGAGATGAAATTTAAATATCTGTGGAAATTTTGATAGGACTTTTTCTTATTAAACTATACAATGCCATGACGTCATATGCCAAAACTGTCAAAAGTGAAATGTAAAAAATACGAAAGAAATCATCGAATTTTAGAAAACAACCTATACCAACAAAATAAAATGGAATAATGTTAAGAGTTAATAAGTTTAAAATAACATGAAAAGCCGAGGATTTGTCCGCAGTCGGCATATCATATAATAAAGGTACAAAAAATCCCGATGTTATACCTACTGTGCAATCTCACATAAAGGGCACGGCGACTGCTCAAGTTGTCTCACCTATATAGGGCACGACTGGAGTGATGAAGAGACAACAAATCCAACATTGTGTGTCCAATTATGGCACTGTTTTCATATAGTCTCAAAGACCTGACCGGTCATCGTGTAATTTAAAAGCAATGCAAAGTCTTCACTGTAAAAGGAAATGAAGGATTCCCGGGTTATAAACGTCAGCAATAAAGTTTCTGATAGGTTTTGTAAAGCGGCCAGAAAGGTTATTGAGACCCTTGATTTTCTTTAACTTGTATAAAACATTTCCATAAAATGCAGGATGGCTTATGCCGTTCTGCATAAGTGTTTTCATACTGCTATTAAACTTAGAAGCAATAAAATCATTGCGGTGAAAGAATTTTGAAAACGCCTTTCTTAATTTGTGAAAACGAAATCCTTACTGTAATAGTTTAGAAGAAATAACCCTGTTTCTAGCATTGAAATCTTCTACTTTTGTACAAACTCGTGCAAACCTTGTAAGTTGTGATATGTAAATACCATAGGAGGTAGCATGAGGTGAATCACCATCAAGGCATGGATAATTCACAATACTAAAGTTGAAATAATCTCTCTTGTCATAGATTTTAGTAGAGACGTTGTCAAGAATTTAACTGTGCAGTACTTCTTTGTGAAGAATCTAACTGTGCAGTACCGGTTTGTGAAGAATCTAACTGTGCAGTACTACTTTGTGGAATATCAAACTGTGTCGCATCATTTTGTGAAAACTGGACTTTGCAGTAGATCTACCGTTTAGTAAAGAATCGAACTGTGAACAAACGTGTTGTGAAGAATCAAACAGTGAATTTTTAACGGTGCGAACTGGGAAATATCTTGGAAATTAGAAGTGTGTACTTTCCATTTGTTTACAATGGTATTGTGAATAGGAAAATATTGAAATGTTTTACACTAATGACATATGACGTCATGGCATTTTTGTATTGCGTCATTAGTTGTTCTTATTATACGAAACTACTCTCTCATTTGGAACTTTTAGGAGAGAAAATTGGCAACTAAACAGTTCATAATGATTTTGAAAAACAACAGTCTGGACGACAAGAACTAGTTAATGACAATATGGCCATATGATAAATAGATCTGACACGAGTTGTTTTTTAAAACAAACATTGATTTTAGTCGCCAATATACAATTTACTCAATTTTAACTGCAATTTTAGTGAAGTATGTGGTATGAGAAGATTAGCATTATGATGACGTCGGCGACGTCTACAATCAAAAAGCTATATTACACTAGTGTAAAGGTATGTATAACTTGTATTTCTGAGGCCACAAAATGGTTTAAAACAAAATAAAACGCAAAATCCGACACCATTTAATAGGTTTTCATATTAGCATGTATAGAAAAAAAATACAAATTTAATATAATTAACTATAAAATTAAAGTGTACAAGCAAAATGTGCACATGTGCAGCAGCTTCACATTACACAAATAATTATTGTTCAGCTAGTATTTTCTCGAACATAGTATGTTGTATCTTTCTCAGTATCTTATGGTTTATTTTCAAAGTTACTTTGAAAGTTACAGACACACAAAAATAAATAAATATAACAATAATTAACTAAAATAAAACGCCGTTTACCGAATTTGGACCCGTTTTTCTAATGTTTAGAAAGTCCGCAAAAAAAAAAAAAAAAATTCTCCGCGTGCAAATTTCAGTGAGCATTTCATACATAGGCCTCGCGCTCCAGCGCGTCGCCACTTAAAGACAGGCAATATCCGAAGTTATACCTACTGTGAAATGTCACGTAAAGGACAAATGAAACAGCTCAAGTTGCTTCACCTTTATATGGGCCGACTCGAGAGGTAGAGACAATATTCCACCAGTGCATGTCCAAACTATCTAAATTTAAATCACAGTTTCTAAGTAGTCAACGATCTGTCCGGTCATCTTGTATTTTCGAAAACAATACAAGCTCTCCACTGAAAAAGGGCCAATTGCAATCATTTAAGTACAAAGAATAATTTCCGGGTTGTGACTTTCTATTATAGATTTTCAGCTGATAAATAAGCAATAGGCCTATCGATCTTTATAGCTAGACATGCTCCTTTTAAATGTCCAGTATTTGCTTGGTTTTAGGTAAGTTGTGAGGGGAAATCAGATGGATTATATGAGCGAAGAAACGGTAATCTTTAGTAAGAATATCGAAGACATAACGTGGCGTTCAATTAAATTCTTCGAAAATACCGGTTTTGATTGAAGTTAATAGCGTTAACATTAGCTTTACTCTGGACGGTATAAATACAATCCGCAAACATGACCCACAGTTAGTTCCTATGGGAATCCCAACTACTGGTCCAAAATATGTTGTCAAGTAGGACATAATAATTTAAACCAACATAAAGATTTAGAAAACATCCGTACAACCTCAAGATGGCGGACAGGTAGTGTGACCAGTCACTGCCTCGTTTTCATCGGCCTTCAATCTTGTCTGCAGCGCTGAAGCAATGTCATACAGCTTGCTATCTCTGTGTGTTTTCCAGGGGATTGAGCTTTCATCTTTCGAGGCTTTCCTGTGATACATTAAGCTCTAAACATTTTTTTTCTATGTGTTGTAGTGGGAATTCTTAAGATCAAACCATCGTCTTTGTAGGTCGTTGACCTTGGCCTTCTTTTACTTGTAGACATTAGACCTTTTATACCCCCACCCCCACTTCTTGTGGATCGTTAGTTCTATAAAAATGCAATTAATTTTTATTTGAGTTATTTTGAATAAAATACAAAGTAGGATCTCAAAGTAGCGTGAGCTACTTTTTTAGGGATGTTCTCTGTGATCGCCATTTAACCAAAATGCCTTTATTTAGTTTTGTGTGGTTTTGGTTCTTGACCAACCTCTTAAAATGATCAACATAGTAGTTTATAGTTTATTTCTTCGCCAGTCTTTCTTTTTTTCCGTTTCCTTTTTTCTAAAAAACTTATCGATGACGCCATCGGTATTGAGGAAGAACTGTTGGATACACTACATGGCACGGGGTTCTCCTTGTTCACACACTAAGCAAGAACAGGTTATGAATGATCGAATATAGACGCTCAGTTGGAGGAGTTCATAGTTCATAGTTCCTGATCTCTACCGAATCAGGAAATGCCACTTTGTCAAATGACATTAGCGGTCTTGATTTGCTTGTCACCGAGTCTAGATTCTGCCTGTAACAATGATCTCTTGATCGAGCGTGTATGGAAACTGGTGTGTACCAGAACATTATCGTCCTTCGTTCGGATAACCAACTATGTATTGATGTTTCTGCCTGATTAACCGAATGACTCACATACCTATTATTGCTAGTTCGGATCTCTTTGCCATCATTAGCAGTTTTGTAGTTTCGAGAAATTTTCACGTTAGACAAAGTCGAACCTGCGCAACATGATTCTCTTCAACCAATTATGCGAGAGGCTATGTAGTATCTGTAGTTGAATAATCCAATGTTCAAATATGGTTCGAGGCAGGTCTGGCAATCTTCTTAGATATTTACTATAATTAATTGTCAGTTAAATATTGCGAAAGACAGAATGAAATATATTATATTGCATGTAAAATATTAAGGCTGTATTTAACAAATATGAGAATATACAAACAAACACAGCAAAAATATAATCAATTAAAACGTTTATGTTTTATAAACAAAGAGGTAAAAAAGAACGACAATAATGCATGAAATGGTGGTTATATTTATTTCAATTTAAGTTTCAAGATTGCCAGAAAGTTAACTGGTCAAATCCTGTTTATTTCCAGGTAGCGCATATTTTATATTCTCATATATTACAACCTCCACGTATTGATACAAATATGTTCTCATTCTTTAAATGTAAAGGGCAGAAATCAGTATGTCAATATCACTAACCACAGCTGTACTTTTTAAGAATAAGTCATTATCCTGTCCACTCAATGCCATGTTTTAATTGCCTACTGGCTAATTGGCTAATTAATCAGGTCCTACTAATGACTCTGTCAGCACATGCTATGCATTTATATGTTTCGAGCCTCTCCGCCATGGCTGCTAAGCATGGCCTGGCCACGCATGTACAGATAATGTAGATCCAGATCAACCATTGCCTGATGTTGGTGCTACGTCTCTACAGATACCTCCTGCTATCACTGAACAAAAAGAAGGGGTTAATAACAAAGGTTTATACGTGATACCTTACACATAGCAAGTGACCTCGCATGCGATTTTATTAGATTGTTAATAATTACCAATAGTCCAAAATTGTAAACAAATATCTAGGTTCATGGTTACCTTATATCAATGCACTATATAATTATAAAGTTATTATTCGTTAATTATTAAATAATTGAAGGATTCTTTGATATTCCCAAACAATTAGGCGATTTAATTTACTGCTAAATGATTTATCTCCGGGGAATAACGAAATAGCACTGCTTCTTGTACTTAATGACCATACTAGTCACCATAAAAATAAAACAAATACTTTTTTCACATAAAATCTGCCACAACAAATATAATTGACTAGGCGAACTGTGTTAAAAATAACTGTGAAAACGAATGTTCCTTTTCAAGGTGATATCGACTTAAATAAAATGAATAGGGAAAAAATCGTTGATACAGCCATCAAGAAACCTTCGTCATCATGGAGAGACCGACTTTAAATCGACAATGATTTCACAATCCTTGAAACACGCATCCCTGAATAGTGCTATCACAACTATGGTCAATTACAAACTCTAAAAGTGACGTTATATGTACCCACACTTCATTAGTGCTATTTACTGCTAATACAATCAGCAACACAACCAATGTATATTCTGTGTGTTAACACACAACATCAGATAAAAACGAACATGTTATGTTCAAGTGTTGGATGTTTAATAAAATAATCGAAGCTTGCAAAGAAAGAATAATCTGTGCTTTTGGGCGATGCATGTTGCAAGACTATTATCTGCGATAACACACATATTGCAACTGAAAAAAGTGTTGTTTTTTATAAAACTACTTGCACATTCATTACACGTCGTACTGTTTATTTATGATATATAGTTCTAACAACGAGAACGCAAGAAATTTATAATACATAGTAATGCCCCGCTGTACTTATTGCAATATCAATTGGTAGAAATACTTGTATGTCACAGGTACACACCTTATTTGTTATTTTCTTATTTCTTTTGAAAGTAATTGTTGTTGTTTTCCAAAATTGTTTAGTTCATATGCAAAATTTAAAAAAATGCTATTTACATACTATATGTATATTTTTTTTTATAAAAAAAAAAACGATTACTTCGAAATATTTATATTCAATATGGTATTGTATCACACTTTACCATATTAGGATGTACGCATGTTATCGGTTCATTAAGAAAAACATGTACGTCACATCACATCATAATCTACTTGTGTTTCTTTTCGACAAGTTTATAAGGATGGGAGATGTACCTTAAGACACTTACTGTGCACTCTAGACTCAAATCATGATATTTTTATGTAAATAATGTATCTTACAACTGTACAGGTTATTTCTTGACAATTCAACATGTAAATGTTATCTTTCGCACATCACTTCAAAGTACTACATATCCCTGTTACTTCCACTCAATCTTAACTGTCCTTTCAACACCCTTTCCCATTCCTTCATACTGTAATCTTACATTTAATTGGGTTCTGATTTTAATCGCCATTTAAGTTATATAAATGTCATCCTGTGCATGTTTATATTGCATATATATTTGCTAGATGTTTTCACTATTGTTTTTGTGCATGATCATAATATCTCGTATCTAATCTATACAAATTAAAGACATAAAATGAGATAATTTCAACTTTCTGCTATTCTTCCTTATGCTAATATCATTACAGGGGATTTAAACAAAATTTGCATATTAGGGGTTATAAATCTCCATTGTAATAAGAAACTGACTTTTGCCAATTAAGGAGATAGAAGAGACAATTGCTGAACATTTATGTAAAAGAAAAAAGGCAATACACAGAAGAAGGTAATTTACAAGATAGTAATACTAGCGCAGATATCTATCGCTGTAATATTTTATTTTTACCAAGAAAACAAATTATCATTTAAAACACAAAAAAACTTGTGTTGATCAGATGTGAATTAATAAAACCTTACTTACTATGTTAGCAGGAGTTTTTTTTCAGACTGACCGTTCCAAAGTGTTAACTGTTATTTTTTCTCTGAATGTGGCATGTTTTGTCTCAGTGTTTTGTCATTTTTAAGTTAACTTGTGTGTGTGCTTTTTGTCTTGTGCAAGTTAAAAATCCATATACTTGGTAATTCTTATAGGACTTTCTTATATTTTTAAGATCATAAAAATAGTCTCCGAATGAACAGGATGCTACAACCATTTACTCTTCTCTAGTCATTTTTTCTTGATTCGAAAAGTTTTAATTTCATTTATTATTAACGTTTTCTGTAGGTTTTCTTATCGAAATAAGACCTTTCTCTCTTCTAAACACTACTAGTTTAGGACATTTTTTCAATGACGTCACTGCTTTCGTCATAACTTGTCAAACAAAACGTCAGCGCTTGGACAATTTTGCAGATGGATCAGTTTTCTTATCATTGCTTGCATTCGAGAAACCCATCAAGGAAGTGCGAGGTTAGAGCTCTGTAAAACCGGTTTAAGCACACAAGTCAGTCAATATTGCCGGCTGACCGTTCCAAGGCGGTAACTGTCGGGTTTGCTCTTATTGTTAAATGACTCATCACAGATTTGTTCTCACATTTACATTTGGCGTGCATGTGGATACCTTGTTCCTGTGTCTTTTCAATATTTGTATATGTTGCAATGCTCATAGGACTTTGTCTTATATATTCTTATTAATAAAATTATAAATATGCGTTGAACCGATTAAAGTATATCTCTTATGAAAAAAATGTTTTAAAATTGTTGTACGCCATGTTTTTAGTTTGTTTGTTGGCTTTTTTTTGTTGTTATCCGGAAATGTGTCCATTATGAGCAGGTATAGGTCTGCCTTCACAGTGTATAACATGTCGTAAACACCTGGCGTGAATACCTCATCCATTTGTATGACAGAAGGAAGACCTGCCTTAGACCTATTCTTATATTTGTTTGAGCGTAAACAGGAGAGTTTTACCACGTCCATTTACAACTCTGATATGTCAGATTTTAACCCGGGTCTACCGTACCTGAAGCCGACGCTCTTTCGATTGCGCTATCAGCTTCGGTTCATGTAAGTAAGGCATCCACGTCCTAATTTTTAAGACGCAATCGCTGCACTATAACACAAATAATATTTCAAGCTAATTATCTATATAACTGCGCCATATAGGTTATCAAGCAGCTACAAATTATTTTATTATTTGATATTTTAGAATAATTACGAAACTTAATTGAACAATACATCTATTAATGAGCATAGTGTCCTTGTCTCTGGAAATGGCCTCGCTAGTCACAAAGTAAATACAGAAAATAATTTATTATCTGTAGAGAATTTGCCACACCAAGGATTTGACTCACAAAAGAAAAACACACAAAAAGATGTTATTAATTTGTCTAATAATATTTTATCTTTATATTCAACGCCTATTTTCTTAGAAACATAAGAAGTTTATATAAGTCTTAATTTTATATTAATGTTACGTTTAAGGTGCGTGTATTAACCAATCAGGGTGCACGGTGGAAGCAGGTGGGTATTGTTTGTTTGCGGGAAAGTAAATTGAATACTTGTCTGACATTTTATCATTTCAGAAATTTTGAGAAAATGCAAACTCATGAGGAAAAACATAAAAAGGATGACAATCTCAAGAAAAAAATGGAATTATATTTTAAGGTGATACTGTGGATGTTTATTATCGGTTGTACTGCTGTGAATAAAAGATAATCATTTCAGTGCAACTGCCAATAAGTGACAGATACAGGTGGCTTTATTTGATTTTAGACACAAATTTATTGTACTTTCACTATGTGTTTTTTATACAAACGATATTTCCTTATAAGAAAACATATAGGACTGATATTTTAAACACACGCGGATATTTTCACTTTCAATTAAACTGGTTTAACACAAGTTAGGACAGGCGCAATATGACCATTAATCATATTGACATGAAAGATCTGTAGCTTACAGGACGGTGGCGTTAGTAGTACTGGCTTAGGTTGATCCGACTTTTGATTAAGTGAAACTTCAATAACTAAATAATAACTTATAATACTCTTATAACCTTACGTTATCTTTCTGATATTTCATCCATCTCCTTCCAACATTTTGGCATCCGCGACTACCATGATTAGGCTTCTGTGTACTTTGGCTGTGTAGCTTTTGGCTACGGTGATGTTGGCTTAAATGGTTTCTGATATTATATTTGCCTCTGTTGTTTTGGTTCAGTGATCTTGACCATTCTAACCGTACTGATAATTGGATAGCTTCGGCATTTGCTGTTGTTACTCGGATACATTGCAGTTGGCTTCAGTGTCTTGATCTACTATGACCTGGAGCTATGTTATTCGGGTCATTGTTGATTTGCTTTTGTTTCTGTAGCTTTTGAAACTATGACTTTGTCTATTTAAGCTCAGATGGCGAGGTTAAGGACATTTCGTATTGAGAGTTTGACTCTTGGATTGATAGATAAGTGTATGCTTTTGCTATTTTACACGTACGCGTTTGGCCCCTATGCCTTTGATGGTATCCTGTAACGTCAGCTGCAATGAAATGGCTTGGTTCCCATGACTTTGGTTCACAAAACTTTGGCTCTCAGGACTCATGTGGCTAGGATGCACATCACTTTCGCTATCAGACATTTGGCTTAGGATGTTTGCTGTATTTTTTTTCATATTTTTCTTTGCTACCTTGTCTTGGGGCGCTGCAACCGTTGCTACTAAGCCACCTTACTTTTGCGCCGTTTAGCTTGCGACCGGTTTATGTTTATGTTAGTCTTACTACTTTGGCTTTGGCATCTGCATGTTAAGAAACTAGGCCATTGATTTTCCAACGTTTTTAATGCAACTGCTTCACAACGAATAGTAGTTACTGATAATGTTCAATCGTTTTACTCAATGTAAATTAAACATTCATTTGTACAATGTATTTCTAATGAATGACAAAATTCATCACATTTGCTCAAAAACAAGCTTAATACTATAAGATGTCTTACTATATTGTGCCACTATTGTCATACAAATACAATTGCACGAGGTCATCTGGATAAATAGCTGTCCCCATTGAACGCCATCTTTCATTCATACACTGAATAATGCTCTAGCGGACAGCTCGATTCAATCTAAATACTACCTCAACATTAAGGTAGAGTAACGATGTTGACAGCACATGTTGTCCGATCTTCTAAATATCTGTAAGTGCAATGACCCTTGCGATTGTTAGTATAAAGTGCTAGCCCGTGACTTTGACCTTTGTAATGAAAGCCTGACAATATTCGGCCTCTGTTGCCGTGCTCACAATGGCATACAAAGGCAAAGGCGATATGTATTCTTTCAACGACACGGGAGCCGTAGATCGTAGCGCCATCTCCACTGACACGTGGACCTTATAATGGCGGCTGCGTGATGACATGTTGACATTTGAAAAGATTTTCACGGAGACAGAAAACTAACTGTACCTATCAACTGGATGACGGCGGCCAACCGGGTACAAGTGGGATTGGGTTTGAAACATTGGCAAAATTAATGTTTAAACATTTAAAGGACTTTGCACTTAGCAAAGTCAATTAACAAGTTAACTTAACTGAACTAATAAAGGATAGAGAGTATAGATACTAAATATGTGCTAGGCGTGATAAAATGCGTTTAACCAATGACAGACTTATTTAGTTGTCAAATGTTCAAAGGAAAAATAGAACTTTGACAACAAACTTGCATTACTTGGGTAAATGTCAATGTACTGTTCAACCACGTGTCTGAACATGAGGCATTTAGTATTTACTACATTGAGTCGCTGTCGACAGTCTCTTCAATAACTTATTGACCATAGTTTAATTTTATACATGTTTCTACTTGGTTGCATTTAGGATACACTATCTTTATGATGATAAACACCGTCTGTCAACAACAAAGCCGTGTATTTTATAAGGCGAGTTGTATCCTAAAATATAAATTAAACTTTAGTATAAACAATTTATTTCGATTTCAAGAACATCACAAATGAAAAAATAACATTAATGCTAAATTTTGTAATAAATTTTAAAAAAAACCTCCCCAGATGCAGTAGTTGATTGTCCAAGTAGAGCAAATAATGAGATGCATTTTTCCCTACAATTATCATTTATTTCTGTTGTCGTAGAATGATTGTACAATAGCGATTCTGGAGTAATGTTGCATATTTTAACAAAAATGAAAATTGTGTTGTTTATGTTTATCACTTAGAGGTGGGTCTTTTAATGTTTTTGCCGGATTAGAAATGTCTGTAATTAAACCTTAACTTGAATATTTTACCTGATTCTGTTTTTATTAATGCTTTTGTTCTGGGTAATTGGCTACATCAAATCACATGTGTACATTTTTTTCTTGTGACAGCTGCAGGAAGTGGTAAAATAAAATTATTGTTTAAATTACGCTAGTGTGACAATCATTATCGACGTTAATAAGTATAACTTATGTTCTTAAGTTTTGATTATTATATGTTAATAAATTATTTGATATTGGCAATGTTATTTGTCTGGGGGGCAGTCGTATTGTTCGAAGGCCGAGGGCCAATACGATTGACCCGAGGACAAATACCAGGGCAAATATCAAATCGCTTATTTATTGACAATTTTTTTTTTTTTTTTGATAACTACATGTACTTATAACATTTCACATTTAATACTTAGTTTGTTTTTTGCATTAATCCATGTCAGAAAATGCTTGTTTGTGTTTTTGCGAATCTACATATTGTAAATTTATAACACATTCGGTTAAACACTACCAATTCGTGCTGTGAAGTTTGAAAAGTAAGAATATTTTGTATCATAAATATATGCAACCTGTCGGCGTCTACACATAGACCTAGTTAAAATTAAATTGCTGCCATTTCCCAGAGCTTCTTGCAAAAATTTATATCAGTTGCCTTATTAGCCAGTCAACTTACTTTAAATGCGAGCTTTGTATCTATATCACTTTTCGACCCGGCCTAAAAAGTGATATAGATGTTGGCATTGTTTTAAAGCAGGCCGGTCCTGTTATTGAATGTGGCAGGTGCTTTTCATAGGACTAATAACATATAGTTATTTAATAAGGAGTGGTAAAGACCTTGAGTATTCCTTGAGTATTGTTTTACTTTTTCGAAACAGTTAAAAATATCTAGTGTTGCAAAAACGATACTTTAAAAATTATTTGTCGATTTGTCAAATATAAGCTGTATAGGTGATATCAGATAGTTTGAGTAATATCAAATATAATTCACAACATCAGGCCATTGTTCTTGGCGAATTTGTGCATACTTCTGCACAAACTTATACGTTTATGACATAACATCAATTGTAAGACAGTACAAACCATTAAAAATAGTGCTGAAAATGTTCGTTTTTCCCCATATCTATCAATATGCACGATGGAGAATTCCGATAAAAATAGGTATCAACGTCAGAGCTGATTACCCGACTAATCATTTAACGTGATCTCAAAAGTAAGTGGTCACGTGGTTTTATAAATTAAAAATTGCTAGCTGTGCAACGTGGCTCGGATAGGAAATACATATTTGTTATGGCAAGTGGGGTGTTATGATTTACATTTCACATATATGTAGGGCAATAAACAGCGTTTTGTGGAACGTTTAAGGTAACAATAATGTATTTGGTTGCATGAAAGAAAACAAATTTGGTAGAAACTGTCGATACCACCTCTAAATTCGCTAACCTGTTAAAATGAAGAAAAAAAAACAACACAGAAATGTAACAGAAGCAAACAAAATAAAATTCTTGTTTTTGGTATGATTGGAAACCCGGACCACTTATATGCCAGTCTAAGGATCTAGTGACTGCTCACTGAATATTTTTACATTAGTATTTTATGTAGCTTAATGCCGACCGGCACGATGTATACATAGAGATTTTAGCATAACGGATTTCAGCAATTCGAAATTTTGTAATTGTGCTGGTCACTCGTCTGTGTTAAAAAACGTCTCGGTTAATATTTTACCGATTTCGTTGATAAACGGAAGTGAGCATGGCTTGAAGTAAAAAAATAATTATATATATGTTCTATAACGTATTTTACAATTTGCTTGATTTCATTTTAGGTTTGTCTGTGGATGGTTGGCGACCTTCAACACTCATCGCAGCTGCCTTTGAGAAATCTGACAGAAGATAAATAATTGGCGACCATAAGCGAAGGTCGGCAAGGAAAGTTCCAGTGGTATTTCACGCAAGATCGTCCGGAGAAAAATAATACTTGTTGCTGGCGTGTTTCATCCCTTAATTAGTGCACTCCTTAGCCCTGGACTACATTTATCACGGACGTGTGAATAAAACGCTTACACCGAATGACTCCTGTATGTAGTCAGGTGATTGCATGTACTGGTACCTGGCGGGTCGTGTCAAGAGGGTCAACAAGAGAAGGCGGTGTATATAAAAACTAATCAATCTTGAATTAATGTCGGCAAACACCTGTTTCAACCGTCTGGGGTCGCTGAGTGCGAGTGTGTTGCTAGTCCGTCTCTGGACAATACGATACCAGCCACTCGCCCTGAACAGCCATCTCATTGCAGAGAGGGTCCTTGAAGCCGGGCTCAAGCACCAGTGAGACGTGCGACATGGTCGGGAAATCTTCATTGCTCTCGCATTAGAACTGTTGAACATGAGTTTTACAAGCTAATTAGTTGAAGGTTTTATACAGATTTTTATACTTGTATACGTGTTTCATTCGTTGTAGTGATGATCGCAGAAATACAGTGGTACAGCCATTTGAGCCAAAAATGGCTCCGTAAAGCTTTGGAACAAGTTCAATATCAACCGGTGCTTTGGCACATCTATCAAGAGAGAAATCTTGACCTTTTGGTTGTCCATGGAGCAATCTTCGGTAGATTTGTACATTTATTGAGGTGTTTTATTATTCAAGTTAATGTATAAGAATAATGACACGACGGCCAATGATACACCAGTTTTAAAATAACAATAATCATTATTTAATGTTTAATACAAATTGATCAACTGAATGATACAATAATCAAAGATTATGCTTTACAAAGAAAATGTACTTAAGACGGGATATATCAGTGACGTGCGGTCCAGCGGTTGAAAATGTTAACAGAATGCATATATAGGATTAAAATATTCCGTGATGGGTTGATGTGTCAAACTTGCTCATCATTGCTCCGGGCGATTGATTGAATAATCCTTAAAAAGACAATTACTGCTCCCACAATTAAAGCTTATTACTGTATCAGCAAAGTGACAAGGTTTTACAGGAGCCGAATAGCACGTTCAGGTTTTCTCACTTGTTTATACATGTATATATAATTTGTTTGAATTGTAATATGAAAATTAAAATTGAATTATATATAAAAAGTTTTAATTTACCATTTTCATTTAATATACATGTATCAATTAGGCATACAGACAGGTTGATAAGAATTAAAAAGACATTATATCACCGCTTTCTACAGCTAAGAGTAATGTCAAATACTTATAATATAAGTAACACAGACGCTTATGTAAACATGTTTAAAATATTTATGTATTTACATAATTATAATCATTGCTCGTGTTATTTGACTGAGACATGACATATCTCGGATCTATTAACTTTATTCCCTGGTGAATACAGAAGGGGCAGATCCAGGATTAATTTTTAGGGATGCGGGCGTATCCTAATTGAGTGAGCACAATATGAACTAGCCGTGCTACGGGGGGTAGGGGTGGGGCGCGGGCGTGCTTCACGAGAAAACGTCTTTATGGGATGAGAAGAAAATGTATAAGGGAGAACCAGAAGTACGAGTAGTGTTAGGGGAATCTGTTAGCATGCTCTCATAGAGTGTTGAAACCTAGAAGCCAATTTGTGCCATTTTCTGCATTTCAGATGCTTAACAAACCTTCGTAGATGCTTAACAAAATTTCGTAGATGGTATGTTTTTACACAAGTAATTTAATTTTAGGCGTTATTACGTATTTACTCGTCTTTTCTGTAGCATTGAACACATATGTGACAAAGGTACTGCTAGTGCCATAAAGATGCGACAACCTGGAATTTTAAAAGTTCATTCATAAAAGGTATTTTTGACAATTTCGAGTGGTGGGGCCTGGGAACACCCACCCCCCCCACACCGGACGGACTCAACTCCCGCCGCTACATCCGCCCATGATGCAGTGGGGACTGCGTGACGATAAAACCTCTGACCCTCAAAATGTCGCTCTCGTTTACCGCGGGAGTTGACAATTTCGAAATGGTGAATCACTTACGCGCAGGCAAATATGAAAGTAGTCCCACAACTGGTCGGTCCGGTGTCAGGATGATTTGACTGTGTGTAAAGTTACCATAGCAAGAAGATAATAGTGTTGCCTTTGCTTAAAACCTTTTTATGATGTGGTGGTTGGTAGTGTTTTTTGTGTGCGTTTTTTCTCAATAAAACATATAAATAAATCAACTACATTAAAACGGGATAACAATAACATTCTTGCAAGATTTCCATGTACAGTTTCCTTCTTTTTATCTTGTAAATAAGTTTTATGTAAGGTAAATGTACTCATATTCCTACGCTTACATGCACTATATAGCAACAGTTCATTGTACTCGAAGGTACAGGTTTCTCTGGGAATGAAACGTATTGATATATCCTGAAACTAAGTTTCCCATAGTTTTTTCCGTCGCTCAGGTGTGTTTGGTCCATCCAACCCAGGTGGGTAGATGTAAAACAAAGTTCAAATAGACTGAAATTCTAAGCGGTAGTGGTAAACTATACATTGATATACAGTCCACATTCTCTCTAGGCGTCCGGTTTTTATACTTTTAACATAGTGTAATTAATACAATTTTTATTAAGATGTTTCACGAGGTTAAGTTAAGAATACGTCGCACTAACATTATTATCACCCTTTTAATTTTCACACTATTGTTGATTTTTCTGTCTTGTTGTTTCTTTAATATCATCGCAGCGACAGATTATATCCATTGTAGCGACGTCTTAATTACTTAAGCTTTAGATTTAAATAAACATTCGTTTAAAGTATATCGAATCTCATTTGTATAGAAATCCTTCTGTCTTAAAGCTAAACGTTCTTCTATCTTCAAATGTGAGAAAATCCTTGTATAATCTATCAATTTTCGCAAAGGAAGCTTTTAAAATAAGAAATAATTTCATCAATAATGTTTAAAGTTTTGAATTTGATTTATGCTATTTTTTCCCATGTGAAATTTATATTGAGTTATCTTCTTTTTCTTAAAGAACTGGAGTAAGACTAAAATTGATCATTTTGATTGCATGCAAGTCAAATAATTAACCTTTCTATGCAAAAAGGAAGTCTATAGAACTAGAAATGATTCTCTACATTATGTGGCTGTTTAATATCTTTGAATTTTCTATGCTACTTTCCCGTTTAAAATATACAGGGAGTTATCTCCATTTTTTTCTCTTTTTTTTCCTCTTTTTTCTTTTTTCCTAAAAGTATTGTTTGTTTTTGCAAATATGTCTTATTCTTGTCAGTAGTCTTTCTTAAACGACATGCTCTATTTGCCATTGCACCACTTATTTGTACTATTTGTATAATTTTAATTTCCATTTTGACGATGTACTGTTGTACAAGTCTTGAATAAAGATCTGTTCTGATAACAGTCTGTTTATTTTGCATTTCTAATGTCAAGGGACTGATATTGGTTGAGAGTTTCTACATCAAAATAAGTCGTATATCAAATTGCAGCTTTAAAACTGCACATACTACTGAAACCTTGTACTTGGTATTGTATTACCATATAAAGACCACCAATGTATTAGTAGTTAGGGTCATTGTATATTTTCTTTTCATTTTTTCGATGGTGAAATGTATCACAGTGACAGAATTGTTGTGGTAATATCGACTTTCACCTATATAGTTGGGGAAGAAAATAGATGTCCAGGAAAACCACCGGCGCTCCGCATGTTAGCCATTCGCTCTGATAGGAACTCGACCTACGCGTTGAAAGGCAGAACAATCCGATGTGTTATTAGCTGGCGACTCTACATCTCGGCTATGGGGCGCCTATCTGTTTAAACCATGATAACCTTTACAAACACATTGTTTATTTAACCACCTCCATTACGATTTAAATGGTGTGGTTTCAAAAAATAATACCAAAATCAAAGGTGATATCCGACAGTAAGCGCCAGCTTGTTTTCTCTCAAACAACCAAATACATTATTGTTGCCTGAAGAGATCCAATGAAAAGCTATTTATTTATGTCCGGCATCAATGTGAAAAGTGAAGCATCTCACTCGTCATTGGCGACGCGTCGCCTATATATGGAATGCTGAAAAAATTTGCACATGCGAGCGGATGTCCTCGGACATTCTCGTTCTAGCAAGGGACTGATCGAGGGAAAATGGACAAGGCGTTCTGAATTCCGGAAGTTTCGCGATTTGAACATTCCAACGTGCGGGTCCTATTTCGGTAAATGACGTTCTTTTTATATAACTATAGCGAGTATGCAGTTTTATTTTACATGTAAAGTTGTTCTTTGTATTAATATGTTTATAAATCTTACGAAAATTATTGGTTATTCGTTTAAAATCTACTATTTTCTCTATTTTGAAAATAGATCAATAGCGTCTGTAGTGGCAAGTTTTGAAAAATATCACTTTTACTCATACACAGATGACAATCGTGGAATAGTGTAGTGGTAATGGACTTGTTGGTCAGTTACTGGCGACGCTATAAAAATGCACTTGCGAGCAGATCTCCTCGGCTATTCTCGTTCTCGCTAGAGAATAGGCGAGTGAAAATGGCCGAGGTGTTTCGAATTTCGGAAGTTCCGCGATTTGCACGTTCTCAACATACGGGTCCTAATTCAGTAATTGGTGTTCTTTCAACATTTATATTTATTTGTATTTATTCTTTGTTTGTAACTTTCACGTAATTGAGGTATTTTTACTTTTTAAATTTCTAAACATTAATTTACATCTGACGGTTATACTTGTTAATGAAGACATGTTTGTCCCGTTTTAGGATTGTACACATAAGTAGCCTTATATACCAGAATTAAATCATTCCAGTGATTTTAATGTTTACTTAATAATTTAAATCAGTCATCTCTAAATATCTAATAAATATTAATTTTCATTGTTACAAACTGGTATTTTGCTATCTAAACCACGATGCACAGTTAGCTACTTTTGAACTTATAAAACCACATGACAACTTACTTCTATGTCATCGTCCTGATTATCATCTCTGACGTTTACATCTATTTTTAGTTCAAATCCCTATCAAGCTTATTTAAAGATTTAGAAAGAATGGTCGTTTAAAACGATTTATGTCATATTAGTTTATTTATTTGTGATTTCTAACAAATAAAGAGGTATTATAAACAGCCATTCATAAACAACAATATGATTGTAAGCATAAATTTTGTCCAAATTCACCAGAACAGTGGCAAGATGTTACCTGTATATTAAATGTCGGGAACTGTCTTGCACCACCTTTAAGAAGCCTTTAATATGCGAGCTAGTGAAGGTGAAGAATCATTCTAAAACTAAAATAGATATAAAGAATGCATGGTATTTGTACCAATCGCACCCAAAGGCTAATGTGTCAGTAAACGTCTATACCGAGCCGTTGATTCTTGTTATCTGTATAATGTCGTTTTAGTATACATCGCGACTGGCACTATGTTTACAAACAGCTCTCAACATAACATAATTATGTTTTGATTCTAACGGGGTTCTACCGGTGCTTATCCGTTTATATGAGTTAAAGTCAGTCTGAAGAAAGAGTGAAATTGTTTATTGTAGGTAAAATAAATCCCAAGACGTTTTAACGTGTCCACATTGTTTGCGTAACTTCATACTTAAAACATGTGAAACAATGTAATCGGTAAACAACTATTCAAAACCGATGATGTTTGACACAAAAGGACCGACTAAAACAGATGTTAACACCTCCTTGAATCAAAATAAACCGATAAGCGACGGATGAAATCATGTGTTTTGTTGACATTTATTATTTTGTGTCACGTTTATTACAATTTTATCCTGTTCTCACTTTTCACATGCTATTTAATTTACAGTTGCTCAATTTTATCGACAAATAAGTTGTTTAGTATTGTTTCTAAACCACCGTTTCTTAACTATTACGGATATGAATAAAATTGTGTATCCCAGTGTTACTGTGGCATTAATACACCGATGGATGGATGGACGGATGGATGGATAGATGGACGGATGGATGGAAGAATGGATGGACGGACGGATGGATAGATGTAAGGTGGGTGGGTGGGTCGGCGGGCGTGCGGTCGAACTAACGTACGGACGTACGGACGGACGGACGGACGGACGGAAAGACAGACAGAAAGACAGACAGACAGACGGATGGACAGAAAGACAGACAGAAAGACAGACAGACACTTTATTCATACAATAAATAGAACAATGGCCGTCAGTGCACATGTTGTATTAAAAATAACGGAAAATGGTCAATGGCATAAACAAATTGCAGAGAAACATAATGATACACATTATATTAAAAGATATGTACAACAATAACGTAAAATGAATATTAACAAGGTGGTTATAATCCCCCTTTTTCAACAGTTCGGCCTTGGGCCAATACGACTGCCCACGGAAAATTAACAGGGCCTATATTAAATCACTTATTTATTAAAATATAATAGTGAACGGCCCTACACGTGCTTGTCAATGTCCGTAATATTCATAAACATAGTGAACGGCCCTACACGTGCTTGCCAATGTCTGTAATATTCATGAACATAATGAACGGCCCTACACGTGCTTGTCAATGTCCGTATTATTCATGAACATAGTGAACGGCCCTACACGTGCTTGCCAATGTCCGTATTATTCATCAACATAGTGAACGGCCCTACACGTGCTTGCCAATGTCCTTATTATTCCTAAACACAGGGAACGGCCCTACACGTGCTTGCCAATATCTGCAATATTCATGAATATATTGAACGACCCTACACGTGCTTGCCAATGTCCTTATTATTCCTGAACACAGGGAACGGCCCTACACGTGCTTGCCAATATCTGCAATATTCATGAATATATTGAACGACCCTACACGTGCTTGCCAATGTCTGCAATATTCATGAACATAGTGAACGGCCCTACACGTGCTTGTCAATGTCCGCAATATTCATGAACATAGTGAACGGCCCTACACGTGCTGGTCAATGTCCGTAATATTCATGAACATAGTGAACGGCCCTACACGTGCTTGCCAATGTCCGTTATATTCATGAACAGAGTGAACGGCCCTACACGTGCTTGCCAATGTCCGTAATATTCATGAACATAGTGAACGGCCCTACACGTGCTTGCCAATGTCCGTAATATTCATAAACATAGTGAACGGCCCTACACGTGCTTGCCAATGTCCGTCTTATTCATGAACATAGGGAACGGCCCTACACGTGCTTGCCAATGTCCGTAATATTCATAAACATAGTGAACGGCCCTACACGTGCTTGCCAATGTCCGTATTATTCATGAACATAGTGAACGGCCCTACACGTGCTTGCCAATGTCCGTATTATTCATGAACATAGTGAACGGCCCTACACGTGCTTGCCAATATCTGCAATATTCATGAACATAGTGAACGGCCCTACACGTGCTTGCCAATGTCCGTTATATTCATGAACATAGTGAACGGCCCTACACGTGCTTCCTAATGTCCGTATTATTCATGAACGTAGGGAACGGCCCTACACGTGCTTGTCAATGTCCGTATTATTCATGAACATAGTGAACGGCCCTACACGTGCTTGCCAATGTCCGTATTATTCATGAACATAGTGAACGGCCCTACACGTGCTTGCCAATGTCCGTAATATTCATGAACATAGTGAACGGCCCTACACGTGCTTGCCAATGTCCGTATTATTTATGAACGTAGAGAACGGCCCTTCACGTGCTTGCCAATGTCCGTAATATTCATGAACATAGTGAACGGCCCTACACGTGCTTGCCAATGTCCGTAATATTCATGAACATAGTGAACGGCCCTACACGTGCTTGCCAATGTCCGTAATATTCATGAACATAGTGAACGGCCCTACACGTGCTTGCCAATGTCCGTAATATTCATGAACATAGTGAACGGCCCTACACGTGCTTGCCAATGTCCGTAATATTCATGAACAGAGTGAACGGCCCTACACGTGCTTGTCAATGTCCGTAATATTCATGAACATAGGGAACGGCCCTACACCTTGCTTGCCAATATCTGCAATATCCATGAACATAGTGAACGGCCCTACACGTGCTTGCCAATGTCCGTAATATTCATGAACATAGTGAACGGCCCTACACGTGCTTGTCAATGTCCGTATCATTCATGAACATAGTGAACGGCCCTACACGTGCTTGCCAATATCCGTAATATTCATGAACATAGTGAACGGCCCTACACGTGCTTGTCAATGTCCGTATTATTCATGAACATAGTGAACGGCCCTACAAGTGCTTGCCAATGTCCGTATTATTCATGAACAAAGTGAACGAACCTACACGTGCTTGCCAATGTCTGCAATATTCATGAACATAGTGAACGGCCCTACACGTGCTTGCCAATGTCCGTAATAGTCATGAACGTAGGGAACGGCCCTACACGTGCTTGCCAATGTCCGTATATCATGAACATAGTGAACGGCTCTACACGTGCCTGTCAATGTCCGTATTAATTCGAACCATAGCACATGGCAACCCGCGTGTTTGTAATGTCGTACATCTATGTATCTATGTATAAGCAAGCAAATCCGACATTGATCACAAAACCCTTTTCCTTGCACGTGGTTGTCCATCCTTTTTTTATTGTTTTGTCTAATAACATCTTGATAGCAAAATTAGTCATAAATAGTGAGTACATATGTCCGCAAATATCAACACACATATCTAGATCCTTTTTCATTACTAGAATAAATTCCTATGTAATGTGATCGCCTTGTTGTTGCTATCGTGAAGTGTCGTTGCACTGTGTGACTGTCATGTTTTATGTACCAGATTTTGAAATCAGGGCTTCTCCTAGCATGGTTTCTCAACTCAACAACTTGTCAGTAGCATAAGCTAGGCCCTCGATACATATGTGTGTGCCCTACATGGGATCTGATTGCGCTAACTCACAGGGATGCATGAACATTTAAAAGACACTTACATGAACATTTTAAGATAAAGCAACTGTTTAGATTTTAACTTTGATTAGGTATATGACATTAATTTTAATTAATTTTTAATGTAGAAATTAAATCATTTTGTTCTTCTTATTATTATTACTACTTCTACTACTACTACTGCTGCTGCTGCTACTACTACTACTACAAAACAACAACTACTACTACAACAACTACTACTACTACTACCACGTCTACTAATATCATCATCATCATCATCATCATCATCATCATCATCATCATCATCATCATCATCCTCTTTAAGATAGCTGATTTCAGTTTAATGTTGTCCAGCAATTTAAATACGTTTTTTATATATGTTAAACCAGTTTTGAAATATTTCACAACGGATTGAGCGTGCAAAGATACGAAAGTAACAGGCAGATTCGGTGATCGGGGTGCTAAACAAAGACCAAATGACTATTAATTCACGTCAGATCGAAAGTTTGTTCTTGTTATTACATTAAACGTCTTTTATCATTAGCTATAAAATATTAACTTACAAGTAAACTAAATGCTTCTGGGCCATTTTCATTCTGCTCCCATCAAAGTCCCATAGCATCGCTTGACTTCTCCCATTTTCAAATATGCAGTTGGATGTGAAAATATGCTTACCCCAAAATGAGAAAAATAGTTATAAATAAATAGTAATGATATTACCAAAGACACTCACGTGTACGTATTTGAACACTTGTGCATGCCCACTTGCACTGCAGGTGACTTATTTGATTATGGTAAGTACTTTATGTGACGGTCTTTGTATATTGTCTATTCCATTTAGAATTTGTAACATGAAAACAAAGTATTATTCAATTTTATATCAAAGAGGTTCTAGACTGTGTTACGATCGGTGTCGCTATTTAAGATTTATTTATAAATGGCGCGTTTACTAAACGACGAAATGGTGTAACAAGCCAGAATAAGCCAGCAACAAACTAGTACAATAATGTTTTATTTTAATAAACAATTAAATCCTTGGCGTAACAAAATAATAACAAATGTATCAGACAAAATATGAGAATGCAAAATAAATGTCAGCTTACAGTTGGTCCCTTTAGGAGGTTTCCCTTTAATAGTCAAATTAATAATCCAACGTCGAATAATCCTGAAGAGTTTTCGGAAGAATGTCTTCGTAGATACGCACAGTTGAAATAATCAAAAGGTAGAAGGAAACACCAATATAAGTAATATTATTCCAAATCCAACACTTATATTATATCACTGTAGAATAGAATAAGTCCACGTAAGTTCAAACACAGAAAGGTATAATATAGAAGCCGCAAGTATTTCCAAACTATATGTCTAAACTCTATGTCCAAACTTAAACTTATATCGTCTAACAAGCCCTTATATAGACCCAAAGAATTTCTAGAATGCAGAAGGCTCCAAAACATTCCCCGAAACCCAGTTTTAAACAAATGAATTTACTAGAATGACCCTTTTTCTTTCTAGCTGTTACGCGAATGCTACGTCATCATTATTACTACAACGGTAAACAACACCTTAACCTGACTCGCTTAACCTTAAACGCTGTACATAACACCTCCACGCCTAAATAATAAATATTTTTAGAATATTAAATAAACAATAACCCAATTAAGTAGGTTATTACAACAATGATACAAAATACAATATAAGTGTCACATGTTAAAAACAGATGTTATATAAAAACATATGATTTCAAATTTACACAAGTTAGTGTTACAAATTACAAAATGCATTTATTACATATTTAACAGACATCATATCAAAACAAACTGTATTTATTATGACACAATAACAGTTATACAAAGTTCGAAATACATATAATCTTTTGAGTAAACATGTTGTAATAACATACTGTGCTTCAGTTAACACAATTACATACGAGACAGAGCATCAAGTATAACATTGTCTTTCCCTTTAATGTGTTTGATTTCTAAATCAAACTCTTGTAAGAGCAGGCTCAACCTAAGTAACCTTTAGTTTTTGTTCTTAAACTTGCGTAAGAACTTAGAGGGCTTTGATCTCTGAGTACAACAAAAGGTTTAATTGAAGAAGTTAAATACACTTCAAAATGTTGTATAGCAAAAATAAAAGCAAGGCATTCTTTTCCTCTTGTAGAATAATTTCTCTGATGTTTGTTAAACTTCTTTGAGAAATAACACACGGGATGATCAATACCCTCACTATCTGAATGTAACAGAACAACACCAGCACCGACGTTACTAGCATCAACAGCCCTTGAAACACTTTTACCGAAGTCTGGTGCTAAGAGAATTGGGGCGCTCTTAAGTACAACTTTCATTTTGTCGAATGCAGTTTGACATTCAAAATTCCATACAAATGATACACCTTTTTAGAGAAGGTTTGTCAAAGGTTCTGCAATGTCAGAAAAATTTTCACAAACTTTTAACTTTCAACGATAACATAGTGTTGAATTTTATCACTTCGTGTTGGATTGTCAGGAAACAAGTGTTGGATTTTACGAACAAGTTGTTTCAACTGTGCCTTTTGATCCGGTTCCAGATGAATGAATTTCCCATCAATGTTTCTCAGAATGTCCGAGCTATTCAGCTTAGTGGGACAAGGATCCACTATGGTCTCATTTTCACTGTCACTAA
Source organism: Sinonovacula constricta (assembly GCA_007844125.1). Lineage (NCBI taxonomy): Eukaryota > Metazoa > Mollusca > Bivalvia > Cardiida > Solecurtidae > Sinonovacula > Sinonovacula constricta. The sequence continues at coordinate 8,948,326 of CM017565.1, forward strand.
CTGAAGTATTAATGTCTAAATCAGGTGGGACAGAGTGAACAATTGGCACAGGTTTACTGACATTTTGGCTATTTCTGTCAATGTACAATTTCAACATGTTAAGATGGAACATTTGGTTTTGTTTTCGCCTCCCAGGAGTGAGTAATATGTAATTGAGATCACTGATTTTCTCCTCAACAACGTAAGGCCCAAAGTATCTAGCTTGTTATGGTTTTCCTGGGATTGGCAATAGTGCAAGAACCTGGTCAACTGGTTTGAAAGATCTAGTTTGAGCATTAATATCATATCTAACTTTCATTTTTCCCTGGGCCGCTTTGAGATTTAAACTTGCTAATTCACAAGCTTTCTCGGAAATCAAATACATACTTCAACAAGTTCACTGATGACTCATCATCAAACAGGAACTTCGCCTTAAGAAGTTTTAAGGGTCCACGAACAGAGTGACCAAACACAAGCTTGAGAGCTAAAACCAAGAGACCCCTGTTTTGACACCCTAACTGAAAATAAGAGCAATGGGATTCTATCATCCCAGCTTTTGCCAGTGTCAAAGCAATAAGTACGAATCATGCTTTTCAATGTCTGGTGAAATCACTCTAAGGCATCTTGACTTTCAGGATGATAAGCAGATGGCCTATAATTGCTTGATTCCTAGCTCATGCTGAAATATAGCAGACATGGAATTCGAACCTTGGTCCGATTGAACTGACTTAGGGAGGTCAACAAATGTGAAAACCTTGACAAGAGCCTTGACAATTGATTTTGACTGAATATTTCTTACAGGTATTGCTTCAGGAAGCCGAAGCACACATGATGGTCAAGAGATACTGATTTCCTGACTTTGCCTTAGGCAAAGGTCCCACGCAGTCTATGATAATCCGACTAAACGGTTCCTCAAATGCAGGAATGGGCTGTAACGGAGCTTTGGGAATATGTTGGTTTGGTTTACCAACCATTTGATAATTGTAACAAGAGTTGCAGTACTGAGACACATTAGACTGAAGACCTGGCCGTAAGAAGTGGTTTAGGATCTTATTGTGAGTCTTTGTGTAAAATGTCTTGTTTATACTGACGGGGAACTACAATCTGATGGTTATCCGCCCAATCATCATCAACTGCAACATCTGGTGGTCTCCATTTTCTCATCATTAAGTAAATAAGAAAAGGTCCTATCAAAATTTCCACAGATATTTAAATTTTATCTACCTGTAGACAAAGGCAAACACGGTAATGTAAATGTGACAAAAACACAGAGACGAGACATAACACACAAAAAGAAAAACCATCAGTTACCGCCTTGGAACGGTCAGTCGGCAAAAGGGCCAACTGTGGTGCTTAAACCTGGTTTGTGGAGCGCTCCAACCTCGCACTTCCTGAAGGTTTTTCTATCAAACAAACAGTGTAAATAAAAATATCCCGTCAAAGTGAAACAACTGACAGTAAGCACCTGCATCGGGAGTTAAAACAGATATAATGAACTTATGTAAATACATAATAACTAGTAATAAAATTAACATATTTACAGTATGTACAATAGATAAAAGCCGACCTGCGCTTATGCTAAGGTAAAACCTTCTCGAAGAGACACAAAATATCAAAATCATTGTGTTGGTCCTGAACAGGTTGTGACCTTGACCTTTTATCAACAAGTTTGTCATTGGATGAATGACCCTCATCAGTTGAAAATGTTGACATTTCAGAATGTGATGAACTCACATGTTTAAGGAACGGGTCATTAGCCTCGTTGTAAATCTGACCCATATAAGTGTCAGCCAAGTCAACATTAGAAGTGACATTTTTGTAAACGGCGATTTTAGCCGAACTCTGGATAGCTTTGCTAGCCATTGAACGAGTAACTGCACAAGAAGGATAAAGGCCAGGATTTCCTGTTCATCAGGATCAAGACGTTTGTCCATGATATGTGTGTCAGTTAAGTGTGGATTAACCACGACCTTATCTCCAGCTAAGTCGTTGTCTAGCAACAAACGAAACACCCTCAAAAGGAAATGAAGACCCAAGACCGACAGACACTAACTAATAACTAAAGTGGAAGACAAAATAATTTTATGGAGAGGAACAGTTTAAGAACCACATTCTACACCCTGAATAACAACACTCAGTCCAGATAAGGTCTTCTCGGAAAAAGGCAGAGTATCTGCCAAAATAAGAGATTGGGACGCACCTGTGTCTCTTAATATCTTAATAGGGGTAGGCGGGCAAGAATCACCTGGGTGTGATACAAAACCATTTGAAATAAATGGCTCATAAATATCCAGAGTCAGAATTAGGTTTTGAAACTTCAACGGTATGAAAAGGCTCTTTTGCCTTTGCTAGAAAACAGATTTGTTAGCCTGATTAAAAGTGTCAACTTCGACACAAGTCTGTAGCCTTGACTTGAAACATGTCTGGCCTGTTGGTTTGTACCACCACTAGACTGCTTCTCTTTTAATTTTAAACAGTCAGAAATTAGGTGACCAGTTTTCTTGCAATAATTGCAAGTAACATTGGATAAGGTATTTCGTTCACCAGACGGTTTTTGTCTGTGTGAACTGAACTGACTTGAAAAGCCAGAATTACTATTGTGATTTAACTTAGCATTTGCATGTGGACTTAAATGGGTATTTCTTGTAATGCTAAGTTTAGATGTGAAGTTTGATTTAGAAACAAACGAGACCTTGTGAGTCAAATAATAGTCATCAGCCAAACGAGCAGCTTCATCTAAAGTTTCAACTTGCTTGTAGGTCCTTATTTCAGGTTGGACGCAGCGCGTTTAAACTCTTCAATAAGCACAAGCTGTCGTAACTTTGGTCTTGTTCTATTCCTTTAGATAAACACCAACTGACAAATAATTTTGTTTTTGTACTAGCAAACTCAACATGTGTTTTTATTTATTTTCTTTTTCAGTTCCTAAGTTTTTGTCTATATGACTCAAGCCTTTAAGGATGTAATTTTTGACAGTATCATTGTTGAACACTGTTCAATGCTTAACTGTGTGTAGATTTCACGTGCTTTACTCAACAGAAGTAAAGTCCAGTGCTCTTTTAGTCATTTCAAGTAATCTGCAACTTTCTCAAATTGTAGAAAGTATTTGTCAACAGCCTTTTTCTTGAAATGGAGGAACAAATATAATATTTTTGACACATCGATGCTTTATTTTAATTGGGTGTCTGATTTGCTCTCTTTAGATTCTTCAATTCTAACTAAAACTGCCTGTCTCGTTCTCTTTCTTCCCGCTCTCGTTCTCTTTCTTCCCGCTCTCGTTCTCTTTCTCGTTCTTATTGTTCCATTTTCTTTTCTTCCAACTTTATCCTTTGTAGTTCTATTCTCTCTTCTCTTTCCATTCTTATTTTTTTCTAATTGCAATTTTCATTCTAAGTCCTGGTCTGACACATCTTCTTTTACAGACGACATAAAGTCAGTCGAAAGTATGCTGTCGTCAATCAAAGTTTGATTAAGGCTGTTGCAAATAGCCTGTTTTCACATGGATGCTTTGATTCCAGGAACATTACAATGAGCAGCGATGTCGAACAAATAAGACGTTTTGGTCAAATTAAACTTCTCCTGGGCATGCGACTTTACAAACTAAATTAAATGCCATGGTGGCTTGTTGCTGGTTGTAATATTTGCTCATAAATAAAAAAGTACACAAAAATAACAGTTATCCTTTAATGTTTCAAATTTCCGGACGAGCCCCCAATTTCTGTTACGACCAGTGTCGCAATTAAGATTTATTTATAAAATGGCACGTTTACTTAAAGACGAAATGGTGTAACAGAAAGAACAAGCCAGCAACCAACTAGTACAATAATGTTTTATTTTAATGAACAATTAAATCTTTGGCGTAACAAAATAATAAAAAATATATCAGACAAAATTTGTGAGGGCAAAATAAATGTCAGCTTACAGTTTGTCCCTTCAGGATTTGTCCCTTTAACAGTCCAATTAATAATCCAACGTCGAATAATCCTGGAGAGTTTTCGGTAGAATGTCCTCGTAGATACGCACAGTTGAAATAATCCAAAGGTAGAACAATACACGAATATAAGTAATATAATTTCAAATTCAACACTTTAATACTTATATCACTGTAGAATTTTATTAGTCCATGTAAGTTCCAATACAGAAAGGTATGAGTATTGAAAAGTTAAAACGACTTGGAACGACCTTTTAGTTTAACGATTTTTGGCTTTTAAGTACAATTGAGGATATGTATCTAAAGGATCATTTAATTAAATAATGTTATGCTATAATTCAAGCGTAATGATTGGTGTCCAACTTCCCGTAAAGATTGTCATCTACACGTGACTGAGTGTCCTTGACTTGTTACTCCCTCGCCGCTTGGGCTCTTTTCCCTGCGGGTAGTCTATATGTGTCAAGAAATCAGTGAATAACGAAGACCAGAAATATTTCAGTTTTGAGCATTGATAAACTTCACTGACACACACCGGAAAGTACCGACATGATCAGATTGAGCGTCCTTTTACGGGCGATCGCAGTCAGGTGACGCAGCCGCTAAGCGGATATTATCGTTCACTGTTTCCATAATTTGTCAGTACAAATATCTGGTCAGTTTGTAAATGGTTAGAAGAAAAAGTGACGATAACCTGTTAAACATGACCGTTTAATTGAAAAAATCAATTTTCGAACATATCATTATCGCCACAGTTTCGCATTAAACTGTTACAAAAAGTGGTAAAGTCGTTTAAATTGTGTCTTTGGTTTACTTTTTGTGAAATACAAAAATTGAGTTTGCCATTGTTTCGTCATAGAAATGAATAAACTTTGCGATTAAAACCCGTTCGGCTTTTGTATACGAGTACACGAGTACATGCTTATCATTTCTTTCATACAGCTACAAAGCTGATGGTCATTACTTTGCAGACGACAAGTTTCTGATATCCCACCTTTCCTGTAATGACCAGAATGGCATGGATTGGATATTAGCGTCGTAAGACTGTGTAGGCAGACCATGACGAGATGTATGAAAGGCATCTTTAACACTTAGCTGAAATGTGACGAATATCTTACTTGAATTCCAGCTTATGAAACTTAAAGAAAGCAATACATCAATTTGAGCTATTATATCCGCCCAAGCATAGAGAGGTTTATTTAATTACAATAATCGGAAAACAACATTAAAATAAGAAATTTAACTGCCAACATATACAAAATTTCCGAGTTAAGAAAAGTTGCATCACATTTATTTCATTACCACAAGTTTCGTTATTCGGTCTCTTTGTAAAAGACACTAAGCTGACAATATGCCTGCTTAAAGGGAATATATGTTTGATTACGTTATTTTTTCATTCTTCATATTGTTTATATATTGAGAACTTTAAAAACTAATAAATTAATAAAATAATATTTAAAGAATATTACTAATAACCAAAGGAATGAATTTGATTTATATAGGAACATGTATGCAAGCGTTCCTATGTAAATCAAATTCGTTTCCTATATCTAAATGGCTCATAAATTATCAATCTTTCTTTTTCCCACTGCGGTAATAGTGTATAAACATTAAAATTGTATTAATGTTGTCCTTATCAGGGGTGTTCTGTGGGGTAGAATTTGAGCTAAGTAAAATCGGAGAAATGTTTCTGTATGTGGTACCTGTTTTGTCCTCAATGAATTTACTATAAAGTGTTTCCTGGCTCTGGAGGCCACGGTGGCTGAATAGCTATTGTTGATCAAGTAAGGACAGGCTGTTCACCAAGAAATGTAGTATACAGACATGGAAAACTACCAAATCTTGTCGTGATGTCCTAATAAACAGACTTCACCAATGACATTCATATTGCCAGCGATGTAAAAGGTGCACTTTCGTAGCCTTGCAGCAATGTGTGGTTCTAATCCAAATCACGGACAATTAATGTAATGGTATTGTGCGTTTTCGACACTGTTTTAAAGTGCAAAGCAGCATGGTTTCTGTTCTGTTGGGCTTGTGTTAGCATTTTTAGTTTCCCACATAGGCGAACTATTGAGTAACAATTAGAATTTAATTATTGGTACGTGGTGATATGATTGTCTTTGATTCAGGAAAATAATAAATATACAATTTGTTTTCAAGTGAGTTGTAAATTATATAGACTAATGTGGAAGGATATTTCCGACACTATTTATAATTATTATTTCTGATTTTTCAGTACACGAATTTGTTATTTTCATTGTTTATTTCCACATTGCAATACTGCATCTGCTTATGTTATTTATTTGTTTGCAGAAACAGTTCGTTTTTGTAAGTATCTAACTTACATTTCTCACATACAATGTACAAGCTACAAATCTCACATCACAATTGTCCACTAAAGAAATCCACATTTCTCCAATATAATTTGCAACTTACAAATGTCAAGTCACAAATCACTAATGTACAATGTACACATAAGGAGTCTGACGTATATGGACGATAGATGGCGATCATAGATACACATAGATGTCATCGATCTGAAAATAGAATGGGATAACGTAGCTAAAGTAGATGAGCAAGGCCGGATCCACGGTGTATAAGCATGTTCTTACACCCTTCATAGCATGGGTTCCCGCTTAATGAAAATACCTGGATTTTATCCAGGTCACACAAAGGAAATAATATTTTTCAATTAAACGAACCCATCTTAATAAACGGAACATCTACCATGGAACACATTCGTATTTTAGCTTGCGTAAATGTTTCAAGAGAAATGCGTTAGTTTTTAGCGATACATGTAGCTCAAATTCTTGACATGTCTTGAAAGAAAAAGAGAAGCCAAACGAAAATATAGCATGAAATGTTAATTGTTTTTGTTAAAAAAAAGACATTTAAAATTTTGATTCAGTGGTGAGTTGTTTTTCACAAAATAGTATTATGGCATGATTTGTATGCTACGTTCCCGGTAAAAAACTCTATATAACTATCGAACTGTATTCTTTTAAAACTTCTTGGTAAAAGTGCTACTAAAAGGTTACTTATGAACGTCAATGCTGCATTATAATTCAATGTTTATGGTTCGCAATCGCTTTTTTTAAACTGAAACGTCTAAACTGTACAGAGAAAGGTAGGCTGGTAGTGCGGTGTTCTGAGTGATCCTAGATAGGAAACCATACTTACATTTGCTTCTTCAGGTGCAACATTCGTTTAACAAGCCCGCCGCAATAACGCTTTTCTGATGGCGTATAAATATTTGTTTTATTTAAATTATTATCCAATGCTGTTGTAGTTGAAACATATATATTTTAATTTAATATATGGAGCCAACTCAAAAGGACCAAAATTTCAATAATTTAATTAAATGTATTTGTAATTCGTTAACTGTAAATTGTATTATTTATACTTGTCAAAGTCACCATTTATGTTGCCATGAAACGGCTGGGGTCTATGTTACATTTTTAAGTTTCGAACAAAACAGCGATTAGACCCTTGATAAAGGTGTATAAAAACCATTGCTATTTACTCATTTGCAAGAGCAGGTGATCATATTTTCGTTTAAGATAATTTGTTGTCTTCGGTTTGATCGAATCATATGCGCTATAACTTTTTCAATCTATTTAACTAATGGACTGTCGATCTGCTTAGAACGCCTAACCAAGCTTTTGATACATTGTATTCATATGAAGAGGGAAAGAGTTGGGGTTTTTTTTAAATAAATGTTTTGATAAATAAACACAATCGGTACTGTGCTGTTCTCAATAAGTAAAATTTAAATAATAGCGACGATTTCTAATATTATTAAAAGTTATGATAAGTAATATTTTGAGAAGTCTTTAATACTAAAATTCACATCATTAACTCACCTGCTTAGAGAAAATAAAGAATAAATATGATTTGTTTGTGTAGGTTTCGACTTGTTTGGCAGAAGTATGAAACTGTCATATTAGAATTTATAGACAGTAACCAGAGTAGGTCTCTTCCTGATCTGTATAGCTGTATTACTTATATAGCCGTGTCTATACCTCTCAACCCGTCACACGACACCCGTGAGGTCCTTGTGTCTACTGCACGTGGTTATCGGGGGTGTCCCATAACATGCAAACTGCCTGCTCTGTCATTATACTCCACGATGAACATAAATTTAAAATTCCATTGTTATGTTTTGTTACTGCATTCTGCTTTGTCATTTATCTGTGTGAAATAGTTTTGTTATTCTGCTTCCTCGTATTACACAACTTAAATAAAACTGTCGACTATTTTAGTGGTTCTTCTCATAGCTGTGTATAAGCTTTCACATTTCAGTATTCATATTTTATTTGCTTTTTTGTTAGTTAATACGTGTTAAATTGTCCAAACGTAATGCGTTATTATACAATGAATGAAGAATTAATTGGTATTGGTGTTGTTTTCTTTTTCTTCAAATAGATAAATCTCTTCATGTTTTGCTTCGGGATGGATTTTGGGTGGAAATCCTCCCCTAAACAGTTTGTTGTGTGTAGAGGGACCCCAAGTGGTGTTCAATTGTGCTGAGTTGTTCCGTCAACAATCTGTATAATCGTCTCCCCAATTATAGTTAATCCAGAGTGCCTCGTAGGTCCGTGGGATCGCGTGGAACTATGTCGTTCGTGGGAGAGAATAGGGGGCCTCTACTATTATGTTAATTCGAAACCTGCTAAGCCAAAATTGCTCATAATGGACAAATAGTGTAGCCTCAGAACAGCCAGCGCCCGGTGGACACTGTCTAATCCGGATCTACATTTTTTGCCGCAGAGTCCCGAACAATATGTATTGTTACATCTGCTTGTACATATAGTTTACAAGCAAAAATGTAAGTTTTTGTATCGCTTAATAAGAAATGTAGCATGATCGGGGTTTCCACATCGTTTTCGCCTCAATTAGTCAGCAGGGGGTGACAAGTTTTCGTCTCTCCATTCCACCTGGACGCGGCCCGCACAATACATAACCCTTCCACTTAAATATACTTAACCTTAATTGTGCCGAACTACTTGTTACCTATGTTTGGGCTCCAATTGCGCTATTTGAATAAAAGTTTTTTTTAAAATGCTTTGCAATTGTACCCAATAAACCAGAGAAAAAAACCCGCTCAACAATGTTGCACGGGGGTTCAAGTATTCAGAAGAACTTATTGAAACACTTTCATGTGATTCTGCACCAAAAGAAGCACATCATCTGGGGAGAAATGAAACAGATCAAAGGTCTTTCACTGCATGAAATACCAGGTACACAGCACATATCAAAGCGCAAGCGCAGGGTGCTAAAAACATGTTACCAGTAAGACAATACCTGAACAAACACAACAGTAACGGGCTTGCTGTTCAAACAGAGCCAATCTGTACAGAACAATTTGTTGAGTAACATTAATACTGTTTTGAGTTTAAGTTTTCATGTTTACGTTATTTGTATAGACTATGGTTTATGTAAATTCTCTTAGATCCAAGACAATGTGCTCAGTAATCAATCAGAAGAAAGAACATCTGCCTTTTAAACATCCGATGCCATGCGGTGCACTTTGCAGTAAAATTCATATCGCAAATGTGGAATTATTACAGAATATTTGCAAAATAAACAAAGACTCAGAAGAACAGAATAATAAAAAGGTATTTCAACAAACCTTATTCCTGATAACCGAGTTGTATTGCAAAACATGTGATGTGTATTATGTAAACAAGTGATGTATTTTATGTTAACAAGTTATGTATATAATGTAAACAAGTGATGTGTATTATGTAAACAAGTGATGTGTTTTAGGTTAACAAGTTATGTATATAATGTAAACAAGTGATATATATTATGTAAACAAGTGATGTGTTTTATGTTAACAAGTTATGTAAATAGTGTAAACAAGTGATGTGTATTATGTAATCAACTGATGTGCATTATGTAAATAAGTGATAGGTATTATGTTAACAAGCAATGTGTATCGTGTAAACAAATAATGTGCATCTTGTTAACAAATTATGTGTGATATCAATATTTATTACAAAAACCTTGAAATGGAACTACAATTCTGAAAAATAAAAATAGTGAAGTCAAGTTAACACAAATTATTCCATAGTATGACTACGGCTCATAATGCAAACATCAATCAGTTTCTATTGTATATTATGTTAGAGGCATTTTTTTTTCACTACTGTGTTATAGAAACGATCTGATACGCATAAATACCCGTTTGCGTAACATTTCATAGTCTGTTAAACTAATCTGCCTATGAAATTCTTATATACCAGTCCTAGTTTGTATCGTTAAAATCTTCTCTTCGTATATCACTATATTTATAGAAATGAAATATGCACGTTACTCACAATCCGGCAGCACTCGACCGATATTCACAACCAGGCAGCAATCGACCGATATTCACAACCAGGCAGCAATCGACCGATATTCACAATAAGGCACCAATAAATTGATATTCTCAATCAGGCACCAATCAACCAATATTCACTATCGGGCACCAATCGACCGATATTCACAACCGATATTCACAACCAGGCAGCAATCGACCGATATTCACAACCAGGCACTAATCGACCGATATTCACAACCAAGCATCAATCGACCGATATTCTCAACCAAGCAACAAAAGACCGATATTCACAACCAGGCAGCAATCGACCGACATTCACAACTAGGCAGCAATCAACCGACATTCATAACCAGGCCGCAATCGACCGATATTCTCAATCAGGCACCAATCGACCTCGACGAATCTTCTCAAGCATGCAGCAATCGACCAATATTCACAATCAGACAGCAATCCACCGATATACTCAAGCAGGCACCAATCGATCGATATTCTTAATCAGGCACCAATCGACCGGTACTCTTAATCCGGCAACAATCGACCGATACTCTAAATCAGGTAGCAATCAACAGATGTCCTCAATAAGGCACCAATCGACCGATATTCTCAATCAGGCATCAATCGACCAATATTCTTAATCCGGCACCGATCGACCGATACTCTTAATCAGGCATCAATCGACCGATATTCTCAATCAGGCACCAATCGACCGATATTCTCAATCAGGCAGCAATCGACCGATATTCACAACCAGGCACTAATCGACCGATATTCACAATCAGGCAGCAATCGACCGATATTCACAACCAGGCACTAATCGACCGATATTCACAACCAAGCATCAATCGACCGATATTCTCAACCAAGCAACAAAAGACCGATATTCTCAATCAGGCACCAATCGACCGATATTCTCAATCAGGCAGCAATCGACCGATATTCACAACCAGGCACTAATCGACCGATATTCACAACCAAGCATCAATCGACCGATATTCTCAACCAAGCAACAAAAGACCGATATTCACAACCAGGCACCAATCGACCGATATTCTCAATCAGGCATCAATCGACCTCGACGAATCTTCTCAAGCATGCAGCAATCGACCAATATTCACAATCTGACAGCAATCCACCGATATACTCAAGCAGGCACCAATCGACCAATATTCATAATCAGGCACCAATCGACCGATACTCTAAATCAGGTAGCAATCAACAGATGTCCTCAATAAGGCACCAATCGACCGAAATTCTCAATCAGGCATCAATCGACCAATATTCTTAATCCGGCACCAATCGACCGATACTCTAAATCAGACACCGATCGACCGATATTCTCAATAAGGCACCAATCGACCGAAATTCTCAATCAGGCATCAATCGACCAATATTCTTAATCCGGCACCAATCGACCGATACTCTAAATCAGGTAGCAATCAACAGATGTCCTCAATAAGGCACCAATCGACCGATATTCTCAATCAGGCATCAATCGACCGATATTCTTAATCCGGCACCAATCGAACGATACTCTAAATCAGGTAGCAAACAACAGATGTCCTCAATAAGGCACCAATCGACCGATACTCTAAATCAGGTAGCAATCAACAGATGTCCTCAATAAGGCACCAATCGATCGATATTCTCAATCAGGCATCAATCGACCAATATTCTTAATCCGGCACCAATCGACCGATACTCTAAATCAGGTAGCAATCAACAGATGTCCTCAATAAGGCACCAATCGACCGATATTCTCAATCAGGCATCAATCGACCAATATTCTTAATCCGGCACCAATCGACCGATACTCTAAATAAGGCACCAATCGACCGATATTCTCAATCAGGCATCAATCGACCTCGACGAATCTTCTCAAGCATGCAGCAATCGATCAATATTCACAATCTGACAGCAATCCACCGATATACTCAAGCAGGCACCAATCGACCAATATTCTTAATCCGGCACCAATCGACCGATACTCTAAATCAGGTAGCAATCGACCAATATTCTTAATCAGGCACCAATCGACCAATATTCTTAATCAGGCACCAATCGACCGATACTCTAAATCAGGTAGCAATCAACAGATGTCCTCAATAAGGCATCAATCGACCGATATTCTCAATCAGGCAGCAATTGCACGATATTCCCAAGCAGGCAGCAATCGACCGAAATTGTCAATCAGGCATCAATCGACCAATATTCTTAATCCGGCACCAATCGACCGATACTCTAAATCAGGTAGCAATCAACAGATGTCCTCAATAAGGCACCAATCGACCGAAATTCTCAATCAGGCATCAATCGACCAATATTCTTAATCCGGCACCAATCGACCGATACTCTAAATCAGGCACCGATCGACCGATATTCTCAATCAGGCATCAATCAACCGATATTCTCAATCAGGCATCAATCGACCGATATTCTCAATCAGGCATCAATCGACCAATATTCTCAATCAGGCATCAATCGACCTATATACTCAATCAGGCATCAATCGACCAATATTCTCAATCAGGCACCAATCGACCGATACTCTAAATCAGGCACCAATCGACCAATATTCTCAATCAGGCATCAATCGACCAATATTCTCAATCAGGCATCAATCGACCAATATTCTCAATCAGGCATCAATCGACCTATATACTCAATCAGGCATCAATCGACCTATATACTCAATCAGGCATCAATCGACCAATATACTCAATCAGGCATCAATCGACCGATATTCTCAATCAGGCATCAATCGACCAATATTCTCAATCAGGCATCAATCGACCAATATTCTCAATCAGGCATCAATCGACCTATATACTCAATCAGGCATCAATCGACCTATATACTCAATCAGGCATCAATCAACCGATATTCTCAATCAGGCACCAATCGACCAATATTCTCAATCAGGCATCAGTCGACCTATATACTCAATCAGGCATCAATCAACCGATATTCTCAATCAGGCACCAATCGACCGATATTCTCAATCAGGCATCAATCGACCTATATACTCAATCAGGCATCAATCGACCTATATACTCCATCAGGCATCAATCGACCAATATTCTCAATCAGGCACCAATCGACCGATATTCTCAATCAGGCATCAATCAACCGATATTCTCAATCAGGCATAAATCGACCTATATTCTCAATCAGGCACCAATCGACCGATACTCTAAATCAGGCACCAATCGACCAATATTCTCAATCAGGCATCAATCAACCGATATTCTCAATCAGGCATCAATCAACCGATATTCTCAATCAGGCATCAATCAACCGATATTCTCAATCAGGCACCAATCGACCGATACTCTAAATCAGGCACCAATCGACCAATATTCTCAATCAGGCATCAATCGACCAATATTCTCAATCAGGCATCAATCGACCAATATTCTCAATCAGGCATCAATCAACCGATATTCTCAATCAGGCATCAATCAACCGATATTCTCAATCAGGCATCAATCGACCTATATTCTCAATCAGGCAGCAATCAACCGATATTCACAATCAGGCATCAAAACGACAGATATTCGCAATCAGGCATGAAATGATCGTTATTCTCAATCAGGCACCAATCGACCGAGGAATTAAAACGTTATTTTCAATATTTATGTTCAGGTGTGATATTATCATCCCTTCCGGTTTCATTAAGTTTATAATTTATTAAACATTTTCATTTTTAAAGCGCGTTTTAGTAGTTTTACCGATATATCAACCAATATAGTTTTACATTTAAAAGTGTCAAAATGTTAATACTGGTAACATCGACTAGACGTACGAATGTCATAAGGCGAGTTCTAGTAATGCAATAAATAATGTTCTTTTTATAAACAGATGTACTCACATTTACGTCTCCAATTTCTCACTGAATCAAATCCATGCATGACAAAGTCATATACAATATCACAAATACAATTTACTGCGCATTGCGGCTATTGCCTAATTACACCCCCACTGTCATCACGATGTTTCAACATTAAATTACCTTTTCTTTGATGTTTTGTTCGGGTCATCGTTAACAACATACACCACTTATTACCACTATTTGTCATGTAGATAATTATTAATGGCAATCAAACGCACTTATCTAGTGCTACCGTTTTGTTGAAATTTACATAAACGCCATGGAATCTTTTTTAAACGAAATTCATTATTATATTTGCATTAGTACGACTATCAGCCGGGATCTGTTAACAAAAGGTTATAAAAATGCCTTGAAACAGATAAGTACATTAGTTTAACGTTGAGTGATCTGTGCTGTTTATAGCGCAATTTTAAATACAAAGTGGAACTTCGGCGGAACTTTGTGCCGTTTTTGTGGTCTTTATTCAGTGTAAATATACTATTTTATTAGTTTGATCGCGTTCTGAAAAGTGCAAATTTATGAAAATAGCTTAAACAATCTCATGCTTTTTAATGCCGAACCCTTCATGTTAAAATTGTTTTAAAATATCGCTATTTAAGAATTTTAGTTAAAGCGACCTGATCAGCTTTGAGTAGGTATATGACACAAAGAACCACATGATCCGTACTTCGTACATATTTCGATTATTCTGGCATCTTCGAGACAAATGGCATATTGTTAACGAGCGACTTAAAGACATAATTGGAATATATAAGTTAGTTAAGGTGAAAACGGCGACATATAATTGATAAAACATCGTGATATTTAAAGGATGACAATGACAGCAGTAGACGTTTGACTCCGATCGCAGGGTAACCGTCCACGCAAATTTAGTCCTTGACTAAGACTATTTACTGCACATCGCTCCAGGTATCGAGTACCTGAGCACTGGTTCTATCCAGGAATTGAGCGGCTGAGAGGAAATAATATAAGTTGAAATAACTTGTTTTTCAATTGACTATAAATACATAGTTTAAAACTAATGGACTCATGTCCCCTTTTAAGATATTGGTTTTATTCGAATATTTATTGTGGTTGAACAAAGGCTTATTTGTTAATTAAATGCATGTATTTAAATGCTATAGTTACGCTTACCTGCTTTTGAAACTAGTGGTTGGGAGTTCGACCCCCATTGGGGGTCAACTTGTTCAGTTTATTCTCCCTTTGACCACAACTTATTCATCATTCGGGTATCAAAATAAGTACCTAGAATATTCAAGAAATGAAAGATCGATATTTGTAGATAGATAAAAACATAGCACTTCATAGAAATTTATGGTAAACTTTGACATATGTCTTTTGATAACGCTGAACTCGTCAATTGTCAAGGCATGTACACTAAGCAGACAAATAGCAAAATCAGTCTTT
Organism: Sinonovacula constricta; assembly: GCA_007844125.1. Taxonomy (NCBI): domain Eukaryota; kingdom Metazoa; phylum Mollusca; class Bivalvia; order Cardiida; family Solecurtidae; genus Sinonovacula; species Sinonovacula constricta. The sequence continues at coordinate 8,963,854 of CM017565.1, forward strand.
AAAATGATTTGTGTTGTTCATAAAAATGTTCTAATATATTGAGTCAAAACAATCATTTAAAGAAATTTGGTTATTTGCCATACCCGTATGTTCATAACTATTTGTAAACTATACTTAATATAAATAAAATCATGTAGAGAATAGTACAACATAATAAGTTTTTTATTACTAAATACGAGACTTTTTAATGTCGAACTTTTAGACTGGAAATATAAGTCCAGAACCTGTCGGTAAATGATGTTTATATTTTGCATACAAGTGCCTAATACGAAAACAAACGACTTTTGAAGCAAGAAGCTCCTTCAGCGGTGATGAAACTTGACTTCCGTTACAGTTCTGCTGAGTGTGGCCGGGTTCTAGATCGGTGATATCTTGGCACTGTGCTCGTACATTTAGTCAACTAGTATAGTGCAGAACAGTACAGAAAATGATTGCAGATTTCGTGGATTGTAGCAATCTGTACAAAATGTAGTGCTGAACCTAAAGGAATGTCAGACTGTGAACATATACCAATAAGAAGATTAAAAGAAAACCTAATTTAACCGTAATTGCTACATAAGATATAAGACTTACACCTAACGCCTGAGGCACCAATAGTCGTCTTTAACATTGGTCTTCACTTAGTGTGATGTTGTTTTTCCCGATGAAATCTTCTATTTAGATAATGGTTTCTGTAAATGGATTTAATCTTAATTATTTTACGAAATAAAGATTATCTTTATTTTGTTAAAAAAAGAAGAGAACTGTTAAAATGTCATTAATTAGACCTTTAAAAAGTAAAATAAAGATTATCTTTATTTTGTTAAAAAAAGAAGAGAACTGTTAAAATGTCATTAATTAGACCTTTAAAAAGTAATGTTATCTGATCACTTTTTAATTGAGTTTATATACATACAATTGAATATACACAATCACCATTTGCTTGATAGATGAAGTTTTTGGCTGCGGTCTGCGCTGACGATGTAATGGGAAACGGCCATAAAATTAAGAATATAGAGAATGTGCGTATAAATTGTTAGCTGAAAAGTGACTGCAGTAAGGTAGACAACTATTAAAGCTGAGTCTGCTCCAGGTTTTGAAGATTTGTCTTTCTTTGTAACGCACTGCTAACACCTTAAGTTTCGCTGTGCTACAATAACCACTGCCGTCTTGAACAACACGTGGCCATACAGGACATAGGGCTAGTGAACATCGATACCGACAGTGTAAACAAGGTCTTTACTTAAATTTTTTTATTTCTAAAATGTAAACATTCCTCAGAAATTTACTGTAGAATAGAATAGACGGACAAAATGAAAAATGTAAACAAATTAAAAATAATGTTAAAGTGACATGATATTTAAGGCCTTTTTGGCGAGGTGCTTGAGTGCGATGCCTGTATTAGGGCATTCGTATCATATTCGGCATTCTCCGTTCACGATCTGAAAGGAACCTCGAAGGCAATAAATTTGATTCACCGGACATGAGTTCTCGTAGATATCGAATATACTTTTTCATTAAATAACATTTAAGATATAAAACTGACCATTACCAATTCGAATATTTCTCTGGCATTTGTTAATTACCACTTTAAACTTTTTGCTGGTGGCATGCGTAGTATTAGCGTCTGTCTGTCCGTCTCTTTGTTGTTGTTTTTTTTCACAATATTTTGCTTTATTTGTGCCATTTGGCATCTTGATAACGTCAACAGAGTCAACAGACTTTGTATCGACTGTGGCTGCCATCTTGCCCAACGGACTGGTGTAACGGACTGGTATTTCTACCGTGCTTAGTTTTCTCTGTCTGTTGTGCACATGCGCCGGGGTGATATTTTAAACCACGTGTGCTGAAATATTCTAGCGTTACCACACCAGAAGTGTTTCATGATTTGTATTTTGAGTTTTAAAACACCTTATTAAAGGTACTGAGACATTGTCAGTATAAATCCATTGGTTTGTCTTTAAAAAACCAATGAATTTATACTGACAATGTCTCAGTACCATCAATACGGTGTTTTAAGACTTAAAAGTATTGGCCCTAATGATCACCAATCCTTGATTGCACTTGGAGAAAAGAAGGCTGGCTAGCAGTGAATCGTCTGTTAATCTACCCATATATATGGGTATATGTATACAAAATGCCTCCCCATTAGGCATGAATAAACATTACCTTTTCAAAATAAAAAAATACACAGGCTGATGTTTTTACCAGGCTGATCTCTTATCTCTGCCATATACACATAGCCTATAATATTTCACGTTAACTTGTGGAAATATAAGCCCATCTATACACCAGCTTTCATACCAACCTTTCTATCTCCAACATTTATACACGATATTAATCGTTTACTTAAGATGGAAATGTGTGGCTGAGTAGAAATCTAAGTCCGTCTATACACTGTCTGCTGTTTCTATCGGGTCTGTCTTCCAGTCTCTACATGTAACATATCTTCACGATATTACTCGTTACTTAAGATGTGAATGGATGGCTGGATGGAAATCTAAGCCCGTCTTTTTACACGGGTTGATGTTTCTATCGGGCCTGTCTGTCTCTGCCATATATACCACGGGTATTTTCCCTAAACTTAAAAAGGAAATATATACCTGGGTGGAAATGTAAGCTTATATATAGTTATACCCGGACTGATATGTCTATAGGCCGTCATTTCTTAGTCTTCAGTACAAACACCCCAAGATATTACTCGTACAATTAAGATGGAATTAAGTGCCTGGGTGGAAATTTTAAGCCCCTATATACAGTGGCTGACGTTTCTATCGGACCAATATTGCTACCTCTACCATATATACCAAGGATATTACTCGTTTATTTAATATGGAATATGTGCCCGGTGGAAATATGAGCCCGTCATCTATACACGGGCTGATGTGTTTTTATCCAGGCTAATCTTTCTATCGCTGCCACATACATGTATACATAGAATATTACACAATTACTTAAGATGGAAATGAATGCCTGTGTGGAAATATAAACCCATCTATGTTTCTTTTAGACCAATATTTCTGTCTATATGTACATTTATACCGTACACAGGATATTACTAGTTTACTCAAGATGGAAACATGATTCCCGGTGGAAATATAAGCCCATCTTTACACGGGCTGATGTTTCCACCAGGCCAATATTTCTGTCTGTAACATATACACATTATATCACCACTGGTATTTAAAATACCAATATATTAATGAAAATACAACTTATACTACGCTGGGAAATATATGCCCAGAAGGAAATCTCAGGCTCATGTTTCGATCCAAATTTTGCGCGTGCGCGATGGGGCGTGAAGAAATGAAATTTAAGCATGATGGATTATATCTGGCGAACAAAACGATAGATAGTGATTGTCGAAGTATAGTATCATTGAACCAGATACAACTGAGAGATAAGGTTGGGGGTGGGGGTAATTGGGATTTTTACAACTGTGTGTTTTTTACGCACCATATCCAATATGGCTGCGCCCATGCAGCTAAGATCGGCATTGAAATAATATTTTCAATGATAAAAAGAATAATTTCACAAAACCACTTAACTTGCTTTTCTAGCTGGTTGAGGACACGAACATGCAGTAATTACAAAATGGAAGAAACACAAAATAGTCAAGAGGATAAGTCAGTTCGCTCTACGAAAAGGGTGAGTAGACATTTACCCTGATGGCAGTGACAGTGTTACCAGAGTTGATCTCTCTTCTAAGCTAGAGAGCGAATCCAAAGGACGTGCTCTAAAGTCACTTGCTTATCTACGGACGATGCAAGATTCCAGACTTTTGCCTTTTAATAGACTATATTACAGACACGAGCAGTAATGGCTAACTTGGAGCTATTGTTAATGCAAAAATCTGTAAAATGGTGTTAACCACCTATAACCCGTTGCGTCAACACACGGTCAAAATGACCTGTGTGAATGCACTCGGTGTATTGTTGGTAAAGTAGTTCTTCAACATGACTGTTATCAGAGCCGTAGATAACACGGAAGTGATTGCTAAATTGAACAAAACAAGTACAAAGAGGTATACAACAGATTATTTTTGCATTTTTTATACATTCTAATAGTTAAAATATGTTTCATGCAAACATTTTGAACTAAATTTTGTAAACGGTCCAGACTTAAACGTAGTGACGTCACACGCTACGTATAGAATGGACATATTACTGTTTAACGAAAGCGAAAGTAGCAAAACTTGCTCATCGTATTTTTTTCCATTTATCTATAAATATCAAGACTTAAAAAGTTTCTGGACATAGAATAAGGCCTTAGAATATGGTTGTTTAGTCATTTATCTTAATTCAATGTAAATTATAATCGAACGTATTTCCTACGCGGAGGTATTTTTTATGTAGGCACAAATCTCAAATTTTGGGTGAGTTATGAGTCGTAATAACCTACAATAAACAATAGATAATCCAAGCTATCCGGCAATTATTCTTTAGTCAAACTATGAAATAAACTATATTTATGAATATTTTATCTGTTAAATAATATTATTTGTATAAAACCAGGATATACTTAAATGTGTTATATATTTATAACATTTTCCCTAAATTGATCAGTTTATATGACAACATCTGTCATCTATTTTGCTCTGGCAATGGTCGTACCACTACAATCTCGTACCGTTACAATTTTGTACCGAATTGGGAATAGTTGTATCACATATAAGATATATGCGTAAATGTTTAGTATGGAGATTGTTGTAACAACTTTAAGGACTTTATCTGCACTTAATTTTTTAAACATGTATTGATGGAAAGTGATACTTTTTTTTAATATTGTTGTTAAGATCGACGTGGTTGATTTTATGTTCATTTTTTACGCACTCAATATTGTAAACATATTTTATTTTTGTGTGTGAGTATTGAAAATGATATTTAATTTGTTGACAATTTGTTTGTTTTCACTGTCCACTCAGTTTTGGTATCTGACAATTATCTCTTAATTAATTATGATGAGTTTTAGTCAATTAGAGATATGAGTGAACTTGCAAGTAAAACAGTTCACAAACACTTCTCGGCTGTGAACTGTGTCTTTTATTGGCACTGTGTAGTATAATGTATTTTAAAATGTCTTTCATAAAGGTATTTCTTTTGTTTTCTTTAACCCGTAAATATAAAAACATTGTTAATTTACAATTCGTTCTTATATCTTTCACAAAGAAAAATAACAAATTAAATATTCTGATGAATTTCGCGTGAGACGTGACAACTATCTAATCAGATGTTCATTATCAAATATTTCAAAGGAATGCATGAGGGATAAATGTCTGTCATGCAATTATCTAATGAATAGACCATTGTAAATACCTCCACTACTAAGCCTAATTATCATCTCTAATTAACCCATTAGCCCATTCCCTATACAAATCATATGTGGTACGACTTTTCCCAAAATGGTACGAGTATTCCCGGTACGAAATCGTAATGGTACGACTATTCCTGTACACATCAATTTCACCTTAATGCTGGAATACATGACAGAGGGCAAAAGTATGGAAAATAGTGTTAACTCTCAAGTTCAACTACCGAGCTAAAATGGTAGGTGTTATCGCTTCATCTGCATATAAGTTTTTTATTACATTAGTTCTCTTGGGCTTAGATGGTTCTATTGTGAATATTCTTTCCCAGAGCTGTCTGCCCAGGTAGATGAATCGGTAGAGCACCTGACTCTGGAACAGGAGATCAATAGTTCAAACCTCGTCTTTGGCAAATAGTTGTTGCTGCCTGGTTCACAACAGGTCCTAATCCTTGATAGACTTAAATCCTACATGTAAGTCAGGATTTTGAAAACAGGAGTCATGGATTCCCAGTCTAGAAAAAGTTGCATTCCATATTGTGTGCATGCACATGCTTAGACAGTTATTTTTTAATGTGCAAAAATGTATGTATTGTGTCACTGTCAGAAATAACAATAGATGCACACTATTTAATATTTAATTGTAAATTTTATATTAAATATTCACAAAAGTTTCATTGAAAACAATAAAATAATTTGTTCGAAGTCAGTAGTACAGTTTGATACAAGAATTAATATATGAGAAAATAGTTTGTTTCAGTAAACGTTCAAAAACATATCAATAATTGCCTGAAAATACAAGATATAACTGTGCAAGCCCTAGAAGTTGTGATATTTGAAACACGCTTAAACAAACATTCCAATAAATATATCAATGTAATATGTTGGCATGATGTGACCGATTATGAATACTACGCCATACTGTGTGCTACCCCATTTCAGTATAAATGACTTGATTTATGTTTGATTTAACTATTTTCTTAAATATTATTCAAATGTATGACACAGATTTATTCATGTTGGCTTGGTCATAAACATGAAATTTAACTACAAATTGGTTTTGCAATAAATTACTTTCAACATAACCTATCAAAATTACGTTTATATATATATATGTTTAGAATAATCAACTTTTGTTTACTTTCTAAATTGATATATGATGTATATATATTCTGGCTTGAAATTGTTTCATTTATATTGCATGTAAGTACAGACTTACTTCTAATGTTACTGGTAAATTCACTTAATTAACATGAAAATAATGTCAATTTTACCTGCAGATTTGGAGTTCAGACAGATGCCAGTCCACATTACCTCTTAGTGTCTTTGCATCTGGGAAAATCACATATACACAGCAGGGTGTTCGGTAGACTCTGAACTTCAAGGGTCATTGACCCCTCAGTCAAAATTTTCAGGGGTCAAATTCAAATTTCTGAGGGTCATATCTGTGTGTCGTGTTGCACATCATAAAGCACACATGTGCTGTTATATCAATGTTGATTGTGTTTTACTATTTACAGTAAATTAATTTTTCTTTTTTTTAGAATTTAGGTTTTTCTTCAGATCTTTTTCTTTTTCTCTTTATAACATTTAATTCATCATTTTTTTGTGTATATAATTATTATTTAATATACAGTTATATCATCGACGACCATATTTTGTATAAATAAGCCTTGATGGGAATTATTGATATTTCTAAGAGTTTGATTGAGACAAGTAAATAAACAGAATATTGCTAAATAGTATTTTTTTCAGTTATGACATTCAAATAAAAAAATGAAACATCAATTAACATTGTTACCGTTAAAATAATATTGCTTCTCAAAATTGACTTCACTCCAAAACCAATTATAAATGTAAGAGTCGATGTTCTCGGCCACCCAATAACGCATATTTCCTAACTAAATATATCTAAAGGCACCATCAGGCAAGACAACAAGAACCTGGTTTTCAATACAAAATGTACTGTGTCAAACTGTAGTCTGTGCCCAAAACTAATTTTGAAATATCAAAACGTCAAACAAGCTTTTTTTAGCCATAATTTCAACCATTCAAGTAACAAGTACATCTTTCGTAGATACGATCAATCGATTTGCCGTATGAGTGTGCATAGTTCTAAATCGCTGTCAAATTAAATTATACTCGGTCGCACCGCTTCGCTCCTTTGCAGTAATCACACATTTAGGTGGCCCAGTGAAGTAATTATACAATGCCTACAGTCGTCCTTGATTGCTTCCGATGCATCAGAATGCTACAAACATGTTTTGCGAGTAAACAGATGCAGATCAAGTAAGATTTATTACTTTTCTACACTTCTGTCAAAACGCCATATTGAAATTAGCCGCGCATACGAGCTAACGTGTCATCGGCAGAATTAGAGCACTGTTTCCTATTAATTATGCAGGCTCCGCCTACTGTATTGTTTTTCTCATAGCAGAAGGTAATCGATGCGCACGCGTGTGTGTTAGAGTGTGCGTGTGTGAATCTGTTCTCATTAATATGCAGACTCCGCCCATTGTCGTCTTTTCTCGCTTCTTATGAAGCTGTTGGCGATTTTGACCGACGCACGGCTAGAAATTGTCACGGGTCAAAATGACCCCCGCCGCTTTATTGATGTGCGTCAGTTAGGGGTATTTCCGAATTTTCGTGCGTCAAAACCCGGGAGCTCGGGTCAACCGAACACCCTGCACAGATTTAAGCTTTTCTGAGAACCCTGATAAACCATAGCATATCACATTTGTTTTTCATCATTTCATATGCTGATATTCACTTTCTACTTTTTATCGGATATGTGAAGTCTTTTGGCAACCCCTGCCATACCCTGTAGCAAATCCTAAATTATAGTCAGTCACCTCAGCTGTCCCAAAACCTACTATATGTTAAGATATATATATATATATATATATATATAAAACAAACAATTTTAACAAAAGAAAGAAAGAAAACAAGTGTTCATTTGTTATATCAGATTTGTTTTACTATTGACTGCCATGTTGGAACAGTTGTTGCATTATAATGAATGCAGAAAAATATTTAACAGAATGTTGAAATGCTTAAGCTTATTCCATTCAACCTACAATAAGCAAATAAGCAAATAATTTGTCTAAAAGACTTTCCATTAAGTTTATGCACCTTTATTAACACCTTGACAATTTATGAAGGTTTTAAAGGTGTTTCATTCGATCATAAAAGGGTATTCATGTATTTGGATACCCAAAGTGATTGACTATATTCCTATTTTTGTTGGTGTTTTATTTACCTATATAAACCATTTTGTAGACATTTCATTAACCTTTAATTGAAAAACTGCTTTTCAAACAGCGCACTGAATCAATGCTCTGAGTGCTACATGTTAGTAAGCAGGGAGCGAGAAGACCTGGTGTATGAGGCAAAATAAAAATACGAAAAAAAACATATGAATCAAAATGTTAGAAGTAAAATATGTGCGGCTAGGTCTTATTTATGTAATTAGGATAGACGTAAGACCTCTTAAGAAACACTATGTCAGTAAAATAGGAAAGTGTGGAACATGCTATCATATTAGAGGAATAGGAATAACAATGCAAAGGACTTAGGGAGGCCTTCCAGTGGACTTGCGGTTTATGGTCATGTACAGATATTTGTCTGGAGTCTTTATTCCCTGAAAATAGAGAGATTTCGAAAAGAAAACCATGATTATGTCACTGCAATGTATTTCAACAATAAAAACTTATTCAGATCTTGTGTAAAATGAATAAAAACATATATTATTGTAATAAAGAGATACACCAATGACAATGAAAATAGGTACTAATGATTCACTGCACTCTTCCTAACTTTACTATAATTTTTTTCCAGTCAGAAAATCTTGCTCTACATAAACTTATGTCTGCATAAATGAAGCATTATAATTTATTGTTGCTAATCAACTATTTGAAATCAACACATGTTTTTCATTCCTTGCAGTCTCGAGCTAGAGCCCACTATAGAAAGAAACACAATGTAGAAGAAAAGCATGATGTGGAAGAAAATATGTCATTGACTGACTACTATATCGAAAATGGTTGGTATAACCTAGTGTTACAATACTTAAATACTTAATGGCCTTTTTTAATACCATTAAAATCATATGATTTTATACTGGGAACTTGTAGAATTTTATTTCACTGCACAAAATAGTATAAAGAATTGCACTTGCGCACACATTATTGCTGCCTGGAAGCTATGTAAGATAAATTATCATGATTCTCAAAGGAAACTAACAGAGAGCAATGATTCTGAATCAATAAAAGCAGAGTTCTTCTAATTTTCTTTTTAATAAATAAAGTCTTATCTTTTTTCTAATGTACAGGTTGAAAGATATAAAAAAAGTTGGTTTAAATAGATTGAATGTAAATATATGTTGGATTGTTGAGTCAATTGTCCCACATTCTTCATTTATTCCAAGACAGTATCAACTTGGCATGGTACCACATTCAGCACAATTTTAAAGTGGAAGGTATATTGTGGCTCGGGTTTGTACCCTAGGGCCTTCAGTTAATGGATTCGACACTACTGATTGCAATACCAGGTCCTGTAAAAAAAAGTATTTTTGTTTTTATAATATTTTGGTACGTTTTAGGCATACTTAAATTTGCTTTGTGTTGTTATTTCTTACAGGATTGCGAAAAGTATATCCTTATTACTACAACTTTGCCACATATGCCAAGCAGAGATGGTTTGGAAGATCAATAATTGATGTTTTCACCAAAGAATTCCCTGGAGAAACTGAGGAGAAATATGTAGGTATATGATTGTGATTTTCATAAGCTAGCTGTGTAATAATGGAACCTATACCATCATGCACCAAAATGTTAGTAGTAGTAGGCTTTTACAGTCTTAATCATAATGTGTCTTAAACATTGACTTAAGTAGCTGATATGTACATTAACATATCTTATTACTTTATCTTATTACCTTATCAGTAATTAAGGCAGCAAAATTATTGTTTTGACAAATCTCCTATTTAATATGTATTAATCAAGCTGATTCAACAGCATTTGCAATCTATGCATTTTTTTTTTTTTTTTTAAAATGACAGCTTTAAATGATACTGGTACTGTTTCTACTAGGCACTGATAACAAACATATCTTAGTTCTTATTTCATTTGTTACTTGCCATAAACTAGCAAAGATGCATAACAAATAAATCTATTCTATGTTGTTGTTTTTTTTTCAAAAGTCCACAGTAAACAATAAGAATAAGCTAATTTTCAATATTGTCATGAATTAAGCATTGTCAACTATGATTTGAGGTATTTATAAAGCATTTTTAACAATTATTTCAGATATAAAACAATATGAGAATGATATAATTATATTTATAGTTATATTACATGTTTGTATACATGTACTTATTATCTATTGTTTATAGTATATTGGAACATCGTAAATGTATTTCATTGGTAAAGCTATGGACACAACTCATGAATTGTTAAGACTGAAAATTGTGTATGTTTGTATTATGGGCCAGAGGCCTAAAATTCTTTCAATAAATAAATCAATCAATAGATAGGATTACACTCAATATATGTTATCTTTGTAGTATGGATTGTTTTAAACTACTGAAATGTTACAGACATTTTCAGTTTTCGTTAAAACTTTTACTCAGTTTGATAGGTAATAATTTTGCTGTATGCTCAAGTACCTTTAGAACTCTACTCCTTCTTTTTATTGTTGAATATAAATATGGCAGCTTAATTATGTTGTTTTTCTGAGCAGATGGAGGAAATAGAAGCTGGGAGGTTGACTGTAAATGGCAAGAAGGTGTCCATTAATCATAAGTTGTCAAATGGCGAGTTTCTACAACATAAGATACACAGGTATGCCATTAGTGTCAGTAATTACCTGTAAGCCTCCAAACCATCAATGATCTGGCATAGGCAAATAGTGTAGATCCAGATCAGCTTGCCACCTCATACAGGGAGATGCCTAGTCAGGATCTATACTGTTTGTGAAAGATTCCATTGCAACAGATGTTATCTTTATATGTAGTTGTAAGATGATAAACTAAAGAAATAAGTGTTGGTGATATAGTCATGCAGTAGAGGATATGTAAAAAAACTAACAAAATTTTATCCCAAGTTCTAAAAATAAACACATTAACAGAACATAAATATTTTAAAAAAAATGTTGATAATTTAATTTGATCAAGTATGATTTTTATAATGGACTTTGAATGTATAAGCAGTTCAAATAATCATTTGTATTTTTTATTTTTATATGTCAAACCAGGGTGGGTGTGTGTGTACATGTGTGTAGCATCTTTCACACTTTATTTAGCAATACTTAAAATAAGACATTTCCTTAATGTTTAAATGTAAATACAGAATTATTTTTTTAATGGTTTAATGAATGACATTTTCTGATTTCTTATGAAGGAAAATAGTTAATTAAAGTCAGAAAAAATAATCAAAATTCTCTATGAAGATGATAATTCTACAATTATCCACTGTGTATGTAGACATGAGAACCCTACAGTGGCTGCTCCTATAGAGATAATAGCTGACACGCCGGAGGTCCTGGTCATCAACAAACCAGCATCAATACCATGTCATCCCTGTGGGCGATACAGGTTTAACTCCATCACCTTCATATTGGAGAAGGAGCTTGGCTACAAAAATCTCCGCAGTAAGTAATTCCACATCAGGTTAGCAGATGTTTTGTTCACATAAAGGTAACACTAATTAAACAGATAGTACTCAGGGTTTCTTCCATTTGTTCATATGAAATTGTACTCATACTTTGGAGAATGACAATGACATACAAATTCTTCGGGTACATGGTATGGTTCACCCCGAAGTTAAACAATCAGATCTTAATTTTGGGCACAAGGTTATTAAAACTTTGAGCTTTATTTTCAGAGGTACCTTGGGATTTCATTGGTTATATTTAAGTTCAAATTTGGCAAATCAGATTCTGACATATTTCTCAGACTCAAACTAATTACCATATCAGTTCTCATTTTAAATTTTGCTCAAGCTTAATTTTTGACTGCTAACTTAGCTCGCTCCTATGGCATATCATATGTAACCTTTGAACCTTATTCTGCCTCAGGTCACATTTCCTCTATATGCCAATCATTCTGAGAGTTTCAGAAATCTATATGAGCATAAAAAACTCACTTAGTTAAATAGTATTGACAACATGTTTGTTAAATTTACTTACTTATTCTAAATTATGCAATCTTGGTATCTATTTACACTTTTAATATATTGAACAATTTTACATACTATTTGTTTGTTAATAAAACTCAGGCCTACTGGGTAACATATTATTAATTCCAATCAAATAATTACATTTTCTCAGCATTTGAATAGCAGTAGAAAGTAAGCACTTAGTATTAGAAGCTGCACTGTGTTGCAGCTCTATACCGCCTGGACCGAATGACAGTCTGGTGTACTAATCATGCCTAAGACCAAGGCCTCATCCTCCAAGATGGAGAAACAGTTGTATAACAGGGAGTTACAGAAGGAATATGTCTGCAGAGTGGTTGGCAGGTTCCCTGAGTAAGAAAATACATTAGAATGCTACCCAAGTCTTTACCTGGTCAGGTGTAAATACAAAATAAAAAGTAAATACATATAAATTCATGTATTGTAGTGTTTGGGATTCTTTCTTGTAGAAATAAGAATTAATTAAATCATTGTGTTGTGACAGCGCTAAAATTGTTGCAAGTGATGATGCAAATGTTGGTGGTGATGAAGATACTGACTGCAAACACATACTAATAAGTAAAAACTGTGAATAAATATAAACTATCATGAGAGTGAAATGTGGTAGTGAGGAAAAACATTTAGTTTCTTGATCCTTTATTTTGCCAGATTCTAGGTTACAATCAAGCAATACATTCTTGTAAATCCTGTACATTATGTTCATGTTTACCCTTCTTTCCAGTGGCCCTGTAGAGTGTAATGAGCCCCTAGGTGTTCTGTCCAACACACTATACATGAACCGTGTCGATCCACGTGGCAAGGAGAGCTCAACCACCTTCAACAGAATCAGCTATAATGGAACAACCAGCGTTGTCAGATGTAAATACATTTCTATTAACTATTTATTCACCCCTATTTTTCTATTTACTCAACCTGATTTAAAAACAATTACTCTCTTCTATTTAACTTATTTAGTCATATTAACTCACCCGTTTTCCTTTTAACTATTACTGAACCCATTTTTACTAAATCAGTCAGTACTATTGTTATATTTACTAATCCCTAACTTACTATTTACTCCCCCATATTAGTTTCTTTGCACACCCATATTTTATTACATTTTACTCACATTACCCCTATATGTCACATTTACTCATCTTTATTTTATTTTTACTCATCACTATATAACTATTGCTATTTACTCACTCCAATTTTTCTATTTACTCAACCCTTTTTTTACTATTCACTCAACGCCATTTTAACTATACACTCACTTCTATTGTACTTTTTATTCACCAATATTTTATAAATTACCCATATTCAACCAGCTACACTCCCTATTATTTACTATTTTACTCCACCCTATTTAACTATTACTATTTAGTATTTCCTTTCTACTCACCTCTTTTTTACCATTTTCTGAACACTTTTAAAATCTTCTCACCTCTGCCAAACTATTTACTTATCCCTTTGTCAAATTTACTCATCCTATAATTCAGCTATGTTGTTCCTGTTAATCACTTCTATTTAATTTAATATTTATGCACCCAAGTTGAGCATTTTCTTCAGTTACTGTTTTCTCCTTCAAGGGACATCTGCTGTGGTGTTTCCATACATTCTCAATGTCATATATCTTTCTTGTAGAGTAATGATTGGCTTCACTAGTATTAAATAGGACTCTAATAATCTTCCTTTAATCTGCAATCACAGTTTCTCAACTGTGGTATATATTTGAATTTTGTCCTATCTTCTTGTGTTTTTAATTCCTAGATTTTTAGTAATTTTCTTATTTAATGTAACTAAATGTTTGCTAGGTGTCTATTGTGCTTCCTGGATTTTATGACAGTTATTTGATTCTTTAATGTTGGTAATCAATGGTAGATGTGCCTGTTTCTTAAATAATTGATACTAGGGTACTTTAATGTTAGTGTTACACTTTAGCATAGAAACTGTTTAGAACCTTTAAACATGTTCTTTGTTTTTTGCTACAATATTTTGACTAGGACTAGCCAGATCATGACCCATAGTCTCTGGATATTTCATTTATGATAATAAGCATTCTCAAGTACATTTTATGATAGAATTGATATTTCATGAAAAGCATGTCAAGTTTCTCTTTGTTTATGCATTTACTCACCAATATTTCTCCTGCCGTTTACATAACCCTCTTCACTTTTTTGTTGTTGCATTATTTTAAAAACAGTTTTTTTTTTAAATTGCTGTAATTTTGGCATAGTTTATTCTTATATATAATCTTTATATGTTCATCTTTGCTATAGTTATGTTCTATGGTATTTTTTGTTGAAATAAGTGATGTATTTCAAGTGTTACCAATGGCAAGCAATAACTTATGTCATCAGTGAAGCAAGCTATAACACAAACAGATGTACAGCATACAATGACAAAATTTTAATTGGGAATGCAAATTGAACTTTGATTTCAAAATGTATCAACATACTTTTCTTTTGAACTGTAAATATTTACTGAACTTATATGAAGCCAACAAAATGCTAGCTCATGTAATATGTATGTACAGATGTGATAGTAAAATCTTTTATTACTGTTCAAGTGCCCTTTTGCCATGCAATAGATGTAATACATCCATGCTCTTTACCTGTCTTGTTATGTTAGCCATGTTACCCTGTTCCCACTCCATTACAGGTGTGCCTCATACTGGTCGAACTCATCAAATCAGAGTGCATCTTCAGTATCTAGGTGAGCAAGGTTTGATACAGATTGAATTGATTATCATCTGTCTGATAATCTTGTCATTTTCATCAATTTTAACACATTAAAACACATCATTTTATAGTCATTATGAATATTGGTATTTAGAAATATTTATTGTTTGTCTGGCAGATCTGAATGTTTTACCTACACACAGTGTAAGCCCTGAATGTCACTGTTAAGGAGCAAAGCTTTATATTTATATCTACAAGAATGTGTATGTTGTTTAAGAAACTTTTACATGTCATTTGTAAATTTAAAACAATATTTGTTTGTATCCAATCATTTACATAGATAGCCAGTATTTAACAAGAATAAAAGTAAGTAAAACTGTTCTCCATTGTTACATGAGGATGTATAAGAATATTCTTCCTGTACCATTGTTTCAGGCTACCCTATTGTGAATGACAATCTGTATAATACCCCAGCCTTTGGTCCCAGTCGTGGGAAAGGAGGCCTTATTGACAGACCTGTTGAACAGGTAAATACAATGTTGCTGCTTTCCTTTTAGATGCATAAGTAAGATAGGACGTTATTGTTATATTATGACTGTTATATTTTTATTATTATGATATTATAATAAAATAATACATTAAGGTAAGATATATAATTATATAAGCTGGTCTGGGACTGGAAGCTTTCCAGCTAATGAGCAATATTCCAAATGCATACTCCTGTATTTCTTCTTCCTACTCTAAAACTGGGACTCATCAGTTCAGTTGGATCTTTTTTTACCAATTTCTAATTTTTTTTATTACTTCATTTTATTTTGATACATTGCACCAGCACAATCATGGTAATATTGGCTGCATCCAGATATTTGTTGGTGGAGTAAAATCCCAGACTTATGTCTGGCTGGTGCGCCTGTGCCATAGTGGTAGAGTTGCCGACAAAAAATTCCTCTGACTGTTTAGCCTCTCACCATGTGGGATTGAGCCCCATTCTGGGTGTTGCCGGACCAGTTCATGTTTGGGTTGGTTTCAAAGCAAACAAGTCAATTTTCATCAGGTTGCTTTTATTGATAGTGTTGATTATCCAACATCTATAATAGAAAATTAAATATCGTACAATAAATATAATCAAAATATTAAATTACATATCTATATATGTATATGCATGTAGGCCTACATAGTAAAAGTATTTTGGTACAACATAATGAATCCACAACATAATGAAATCAAACAAATGGTAAACATTATAAAACAAAGTAATAATTATTGATCGGATTTATTATATGCGTGTGCTTAAGATTAGACAAATATAAATGGCTTTAAATAATATAACTATACCTATCTGCAGAAATAAAATTTCTGGCAGATGTTAATCTACTTCTCTTTGCCGTTCTTATTCCTTCAAAATTTGAATCGTGACTGATAGACAAGCGTCAGTGGCTAAAATTTAACCAATCAAAACAGTTTAATAGGTCATGACCTTATGAACGATAATTCATCGTGAACTTTATTTAATCCAGACTGAGTAATCTTTCTTTGTATAATTATTTACTGCATTTTTATAAAATAATTTAATAATTTAGAACTTCACCTAAAAATAGTTATAATAATAAAATATAATCCTATGACATATTCCCCCCAGTTTGAAAATGTCGTCCCGACATTTGTGGGAGAAGTTTCTTATAACAATATAATTTATACGAAATACAAAACAATTTCAATACAAAACATTTCTAACTACATGTAGTAACATCAGTTACAGACGGATATAGACAATGATCCGTTATTTGGCATAAAATTGAGTACATGGTATGTTTAACATATTCATATACATTTGTATATTCATTTTGAAATTTCTGTATTGTTAACAAAATCGTGTGTATCTGTATGTATGTTCGTAATGAGGATCCATTAGGAACAAGGTAGGTTAAGACTTACATATACATTACGCACGATATCATTGCATGACAAAGTTAAATTCAATTACTACAATCGCGTCTATACAAAAGTTAATAACAATTGTGCAGATTAAAATTTGCGGAACATTTCTTATTTCTATTTACAAATTAATACGGCCTAGCGGTTTAAAGTTAGTTGGGCAGGGAGAGGGACACATCTATATGACAGCTCGATACCACTGTGGCTGTCTCCTGATTCGATTGGATCGTCTCTGTGGGCGAATTACTTCTGAATCGTCACTGTCAGAGTTGTCTGTGTATCCAGGCCGACGTTGTGGTATTACGTATGTTGTTGACGGCATGTTGCTCGTTATTACGTCATCTGTGGGTTTACACTCTGATGACATACCAAGTGGTACTAGGAGATTCCGGTGTAATCGTCGCACTCGTTTTGCATGTGAATTATTTTTCTTTACATCAAACACCGGTATTTCAGGGTTGGGCTGGGCAATGACTATGTACGGATCTTTCTCCCATTTGTCGCCGAGTTTACATTTTCCTCTAACTGATACATTTCTAACGAGGACTAGATCACCTGGAATAAGTTTTGTATATCTTGCTCTTTTGTCATATAACTGTTTGCTGTTTTCAGATGTTTCAAGCGCTGTGGTTTTTGCTTTGTTGTAGGCTTTAGTTAGGCGAGTTTTCAATTTTCTTGCGTATTCTTGTGTGTATTTTTCACTGATGTTGTCATTTTGTAAGCCTAAAAGTGCATCTATTGCTAGTCTTGGATGTCGTCCAAACATTAAATAATATGGTGAAAATCCAGTGCTGTTATGTGAAGTTACGTTGTACGCATGAACTAATGGAGCGACATGTGATTTCCAATCTGACTTCTTTTCTTCGTCTAGGGTTCCTAGCATTTGTAATAATGTTTGATTAAACCGCTCGACCATACCGTTTCCCATAGGGTGGTAAGGTGTTGTCCTTGTTTTTGTAATACCAGTCAGTTTGCAAAGTTCCTCGATTAATTGTGAAGTGAAGTTTGATCCTTGATCGCTATGAAGTTTTTCCGGAAATCCATAATGTACAAAAAATTTATCAAAAAGAACTTTAGCTGTTGTTTTTGCAGTTTGTGAAGTTGTTGGAAATGCCTGTGCGTATCTTGTAAAGTGGTCTGTAATCACTAGCACGTTTTCATAGCCTCCTTTCGACGCTTCCATACTAAGAAAGTCGACACAAATCAATTCCATAGGAGCAGATGATGAAATCGGTTCCAATGGAGCTGTCTGGGTAGGCGTTTTACGTCTGATGCAACGCTCGCAATTTGCGACTTTAGACCGTACGTAAATGTCCATTCCTGGCCAGTAAAATCGTTCTTTAAATAATGATGTTGTTCTGTCTCTACCTTGGTGTCCGAGATCATCATGAAGAGCACTGAATATAGTATCTCTTAGTTTTTCTGGTAGAAGAAGTTGTAGAAATGTCTGGCTCTTGCTGTTGTAACGACGATATAGTACTCCATCTCTCTGTTCTAGTTTAGTCCATTCACGTCTATATTGTTCTAGCTGTTGTAAACATGGCTTCGCTGGTTTAGTTCCTTGCTTGATATGGCGATGTAACTCTGACAAAACTTTGTCTTCCATTTGTGCTTTCCGCCAGTCTTTAGAGCAAAGCGATTCTGCAGTAATAATTTCCTCTGGAACGTCCAAAATTGTATCGGTAATACCGTCGGCGTTTTCTTCTGGGTTAATAATGTTCAGATTGAGTGATTCGCATGATAGTTTTGCTGTAATTATGGCATCTACTGATGGTTGTTCTAAAGTTTCTGTTTTTATTCTTGATAATCCGTCGGCATCCGCGTTTTGTTTTCCAGGTCTGTATTTGATTTGAAAGTTGTAATTTGCTAGAGATGCTAGCCATCTGTGTCCTGTAGCATCGAGTTTTGCTGTAGTCGTGACGTATGTTAAGGGGTTGTTGTCAGTGATGACTGTAAACTCACTGCCGTAGAGATAATCGTGGAACTTTTCTGAAACTGCCCATTTTAAAGCCAAAAATTCCAATTTGTGAGCTGGGTAATTACGTTCAGCTGTTTTTAATGACCTACTGGCGAATGCTACTACTCTGTCTTTGTTGTCATGTTTTTGATACAGAACCGCTCCCAAGCCTTTCGTAGACGCATCTGTATGTACCGTAAACGGTCGACTATAATCCGCATAAGCCAGAATTGGTGCGTTTGTAATCATGAATTTTAAAGTTTTGAATGCATCTTCTTGTTCATTGTTCCAAGCGAATGGTGTTCTTTTGTTAGGCAATTTTGCTTTCTTTTGATCTTTCGTAGGGTGTCCAATCAGTAAATTGTTAAGAGGTCTAGCAACAGAAGAGAAATCTTTTATAAAGCGTCTGTAGTAACCGGCGAATCCCAAGAATTTACGTACTTCTTTGACAGTCTTAGGTCGTGGCCAATTGACTACGTCTTCAATTTTCTTTGGGTCGGTCTGTATGCCTTTTTCTGATACGACGTGTCCAAGATATGTGACGCTTTTCTTGAAGAACTCACACTTTTTAGGATTAATCTTTAAGTTGTATTCATGAAGTCTTTGAAATACTTTGTCTAGACGTTTGATGTGTTCTTCAATGTTGTTGGAGAATATAATAATGTCATCTAGGTATATAAGGCAGTCTTGTAGGTTCATATCTCCCATGCAACGTTCCATGAGTCTTTGGAATGTAGCTGGCGAATTTGAAAGGCCAAATGGCATTCTATTACATTCATAGAATCCAACTCCTGGAACTTGAAATGCGGTCTTTTCCTTGTCTTCTTCTTCCATTTCAACCTGCCAATATCCTGATTTAAGATCGATCTTTGAAAAGTACTTTGATCCAGAGAGCATGTGTAATGTTTCTTCTATTTTTGGAATTGGGTAGGCGTCTTTCTTCGTTCTTGAGTTTAGCTTTCTAAAGTCTATACAAAATCTTATGGTTCCGTCTTTCTTTCTTACAACTACCACATTTGAAGACCATGGGCTTTTTGACGGTCTTATGGCTCCTATATTAAGCATTTCCTTCAAGTGTTCTTTAACTTCGTTGTAGATTGCTGGTGGGATTCTTCTACATGGCTCTTTAAATGGTGTTTCGTCGCTTAGTTTAATCGTGTGTTTCACAACACCTGTGTGTCCTAAATCAGTTGGGCCTTTGGGTATAATGGATTGCCATTTTTCGAATAATTCAAGAACCTTTTGCTTTTGTTTTGCATTCAGGTCTGTTTCTTGAAGATCCACGTTGACTTTATTTTCTTTCTTTTGTTGTCATTCCTGTTGTTGACGTTTTGTTGTTCTGTTTCTTGCATCGATGAACACGTGAATGTATTTTCTGAAACTATGTTTTGATCAATAACTTTCACTTCCTGTAGATTACACAATATTTGTTTCTGGTGAATTTTTATCGGCTTGGTAGATAAGTTACAGATTCGAACCGGTACTCGAGCCGTTTTTCCAGGACTATTCAGTGTGATAACTCTTGGACATATGACTGCTTTATGGTTGGCATCCTCTACAGCTTCAGTTATGACTGTTTCGTGATTGGTTGCTTTTCTTGTAATACCTGTCACAGTCCTTGTTTCCATAGGTTTAAGGTTAATGTTCCTGGTAGCTATAACTGTTCCCGCTGAGCTAGATATGGTTAGTACGGCCGTTTTCCATTCGTCTGGTAGTTGATTGTCTTTAAGTGATTGCCTCACGTCTCTGATGATGTTGGTTCCAAGGAGGACTGGTACTTTGTTGTGATATTCTGTATTTGGAACTACCAGAAGAAGTGTCGGGAATGCTTTATCTTGGTTCTGTAACATAATATCTGCTTCTATGTAACCTAAATATGGTAATGTTGTCCCATTTGCTGTCTCAATTGTTATTCCAAAGTCTGTCATGTTGTGTAATTTTGGCTTGTCAGGAAGGTTTCTATATAAGTTTTCTGAAATTGTACTGACCACTGATCCACTATCAATCAGCGCTTTTGTAGTTTTTCCATTTAGTTCGATGTCCGTTAAATTTTCTTCTCCAATAATTCTCGCTTTAATTTCTTTGGCTCTGTTTTCTATTTCTGCTTTTGGTGTAGGGCATATATATTCGTTCTCGCTCTCATCCTGCCCCTCGAATTGAGCGTTGTTTAGTTTAAATGGTCCACTTTGTTTGTCTCCTTTTCAGCTCTCGGCGTTAATTTTCTTAATTCTGTTTCAGTTTTATCATCGTTCAATGTCCTCTCTGTGTATCTTTGTCTGTAACAGTTTCTCTGCCGAAAATCGTTATAATTTCCTCTGCCTCTTCTGTTGATATTACTTCTGTACGTCTGCCTTCCTCTGTCCTGATATCTATACTGTCCATTTTGTTCTGTCTTTTCTCTTTCTAATCTGTTCAACTTCGATTCTATTCTGTTGATTTTCTCTAAAAGTTCTTTTAGCAAAGTGTCGTTATCTCGTGTTTGTTTGGTTTGTTGTGCTGATTTAATATGACTGATTTCTTCTGTTTTCTTCATTTCTTGTTCTTCTCTTCTGGTCTTCAAGCGTAGTTCTTCAAAACTCGAACATGTCTCGAATGTAAGTCTTGTTGCATTTTTCAGATCTTCATCTTCTAGGTATCTCCAGAATCTTGACTTAAGCATGTCATCTCTCTGATTCTCCTGAATGTGTCCTTTTTCTATTGCAACTTGAACCAAATTCTCGAGTCTTAATCCCCATGCTGAAATACTTTCACCTTTCCTTTGTTTTGAGCTGTAAAATTCTTCAATAATACTTTCTCCAGATCGTACATTTCCATAAATCCCTTCTAATTTGTTAATGATTTCTTGTATTGACGCTTCTTTCTTAATTGTTAGCAAGATCCTTCTCATATTTCCTGTAAGTGAATTCCTTACTGCTTGTTTTAATATCTCTTCATTGTATAGTCCAGAGTCGACCATAAACTCAACTTCCATTTTCCATTCTTCAAATTGCCCTTCAGATAGTTTTGGCACATTTGGTTTATGTATCATTGCTGGAATAGGTTGTTTTCTGGGATAATGTTTTTCAATGTCATGTTCAATTTCGTCGTCCAATATTGATAATCTTTCTGTCTTTTCCGACAAACTCTCTTGTAACTCTCGTTCTTTTTCTAGTAATGTATTTATCCGCCTCTCTTTCTCTCTTCTTTTGTTTTCCTTTCTCTTGAGTTCTTCTAACTCTGATTGTTTTTGTTTTAAGTATTTTATCAACTCTTTCTGTTTCAATTCTTCTTTTATTCTATTTTCTCTTTCTTGTAGCACTATTATTCGTTCCTTTATATCCTCTTCTTCATCATCATATTCTCTCTCATCACTGCTATTTCGTTTCTCTTCTTCTTTTCCTCTCATCTCTTTCCTGTATTTCTTATGGTCTGATTGATTCATATCTTCTTCCTCCAATTCAACTAGCTGCTCTGCCTTCTTATCTAACCATTTTAATTGTCTGTCTAATTCTTCCGTCTCTCCTATTATTTCAACTGGCTGTGTATTAATCCAGCTTTGAACTCTCCTCTTTCCCTCATTATGTCTGTCTGTTCCATTTTCATCCTCTTTCTCTATTTCTCTCTTTTCCTCCTTTAAACTCTTAGTCGATTTATCTGCCAAGCTGTTTCTTGATTGTCTGTCGTTTCTCTCCCGAAGTTCTGCTATACTTCGTTTCAACTCTTCTTTCTCTTTCTCTAATTGCTGTAAATTATTTCTTACTTTTTCAATTTCATTCATTGATCCTTCCCTCTCTTGTTGTATTCTTGATATAGGCCTTTCATTCCTGATTGTATGTTCTTCTGTTTGTATGTTATCATATCTTAACCTTTCTTTTTTCTGTTGTTTTAATTTCAATATTTCCGCTCTTTGCCTCTGTAACTCCTCCAGTTCATTTCTCAGAGATCTTTTTCTCACACAGCTTTCATTGTTTCCAAATACACTATTCTCCTCATCTGTTGAGTCGCTTATCTCCCTTTCATGTGTTCTATTATTTCTACTAGTCTGTCTTTTCATTTCAGTATGTATTTTCTTTTCTCTTTCCGCTTTTTGTAATTCTCTTTTAGTCATGTATGTTGCCATGCTTAAAGATTTGTTTCTTTTTCAAACTAATCAATACAGAAAAAAAATATACTGTTGTCTCCGTTTTAGTACTCTTTCCAATGTGTGAAGTATTTATCTCCCTTTCTTAAGACACGTAACGTTCTATGCTTATGTCCTCTTAGCGATGTCCACAGTTTGTACTGACTTATGTCCCTTGTATATAGTTAAGGCACACCTCTATAACGTAGTTTGACGCAGTTGTCTTCCTTGACAGTTATTTCCTTTCAGACGTTTGGGGTGTATTGGGGGGCTTATTTGGGTTGGGACTGGGAAATAACTGGGTTAAGAGGGATAATTTGAAATAGATATCGCGTTAATGTTTACGATTATCGTAAATATACGGTTACGATATTTAAATGATATTTTCAGATAATTAAAATCTGATGGCGCACGGACGGTTCGAACTTACTACCGTCTAATATATATTGTACTCTCTAGCGCGCTACTCTATCGACTGCGCTATTCCGCCAAATATCGACGCGATAATGTATGTAGTCTCTTGTGGGCTACAATCGGTTTATCGGTGTGGTGTGGTCGTGCATGTGTAGTGAAATAAAAAAATAGTACATAAGTGTGTATGTAGGGCCCTTGCAAATTATACAACGTACAATAACAAAACAACAATAATTCAATACAATGTATGATACACAAATGGATTCATCTCAATTGAACCTCTGACAAGTTACTGTACTTTTTACAACACATTTTCCTTCGAAAGATAACGTGTATTAAATATATAAACATGAAATACTTAACACAACATCTGCGTACAGTACGAATCGTGTAGAAAAATACTGTCAAATACAGTGCTTACTTTCTCAACACTCTTCTAATCAATAAACTCGTTACTTTTTTTCGATCAAACAATTGTGTACGTAGTTTCCAATTGTTTATATAGAAACTAAGTCTGATTCTTATTTATTAATGCTTTGTATAACTTCTAATTTATATTGATCCGTTTATCTAAATGATGATAATTTTAAACCATACAAATGTATATAGAAAGCACTTATGATAGTTTATGCCCTATTATATAGTCCCTATTTGAATTAGAATAAGTGCGTTTTACTTAAAGATAGGAACTATAATAACTATGATTGTAATAGGTGTTATCTCTTAGTAAAAAGCAAAAATTTATATGACAACGTATAACAATATCTTAGTATAACAAGTACAATAGGCAATAAAAATAACAAGAATTTTTCTCACCTTGTAAACATAAAATCCGTCCAATATACGAATTTTCTTTCCCAATTCACGCAATGACATTGATTAAAAAAAACTATTCACTTTTAAAGTGTTTCAAATAGTCAATGTGTCAAAGCACTGTTAATTATAAATATGTATGATCATACTATTTCTCTTTTCACTACTTCCTCCTCCTCTTCTTTCTGTCTATTATACTGTATATTGTTCTCCTTTCTTTCTTTCTTCTCCCGGGAGATAATTCACTGATGCGCGCACAAAATCTTTACACAATTCCAGAATCCGATGAGTCATCACAGATGTCTCTCACCACAAGTAGATGTTCAATGTTTATTGCTGACACTTATCATTCACGTTGGGCGCCATTGTTGCCGGACCAGTTCATGTTTGGGTTGGTTTCAAAGCAAACAAGTCAATTTTCATCAGGTTGCTTTTATTGATAGTGTTGATTATCCAACATCTATAATAGAAAATTAAATATCGTACAATAAATATAATCAAAATATTAAATTACATATCTATATATGTATATGCATGTAGGCCTACATAGTAAAAGTATTTTGGTACAACATAATGAATCCACAACATAATGAAATCAAACAAATGGTAAACATTATAAAACAAAGTAATAATTATTGATCGGATTTATTATATGCGTGTGCTTAAGATTAGACAAATATAAATGGCTTTAAATAATATAACTATACCTATCTGCAGAAATAAAATTTCTGGCAGATGTTAATCTACTTCTCTTTGCCGTTCTTATTCCTTCAAAATTTGAATCGTGACTGATAGACAAGCGTCAGTGGCTAAAATTTAACCAATCAAAACAGTTTAATAGGTCATGACCTTATGAACGATAATTCATCGTGAACTTTATTTAATCCAGACTGAGTAATCTTTCTTTGTATAATTATTTACTGCATTTTTATAAAATAATTTAATAATTTAGAACTTCACCTAAAAATAGTTATAATAATAAAATATAATCCTATGACATAGGCGATGGAGTGGGAAGGTTTTCCAGCTGACCTGCTGTGCCCCATTGGTTCTACCCAGACATTTTTCAGGTTTCCTTCTCCACCAAATTAGCTGGATGTCGCTATAATGATTATAATTGGTCACTGAGATGTATTTCAAAAACAAAATAAAACTTAAGTCTGGCTAGAACCACCGGTGCAATACAGGTTAGCTGGCTATCACTTAGTTATTTTTACATGTTTTCTGAATACACAAATGTGTATTATTGATACATGTGTTGTGGTTGGCAAAGTAAAAGAAATGTTTACATTGTACTTCTCTTATGATTTTTCTCTTACTCCCACTTTCTGTACTGTTTGATAAACATTTTTCCTGTACATCGGCACTTCAGTCTCTCAAAAAAAGGCTCAAACACAAATGTTTAATTGTCTCTTTTTATCTATATGGGGATGTTACTCTTATAAAAATTACCTGGTATTACCTTCCCTGTGAAAATGTATTCTGTTTGAATACGATAAGCATGAGTTACAATGCTTAAGCAGTTATTATGAAAATAGGCCAATTAGATAAGAATGTTTCTAATGTAATTTATATGAAAAGATCAATGCACAATGGAGATAATTAATACACTTTCTGCAATTCAAAAATATGGAATTGACACAATGCTATTATTGTTGTACTAAATGATTATTTTTAACATTGCTACAGGTATTATTGGTAGATAATTTATGTTTGCAGATAGTGGAAGAAGTAAGGAAGTACCATAACACAGGAGTTTGGAAGTTGGGAATCAACCCACTGTATGAGAGAAAGATGCGGGAGAGAATATCAGGTGCAGTCAGTACAACAGGACATGAAACACTGTGTGATCATACAGACTCTAAGCTGCCAAAAACTGCCGGTGATAAGCCTGTAACTCCCAATTAGCTCATCTATCTAAGGCTGATAGTAATAAGCTTACAGACTCTCAAGCAGTTACAAATGATAGAGAAGTTCAAATTTCTGATAATAAAAGTGATAGAATGGACATCAGTATGGAAGAAGGTGAAACTCCAGCCAAAAAGGCAAAACTTATTGGTGAGGAATGTTCAGAAAATGCCGCAAGGGACTTACTGCATCCTGAAATAGTATCAGGACTAATGTCACATGACTGCTCAAAACTTGGTACGGATGAAACAGTAATAACTACTACCAACAGTAACATTTCCTTACAAGTGGCACATGTACAGAAAGAATGGGAGAATCCGTCTATGGGGACACAATCAACAGATAATACTGAGACACAGTCTCAAATATATGTTAACAGTGTGGACCAGTCTAAGCATGTGTCTGATACATCAGACAGGGATTCTGAGAACCAGTCAGATTCTGTAAAAAGCATTGATAGTGCACCAGTCAAAATACAAGAGATACATGAACCAGTGAGGACACTACCCCCATTTGATGAAGAGAGGGTTGAGATAGATGAAGCTTGTGAGAATTGTCGGACACTCTGCAAGGATCCTGATCCAGCTGACCTAGTGATGTACCTGCATGCTCTCAAGTATAAGGTGTGTACGTGTTAGACGTAATGTGTGTACAGAGACAACAATGTGTCCGCAGGGAGCATAAAATAAAAAGGCATCAGAAATAGTGTAGGTGAAATAAGATAGCTCCCTTTGGGAGTATCTAAAATACTTGCTGTTAAGTCTCAAAGCAACCTGTATTGTTACCTGTTGTTGAAGTTGTAATCAAAATACAAAACAAGTTTGTTACACATGTTGCAAGTCAAAGGCTAATATACCATATTGTGTTTACCTATAGACCAGCAACATATAATATTTAAATTTGTTTTAGTTTAATAAAGACTTGAAAATTATTAATCAAGTTAGGTATTCCAAAGACTATGAGCTTCTCACTGCAGTCACCTGATAATGATAATGTATCTCTTTCAATCCATTGATTGCAACCTGTTTACCTAACCAACTGCAAGTACATGCAGTTTATTACTTAGGAGTGAAGGTTTGATAAAATTGGTGTATTTTTTTTATTCACCTTGATAAAAAATCTGCATAAGAATTCTGTATGCTTTCAGGGCCCAGACTGGGAATACAGCACCCCTCTACCGGACTGGGCCCAGGATGACTGGAAGGAATCCTCAACTAAACATATTGGACATGGGGAACCAGAGTAGACAAGTGCAAGACCCTCGCTACCCGGCTGGGCCCACATTGACTGGCCTGAACACAGAACTGAACATAGAGGGCATGAGGAACCAGGTAGACAAGTGCAAGACCCTCGCTACCTAGCTGGGCCCATGACAACTGGCAGCAATACATAACTAAATATAGAGGACATGAGGAACCAGAGTAGACAAGTGCAAGACCCTCGCTACCTGGCTGGGCCCACATTGACTGGCATGAACACATAACTGAACATACAGGGCATGAGGAACCAGAAAAGACAAATATAGCAACCCTTTATGTGTCTGGGTCCAGGCTGAATGGCAGGAACACCACCATGTACAAAGTGGACTCGGGGAACCAGAAAAGACAAGTAAAGCAACCCTTTATTTGTCTGGGTCTAGACTGACTGGCAGGAACCCCTAAATGAACATAGTAGACAGAGGCAATCAGAGTAGACAACTACCTAATCTCTCTTCCTGACAAGGTCAAGAAACTGTACATCGAACATAGTGAGCACGGGGAACAAGTACAGCACACCCTCTGTCCGACATTCAGATGCACACCATCATGACTTATTTTAATGTATTCAGCCGGTATTCAGTGGTCAACAGAAATTTTTTGGAATCTGGCCATATCTGAATTAAATGTGTGACAGCTTAACTGTTGGTACACAGCCCTGTAAAGATCTGAAAAAAGAGAAACAGTTCTTAATATGTATACAAAAATTAGCACAGTTTTAACCTTCAGCTTACTAAGAGCATATTTCTATGGCGTTGGCAAATAGTGTAGATCCAGCTCCCTGCTGTGAGCTGTTTAATCAGGATCAACTTTCACTCTGGAGTCTCTAGCAGTATATCTAGGCACCTTTTCATGTCAATTTAAGAATAACATGGGTAATTTATTAACAATTGTAGCAATCTTGGTTTGAGCATATATTTCCAGGTAATTTGCAACTTCAATAGTGAGATTGCAAATCGTTTCAACTGTCCTCTTTCATTACAATTATAATATTTTTGTATATTATATTGAATAAATTAAGATTGGTTTGAACTTGATAAAGACAAAAAATAAAAGTAATAAAATAAAAGTTGTATTTACAGTCATAGCCTACCCTAGAAACTGGCCCTTACCATTGCTGTAAAAACACCCAGTTCTATACAAATTGGGATTTTTTCCAGGTCAATAAATTATTTCATTATCAGGGCCTATTGAAGCTGGTTTAACATGCCAAGCACTTATTGATCAGGGCCAGTAACACTGTTAATTATGAGCTTGGAAAATAAGTTTATTTATCATTTTTTTATTAGGTCTCAACATGATTGAACTGTATATTCATATTTCATTCAACAGAATTCCTACTGTCAATGTGACCATCAATGTGACCACATTAATATGCAAGAGGCCATTTTATTTTTTTTCCGATTTTCTGTTTCTTATTTTAAACTGTTGTGAAAACACAGTTCAATTATGTATTTAATATAATTTACATTGCACTTTGAATAATGTCACGAAACTAGGACTACTCTTTTTGGCAAAACATAATTTCCTGTGCTATAGATTTATGACCACATATATTAACCTGCACTTCAAATCTAAGTTATTTCAGGAAGTACACAGCAAGTTTGACATGCTCTTTTTGTAAATGATATTGCAGTATCAACTGGTGATATATACATATATTGGCTATTTCTGGGCCTTATGAACTGGTGTAGTTTTACAGCAGACACTTTTTGTTTTGGTCACAGCAACCACTTATGATCAATAAGTGAGGTCCAACTTTTTTGGTGGAGGAAGATGACAGACAAATGTCTGGGTAGTTTTGTTTATTGGGTTTATCGTCCCACCAACAGTATTTCAGTTATGTCCACTAGAAGCAGATATGGTACTGCCTTCACTGTATAGCATGATGTGAACTCCTGGCCAACCTGTAGAGGAATTACCCTTATATTTGCTTAAGTGTCAGCAAGGTAGCTATACCACTACCATTTTTAACGACTTTGGTACGTAGTGGCCCGCGATCGAACCTGTGATCTCCCATACCTGGAGCCGACGCTCTTCTGATTGTGTTACCAGGTCCGGTGTCTGGGTTGAATAACCAGCGCACCACGAGTCAGCTGGATGACCTTCCCACTGTAAGTCCTTCACCTCAACCGTTACTCGAACCCAGGCGGTGGGAGGCTAAGTGGTCTGAAGTTACAGATTCTACCACTACACCACAGCAGACATACGTTTAGATTTCCAGGCAGTAAAGTCTGTATGACCACACTTTTTCAGAAAATTTTACAAAGATGACTTGTATAATTCCATATTTTAAGTAAAAGTTGTTTTCAAAAAGATTTAATCTCCATGATATGGTTCTGTTCAAGCAGACAATTTCAATTGGAAATGTAAACAAACGCATGACAAAATTCATTTATATTTTTTTATTTAAATTATTTTCTTTTCTACAAATTGTTGAAAATGAAGATGATGCACATACAAAAAATATCAATTCAATTCAGTCATGAATGTAAAGTGTTCTATCAATATGAAAAATGCACAACATGAAAATGTGGGTACCTAATTAAGATTAAATAATCTTTATCAAAGGTAAATATTTTAGCAAAATGTTGATTAACACTATAAATTCTGTAATATAGTAAATCTTTGTGAAAAAAGAGAGAAATAAAGCTAGAATGACAGAGACATGCACTTAGAATAAAGACAAATTCTAAAATTTCAAATGCCTTCAGTAGATTTTGTGGGATGAAGATAATAAATCTTGTCAGAGACGATCAGCTTCACATGTGTAGACACTTCTACAATGAACTACATGTTCACACAGTATCTACAAGTCTAGTTAATTATTTTGATACCAAAAAAAATGTTGAAAATGTGCAAAAGAGCAATGACAAAACACATAAGTGCCCCAGCACATAGCTTACTTGTGGGTACAAGAAAAATACTGGAGGCTGAATTTGACTTGACAATTTTTGTTTAACAACAAGTGCAGTAGGGAAATAGGGCATGTAGGCTACATTCCACCAGCTTTGAAGAAATAATCACCTTTCATATATGAACATGGCTGGCATACTTTTTAACATATATAAGTTCAATGTTAGACAAGTGTATTTACCATTTTATGAAAAGTTGGCATCGATATGCATGTAAATCCTCGTGATATAAGAATTCAGGCAGTATGTGGCACAGCAATGAGGTAATCACAAAAAATAAAGACATTATAATCTTTCATAGATTTGAGAGATCTCACAAGAAAACCATCGTTTGAAGTACATGCAATTCATTTTAATATAAAGTAATATGCTAATTAATAATTGTACTTTTTTACCCTTTGTTCAAAATTAATAATTGTTAATTTTTTTCAATTATTTGAAAACAAGCAAACCAGGTGTAGAAAACAGTGTAGTACCTGATCATACAACAACAATTGATTCATTATCATACATTTTATCTGACTAGACAACCATAATAAATTGTTATTGTATTTCATTTCACAGTATTTTAATAGATGGGAACAGGTAAATACTATGTCTGAATAATATTAATCACATGGAAATTGCAGTTTACAAATCTACTGATATTGCCAGCATGATGAAATGTATCTAGTTGGTTTATGTTCTTAGCTATAGACACAGAGACTAATATTCAGTCAAATTAATTTGAATTACACATACAACATATCAACACAATGCATAAGCAAAAGAAAAACTATACATTTAAAAATTTACATATTCCCATTTATTGATCTGCTTTGTACTTTTGCCTCATTTCATCTCAATTGGCCTCATTTCATCTCAATTGGCAATGGAAGTATGTGTTGAAAGATTGGCTTCAAAAATAGCACTGACTATATCTTCATATGATGCAAGGTTGATCTGAATCTACACCGACATTCAAACCGTGGCGAGATGACGACATACAGCAGGGTCCAAAAATACAGAAATGTAAGCTACAGTCTAGGACCAGTTACCAGCATGTGAACAGTAGCTGTCAGTAGACAGTACACTCCACTAGTCTCCGTGCCGGATAGT